>OV277857.1:107259618-108459618 GCA_922989275.2 Gari tellinella
GCGTAAACGCGTTAATTGGAAAAGAAAAACGTTTTCTCCACTGCAGCAACAATACGTTATGCAAAGTACTCTCTGGCTAAAAACTCTCTTTATTACATCTGTATTTCGTTAAGCTGCAAGTTTTTCTTTATCCAAACGTTTACTGTTTTACTGTAAATTTTCGACAATATTTGCTATTCATGTTGATCTGAGTGGCAAAAAGTTTGGAGCCTGATCAGACGCCGGATTACCAGGCGTCTGGTGTACTAAGGGTGATTTGTGTGTGTGTCCCTGAGTAACATTTCTGGTTGGGGTTTTAAATGAAAACTGTGTTGATGTAGTTTTCTGATTGCTTTATTTTAATCCTGGAAATCCAGTGTACCGTTATAAACATACGTGGTAATCCAACATAAGTATATTAAACACGAACTGTTCAATATTAGCAATTTGTTAAGGAAATCACAAGTGTAATGTCCGAACTATATTTTAGTTTCGTCGGGAAATCTCCGACCGACGCCGGGTGGCGGATGCCACCCGCGTTATTAATTTTACATCTTTACTCGCCGAAATCTGAATCTAAACTCCCAGTACCTACCCCGGCTATGTCACGCCTGGTTCGCACCACGTGACCCCAGCGGTATGGACACTGATCTCATGTAGTGAGACTAACAAAGGTTACAGCTTTAGCAGATAGTGCCATATGTTAATCCCTTTTGGACTGGGCGATACATATGAAGACACTAACTACTTCCAATTGTGATTTCCTTCTTACTGATGATAAGAAACGTAATGCACATGTCAAACCATGATTGCGATGATTAAACATGCTGTCACAGTAATAACAACAAACTTGGCTTAGCGAACAGCTGATGGCCAGAATTATTGACTTTAAACAAAAGCGTTGGAGCAACACTGCAAATGAGACATTTCGTATTTATCGGTGCTACACTGGTCGGGCTCCAAACTATTTGCTATGGAAATAATAGTTTTAGTAAAATATATAGTTATCGAAAAAACATACCTGAAGCCGACGTTTACAAAACAGTGCCTAGAATCGAACCAACGACCCTAGCACTACGAGTCAATGACACTATCTACTAAGCGACAGTGGCGTTAGATCATCGACTGAAGTATAATACCTGAAGCTTTCATTGATTTATAAATAAAGTATACGGAAACTTCCGATGGTACCAACGAAAGTTGACGGAAAGTGATGACTGACAGGTCAAACCTTTTGGATAATATATGACAGTCGTTGATTATACACATGGGTGGATACAGCTATTTTCATTCGGGGCAACTGAATCCTCAGCCCTTTCTCCATAAAAGCCCCTATACCTTTTCCTCAACATACGTACAGAAATGAAATTTCATTTACTGTGTCAAATATTGGTGGTTGTTCGATGTAATAAGAAAATAAAGCAGAATGCTCATTTTTGAATTTTACCTTTCTTTCACATGGATCAGTCACTGGCTTTGAGAACCTTTATTAAACGGTTTTAGACAACGGATGAGAGTTGTGATGCGTAAAACCATTTAGCAACGGAAGATTGGAGGTTATTTTTATTCTAATATGATCAACTTTAACAAATTCATGAGAAAGAGTACAAATGTTGAACGCTTATTATCCCTGCTGATGCAATTTTCCGACCGAACTAGTTCCATTCTAAAATAGTGCTTTTGCAAGAATTCAACATTTCCACAGTAAACATGCGTCATACTAGTATATAAGAATGATAAGATTGCAGTTCAGATGAGAATTTCACTCACAAACGCATATGCACCGCTCTACCATCCGACACAGAACACAAATTAGACGAAACAAGACAGAACAATGAGAAAATGACAGGTAACATGCTTGGTTAATTAGTCTTTACGGGCTCTATGAATGACGTTAGAAAACTCAAACAATGTTAACGAGTGAGTTTATGACGACACGTTACGTCATTCATTCGCGGAGGAAATGGGAATATGTTAAACGAACTTCATTGCTTTCGTTGCCAAATGCCTGAGATATACCCCTATGACCTTTCTCTTTTATACTGATACAAACGTGTGTTATGTTAGAATTTTAACACATTACCCGATAGCCTGTTTCTAGTTTTGAAAATACATGTAGGTGACTACTTAAAGCAGGTTGAAAGTAAAGCAGAATGCGCCATATGGCGCATTCTGCTTTACTTTCAGCTTGATTTAAGCTATAACCTGCTAGAATAAGGAAAGTATTAAATATGACACATATTCATTACGGTATTATATTGGAACTATTTTCTTCAGCGGATGAATAAAATGCATGTACTTAAAGACGCTTCTATAAGGGAAAGGGTAATTGTCTTCCCATTCACCGGTATAGTGCTGAGTTTGACTTGACTGACATTTCAAACAGATTGGAACCAGTTCAGCTGCTGTGTGAAGCAAACTCCAAACTGTTTGAAACTCGTATTGAGCTTTCTTACATAAAATTATTAACAATCTAACTTTAAGAGCTAAACGAAAACGCAAACGTTTAAAGGCAATAGTCCAGCAGTGAAGTGATTAAAAACTTTAATAAGATCACATTTCACCATTAAAGACATTTTGTTGACAGTGTTTATGAACAAAGATTACTGAATGCTTGTTAGATGCCTCAGTGTACACGTCATTAGTGATTCACTTATAAACCCTCATCTTGCAAATCGCGAATTAACCCAGTACCAAACAGCAGGTTTCTAGTTTTGAAGATGGGTGACATTTTAAAGCAAGTTCAAAGTACATGTAAGCTGAATGCTCCTTAATGTGCATTCTGACTTATTTCCATCCTTCTTAAAGCTACCATCTGCTACTATAAATAAAATGTTTCTTATAAAACACAGTCGTAACTGTAAAGATTTGAGCTATTTTCTTAAGAGGAAGAATAACAAAATTAAAGGCGAATGTATGCGGTATTGAGTTAATTGGTATTTGCAAACAGCTTGGATGAAGCTCAGCGTCTGATCTGGATCCAAATTGTTTGACAACCGGCTTTAAATTTCCTCTATTTAAAATACTAAACAAAATTAATTCGACCAGTTTTGCAGACGATGATTTCAAAGAAAAACGATATTACGACAGGGTGAGTTTTAAGCCGTAATTTGCTGAATTATCTTCTCCTTCACAGTGTCCTCTGTACAATCTCTTAAAATTAGTAAAAGTGAGAGTTATTGTATTACAGCGCTCCCTCTCTACAACGACATCCTATGGAAAATAAACATTGTGTGTGTTGTTCTGAGGGAGTCGTTCTAGAGAGGGAAAATGACTAACATTTGCAAACAGCTTGAATCCAGATCAGACGGTCTTTGATTCAAGCTGTTTGTCACTCGTCATTTAGTTCTTTTCTGCCAAATTGTCCATTATGTAACTTTGAGAAAAACAGCAGACGACAATTTAAAGCAGACGACATTGCAGCGGTGAAGAGGTTGGACTGAATTGTTCTGTTTAGGGAACTGCGATAAGTGTCGTTGTAAGGAGGGAATCGTTGCTGGGAGAGATATTGTAGGGAGGAAGCGCTGTACTTAAAACATAAGGTACCAGTGTCAAAATTGGGACCAAAACTGTTCACAATGTTATCCACACCGCACTCATCACTAGGATTAATGTTTATAATAATTATGTATTTCCAGGATGTGGTTGAAATTCAGTAAATTACAATTAAGGAATATGTTTAACCCACTCTCTGTCATCTATCTTAAACAATTGTGGTCATATTTAATTATCATTTAGAGATCAGATAAATCGTCTTATGCAATATCGTTATGAGTTCCAAACAGTTGTACCCGAGTCGGCAGTTCAGGGGTTAATTGTCATATATATAGTCAGCTGCTGTCTTTTATTTTATTTTTGTGCTGATTAACAACACTGAAAGACAAATTATGAAATCGAATACAATAGTATCATTAGAAATCATTAAAACAATATTTACGTGGAACATTCATTATCTCTTTTTCCAAATAGAATCAGTTTTTTAACCCTTGTAAGCCTATTGTCTATTTAAAAAGATATTGGCAAACAGGACACACCCTGATGAGATGCAAGGCAACGCGCCGTCTCATTAGGGTCTTCACAGTTTGGTTTTTCAAAGAAAATGTTCTATTGCATGCACAGACCATGTATTTTCGTTCGATCACTTGTATATATAAAATCTCCTAGTAAACACAAAGGAGCGTTCATTGCAATATACATTTATAAATACATCAAACATTCATATATTTCTCATTAATAATTCTTATTACGTCACAGTGCTTCCTCCCTACACCGGTCGCCCAACAACGATTCCCTCCTTACAACAACGCCTGTCGCTGATTTCCAATGAAATTGTATATAACATTTTCATTGTTGCAATATCGTCTGCTGCTTTTTCTAAAAGTTTCTTATTGTATGTTTTGTTTAAAATCAAAATATTGAGTGGCAAACAGCTTGAATCCGTTTCAAACGTCTTGATTCAAGCTGTTTGCAATGTAAGCAAGTCGCATTCAGCACTCTAAGGATATAATTTTCCCTCCCTATAACGGCTTCCTCCGAAAAACCTACACAATATTTGTCTCCCATTTGATGTCGCTGTAGAGGAGGAGAACTGTATATGTTCCCACCATATTGTGATAAAGAGTCATAGGAAGCTTTTTCTAGGTTATGATTAGTGGTTTTATAAGCAACCGCGTATTTTACTTTCAAAGACAATGGAATAGAAATGTTCGTGCACGTTTATACACAACTGAACGCAAACTAAACGCAATGAAAGAGAGACAATGACTTTTGTTTTTAATAAAATGCAGAGTGGAAAACAATTTAACCAATTCACTGCTATGACTTCATCAGTGAGCTAGCTCAAAACATTTACAACGAAAATTAACTGTTTAAGGTAGTGCAACCCTAATGATATCGGGCTAAAGTCGGTCAGTATCGGTATTCCATGTAGAGTACCGATGCCTACCGTTATTTGCCCAAATTCTTTGGGACGCACTGCCTCAAACACAAACGTGTTTATATGGCAATAATAACCCCAATCCATTCTAAAAAGGCGTGTTATGATAAAAACTACCTTATTGCATTGCGAACAGTGTAGATCAAGGCAAGCCGTCCCGTCAAAACCGCGGTGGCTGGTCTTGATCTATACTGTTTGTTTGACACCCACATGCATGCAAGTTATTTTATGTAGTTGTATTATAAACGAATTTCGGCAGTACAGGGCGAAATGACATACAGACTGTGCTTGGTATATACAATGTTTCACTGCAAAAAGGCTTGTTTTGTATTGGCACGGTTCAATTATGAAAATAGGTATGTCTTGCTGTCATTGCCTATCGTAGATTATATGCAATTTAATTGTCGTACATTCTTGTTGGTAAATGAAATACATAATGAGATATAACAAAAACCAAAATTGGCAAAAGGTTAGCAAACCCACGTATTTAAATTTATACTTAATAACATAAACACTGCTTGTATTTACAATAACGAAGGAAGAATTCGAGTCGCGAAAAATATTCAGTGACGTTCAATTTTAAAATTAAGTGTTCAGTTTGGCAAATATATAAATCATGTAAGCAAATCAAATAAATGCAGTTAAATCACTTTCAAACTGAAATGTGGATGTCATAAAACACTGTTAACTAACTACCTTTCAAATAATGGGCAACTTTCCAACTGGTTTGGTGTATAAGGATTTCACAAAGCAGAAAACGTATTCCCTTCCTCAAATGTTCAATGAGGTTACACTTTATTTCCCTAATTCTCTATTTTGCATCTCTATTGTTACTAACATTATCATCCTTAGACTTTAAACATCAACATTTTCGATTAATGTGTAGTACGTTGGCGTATGTAAGACAAGCACTTGGTATCTGTACATCTACTCTAGTTGAATGCTGAATCTTTGAATCCTACCGTTATGTTCACGTAACGTTTTTACCCTTAAAATCCAATTACCTCTATTACCATAATTTCACACTTCGTTCAACTTCTAAATACAGCTTCGGAACACTTCGATATCATTTAAACGAGAACGCACATTGTAGCTACACCGGTACCGAGGAAGTATAGCACTTTCACGTTCCACATTACATTGACAAGTATTAACTTATTTTTTTCCGCACAGTCAGTGGTTCGAATCACACGCAATACTCTTTTTTTCTTTCATTTTTACACTTATATATGTATAATGTTTCTTTTAATTATTCATACACCATTTATTTCGATCGGAACATGTCTCTTTTGTTGTTGTTTTAATTTTATAGCATAGCGCCAATGTGGTGTATAGAATAAAATTTATAACATTCCAATTATTTTCCTTCATCGGGATTTAAAAACCAAAATTTCGCAGTTACAAATCCTTCGCTCTAGCGACAAATCAATGACAGATGATATACATCAAAGATTTATCAACTAGGTATATTATAGTATACTGACGGGAGTCGCAGGTGAAGGCATCGATGATCTTACGTGAATTAAAACCCGCCTTAAAACGCAACATGATGCTTTGCAGTAGAAACTATCTCGGGAATAGTATTTTATTAACAATTTCAACTTTTTCAACTGCTTTTTAATCCAATGAAGATCATGACTGTTATAAGATTCACGTAATTCATCGAACCTTCCCGACACTATACGGACCGCTGTCGATTATTGATTTATATTGAATAATCTCACTTTAACTTAATCATGCATAAAGTTCAACGTCAGGTAAATCTGTTCGGACTATACATTGGTGCTACATAGATGAAAAAGTCAAGGCCATCCCTGCAGTCTTTTAACTCATTGAGCCCTAATGAAGCATATATGCATCCTTTAACAAAAGGTTACCTGTTAAGAATACACTGGTCTAATGCAAACAGTGAAGTCCCTGATTAGAGGGCTTCTGCAGTGACCCTCTAATTAGGGACTTTACTGTTTGTCATTTCGCAATATATTATAAAAAAAACCCCTAAATAGTCTAGAATTGACCAGCCTATATTGTAAACTGGAATTGTCCATTCGATGTTTAAGGGGATAATGAGTTAAGAGAGAGAGAGAGTGAGTTTACTTGATTTATCAAACTTAAAAGAGAATGCTGAGAATAATTTTGTTTTAATTAATGACAGCTGAGATAATAGATATGCAAAGCAAACCTAATGACACAAATGCAGCTATTTGTTAAGAATAAATTGTCAAAGCATCTACTGATTTATAGTTTGCGTTTTCAAGGATCAGTCCTTATATGGCAAATAGAAGTGTTTGCATTTTTGAAGTTTCGTTGGGGAAAGGTATTGTTCACGTTAAACTTTGTGGAATTGTGACGGTATAGATACCATATAAAAGGCTTGCATGTGCGTTATGTTACCAGTAACTTTGAGGAATTCGTTTACTAGACCTTTCACTCGGTAAGTGTTGCAATGGAGACGACGGTATTCTTTTCGGCCTACACGATTGATAAAAAAAGACAATGAAAGTCGAACCTGGCTTCAAACTGTCTGCGATGTTTCAGAACAGATGCGTTCATTGGAGAAAACTAACATGATAAATTATATGTTCTACTGTACATTCGAACTTCGATATCTCGAACTTACATAAATCAACATATCCGTATGTTCAAAGGTTAATGTTTACTGATACAATACATAAATGTACGACTAAAGTGAGTATGAAATAATAAAATTCATAATAAAAAATCGGATAAATTCGACCTATGTAATGTCGAGGTAATTTTGGTAGTTATTATAACAATCCTATACTATGGATGTATTTGCTTACAACAATTTAAGTCAAAATATAGCTTTAGTAGCAACGTATTACTCGTACTATTAACTACGTTACAGTCTTTAACGGTTCAAGAGTGAAACGGAATCGCCCCAAAAGAATGTTTGTGTTATCAATCAAATGCTTCAAACCAGAAAACAAACATTCTTTTGAATGATGTCGTATTTGGGGAATCGGCTTATCAGGGCCCCGTTTCATAAAACATCTTACGACAAATGTTGTCGTAAGTCAAAACTTTAAAATACATTTAATCCCTGATTTCTCATCTAATCCTGTCTTGTGACATCTTTTTGGAATCGTCTTTTCAAGACGATTCCAAAAAGATGTCACAAGACAGGATTAGATGGAGAAATAAATAATAATTGAGACTTTTATGATCTGACTTACGACAACATTTGTCTTACGAAGTTTTATGAAACGGACACCAGGGATGAAACCCTTATTCTCACCAACTAATGCGTTTGAAATAAAGTTTTTTATATTCAAATGCATGCTAACTGCAAGTATTTGAAGTCTGATTAGACACATGTTAAATCGGTGTTTGATCAGGCGCTACACTGTGTCCTCTTAAGATTCCAATTAATCAACTATATTTTCACGAACCTGTAAGCCTCTTCATTTTTTTACATTGCCTTTGTCACGCATACTTTCGTTTAGTTCGAACGACGCCTCTCATCGTATAGTGGAGAAAACGTTATTATTTCCCAGTTAACGCGTTTACACTAAAACTATGATTTCCATTGCAAAAAGTTTAGACCAAGATCAGACGCTCCAAACTCTTAAACATCCAGACGAAATTAGATAGTTATAAGTGTCGAAAAATTGTTATTTTCTACAATTTAGTGTTTTGCGTTTGCGTTTCGTTTGCGTTTAAGCGGGAAAGAATAACGTTTTCTCCACTGTTTTGCGTTATGTGTGTTCAAACTATTCCGGGTATCATGATCAGATACTGATATAAATTTAAAACGTTAAATTAATGTCAAATAATCATGAAAATCTCACCACAGTGATATAATAATCAAATGTCAGTAAAACAAATTCAATTACAAGCTTTTCATAATTATATTAATGCTCATGGGAATATTTGAGACCTTCTATTACAGTATAGTTGATCTCTTATTTTATGATGATGTCTTTGGTTGTTTCTTTTTCCAGACAGAATGGGTGCAACGATGAAAATGGCAGTGTTTTTGTTGATTGGCTGTATTTCCTATATCGATACGAATGATTGTGAATCAACTATAATACCGCCAGAGCTAAGCACTTTGGTCAAAAATAGTTATAATCCGGACGATGAGTTTAAGAAAAACGTCGTGGATATTTTAAGCTTTATCTGTCCTAAGTCATTGTTCTGTGAGGAAGACATACCAGAAATATTGAAAAACGCTGAAAATATGCTACACAATGGAACAGACTCGGTCAATCAGTCACGGAGATTTCTGATGGAAAACTCTACATACTTTGCAGGATGCTGCTCTGTGTGCTCTTGCAAACCAAACTGCCGTGCAAGAAACAACTGCTGTTCGCAAAGAAATTTTAAAGATATCCATAACTCTGAACAAAACCAACAATTCGAGTGTGTGCCCTCCGACATGCGATCTCGCTTTGGCAGCATATTAGGAGACGCTCCAGCATTTTACATGGTAACGGCATGTCTTTCAACATATTTTGTACCTTATATAAAGGTAAAATGCGAAGACCCGGATGTTAATTTTCCAGACGAAATCATACCTGTTCACGCAGAACATATGGAGAATATTTACTTCAACATTTACTGCGCTCTTTGCAATTATGTAAACATAACAGAGGATTGGGAAATGCGGCTAATATTTAAAAGCAAAGTCCAATTCAAATGCCTACCGGAAGATATGTTTGACTTCTACAGGACTATTATCAGACACACAATGCGTTCACGAGCAAATATCATATTTTCCCCACGTCAACCTAACCGAGTAGCAGAAATCGAGTCATGTGTATCTTTTCATGACATATGTGCATGCCCGTGCTTACAATCCGACAAGTCAAATAAAACTGTTGAAAACGTACAGACCTCAAGGGCATACCGAAATGTGTTTTGCTGGATATGTCAGTATCTGAGACATGAAACGGACGCATATTGTTCAGAAAGTAAACTAATTAATCAACAAATAAACGGCTACATTACTGCCCTGATTGACTTCAATGATAGCATTGGATCACCGTGGGCCAAACTGGAACCACTCGAAACTTCAGATAAACGCTGTAACTGTATGGAATGGTATGACAAATTACAGGTAACTCTTAACACAATTATAGCTTCAGCTGAACCTAGAATCTGGGGCTAAACTTGAGACAAATGTAATCGGATTTCCGTCAGTGGAGCCTAGCTTTGCCAAATTTCAGCCTTTAAGTAATTTTGAAATATGGATGACTAAAATGTTTAGCAATCTCACAAAGTTCAAATAAACTAAGTATTTAAACAATGCATATACCATGTTTGTGTTTCGTTGAGTAAGGCAAATGATCGTTTTACTCGTTAAGTCCAAAACTTGGCAATATTAACATAAGCATATAATTTCTTGATCACATTCAGCGTTTGATCAATACCTAACCAGTTTGACACAACAAGGACCACAATGGAAATCAGAAAAATATGTCCATTTATGTGGTATTATTGGTCTCCATAAGGTGGTTTTTAAATATTACCTTAATTATATTTAGTCATCTGACACTTATACTTGAATAAATCTGTCTGTCTCTCTGTCTATCTGTCTGCCTATATGTCTGTCTGTCTGTATGTATGTCTTTGTCTCTCTCTGTCTCTCTCTATCTCTCTCCCTCTCTCTCTCTTTC
The DNA here is from genome assembly GCA_922989275.2 of Gari tellinella. Taxonomy (NCBI): domain Eukaryota; kingdom Metazoa; phylum Mollusca; class Bivalvia; order Cardiida; family Psammobiidae; genus Gari; species Gari tellinella. Next base: position 107,270,176 of record OV277857.1, read on the forward strand.
TTTGTCTCTCTCTCTTTCTAATTATAAATCTATCTTTCTATCTACCTATCTAAAGTCAACATGCCTGAAATTCAAATGTTTGTAAATACAGTAAAAGTGATCAATAGTTTTTGAAGCAGACTGTATTAACACGTTTACTCTCAATGACACTTTTAAGCGCGTTTTCAAATAGTGTGGGTCTTGATCAGACGCCGCGTAACGCGGTGTCTGATCAGGACTCAAACTGTTTGATAGTCTTACCGATATCAATTAAGCCTTGCAATTTAAATCTAACTTTGAAACGTGTCTTGCAGACAGCAGTACTCAAGCAGACGACAATAAAGCGGTGAGGGAGTAAAAATCTCCCGAATAATTTGAACATGAAAGGGTTAACAGACAGGTTATTGACCTCAGTATGGCAGTGAAAAAGTGAAGCAGATCGAACATAGTCTCATTAGGGACCCTCGACCTTGAATAGGGGTTTGCCATTTTCAACGGCTGCATTTAAAGGTTGCCACACAATCTATGACTTTTGCTGGGTTGCCTTTTATATATCAAGGAATCCCTTAGACTTTTCTACCTTGAATCCGTTCTGGGGCTGAATTGTCATTGTTTTTTCTTTCATTGTTTTACGGAGATTATCCCTAAAAAATAAATCCCAAGAGCTAAAATGAATGCAGGTATGTGATTTGAATCTCATGCGCTGCCTTGCAGCGAATGGAATTAGCCGAAATAATCTTCTTAATTATTATTCAACTCCATCTTATCTCATCATTCATTCGGTGCTATAATAGTATGGCATATTTAGTGTCACAGTGCACTAAAACTCATCTCTCTCCTTTATATACAGGGTATCTGTCGGCCTATCTTATGCCCAGTGTTTGAACGGCGCGTTTATTGTGAATGTAGACGTTGGATGACCAAGGTGACAGGTGTGGATGTCGATATTCGCGTTACTCTGAGTATTCCATCTGGAGACACAAACGAGCTTGAGACAGGCATGTTGAAAACATCATTTTTGCGTCATATCCTATCTACTCTGAAAACGTTTATAGGTACGTTTCACTTTAGCGACTCGTCATTTGAAGCGATCCATCTTTGTCGTTCCGATTGTGGTCAATTTTTGTATTTCATCTTTGTTCTAAAGAGTGATGTTGGTTCCGATGTAAGAGACGATGCTAAGATATTCTATAACCAACTAATGAAAAACCCTCTTATTGCCGTTAAAAAAACCAAATTCAGAGTGTCTCTTGGGCCATTTTATGAATTAGATATAAATGGTAAAGTTCTTATCAGCGATGGAAATGCCACGAACTGTACTTACCTTATGCATGAGGGAACATATGAAGAAAGAATGAAATCATTAAACTTAGAGCGACTTACTAAGTTATTTTATTGTAAACAGGTGAAAGTTCTGCCTGATGAACTCGAACTTTTGGCAAATGTATCAGCTAAGTTTCGCTCTATTGATGCGCATTATTTCATGTCTTATTTGTATGACAAGTCAAGATCAGTGATGTGCTTGGAAGATCTGATGCAATTTGTGAACAACGTATCCAATGGCATTCTTTCAACTCACGCATACTCATTAACAGTGGTGGTGTTTATCATTTTGTTTCATCTTTAACCTATTCACCCTTGAAACTTTTTATGGATAATTCTAATTTCCATTTAGCCTAGTCCAGTTTAACAATATATTGCAGAATGATAACCAGTGCAGACAGTTCTTGTAAGTTCCCGATAAGGGTATACACTGTTTGTACAGGACAAGTATACTCTTCACATGTACATTGTATATTGAAGTCGATAGAACTAGTCGATAGGGTTAAATGTGTTACACTATGTGATTGTTTTCGCAAACATTTTCATTCCAGAACAGACTCCGAGTTTCTCGGTGTCAGTTATCTTGATCCTAAGTGTATGAAACAGGTACTATGTTTTAATATTTGGCAGGAACAAGCTACCGTATAATATATTATTACCTATTGCTCTATATATACTTGTTATTCGCTATTTTTGACCGTTTTTCTGTGTTGTTCTGACATTGCCTAATCCAGGGGCAATATTTTTAACTCTTGACAGCTAGGACGAACTGTTTCCCTTGCGCGAAATAGAAGTTTTCCAGGACCCTATATTGCCGCATTGTAATGAAACAGTATTGAATACTTGTCATTGAGTGTTGCCTGGTGAATGTTTAATACTTTATTTCATGCTTTATTATTATTTATAATAATACTATAACCATTGCGGATGTAAACATGCAACGCTTACATGAAGACGCTGATCATTCATCATATGTCTGTCAAAGACCACGAATGAGTAACAAACACGGTGTTATTCATTCGTGCAAAAACTCAAAACGACTAATACAATTTTATTTCATTTGTATTTTGGTGCAGATTAGTTTTCTTTAAAATTCTAGTTATAAAGAGTATTAGGTAATAAAACAGTTATTTCATGTGTGATAGGGGAACAGTCAAAACTATTGACCCTCGTTATCATAGAAAACATTTCGAACTGTTGCCCTCGGCCTATCGGCCTCGGGCAACAGTCCGAAAGTCTTCCCAGATACCTCGGACCAATAGTTTTGACTGTTCCCCAAACACACATTAAATAACTTTATACTGTAAAACCTCTCTATTGCGGCCACTACGATAAGGCTATTGGTTTTATAAACAACAGATGACAGCTTCAAGTAAGGTAAAAGTAATACAGAAAGGTCCTCAGGGAGCTGTTTCATTGGTATCTTCTGACAAATCGTTTTAAGCATCTCAATTTAGTGGTCGTTATAGAAAGATTGAACGGTATGTGACTGTTTGTTTTAACCCTTTACCCAATAACCTATTTATAATATTAAAGACAGGTGATCACTTAAAGCAGGTTGAAAGTAAAGCAGAATGTGCCTTCAGGCACATTCTTCTTTACTTTCAGCCTGCTTTAAACTACCATCTGTTAGGCTATATAAAAATATTTGTTATGGTAATTGTTCATGAGAGTATAAACTGGAACTATTTTCTTCAGCGGAGGAATATATCATATTCGCTAAAAGTCGGTTCTATGGGGGGAAGGGTTAAATACGGACACTTTATAATCAGGATGGCAAGCCACCCAGTTTGTAATGAACGTACTTGCCTATACACGAGTTTATTTGTATGGAAAGCATCTTCCTCACTACATATATAAGTTGCTCTAGGTATATGTACTCTTTGAAATTTGTTTTGACATTGCGTCTGATTTAGAGTTAAATTAGTTCCCAATGCTAGGGATATATTTATGTGATCAACGGCGGCGAAGTTAAACATGTATCCGTTGGTCAAAATCAGCATGATTTTAATACAGGGCCAATGTAGTTTAAATTCATATGTATAATAGCAGAAATAAATAATGCTCGCAAGGAACCAACGTGTAGCTTGTTTATCCATGTCCAAATTGCTACAATGACGCTACTTCCAAGACTATGACTGCGACCATTAAGCGCACTTTTAAACCTATTATAAACCTGTATATGATGTACAAATTAAAAAGTTCTCGGAACAATTGCATTAATATTAAACAATATATTCAATCCAAACCTGCTATGGGTGACAGCCTTTTACCAAGCAGAATTACACAAATAAGGGACGTTTTTCTTGCTCGCCGCCGCAAAGGTAATAATTAAACATGTACTATCCATTCGTACAAATTAAAAGGGTGAGTCAACCAGAGTGTTTTCTGCTTGGAATCTTACTCTCTCAAACATTTCTTATTGGCTTGTGATTATATTTCTATTGTAGAACAAATATTTTTCAAATCTCGCGGTATTAAAGAACTAATTATTTATCTCTTTTAACCCTTTACCTGATAGCCTATTTATAGTACTTAAGATAGATGACTACTTAAAGCAGGTTGAAAGTAAAGCAGAATGCGCCTTAGGGCGCATTCTGCTTTACTTTCAGCCTGCTTTAAGCTATCATGTGCTATAATATAGAAAATATTCCCTATAAAACATATTCATCACTGATTAAATTGGAACTATTTTCTTCAGCGGATGAATAAATCATATCCGCCAAAAGGCGCTTCTATTGGGTAAAGGGTTAAGAGAATGCATAACTATGCTCTAGTTATGATCAGATATGACTATCTAAAATCTAAACGCCATATGCCTCTGCCAAACTCTATGTTTCGATAATACAGCGTTCCCTCTCTTCAACGGTCCCTCCAACAACGACTCCCTCCTTACAATGACATTTGCCACATATTTCTAAACAAGACAATTATGTCTAACGCTTTACTATACTGCTGAAATAAAGTCTCCTACAAATTGTCGTCTGCTGATTTTTCCCAAAGTTACATTTTGATGAAATAAATATAATGAGGAGTGACAAACAGCTTGAATCCAGATCAGACGCCGCCCGACGCTGTTTGCAAATGTACTTGCCAATTTCCTTCTCTATAACGACTCCCTCCGAACAACGCACACAATTGTTGTCTCCTTTTGGGTGTCGATGTAGAGAGGGAGCGCTGTATATTACAATCGTCAACATGTAAAATAGATTTATTTAAACAATTCATATAAGTACACAGCATGCGTTTTGAGATGAGGACATATCAGAGAACATGTTTGGTTTTTATAATTTATCCAAAATCTTCCCTAACTAGTGTATTCAAATTGTTTTATTTGATTTCTATACTTTGAATTTGCATAAATGTTCGATGATCTGTCCTGTCAAAAAGTTTGGATACCGATCTGACACTGTGCGGATCTGATCAGGATCAAAATTGTTTGCAAATAACGGACGTCTGTAAGGACCGAACACGGCTTTCGCTGACACCGCATGTATACTGTTCGAGTAGTTACTCTTTAACCCTTTCCCACATAGCATATCTCTAGTGTTGAATGTAGGTGTCCACTTAAAACAGGTTGAAAGTAAAGCAGAATGCGCTTTAAGCGCATTCTGCTTTACTTTCAGCCTGCTTTAAGCTATCATCTGCTAGAATATAGAAAATAATTTGTATTATACATATTTATGAATGTATAAATTGGAACTATTTTCTTCAGGGCAAGAATAAACTGAATGCGCTAAAAGGCGCTTCTATGTGGGAAAGGGTTAAAGTTCACACATAAACAGTGTACAGTAAAACTTCTCAACTACATGTACGACCACTTAATTGTGTTATTTATTAGGTGTTTGCGACGGATGACTGTTTAACCCTTTGCCCCATAGCCTGTTTCTAACATTGAAGACATATATATGATCACTTAAAGCAGATTGAAAGTAAAGCAAAATGCGCCTTAAGGCGCATTCTGCATTACTTTCAGTCTGCTTTAAGCTTCCACTTGCTAGAATAAAGAAAATAGTCTTTATGATACATATTCACGACCGTAAAAACTATTTTTTAGTGAAGAATAAATATGTTGAGCTAAAAGGCGCTTCTATAAGGGAAAGGGTAAAAAACAATTGATGGTAAAAAAGGAAGCTCTTTTAGAAACGTTCAGTTTTACTGTCACTTTGCCTTTAGCTGCTTCCCTGTTGTAATCAATTAGCCTCAGTTTTAGTCGTCGTATTAGAGAGGTTTTACAGCGCTCCCTCTCTACAACGACATCCAATGGGAGACATAGATTGTGTGTGTTGTTCGGAGGGAGTCCTTATAGGGATGGACCATTTAGAATTTGCTTACATTTGCAAACAGCTTGAATCCAGATCAGACGCCGCGTAACGCGGCGTCTGATCAGGATTCAAGCTGTTTTTCACTCGTCATTATATCTATTCTATCACAATGTCTACGTATATGTAACTTTGAAAATAACAGCAGACGACAAATTTAAGCAGACGGTATTGCAGTCATGAAAAGGTTGGACAAAAATGTCTTGTTTGGGGAACAGCGGCAAGGGTCGTTGTAAGTAGGGAATCGTTGTTGGGAGGGTCGTTGTAGAGAGGGAGCGTTGTACTTTACAGTGAACATAATGTTGATTAACCCTATCATATGACACGGCGTGTGATCAGAATCCAAAACTATTGCAATAAGTATTTGTACTCTGGGGTAGGACAGTGTGAGGCGGTTGATAGAAAATATAGAGAGAAGGAAGTTTTATAATTTAATTTATGCATAACTCGGCGAATGCTTTATACACGTTTTTTGTTTAAGGTTATTCGTATCCAGCAATATGCCTTTTTTTGATACTTGTTGTGAAATGGCAAAGAGGTTATCATATCCGAACGAAATAGTTTTTTGCTAAAATATAAATGTCAATAGCAGACAGCTTACAGCTTGATCAGATGTCAGATGACTTGGCGTCTGGTCATACTTCAGGGTGTTTGACGGTCTAATTCAAAACATGTGCCATGTTTTTACAATCTTAAGTAAGGCGAACACAATAACGTACAAGATGTATAAATGAACCATTATGCCCACAAGCCGGTGTCATGCTCAATTATGTCACAGTAGTAGTCAGTGCGACCAATACGTGAACAGTACTAGAACCTATTACGGTCACTAAAATAAATCTAACTAATGACATGCGAGACAGGTCATATCTTATGGCAAGGTGGACGTAATAGATGTGTTTTGATATACTAGTTTGTGACTTGCAGATTAAAGCAACGTCTCTATAATCATCTATAGGTCTTTACGTCCAAATCCCACTTCTATACCACCTGTCGCATAAAGTACAGATCCCGTACAGTAGGTGGCGTCAGTGGCCAAATACAGACACGCTTTACCCATTTCTCGTGGATTGCCATACCTTCGGAGAAGCTGTAAAACAAAGTTAAAGAAAAGAAAAGTAACTCTAAAACGTACAAACATAATATCTCTTATGTTTCAGCAAATTTTTATGTATCTTAAAGAGAGTTGGCTAAGCATAGGGTTAAGAGTAGACATATGTATCAAAATCTTTGAAATATTTCTGTTATCAGCAGGTGCAGTGGAGAAGACATTTTTCTGTCCCAATAAACAAGTTTATACTTTATCATTTATTTTAATGTACTTTTCGTTTAAAAACATATCGTCAACTTGGCAAACAGTTTGGATCCTGATGAGGGTCGAGTTATTCGGCTTTTCATCTGAATTCCAACTAATTCACAACATTAAGATGTCAGTATAATTATAGTCAGTTCACGTTTACATGACGCTCGATATGATGGAATATTCAGCATCCGACGTTAATGAACTAGGAACAAATAATAACTACAGAAAAGGTTTACATTATTTTCATTATTTGAACATAAATAGATATTTCCCTTTTGACTAGTATTAATATAATCTTAATTCTGACAGTATCGGTGAGTACTCTCCGGAGTCCATCGACTATTTCTGTCAGCAGGTGCGCTGACGATAATCGGGTCACAGCTGTAGAAGAGCCTGAATGTCAAATGAAAGAGGCCGCCATATCAGAAAGAATAAGTCGACTATGATCTGGAAGAGAGAAAATACAGACTTTCCCACATCTAGGTCCGATTTTGTCAGCGCACCTACTATGTAAAGTTAGGCGACCAAAGTGTTTTAGTTTAATTACTTAAATGTACACAAACTACCAATTGCTTACATTGTAATGGCGGAAATTCTCAAATACGTTCTCTGGATCCCCTGGTTGTTCTTTCGCCAAACCCTCGGTCATTGGAGTACGTATTGCTCCTGGGGCAATTCTAAACAAAGCGGTATATCCATGGAAATAAAAACATACCAGTATTGAATATAACACTTTCCCTACAATGACGTAACCAATGTTAAACAATTGTCTGTTTTTATTTCTAAAACTTAAATTAATGTTATGATCCTGATTAGACGCCGCGATACGCTTCAGTGTAATCAAATTAAGACAAAACAAGAAACAAACGAAAATTACTACAGTCGAACTTCGATATCTCGAACTCGCTTAACTCGAACTATCCGATATTCGACACGTGAACTGCATTATTTCATGCTCGGTATAGTCGATCATACCCATATTTCCACGTTTTGTCGAATTTACCGGATTGTTCGACTTAACCGAGTTAGAGATACCGAAGGTCGACTTTTAATAATATCAGTATAAGAGATATTTTCTTGATGCTCTAGACATGCAGCTACATAAATCAATAGGCTGAACAAATAGCTGAAACGGCTATACTTCGACAGTCGCCTAATATGAACATTTTATATAATGTGCAGACAACAATTATACTGAAAGTATACGATGATATGGCTATTCAAGAGAGCATGCGATACAATTTTCGAATGAAAATGTTTAACGGTGACACGCATAGAATGCCCTCCGAAATAATATTGAAACACATAATTTTTATTGAAGCACAGAACATGGTAATTCCAACAATGCTAAAACAACAGCAACAATGCATTTTCTTTTAGCAAGTAAAGCAGTCCAATAGCCCAATTAAATCATTCATTCAGCATTAAAATACATATAACATATCAATGCAGAATTATAGAACAGATGAAATTATCTGCAAGGTTAACAGATTGAAATACTCACGCGTTTACACGGACTCCGTGTTTGGCTTCGTCGATCGCCAAACATCTAGTCATGGTCGTTATACCGGCCTAGAATTCAAAGTACATGTATCTACATGAATTACCAATCCGGGTAATTATATATTATAATGAAGTTTGAAGTTTGATTAACAATAGTGATAATGTCATCTCACTCGGTGAGCCCTGGTGACACATATGCATAGCCTTTGCACACAGTATAATGGAAGAGCATAATACATGCGGATGCAAACAGTGTAGACCCTGATCAGAATGCTACTATTTATGGGAAAAACCTGTTTAGGATCTACACTGTTTTCCAGTTAATAGTATGTAAAAAATAATTTTGAATCAGAATCAGAATCAGAATCAGAAATTTCTTTATTGACTTAAACTTTACAGTTTCTCGTCATTCCATAGTAATTTTAACAATAAGTATAATATGTCACATGGTCATCAAAGCGTATTCAAAATGAAAATACATATTTCCAAGTTTCGTATAAATATTTATGATTAAATATGAAGTTATATGTATTAGACTACCATCATCATATTCGTTCAGGAGTAAATTTGGAAAAAACAACATATGTATAAATATGTATGATAATTATTATAGGAGGATGGACTTCTATGCAATATTCATAGCTACTGTGTATATAGTAGTGTATATAGTATACATGACTATGAGAGTTGCATGAAGCGTTTGCATATTTTAGTGTATAGATAATAATTTTGAAGAGTCGATAAATCGACTTGATGTGAATAAACATGTAAATGTGTATTCAAATTTGAAGAGTTATGAAAATTAAGAACGATTCTATCAAATTTTCTAAATGAAATCATAAAATTGTCATTGTTTTCAATAACTGCCACATCAAACGTTCATTCACTTGCTCATAGCCGGCCGATTTCGGAAAACGATTTCATTAAAAAGAAAAGTTCAGTTTTCAGATAAGATTTAATACGACAAAAGAAAAACACACTCTTCTGTTCGTGCCAACGGTGACGTACATGTGATGCCCTTTATCCACCATAGCATTCAGTGGTTTCAGGTAAAGTAAATGTAAAAAAGAAACTTTCTAATTTGCTTCTATCTTGCTTAAGATGCCACGTGTCTTCCATGCTTTGAATCTCGTCAGATAAGTCCAGGTAGTGGCAATAGTTCGACAAATGTTAAACCGTTGAACCCCGGTGACGACTATACTTGTCCTGTACAAAAAGTGTTGCTCTGCATACTATCTTGTCAAATGAAAACAATGTAGAACCAGATCATAGGGTTTCCTAGACCCCTCCGATCAGGGTATGTACTGTTTGACCGTTGTATTATAATATAAAACGACAATACTGATTAGTACAAAATTGGACTAGCTTTAGTTGGAAACGTTTTGCTGTTTCACGGATGAGTCGGGGCGAGGTTATTAGCTATGAAACTCTCTGTTGTTTAACTCTTTCCTCCCTGAAACTTTAAATGGACAATTCCAGTTTCGATTTTTGTCTAGTCCATTTCTGGCTTTTGAGAGTTGTTTTTGTCAATTTTGGCATTACTGACAAACAGTGAAGACCCTGATCAGAGGGCTCCTTTCGGAGCCCTCTGATCTGGGCCTTCACTGTTTGCACAGGACAAGTGTATTATTCACATGTACACTGTTTGAAATGACGCCTATAGGCGGGACTAGGGTTCAAAGGGTTAACCGATTATACAAACCTTGGATGTGGCGTATATAACAGCGTCTGGAAGTCCATTTTCAACCGTTATACTGGAGACATTAACAATATTACCTTTGGATTTCCTCAAATGTGGCAAGGAATACTACAAAAATATGACAGAAGAATGGCTCCAGATAAAAGGGATTAAACTGAACAAATCCAAATTTTCTTCTTCATATCAGAACAAACTCCTATGGTGTAGCTACTCATCAAAAGTGTCTCGACGACACGTACTCGCACTATAGATTAAATGCAGGAATTAAGAAAATTGCTTTTGAAATACTCCGCTTACATGGAGCCCTCGCCAGAAGAATACTGCGTATATTGGCTCCGATATTCTTACATGACAAATCCCAAAATAATTGTGAAATTGAGAGTTTAACAAATTAAAGGCATATTAAAACAAAAAGAAAATTATAGAATCGAAAACTGAAAAAAATATTATTTTCTATCGTTAACCCTTTCGAGCTCAATGACGCTTAAACACGCGTTTGCAAACAGTTTCGTTCCTAATCGGGCGCGGCGGAACGCGGCGTCAAATCAGGATACAAATTGTTTGACACTCGCTTTGAAACATCTTCAGTCATATTGCTTTATTTTTTAACTTTGAAACGACATTACAGACATTAAAATTGAAGCAGACGACAATGAAACGGTGAAAGGGCAAAACTCTCAAGACAAAAATGGCAGCGAAAGGGTTAATTAAGATATCAAATGTTGAACTGAAATTGTCTGTTTGATTAGTAAAAACATTGGAGTCCTGCCAGTTGCATAGTGTTTAAACGGGAAAAAAATAATGTCTTCTTCACTGTTAATTTATGTTACCTTGCACATGGCGAAACATGTAACAAGATTCAGCTCAAGCACCTTGCGGAAGTCATCAGTTGAGTAGTCATCGATAGTATGTAGTGATGGCTCTGAAACATTATAGTACGTGGGTGAAAGTTAACCCTCGTACTGCCATATTAAAATCTGTTTTAAAATAGTCGTCTGCCAATTCTGTTAAATTAAGATTTTGACATTAGAAAAGAAACCTAAAGACGAGCTACTTGCAAATCAACATACATATCTATAGAAAGAAGTATATATCATCATGCATACATACACGTTAAAGTACATACATGTACGTATCTACGGAAAGAAGTGCATATTGATACATAAACATACCTACGAACAGATGTATACATTAACATACATACATACATACATACATAGTACATATTCACAAACATGCATACCGGTATCTACGGGAAAAGTACATATTTACGTATGCTTAGGCGGACATCTTTATACGTCAAAAATGAGTTACGTGGGCGGAGTATATATTAACACATACAGTACCGTGCAAAAAGTATTCGTTAAATGGCGGCCATATTGGATTTGGTCGGGATAATTAGCGGGTGTTTCAAAGCTTTTATAACAGAAACTCTAACAGAAACGAACACATAAACTTGATTTCTCTTACCTAAATACTAAGTCAGATGTCCCTTGAATGTTATAACCTGCATTATCCTACGGGAAATAGACATGGAGAGGTTTTGAACATAGATCGGTGGGATTTCAGTCCCGATACGAAAATTTTCATCGTACAAATCATGATTGCTATTTAGGAAATTCACTCTGCACGACAGATTTCTCTTAATATACTGCCAGATAATTTCAATAATGTTCAGATCAGGTGATTTTGCTGGCAAAAATTTTTTTTTATATTATTTTGAACCTTGTAAACCGAGATCATACCCGCACGATGCACCGGGACGTTATAATCCTGAAATAAATTTAAATTGGCCGGGAAATTTCTTGCTACAACAGGCAAAAGATAATCTTCGAAGATTTCTCTATATTTTACTGCTTTTCTATTACCATTTAAACTTACAGGTTATAGCTGTCAGCGAATCTCTGCCGTTGGTCTTCACGGTCCGCTCAACTGTCAGACACTCATTTTCACCCATCACGCGAGGTCTCCGTGATATAGGAACATTTTCAATCGATTCAGTTGTCTTGAATTTATTCAAAAAAGAGAATACTGTACTGTAAGGCCTCTGTAATCATCGTTAGGTTTCTGATATTCGAAATCCATTTAAAAACATATTTACGGCTACGTTTTTCCATGCCACTTCTCAATTCTGAGCCTTTCCGCCCCATTTAGATTAAAAAACAAAACAAACTTAAATGACGTGTATACTACAATCACTCTTACGTCATACCATTTTCAAGGAACCAAACTATTTATAAATCTAAAATTTTACATGTTTTGCTATTTTTAACTCAATTTTAAAGGGGAGGAAAATCGCGCAAGCTTAATTATCGCGACGTCACGACGCCATTTTAACGAATACTTTTTGCACGTTACTGTACATAAAGAGGGAAAGTACATATAACACATACATACATACATAGAGAAAAGAAGTAAATATTAACATACATGTCATATCTCCGGATCGGAGTACAAAATCTGGCTTCAGACTGTTTGTAATGGAAATAAGTGTTTCAGCATAAACGCGATCATTGGTAACCCGGCGTCTGATAAGGGTCCAAACTGTTTTCACTCAGATTAAGACATGGGAAAAATTTACTTTTCTACTCTTATTAAGACAACGTTCTTTTGCGATTTTAGTGGAAGCTATTGAAATTCAATCATAAAACTTTATGTAATTTTCTTTGATTTGATACTTGCGATTGCCAACGTTATTCACCAAGCAGTCGAGTTTTCCTAATCTTTCAATGGTTAGGCTGATTCCGGCCTGAAATAAAAGGAATGTCCTTAATACTTCCCCTGCCATGGTGAAGATCCTGACCAGACGCTATGTAACGTTAGTCTAACCAGGATCTAGACTATTTGACACTCATTTCAATATTCCTTGAGTCACAATGCTAATACATCAATCTTAAACTTGAGAAATAAAAGCAGACGATTGAATTGAGTGTCAAATAGTTTGGATCGTGATCTGACGCCGCGTAGATCTAACTGGGCGTCTGATCAGAATCCAAAATGTGTGCAATTTAATAACCATTATTTGGGATAAAACAGTGAAGGGGTTAAACAAAACGTTATACGATAGTACAGTGGAGAATCTGTTATTCTTTCCCAATAAACGCGTTTACGCTAAAACTATTATTTGCAGTGCAAACAGTTTGGAGCCAGATCAGACGCAGGGTAACCCGGCGTCTGATCAGGCTCCAAACTGTTTGCCACCAAGATAAACAAGAATTATCAGAATTGTCCAAAAGTTGTTCTTTTCTACGTTTTAGTGCTTTGCGCTTGCGTACGTTTGCGTTTAAACGGGAAAGAATAACAGATTCTCCACTATAGTGGGTTAAAGATTAAAAACCAAAATATTCAACGTTACTGTTGTTTGCAATATGTGTAACCTTATAACATATTCAATCACTCTTTACTGTGCTATTGAATCAACGTACACATTATAACTTGTAAGCGGTCAGCATTAGTTAAATGTTACAAACCTTAATTTGTTCCTCGTTTGTGACGTCACAATGCGTGTAGAACACCCTGTCTGGGTATGCTTTCTCTACGACAGCACCCTCTGCATCTTTAATATAAGCAAACCCTTCAACCATTATCCTACCGTAAAATCGAATGCATTGGAAAGTGGCTTCGATAACTCTAATTCACTTAACCATTTCCTCCATGAATCGTCAAATAGCCAATACCAGTTCCTAATTTCGCCTTATTGATTTTTACTCACTACGGTTGTTTTGTCAAGGTATTTCAATATGACAAATAATGGAGATCCTGATCAGAGTGTTCCTTTCGATGCCCTCTAACCAGGGTGTTCACTGTTTGCATAATACAATGTTACTCTTTACAGGTACACTATTGAAAATGACCTCTTAATTCGGACTAATAAGTATTTCAAATTTGAAACGTAACAACGCCACGTTTTAGCTTTGAAAAACGTTTACATTCGTGGTCAGGTTATCGAAAATTAAATTTAGGAATACGGACAATTCAACTTAAGATAGTTCCAATTATTAATGTTTGATTTTAAATCAAAGTTAATATACGTGGGGGCTTTTTGAGAAAAAAATACATAGTACTGTCGAATTCTAACTATGCAAGGTTCCCGCGTGACGTTTTATCAACGGTCTTACGACGGACACAACTAAGATGTTGTCGTACGTCTAGTCGCAACGACTTAAACCGTTTTATGAAAAGAAATCGCAGCTACGATACGTCGTCTTGGTAAAACGGCACCCCGATGTCTGCTTTCACAAAAATATTGATCTAGTTGCCCTTGGCATTAATTTAATGGTCACGTTGGAGAAATTAGCTGTTTAACAATAGAATTGTACGTTTAAATAGACCTTCGCTGGTGGTTCTGCAATAATCGATTATACAATGATATACCGTCTGAATAATTGGTCTTCTTTTGAAGGTATATAGTATAACACTTAGTTAAAAAAAACATCTAATGACATTAATCGCTTGCTTTCACTTTCAGCTCACACGTTCACTTCTGTCGTCGGCTTGGTACTGCTTTTGGCGTAGTATTCTCAACACATTCAACCCTAGCGACGAGTATACTCGTCATTTACAAACAGGGTACCTGTCATGATTACACGTGTCCTATGCACACAGTTTAGATCCTGATCAGATGACTCCTTCAGGAGCCCTCTGATCAGGTTCTACACTGTTTGTCATTTTGAAATATATTATTAAAATCAATTCTAAATAGTCAAAAATGGACTAGACTTTTATTGAAAATGGAACTGTCAATTTAAAGTGTCAGGGGTGAATGAGTTAAGAATTATAGCGATTCAGTCTCTGCTACATATAGCGTCTTTTACAAGACAATATCCCAAAACACATTTAAAAAGTCAATAAAATACTCTACAGTAGCTAAATGATTTTGGTCTGTGTTTACTTATGACAAATATATGAAATTTATGAAATGATTAAACGGTTTTACTTTCAAAATGCACCAAGTAATTCTAAAACTCTAAGATTTGTCTCTCATATTTTCTTTTTGATGGAAATCTATTATATTTGAAATATTTACAGATAGGATTACTTCTGATTTTAATCGGGGTATTTTAGGTTTCCCTATATATTTTTTCACATAATTTGCGGTCTGGTACATGTAGTTGCATAAAGCGATTGTATAAATATCGTAATCCAATAGTGGAATATCGTTTTTTGGGCTCTGATCGAATCTTTTCGTCCAAAAGCGCTGCATGTAGCGGGACACCAAATGATGTCAATTGCCATGGCGTTATCATAAACAACGTTAAGGTTTAGCGAAAATCTATTTAGCAGAAATACTACAAACTATGATTTCGATTGATTTAACAAGTCTTAAAAGTGTTATCTGATAAATAGAATCTCACATTCGTGATCATTATTTATCATTTTGAATTCATATCGTTGACTTAAATTAATATGACGCGTTTTTCAGTGAACTCGTTTGTTATAAATGATAAATAATGATTACTCATGTAAGATACTCTATGTACGACACAAGTTTTGCCAAGAATCTTGGCATTTGGAGCCTGTAAATGAAAAGTATGTTGAGAAACGAATGAATACTATATATGAAGGAGATTGTGACCTCAATGTGTACAGTGTACATGTAACTACATGCATCTATTCGGATCGATTATCCATTAACCCTTTATCCTATAGACTAACTGTTTCTTCATTTAAAAGGTGGCTACTAAAAGCAGGCTAAAAGTAAGGCAACATGCGTTTTAATGCGCATTCTGCTTTATTTTCAGCCTGTTTTAAGCTATAATCTGATAGGATATGTGAACTCCTTTTTATGTTGCATATTCATGACTGCATACATTAGAAGTATTTACTTCAGTGTAGTGTTTTAACAGATTCGAATTGCTAGTGGACTAATTATCGCTAATCACAAACCGAATATTTCTACTTACCATCTATATCCCACACGGCTACCGTCCAGCCATTTTCAGCTGTAAATGATCAAACATAAGCTTCCTTTAATAAAGTATCTTTTGACAAACGGTGCCTTAACTCTTTCCTCCCTGAAACTTTAAATGGAACATTCCAGTGTCCATTTTAGTCTAGTCCATTTCTGATTTTTAAGAGTTGTTTTTGTCAATATTTGGCATTATGACAAACAGTGAAGACCCTGATCAGAGGGCTCCTTTCGGAGCCCTCTGATCCGGGTCTTCACTGTTTGCACAGGACAAGTGTACTATTCATATGTATACTGTTTGAAGAGGACGCCTATATGCGGGACTAGGGCTCAAAGGGTTAATTCATTGCCTCTTGGAGCTTTAAATGAACTATTCTACTTTTCATTTAAATCCATTCGAGTTTTGAGTTTTTTTAGAGTTGTGTTTTACAAACCATTAGCCGTATTCGACTGATCATGTTTGAGGTTACAATGTAAGCTAAGTAATATTTATGCTTTAAATAGCATCCGTGTCGAATACGAAAATTTGCGTTAAATCGCAACCTCTCACTTTCTCGTTAAATAGAGCAGAATGAAAATGTTGAGTTCGTTGAGCGGGGCTGCCATTTCTCCGGATTTTTCCTAAATCTCCGGATCTTTTCCAGTATATGGTATCTTAAAGCAGGCTGAAAGTAAAGCAAAATGCGCTCTAAGGCGCATTCAGCTTTACCTACAGCCTGCTTTAAGTTGTCGCATGTCAACAAAACAAGAAAAAGGCTATAGGGTAAAGGTACGATTCGTAAAATCGCATTTGAAAAATGCAAATTACGAAATCTTAGGACTTTTCATGTCAACTTATGACAGCCCTGGTTGAGTACCAGACGTCACAAATAACCCATAAACAGTTTTTTGATTGGTCAGGTCTGTATCGTGGTGTGATCTCATTTGATAGAATAGTTACAGTTTAGCAGTCGAATACGACTATTGATAACTGACAAACAAATTAAGGCCCTGCTCACAGACTTCCCTTGCGGACCATCTGCTCAGGGTCTAACATGCCGAACAATCAATGCGTGTCAATCATAGGGAACATTTGACAGGCAAAAGCCAAATTGTCCAGACCAATCAAGAGTCCAATGAAATTGGATTAAATTTTAAATTCATAGAAATACTGGTTAAAACTAAAATAAATATTGGAAAATAATTAAAAACTGGTATAGAAGACGTTGTTCTTTTCCTTTCAAACGCCCATCAGCCTAAACGCAGTACATTTAAATGTAGAAAATAACAAACTATTTAAACATGTATAGAAAATTTGTTTAAAAATAAAACTTTCAATACGATGGAACTGTTTCTAATATACTTATTACATTTGCAAACTGTGTATACCCTGATCAGTGAGTTCATATAGGAGCCCTCTGATCAGGGTCTACAGTGTTTGCTACTTTAGAGCAGCATTAATCTACCCAGAATTCCAAGTAGACTGTTTCGTGTTTTTGTAAGTAAAACTAGTGACGAAATCCACAAGGGAACCTAACAATCCTCTAGAGTTACTCAGTGTAGAAAAAGTTAAAGTCGCAAAAAGGCAGAGCATTATCAGACGACGAGTTACGTGGTATCTGTATTGGCCCGTAACTTTTTGCAATGAGCACAATCGTTTTAGCAAAACCATGTGATCACTTGTAGCCCAGTCCCATTTCTGTACAATGTCGAAGGAACACATGTTTGAATTAAGCAAACATATGTATATTGGAGAAGAATTATATCTGCCCCACTGTAACAAACCTAGTATTTCAACGCAACCCCGTCCGATTCCTTTTGATCCACCGGTAACTATCGCAACTTTACCGTTCTTGTCTCCGATCTTAGTCGCCATATTATACCTCAATACACGGACTTCTATACACAATCAGTATTCCCTAAATTATACACAGTGGACAAGAGACATACACGTTATCGTTAAAATAACTCTTAGCTACACATGTACGAGATAGCATGCCCGGGTCAAGCGATATTTTAAGAGGGGTTGGGGGTTAAACCTTTCATAATCAAAATTATCGCGAGATTTTTACCCTTCCCCACCATATTGTCGTCTGCTTCAATATTGTTGTCTGCGATATCGGTTCAAAGTTAGATTTAAGGCAGTATGACTGGCGTAATTTCAAAACAAGCTGCAAACAGTGCTGATCCTGATCAGACGCCGCGTCACGCGGTGTCTGATCAGGATCAAAACTGTTTGAAAGTGCGCTTTTTGACGCTATTGAGAGTGAAATGGCTAAACCATGAGTATTTAACGGCATACACCAGCAATTCGTGAGACACCTAGTGCCGCTTTTAACGAAATACGATAAATCAAGCATCGTTACTCAACGAAATCGTGCATATCGGTTACCTCCCGTAGATACTTTCGGTTTCAAACGATCTCAATTAGTCGCGTAATAAAGACGTTAATGCATGGAAGTGTACTTGATAAATGAAAGTGTGTGAATCTTAGTAAATACTTTATCTAATAAGACTAAGTTAATAACCCAAAACTTCAATCAAATTGAATATGAGCGTGAACCCGAGACCACATACAAAAAACCGTCGGCTTATTTAGGCCATTGGTATAGGTCGTTTGCAGTTCAAAAAACACGATAAATCTTAGATAATTTTAAAACTAATGGACGTATTTATATTAAATTTTGCATACACTTATGATGTGCCTATACCAACTCTGACAAGGAAATTCAGAATTTTTGATAGTCTGACAAAAAACTTTTCTTCTTTGTTTTATATAAATTTTGTGTCGCTGAAAATGGTCAATTACGTGGGTGTTATAGGCTATTACCTTGATCACGTTTGTTTATATTGGAGAATACCCCTAGGTAAAATCCCGTGCAAGTTGCTTCTGTCTGAAAGGTGAATCCCGTGCTGATATTGGTTGTTTAGTTGTACAAAATTAATTTTGAGGCCCCATAATCCATTACATTTTTACTATGCCTAAACCACGAACTCTTCACCAGGAATAAAGAGAATTGCAATTACTTTTGAAACCGCAGCTCTAACATTTCTAAATAATTACAGAGTTCCAGACAAGAGATAGTGAATTGAACAAGTCTAACATTTTCTCACCCATTTCAGTACCAAATCCTATGGTGTGACTACTCATTAGAATCGTCTCGAAGAGAGACGGCTCTAATGAGTAGTCACATCATAGGGCTTAATTCAGAAATAAAGATTTTAGTTTTGGAAATACTCCCCTTATCTGGAGCTTAATATGTATCAGTGTTCGAGATGCATTGCAGTACGTTTACGTTACGTTTCCTTACCTACCCTTCCCCGGTGACAACAGAGGTCATGGTCCTTGGAGGGTAGGTCTAGTAGTAAAGGCTGTTTCTTCCATTGTCGGAGTGCCTGTCCCTGAACTGATTCGCATCAGTAATTTCAACTTGTCTAAATTGTTTGGTTTGAGCTGGTAGTCGAATTCAAATCCCGACTACAGCTTTCTACTGTCATTCTTGAGATTTAACATGAGGGTTTTCATCTTGACACTGACTATTTCATCTAGCCGGTCGGTTCATGGTAGTTGGTGTCAGGTTTTACTGTTACTCTCATTATGTTAATGTAAGGGATTTCATTTCAATGCTGACTATTTCATCTAGCCGGTCGGTTCATGGTAGTTGGTGTCAGGTTTTACTGTTACTCTCATTATGTTAATGTAAGGGATTTCATTTCAATGCTGATTATTTCATCTAGCCGGTCGGTTCATGGTAATCAGTATAGATCTTCTATTTATTCAATTATTTATTCTTTTTGGATGGGGAAGAAAGCATGGCCTAGAGTGATTTTAAATAAGCAGGAGTAAAAATGTTTGTACTCTGTTCAACTAAATGATTTGATTGTTCTTTGAACAATCAGGTTGTTTAGTCAATACAGCTTTAATATTTATCATTATAATATAAATGTTTCCAGCTGTCTAGGAGTGTTCACATAATTCTTTTGTTGGTCTCTATATTGGCAGCTGGTGTAGGCTTCTGCTATGTATACATTATTGTTTATTTTGTAGTACGTTAAGCTTTCTTTTCTCTCTGTCTCATTATGATTATTATATACAGTATATCTAGTTTTTCAGGTCCAGACCTTCAAGTAGAAGGAACTAACAGGCTGAACGTTGTAAAAGTTGTCTTGGGTGGACAAAGACTTATATTCTCTGTTTTTTTATATCTATCTATAGAGCCTCAGGCAGAGGACACATAACATTAACAAAACTAACCTCTTAAAAACAAAGTGGGGGAGGAGTGATGCGAGGACGCAACAAGCTGAGTACCAGCAAGCCAGGGCCGAACAACATGCTATACGACCCGTGACCTGTGACGTAGGCTCAACAGGCGGCGCTGCCCTCACTCTATCTCTTCTTGAGCCAGCACTTACTACAGACAGTCGCACCTCGCTTCTACAGGTAAGTAATTGCTACTGTATTTCATATATTATCGTATTCTTGTATCTTTATATGCATTCATTAGCTCTCGGCTACACATCACGATAAAATAATAAAAGGTTTTCGAACTGCTCTGGAAACATTCTGTTGAAAATTTGATAATGGTAAGTTGGTGTAGATCGTCTGGTATGAACATGTTTCTTCTGCTATTTATCACATTTAGTTATTTTGCGTTTTGTTGATAAAACTTTCGTTTGATAGGCACATGGTTGGAATCCTATTCAGATACGAAATGGCTCCGTTGTCCGATTAGGATCTAACGTGTTCGCAAATAACAGTATGGTCGGTTAATACGTTTAACGTACCCCAGCCAGGGCCTCGTTCGGGTAGTTATAAAATGCTATGGTATGCGATGGCTTAACGGTGAGGCGTTATCGGGTCGAGAAATATAGGCTGTTGAATAACTTGAAATCACCCTTCGGAAAATAAATCTATGCAAAATTCAATTTGTCTCCGTTGTCTTGTTATGGAGAAATTTGAAAATTATCGTGTTTTTTTTAACTGCAAACGACCTATATATGTATGAAAGTGCCTATAGTTTCAAAAGAAGCCTTATAACTTATGCTTTTTTACCATTGTCTTATTATTCACACCTATAGCTTTTATTATGAGAAGTTTCATCCATTTATTTCGTACAGATTTTGATTGAGTGAGTGTTTTCATTGAATTGGAGCCGATTTGTTTTTAGAAAAATGCATATATATCGGGCAACAAACCATACTCTTCGCATCATACTTTCAGTGAGCATAACTTTTTAACTGTTTTAATGTTTGTTTGTGCCAATTATTACTTTAAATCATTTTAGAAAGGCAAAATAACGCATGCCGACTCTTTGCCGAGAATGGCTACATCATACATTTCAAATACCCATAGACAAATAAATACCATTATAACCTATGTTTTTCCTTTTGCTATTGTACTTAGATATGTTTGAAGAACCTATGCTGAAATTTTCATAGAGATCCATCGGAGATTTCATTTTGTCGCGTATGTCCTTAATATACAGTAAAGCCCACTTATTACGGCCTCCAAATGAGACGTTTAAGTGGTTTGAGGCATATTAATGCTTAAAGACAACGCCGAGTACAGCAGAACGTTTAAAATAGTTCTTCTTTACTGTCATTGCGGGAATGTTACCGCAGTCGATTCATTTTAAGTCTATACGTATAGTTAATCTCCAAATATGCTTGAAAAACAAAATAGGGTTCAGACCAAATTCGGTTTTTAGACTCTTTGCAGTATTATTCAATATTTTCAGTTCTTTGTATATATAATTATATTTACATATAAGTTATTTCAAATAGTTTCAATCCTTACAATCAAACACATTTAACAAGAAATATCTTTCTCTCAGAAATTATTTTCGTAATTAGTAAAATTCTGGTTTTCTGTTCACTCCCTACCTCTGTATTTTAGTTTGAAACCATCATCAGTGCTCTCGTGTACTTTGATTGTTATAGAAAGGTTCTTTTATGTAAAACATCGATTTAAGTTTATATTTCTCTTCTTTCCCTATATATTGAGTTTTCAACAGTTGTCAGGATCCCCGGTTCCCCTTATGGATCGGCGCATAGTTAACGGCTTGCCTACTGGCCTAATTATCCCGATACGCTTTACCTGCTTGTAAGTGAGGTTTCCGACAAGGCTTGTTTTATATAAGTTAAGTCCCTCGCGTTCAGCTGCCATCCTTGAAAAACTTTGTTTAAATACAGAAAACTACAATATGAAAGGCAAACGTAAAGTAGAAAACTTAAAAAAGAACGTTCTGCTTCGCATGATAACAAGGTATGTCCTAATTTATTATTTCGTTTCCATATTATTATCGTGTGCCTTGACCCGTTCACCGTCAAGTTATCATATTGCATTGATAGGGTCATTTGTTATAGTTTTTCAAGTCAGATATAGGCCATTTGCACTCATGAATGAATTAAATATACACTTTTCAACAGCTTGGATCCTAATCATATGCCAAGTAACGCGGCGTCTGAGCAAGATTAAAACGTTTTGCAGGGCATGAGTTAACCTATTGTTTGTATTAAATACAGATAAAACCTCTCATTTCAAGTGTTGCTTTTTCGCAAATTACTGATTTTCAGCAAAAAGGTCTGTAAAAGGGCATTCATAAAGCATCCTGGTCCAGCAAGCATTGTGTTGCTTTTATCACCCAATGAGATCGTGTGCATGTTATATTAGTGGATATGTTTGGATGTGGGGTTGGGTGTGGTGGGGTGGGTTGGGGGTAGTTAGTGTGTATTGACCTTAAATAAAGATAGCTATATACGGAACATATCACAATATCTCTTGTTGGTATTTAGTATCATTTTTGGCTCTTCTAGTACAGGCATTTTGAACCAGTCTACTGTTGCATTTTTATATGACAGCAAAAGCCTATGTAAAAATCAAACAGTGCAGACCTTGATCAGATGTTTCCTATACACTGTTTGCATATGCAATAAGTAATCTCTACAGAGGTTGTAGGGTTGAAAGATATATGTATACACTTACATCTTCATTAAAACAGGAAACGCATCTCCTATTTACGTTAGCAGGGGAGGTCAACATTTGAACAATCTTTGCAGAGGAATATAAGGCAAAGCTACATGTCTAATAAGTCTGGGCTTTACTATGTTAGAGAATAATAGTTTAAAGGTTTTAAAGCTGATAAGCACCTTAGGGGCAATATTTAGCCCGGGGTCATAATTTGAAGTATCTTTGTAAAATCGCAATGAAACGTACCAAATATTAAATGGCTGACAAAGTTTGGGTTAAATCGGATCAGCGATTTCACAGAAGATAATGTTTAAAAATGTGACGCTGGGCGCCAGATGACGAATGAAGAGTGGTCACAATAGCTCATTCTGAGCCTTCGGAGCTTATACCTAAATGTTGACTTGAAACATGCAGCAAGATTGGCGTGATTCGACTTTCATTTGCAATTACATGTACTATGAAATTAGGCAGCGAATAAGGAACTGGACATTTAGTCATGCTTCAAACTGTTTGACACGAGATTTGATGTTTTGTCAATCAAAGATTTAAAAGTACGGATACAATGATTCAGACATTATTCAAAATACATATAGTGCAGACTGTTAAATCCGGATTCCCGAATATCAGATATCTGTAAAGACCGAAAGACCTTGTCAAGCTGAATTGTCGTCTGTTTCAAATATAATCGTCTGTGCAAAAGATCAAAATCCGTGATCATGCATTTTAATCTAAAGAAAGGTTGAATATGAATGGCAAACATTTCTAATCCAGATCAGACGCTGACTGTGTAACGGGGCGTCTGATATATCTCAAAACTGTTTAGAAATGTAAGGCAAGTCATGCTCAGCATGTTAATGGTTAAAACAGCAAGTGCTTACATGTACTTTTAACATTTACACATTATCATTTTCCCCTTTCACTGCCAACTTTTTCGTGAGTTTTTAACTCCTTCATCGTTTCAATGTCGTCTGCTTCAATTTTGAGGTTTGCAAGATCGTTATCTTATGACTTAAGAAATATCGATAAGAGTGTCAAACAGCTTATATCCTGAGCTAACGCCCCGTGACGCGGCGTCTGACCGAGTTCTTCATTGAGAGTGAAAGGGTTAAGACGACGCTGCGTCTTATCAGAACCCAAACTGTATGCAAAAAGACCTTACATTTGGGGATACGACCGTGATGGGGTTGACAGAAAATATAAAGCGAATGAATTTTAATAATTTAATTGATGCTAACTCAGAGTTTGTTTTATACATGTATTGAGTTTTCAGTTCTGAGAAATAAAGTAATTCGAATTCAGCAACATGCAATTTCTGATATTTTTGTTCTGTAAAGTGACAAAAAAGTTATCCTTGCCAAATGAACTTCATTGTGCTAAAACAGATGTATCAATCGTTGACAGTTATAGCCAGATCATTTAACAGGAGACTACGCGTCTAATCAGACTGCACATTCTAGTATCAAACGCGTGCAATTGGATACAAGCAAAACTAAAGCGTTTCCGTTTCGTTTCGTTTAAACGAAATCAAGAACGTCTTCCTCATAATATGGCGTCACTACTTCCGAACAAGATGTGCTGCTGAACATTATGTTCACAAACCGGTGGCTCACTGCTCCCGTATGTTAGGTTAGAAGCTTGTGCGACTCATACAGGAGCCAAATAAGAAGAGCAATGTAACGGCTGTATCTATTGGTCTTTGCGTCCAAATCCTATTTCAAGACCACCCGTTGCTTTAAGTATAGACCCCGTACAGTAGGTGGCGTCAGTGGCCAAATACAGACACGCTTTGCCCATTTCTCGTGGATTGCCATACCTTCGAAAAAGCTGTAAAACAGGATCAAAGATAAAAGTGTAACACTTTAACTTACGAATGTGATCTTTCTTATACATTCAGCAATGTTTATCAATTTATAAAATGGCCTTAAAGGGTAACACGAGCATAGCGTTAAGCTCAATTAGATTTTCAATTCAAAATCTTTTGAGATAGGCTCATCATTATTGTCGGACAGTGTTTACCACAGGCGGTTGCTTAATGCGGGATAAAGATAATAACGAAAGTTCCTTTAGGAGGTTTCTGCATTTGTCGGTTTTTCTTTAAGCAGTCACGTGAAATTTAGATATTTACATTTTACAATGTACATAGAAAGAATGCAAAGGCAGGACTATTTGCGTTTCTAAAGTTTCATCTCTTATAACATTTAGAATAACAGAAAGGTTTCTTCATCCTCCTCTATGTAGTTTATAATTGGACTTGTTAAAACATTAGCTTACCTGTACTGTTGAGCCCATGAGCTTTTGTATGAGTTAAATCTAACTGGTTAACCAATTTCCCCATATTAACTCATTTTTACTCCTTTTAAATTATTCCTCAGCCATAGAAACACTTTCTCTTTATATTCATGAATATGCACCTAAAGATAATTTTCCTAAATGACAGAAGATTGTAACTTAAAGCAGGCTGAATTTAAAGCAGAATAAGCCTTGTTGCGGATTCTGCTTTACTTTTAACATGCTTTAAATGGTCACATATCTTCAAAACTAGAAACATACTATAAATTGAATGTACACAAGGTATAACAACATACAAAAATCTTACATTATGATGGCGAAAATTCTCAAAGACGTTCTCGGGATCCCCAGATAGTTCTTTCGCCAAACCCTCAGTCATTGGCGTGCGTATAGCTCCTGGGGCAATTCTAAACACAGCGAACCATCCATGACAATAAAAAAAATACCAGTATTGAATGTCATGACATTTTAAACAACCATATTCTACTTTTATTTAACAACTTTAAATTTAAGGTATAATGACTGAAGGAATGTCGAAATTAGTGTCAAATAGTCTGGATCCTGATCAGACGCCGCGTTACGCAAAATATATTGTATTCGGGTGAGCAGTGAAGGGTCGACCCCTTCAAACGCTATAATACATCGTCAGTCGTCTGATATGGATCTTTAATAATAAAAAAAAAGTTCAGACAATTTTTATACTGAAAAACAGACGATGGCATTGCTTTAAAAGAGAGCAGACGATACAATTTTCGAATGAAAAGGGTATACGGTAACAGTAACACTCAAAGAAAACATAATTATGATTTTCTTTTAAATCTGGTTATGTTAGAATCAAAATAATCTATGTGATATCGTTGTAAAACGGTTTTATACAACGGTTGGTCGACCGGGAGACGGAGTCTAGTGGTAACAAATTGATGACGCTATATCCGGGAAGTGGTTAAAGAACAAAGACACAATAAGGGACATGCACATTGAAATACTCACGCGTTTACACGGACTCCGTGTTTTGCTTCGTCGATCGCCAAACATCTAGTCATGGTCGTTACACCTGCCTAAAATTATTTTCAGTCAAATTAACATATTATGACAAACATATTGTATTCAGTGCTCACAAACAATATAAGTATATAAGTCCATAAAATATTCCAATTAAATGTTATAATTGCAATTTTTATAATTAAAATTAATGCCAAATTAAACTTCTCGTGTATTGCTGTTATCCATTTCTAATATTTAAAACTGTTGCATTAAACCGAAATAATCCGTTTTCAACTGAGGTTGTTAATTACAAAAGAAAAACGCAGTTCTCTATTTTTGCCAACCACGACGTATTCTCCTTTACCCACAAAAATCCCATTTTTTGAAAGCATTCTACAAAGATTCTTCAAACAGTTTAAACAAATGCAAATGTAAAACAGAAACTTCCACATGAGCTGTCTGGTTTGTCCCTATCTTGCTTAAGAGGCCACGCGCGTTTAACTGTTTTGTTTTCATGAATCTCATCAGATAAGTCCAGGAAGTGGCAATAGTTTTACAAGTATTAAACCATTGATATCTGGTGACGAGTATACCTGCTCTAAAAAAGTGTAGCTCTGCAGAGTACCTTATCAAATGCAAATAATATAGACCAAGATAATAGGGGTCATACGGGATCCCTCTGGTCAGGGTGCGCACTGTTTCACTGTTTGTATCAGAATATAAAATGTTGGACTAGTTGTAGTTGGAAACCTGAACTGTTGTATTGCAGTTGGAATTTTCAAAGTCTTTGTTGTATCAAACAATTGTACAAACCTTGGATGTGGCGTATATAACAGCATCTGAAAGTCCACTGTCGACTGTTATACTTGAAACATTTACAACACTACCTTTGGATTTCCTCAAGTGTGGCAAGGAATACTACAAAAATATGACAGATACAGGGTTCCAGATAAGAGGGATTGAACTGAACAATTTAACATTTTCTTCTTCATAGCCTAATCAAGTCACTTTGTTACACTACTCATTAGAATCAACTTGAATTTAGGTTTTAAATACTCTTTATGAGGAGCTTTGAACAGAAGAGTATTGAGTATATTGGCCTCGTGATTCTTAAAGATCAATTCAACGACTTTGTGAAACTGAGCATTTAACGAATCTAAGGCATACTAGTATCAAAACATAAAGAGAACATATTCTTGAAAATTGACCAGCTTATTATTTTCTATCGTTAATAAAGATGTCAAATGTTTGCCTGAAACACTCTATTTTATTGTTTCAAAATATGGAGACTGGCAAGAAGCCGAGATACTGTTTGAGTTTCTGTATTAGATTTGTCCAGTATTTATATACAGTGAAACACAATACAAGATCATGAACCAAACTGGTTCACAGTTATAACGGTATTGATTTATTAAATTGACCTAAAATCTGAATGAGAAAGAAAAACGGACGACTATTGTGTTTCTTTTGAGTTTAAATGGAAAGAATAGCGTCATTTCCACTGGAGCTAACTTACCTTGCACATCGCAAAACACGAAATAAGATTTAGTTCAAGCAACTTGCGCAAGTCATCTGTAGAGTAGTCATCGATAGTATGTAGTGAAGGCTCTGAAAATAAATGTACGTGCGTCAGCTTTAACCTTTTTAATGCTGTACTAGCGTCTGCTTTTAAAGAAAAGTCAAAAATATGGTTAAATGTTTAACTGTTAAGCGAGTTAAAAACTGCCCCTCTCACTGACGGCCATTTTCTTACATATATTGACACGAATTTAGGGTTTTTCGAAAAGGGTCACTAAATTATTTTGCGCAAAGTAAAATTTACTCTTTCAAGATCTGCACTAAACCAAATATACTTATCATATGTAAGACCAATTTTTGAATATTCTTCAATTGTATGGGATGGGTGTCCTGATTTACATACAAACACTATAGAAAAAATGCAGAATGAAGCTGCGCGTATTGTCACAGGACTAACGAGATCAGTTTCCCTTGAAAAGCTATACGATGAATGTGGATGGGAGCCTTTGTTCAAGAGACGAGAAAATCAAAAACTGTTTTTCATGTATAAGGTCTCACATGACACTGTTCCACAGTACATAACGGATATAATTCCCCCATTAGTGGGCGAAAGGTCAAACTATCCATTAAGAAACCGAGGAAATTTTGAAATGTTACCCAATAGAGCTTCTATTTTTCAAAACTCATGTATTCCATCATCTGTAATGCTCTGGAACTCTCTGGACTCCGATCTCAGACATGTCCCTACCTTCTCTTCTTTTAAAAGTAATATAGTCTCTAGAACAAAGCCAGGGAGAGTTCCAGAGTACTACCTAGTTGGAAATAGACACCTTACGGTACTTCATGCAAGACTTAGGAACAATTGTAGTAATTTGAATGAACACCTTTTTATAAACCACTTGAAAATTGACCCGTACTGTTCGTGTGAGAATGTTTCTGAAGATGTAGAGCATTATTTTTTTAAATGTCCTAAATATATAGATTTTCGACATACCCTTTTTCAGACCACAAGACCTTACCATCCAATTAATAGAAATATTCTTCTTTTTGGAAGTAAAAATCTAACTTTCGAACAAAATTGTTTGATTTTCACAGCAGTCCAAACTTTTATAAAAGAAACAAAACGTTTTTAGATCTTGACATTTTCTCCTTTTTCCTTGTTATTTTACCCCCTATACATGTCCTAGTACGGCTATAGCAAGAGTCAAAGTATAAGCTTGTACCATTATATATTTATCTTTTGCCAAACTCAATCAGTTAAACATCTCTATTACGAACAGTAAATTATTTTATTATTAATTTGTGTTTGAGGCGGCTGGCTGCTTAGAGCGGGATGAAGGTATGACAGAGGACTCTTTTAGGAGCTTTCTGTTTTGCTTTCGCCTTTTTATGGGCTGTAGTCTGTCTCTTTCACAATTTCTTATACAATCAATAATCGTTCTCTTTTAGTGGTCGTAATAGAGAGGTTGCACTGAATGCAAGGGAATACACCGGGGATGCAATTCTTGTTATTTGCTGTTTGTATAAATTGATCTGTTTTGCAGTTGAACCTGTATTTGGCGGCTACCAATATGTTTTTAGGCCAGTGCTTCCTTGGTGCAGGAATGATAATAATGTGGAGAACCCCTGCATGGGGCTTTCTACATTGGATCTGTCGTGCATTGGGGGACCACTGGTCACCAAATATCAACAACTTTCTAAACCTGGTAGTTTCTTAATACGGGCTTAACTGTTTTTCACAGTCAATTATTTGATGGCGGATTACACTGTGTAATTTTGTACTTGCATAATTATAATTATCCACATTATGGTTATGGAGGCACCTGTACTCACACTCATACTCTCTCCTTTGTTCGACTGCTCTCTCTCTCTCTCTCTCTCACTATATCTCTCTCTTTCTCTCACTTCCTATCTTTCTCTCTCTCTCTCTCTCTGGCTCACTAATGCCCGCTCTCTAAAAGAATTTGTACTTGTTAAACTGTAGGGGAAGGGCCGTCTCTAAGTTGGTAGAACTTGTGGCCCAACCCCATTTCATGTATATAATTGAAATAAAATATGTTTAAACTAAACTAATTATTTTGAAATCTTACCATCGGATTTAAAGAAGAAAATATTTAAAGAATATTTTGATTGCCATGGCAACCAGAGTTCTGCACGGATCCAAACCGTTTTAGCTCTGTTGACAGAGGATCATCCAAAAATCATCATTGGAAAGCTTCATTACATTTTTCCTTGTATTGTTATGTTGATATGTCGTTTGAAATAAAATGTTTACGACACACGGCGACAACAGACAGCCCGGACGACGGACACAGGGCAATTACAATAGCACACATTGGCCTTTTGTGCCAGTTGAGCTAATAGCCCTAAATAGCCAACCCTAGACTAGATTGAACTCGAAACTGCTGTTATAAATATGAAGTTTCATGGATCATTTATTGATTAACTCATTCGCTGCCTTATCAAAAGTACAATAATTATCTGTAAACAGTTTGGATCATGATTAGACGCCGTGTATCCAAACTGTTTGACACTCATTTCAATATTTCTTTAGTTAAAATATCTCAAATTTACATTTGAGAAATATTGTTTAAATTGATGACGTCATAGCAGTATAGGGTTAAGTGATTTCTGTTAGCCGCTTTCTTATCTCAGGTATGAACTAATTCCTACTTAAGGGTGTATGAAACTCATGAATTTGGTAAATTTTCAAAGTATATGAAAACACTCTATGATGGTTTTGTATTGAAGAGCTAGTTAAGATGAATGAAAAAATAGAAAAAGTGTACATTTTGGTGAACAACATTTGGCTCTACGGTAAAGGAATGTAAAATTTACCCCATCCACTTTCTCTTATTTTGTCCTTTCCAAACAGCCCGCTTCAATAAATCCATTTCAAACGAAAACAAATATAATAATTTGGTTTTGTGTTATTTATTTCCTGTCTATGGTTGTATTTCTTCATACAAAAACTAATTTTAGAGAAAACAGGCACCAAATGTGAAATTTATAAAGCTCTAAATACCATCGATATGGTACTTTTTGTACATTTTGTAAAGGGAGATAACTATTTTTACTTTAATTACTCAAACTTTTCAACACTAACCTTTCAATTTCTTTTCATATTTTGAGCTGCCTTAGCATTGGCTTTCATCTCGTAGAATATAAGAAAAAGTTAAATACTTCAACTATTTCATTTTCAAAATTTTCCTTTTTTTCATAAAATAAAAAAATAAAAAAAAAGCATGCCCTATAAAAAGCATATTTTTGATATTTGAGGATCCATATTGTTCAAACCTAGTGCCTGTTTTGTCTTTATTTGATTTCTATATGTATAAATACCACCATAGACATAAAATAAATCATGAAAACCTAAATTATCATGTTTGTTTTGTTTTGAAATATATTTTACTGAAGCTTGTACTCTGAATGGGTAAAATTTGAAAAAGAAAGTCCAAATTTGACATACCTATTTCAAATCGCTGTAGCTCAAAAAAGTGACACCACCATATATTGTTTTTCATTAATCATAAACAGCTCTTCCAAAACAACAATGCTAAAAAACAGTTTGATACTTTAAAAAATTCGCTTATGGGTTTCATACACCCTTAATGATGATTGATTTAGAGTAGAAAACACATTATATGTAGCAAAGTTCGCATCATAACCATGTTTATTCAGTAGGGAATGCTTTATTACCTCCAAATATACGCACTTACGCTAAAATAAGTAATATCCATTACAAATAATTTGAGCCAGATCAGATGCCTATTATCCCGTATCAGGTTCCAAACTTTCTGACATTCAGATTTAACTAATTCAAAAGAAATGGGGAACATGTATTTTTCTACATGATATTGCATTGCAGTTGCTCTTCGTTTGCATTCAAAGTGTTCACGTTTAAACTTTTAAAAAAAACCACCGTCTTCTCTACTGTATGCTTGTTTTCTTCAATGCCCCTCTTTCAAATAAAATGACATAACGCATTTTTCCAATTTCAATGAAAGCTATTGAAATCAACCATAGAACGTAATGTAGATATAATGTCCTTTAATTGGATACTTACGATTGCCGACGTTATTCACCAAGCAGTCGAGCTTTCCAAACTTTTCAACGGTTTGGCTGATTCCGGTCTGAAATAGAAGGAATGTCTTTAACCTTCACTGCCTTATTCCGAGTACAATGGTTATTGCAAACATTCAAAGTCATAAGAAAACACGGCCGTTTTAAAGGTAAGTTTATAATATTAACAATCCACAATTACTGTACTATTGGTACCATGGAAACCTTGTAACTAATTAGAGGTCAGCATAAATAATAGGTTACATACCTTAATTTGTTCCTCGTTTGTAACGTCACAATGCTTGTAAAACACCCTGTCTGGGTATGATTTCTCTACGACAGCGCCCTCTGCATCTATAATATAAGCAAAACCCTTTACCATTATCCTACCGTACTATCGCATGCTTGTAAAGTGCCCCCCCCCCCCCCCACTAACCCTAACTCACGTAATCCTTTCTATGTCAATGACGTTTAAAAACGTGTTTGCAAATAGTTTAGATCCTGATAAGACGCCGCGTAACGCGGCGTCTAATCAGGATCCAAACTGTTTGACACTCGTTCTGAAATGTCTTCAGTCATACTACCTTATTTTTTAACTTTGAAACGACATTGCAGACAACAAAATTTAAGCAGACGACAATGAAACGGTGAAGTGATAAATTTGTCACGGAAAAGTTGGCAGAGTAAGGGTAAAGTTGAACTGTCCGGTATTTCTACAGTTGATTTCGATAACTCGAGCTAACCGAAGACGAACATAACTGCATTACATAGTTAACTTTAAAAAAGTAGTTATAAAAGCGAGTTCGGGGTATCAGCGTTTAAAACTTAAACTTGGAGGTTTCTTTTAACTAACACCATTGAACAGTTTAATTCTAGAATAGACATCTACCAAATTGAACTTCTAAGCCGGATTCAAATTGTTTGTAAATGTAACCTTAGCATGATATGTCCCCTATACAGAAAACACCGGTATTCATTTTCCAAAAAACAATAACGGTGTTTAACACTGCTATCGATTCTCATTAAATCACCATAAGTCGAACATATACGATTTTCAAAGTTAAATGAAGTTTTGTCCAAAGTTAAAATGACGTTTTGTCATATTTTAACGTTGAAATACGTATACGCTCGAAAGATATATACGAGGGTAGTTACAACAGTTTTGATCCTGGATCAATACTTTTATTATAATAAATGCAAACTGCATGTATGGTATATCATTTTATAAAGAAATATTCTTTGCCGACACGGTGGTATAATGCACGATTAGATCGCATTACTTGCAGATCAATGAGGGACAATTTGGTCTTTATTGGTATACCAGAGCATACAAGACTTAATAGCGATGACGCAATGAGCACACCAAATCAAAGGTCTGAAAGTACTGGTGCGACATACGCTCAAGCTGCAAGTGGCGAAGACTGCGTGTCTAAAATATTTGAGTTCTGTGAGGAAGTTCTAAAAATCCCTAATCCTAGAAGTAAAATTCGGATTGACCGGGCCCATCGCTTGGGCGCTTCTGTTCACGGTAGAGTCCGGCCAGTTGTAGCAAAATTTAAAGATACTGACTCCAGAAACTGTGTAAAAAATGCATTGAAAGGCAAAAATCTAAAATCGACCCCATTTGGTGTTTTTGATCAGCTGCCAAAAGAAGTACAAGAACGCAGAAAGTTGTTGATTCCTGAATTAGCTAAAGCAAGAGATGCGGGCAAAAGGGCAAATCTAGTTCGAGATAAACTGTATATCGAGGGTAAGCTCTACCAACCAAATTCTAGATAGGAAGAAGGAGAAGGGTGTGAACTTTCTATAGCTGCCTGGAATGTTGAAGGATTAAAGAACTGTTTAACGGACTATGAATTTTTGAATATTTCCCAAACGTTTGATATTTTGTTTTGTTCTGAAACATGGCAAAGTACAAAGGACGATTTTGAGTTACTAGGTTATGAGTGTGTATGTGTTCCAAGGAAAGAGAGTATTTCTAAGAAACGTAAGAGTAACAGAGGTCATGGAGGCGTATGTTTGTTTGTTAAGGAGAAAATTTCAAAGGGTGTAACTGTACAGGAGCGAGATAGTAATGGTTTTATTTGGGTAAAACTAGACAAAGCATTTTTTAGTTTTGATGACGATCTGTTTATTTGTTTTACTTATATCCCACCACAAGACTCAGTATACTTTAAAGCACACGAATTTGGTTTTTTTGAGCAGTTAGAAACAGGCATAAGATCTTATTCAACTTTGGGTGATGTTGCAGTTATTGGAGACCTTAATGCTAGAACTGGTAACCGTTCTGACATCACGCAACTTTCTGAAAGTTTTCAGAGATATATTCCTATCATTAACCCTAATCAAGATGACTTTTGTATTGATTTAAAAGAAAGGTTTAGCGAAGATCCATTATGTAATGCATCTGGCACTAAACTTTTAGATATTTGTAAAAGTACGGATCTTAGAATTGTTAACGGTCGAGTGGGTGATGACGAGGGTATAGGACGATTTACTTGTATGACTAGTAATGGTAAAAGTCTTATTGATTATGCAATTGTTTCTCAAGTTATTTTCCCTATTATCGAAGATTTTATAGTTCATGATATTTATGAATGCTCTAATCATGTTCCTATACAAATAAACTTAAAAGTTAAATATCCAGATATGTATCCCTCAAACAATTCGTCTTGTAAGGTAATAAACAAATTAGTATGGGACAATGAGAAAAGCAACAATTTCAAGCAAGTTTTAAATAATGAAACAAATAATCTGACCAATATTATCACAGATATAATTTCTGAGAACGTAGACATAGACAGTGGGGTAAATACTTTTGCACAAGTACTGTATACAAAAGCATTTGATTCATTTGGACATACTACACGAATTTACGACAATAACAATAAGTTAAATACACGAAAGTATGCAAGTCCGTGGTATAACGGCGACTGTGAGAATGCTCGAAATAATCTAAAGCATGCGAACAAACAATATAAGAGACTTAGGACACAGGAAAATTATAATTTGGTTATTGGTAAACGAAGAATTTATAGAAAGGCAAAACGTATTGCGCGGTATAAACATGCTTACAATAAAAAAACAGAATTACAATATTTAGCAAAAAATAACCCTAAACAATTTTGGGACACTATTCGTAAATTTAATAAAAAATGCAAAAAGTCCACAACCATACCTACTGAAGATTTCTATAATCATTTTAAGGATTTGTTTTCAGACACAGATGCTTTTAAAGATGAAAATGTTGAAAATTTGTTAAATAATTTCCCAAATCAACAATCAGTTGACGAACTTGACAGGGAGTTTGACATAGGTCAAATTAACAGTGCCATATCTTCATTAAAACGTGGTAAAAGCCCTGGTGCGGACAATTTGATACCTGATATTTTCATTGAATGTAAAGATATATTATCACCATTATTATGTAGACTTTTTAACTTTATATATAGCAGTGGTACATATCCTGAATCATGGACAAAAGGTATATTGGTCCCTATTCCTAAGAAGGGAGATAAAAATGACGTTGACAATTATAGAGGCATTATGTTAACTAGTGTATTTGCTAAAATATTTTCGAATTTGTTAGACCAAAGGTTACGTAAATGGGTAGAGGACAAAAATATATTAACAGACTTTCAGTTTGGCTTTAGACAAAATAAAAGTACGACTGACTGCATTTTTGTTTTACAGTCATTAATAAATAAGGTTATACAACATGAACGGAGAAAACTGTATTGTGCATTTATTGATTTTAAAAAGGCCTTTGATTTAGTGTATAGAAATGGAATTTGGTTCAAACTTTTATCACATAACGTTTCCAGTAAATTTGTAAAAATGTTGCAATCAATGTATGAGTCAGTTAAAATATGTGTCAAAGTTAATGGTGACATTACAGACTACTTTGATAGCTTAATGGGCGTAAAGCAGGGTGAAACGTTATCCCCATTATTGTTTATTTTGTTTATCAACGACATGGGGGCTTCTTTGCAAAATGAGGATGCAGATGTTATTACTATCAATGAATTACAAATATTCATGCTACTGTTTGCTGATGATACTGTTCTCTTTTCGTATTCAATTGATGGTTTGCAAATGTTATTGAATAGTTTACATAAATATTGTAGTTCATGGAATATCACTGTGAATACTAAAAAGTCGGTAGCCATGGTATGTAAACGGGGGTCTAGACATGAACATTTTGACTTGTTTTATGACAATGTTAAATTAGATGTAGTTACTAACTTTACTTACCTAGGCGTATCACTGTCATCTAATGGTAAATTTTACCAATCCCAAAAGTTACTGTCAGAACAGGCTTTAAGAGCAACATATTCACTGAATTCCTTGTTTGATAAAGTCCCCCTTGCGGTAAATGAAAAATTACAACTCTATGATAGTATGATATTGCCTATATTAATGTATGGATCTGAAGTATGGGGGTTCCACAAAGCGCAAGATATCGAAAGAATATATTTAAAATTTCTTAAACAGGTTTTAAAAGTCAGAACTCAGACCACAAACGCAGCAGTTTATGGTGAGTTAGGTAAGGTCCCATTACAAATACAACGAAAAGAAAGGATACTTAAATATTGGTTCAAAATTGTTCATTCTTCGGGCTCCTTGATTAATACTATGTTTTATGATCAGGTTAACAATAATATAGCTAACTCGTGGGCACTTGAAGTAAAGTGTATGCTTGATGACTTAGGGTTTGGATATCTGTGGAACAATGAAAATATAACGAAATTACAATTAGCAAAGGTTATAGAAAGGTTATATGACCAGTATTATCAACAATGGTATTCTTTTCTTGATACATCCTCAAAACTTAAAACTTATAAAAATATTAAGAGTAATCCAGGGTTAGAAAAATATTTAAATTGTGTTAAAATTGAGAAACACTGTGTTGCACTTACTAGACTAAGATTATCCTCCCATAGATTGGCCATTGAAGAAGGGCGTTTTAGAAATATTGAAATACAAAATCGTAAGTGCGTTCTGTGTGAAATGAATGTTATAGAAGATGAGTATCATTTTACCTTAGTTTGTCCGTGCTATCTGGATATAAGAAATAATTGTCTTCCTAAATACTATTGCCATTGGCCAACTAAACAAAAATTTATATCATTACTTTCAAACTCTCAAACTGGAATATTGACAAGATTAGCAAAATATGTATATTTATCCAATGAACGACGTGACAGTTTACTTAAGATTTAGTATCGTAATACTTACCATTACCGAATAAATATAATCCAAGAATTTAGTGTGATTGAACACAGAATGCACAGGTATTATATCCCGAGTATACTTAACACTTTTATCAAAGTAAAACTGCATTTAGTGTAAGAATAAGTTTTACCTGTGCATGGTTACATGTATGTAATATTAATTGCGATGGCTTGTATGTAGCGATTGTGAATCATTTAATCACAGCGTTATTTTGCTTGGCCTGCTGTACTTCCAGTAGAGAACTCAAAGTATATTGAACAGGTATATGCAGTGTTTAAGCGTGCGAAGTTGATTCAACCTTTAGTCTGCTTGAAAACAATATATTTCTGCATGAAATACTGGATATTGAAATTTCGAGTTGGGTTGTTCTTTTTATGCTTGCTATAAATTGTAATATGTATATCAAGTAGTTTGGATCTTCATGGGACGCCGTATTTTTCGTCGTCCCATCAGGATCCAAACTGTTTGCATATGTGATGCGGATTTATCCGCTACAGACTGCAACAGTATAGTAGAATTAATGCTTTACAGTATATTTTGCACTTTGAAAGTTAGCGAATGAGCACTCGGCGTAGTGGACAGAGTATGCAATCTTTAAAGCGTGCGAAGTTGATTTAATCTTTGGGTTGTTCTTTTTAAGCTTGTGATTAATTTTACTTCGTATATTAAGCAGTTTGGATCTTCATAGGACGCCGAATTTCTCGTTGTCCCGTCAGGATCTAAACTGTTTGCATACGTAATTCACCTGCTACAGACTGCAGACTATGAGATAAGCAGTGTGTAAATTTAAGCATAGTTGAATTAATGCTTTACTGTATATTTTGTACTTTAATAGTATTATATTTGATGCTCCGTGTCTCATGAATGAATATGTATATATATGATGTATGTGCGTGTCATGCTCTTCTCGAGCTTGGTTGTGACCGCCTGATTGTAGAGGCGATGGACTATGTTGTCTGTGCCAATAAAGAATATTTGACTTGACTTTGACTTGATATTCCTCAACTTGAACCTAAATGACCCCTCCCCGGGGACACTGGACCTTATTTGGTGTATTACTGGGTTAATTTTCTGAACACAATAATAAATTATTTGATTCTTTAAGTATTATTACGGCTTTACTATCTTGAATAAGGTTATGAAATTGTCTGTCAAATAAATTCAGACAATTAGGTTCATGTTGTGACTCATCGAATTATGTGAAAAATTGCTATTTAAAATGATATATCTTTATTTATATATATAGATATATCACACATGCATTTTACACTTATCATATTGAAATTATTGATCCAGTATTGCATGATACCTCGTAGTACTGTCGCATTTATTTAGATAAAGATTATTTGAGTTAATAATTTGAGTTTACCAATCTAATTGCCCTTGGTAATATAACGGTAACTTTGGAGAAACTTTTTGTTTCGAAAATATTTCATTATCGTAAAGCAATTGAATTTAACAATTTTATATACCCTTTATTGCAGTGGTACATTACTTATACAATAAGCTACCGACTGGCTAATTAACCATAATTGAGCATTCCTTTCATAGGTTGTAAATCTCTTAATTGATATTAATGTTTGGAAATGACATAGACATAGACATAGTTTATTTGGTAACTTATACACATTGTATCTCGTTACATCAACAATATATAATCAAATTGTTTAAACAGGTCAAATCATATCACGTGACAAAACTATTTTCTTATGAATAAATCCAAACAAAAAAGATCATATGGTTGAGATCAATCAAAAAAGAACGAAAAAAGGGGAAAAAAGATTCCTCGAATAAAATATGAGGAGAATGAACATCTGTTTTCAAGTGAACCACGTTATTTTAATTTTGTAAATAGTGGACGTCTAGAACAAACCGAAGCAAAGCAGAAAACTCCTTACGGAATTCTCGGCCAGCCCCCTCTGCTCAGGTATCCATCTGTTTTAAACACCGAAAGCTCACAACCGGGAAAAAGGTTTAAGCGATGTCACATTTTTGCATTATATATTAAATGTACATGTATATGTATATAACGTATAGTAACAAAGTAACAACATAGTTACGCACAGCGGAATATACGATTCACTCTCAAATGCATTGCTATATGTGTGCACATATAATTGTCGATTTTTAATTTGAAATCAGTCAAAAAATGTTGTTCGAGTATCGATGATAAGTATTTGGTTTGATTCCAATCACTGGGAGAATCTATCAATTTAAGGATTTAAAACCAATAATTTTTACTTACCATCTATATCCCAAACAGATACCGTCCACCCATTTTCAGCTGTAAAAGATTAATTATAAGACTCCGGGCTCATTGTTTTGAAACATTTGAGTTGAGTCTGAAATCATTCGCAAGCTTCTGATTGGTTTGATTTGAGCCAAAGCTCAAATCTGACCAACCAAACATTGAGAACGATCTCAGACTCATCTCAAAATCTTCATAACATTGGCACCCGAAACGCTTTTAAACCTTTATCCTATTATCTGTCTATAGTTTTGAAAACAGGTGGTCACTTAAAGCAGGTTTGAAGTACCGCGAAAGGTGCATCAATACGCATTCTATTATACTGTCGACCTGCTTTAAGTGGCCACCTGTTTTGAATACTATATAGAAACATCATATAAGGTAATGGGTTAAGTACCGAGGTGGTCATAATTGTGGTGTTAATTGTACTAGCTAATGTATACCACTAAAACAAATCTCTTGGTTGAAATTGATAAATACTGGATTCTCCACGGAGTACATTTATGGAATAATATTTCTATCAGCATTTACATGTAGTTTGTTTCCAAATTATTTCAATAATTTTATTTTCTTCTACTTATCTACGAACAAGTGCGATATCCGTATTTCAAATTAAGTAAAAACAGGTGGGCTAAGCTTAACCCGTTCGCTCTCAATGACGCTATAAAGCGCTTTTGCAAACAGTTTGGGTAACGCAGCGTCTGATCAGGACTCAAACTATTTGACACTCTTGTCGATATTTATTTAGTAATACAACCTTAAATCTAACTTTGAAACGACAACAATAATGAAGCAGACGACAATAAAGCGGTGAAGGGGTAAGAATCTCCCGAATGATTTGATCATGAAAGGGTTAGATTATCATTTGATTGATCGTATCGTGAGTTATAAAATAAATACATATAGATTTTAAACATCAAGTAAAACATTAGTCACAGGCGGACGCATGGCCACTCTTCGGGCTAACTACGACAACATACGCCAAGGAAATCGTGGTAATCGCTCATTCTTGCAAATATCGATCATGCAAGCCATCCGTTAACACCTACTACAGATGTTACTCGTGTAAAAAGGTAACTGCTAGTCAGACGTGAGTGTTTATTGGAATCATGAAGTAAACCTCGAGTCCACGACGCACCTTAATAGCAAGATCGACGCAAGTCGGTCATGGCAAAAGTTTAATATATAGTTTAAACATATTTTTTTCGATATTCATAAGGAAATGAAGTCGGGTCACAAATTCTCACAGCGTTAGATTTGACCCTCCCCTAAAGTGTTAATAAAAATGGAACAATGCCAAAGTAGTGTTTGTCCATAGTATATCATTAATTTGTGAATGCGGTGGTCATACTCCACACGTGCGGCAAACGTACGTCCTTCTTTCCGCCTTTCCGCCTACATGCGTTTTGGACACATCGTTTTTCTTCTCAAGCCAAAATATATAACTCTAAACTTGCGTGTTCTGTGCAAAACAAACCATGAAAACTTGCATATTTGGCGTTTATTGATAACTCGTAGTTATTTGTTCATAATCAAACATCCATTTGAGTATACATTCGGTCTGTGGACTCGAATTTTTGCAGGAAGAACGTGCGTTGACCATGAGTTCATTGTCATACGAACATGTACATGCCAACATCTTAGGTTTCAGAATTTTTTAAGATTTGAGGGTTAAGGATACGGATTTGTATTCTGTGATCACAGCAAACAAGGCGTGTCATTTATGGTGAACGTTGGACAGCAGAATTCATTTTTTTCTGACCAGATAACCCTTTCACTGCCAATATGGTCAACGGTATAACCCGTCTTACACAGCAACTGTCATGTCATTGTCTGCTTATATATTCTGCCAGCTGTTATTTAAGGTACTTAGAATTATATACGGTTTTTTTATCTAAGATACGTTGATATATGTGTAAAAAAGTGTCGATCCCGGTCATACGCCGCGTTATGTGCTGATTGATCAAAATCCAAACTGTTTGCAATTTCAGTGTCGTCGGTCTTGGTAGTGAACTTGTA
Source organism: Gari tellinella (assembly GCA_922989275.2). Taxonomy (NCBI): domain Eukaryota; kingdom Metazoa; phylum Mollusca; class Bivalvia; order Cardiida; family Psammobiidae; genus Gari; species Gari tellinella. Next base: position 107,311,517 of record OV277857.1, read on the forward strand.
AAGGTATCAACGCAAAGGCAGTAAAATGTTTATCCATAGAAACTTGAAAATCAATTAAATACTATACAGACAAAAAAGATTTTTATACGTGTCTAAGCTGAAACGCAGTACATTTAAAATGTAGAAGATTACAAATGAAGTAAAAATTCTCTATTTTAAGCACTTAGCTGTGCTAATTATTAGCTGTTTAAGTCAGGTGGCTGCTTAAAGCGAGGTGATTATATAACATAAAGCTCCTTTAGGAGCATTCTATTTTACGTCCACCTTGCTTTACACTGTCACCTGTCTTTTATGCGGTAAATAAAATTTTATATCAACAAAAGTGGCAAACAGTCGGAGGCTAAACAAACGACGAGTCACTCGGCGTATGGTCTGGTCCTAAACGGTTTGCAATAAGTGAATTTATTTTAGCAAAGACACGTACATATAAAGGAAGAATAATGTATTCCTATGTGTAGCATACCTAGTATTTCAACGCAACCGCGGCCAATTCCTTTGGATCCACCCGTAACTATCGCAACTTTTCCGTCCTTTTCTCTGATTGCAGTCGCCATTTGAACGTCCAGTCTAGATACACGATACAATCAAGAGTGCTATTTTACTCTAAACGACACATGCATGAGATGACATGTGTGGATCATGCGATTTTACTGATGGGGGAGGCAACCTAGAATATTCAATATCAGATACAACCCTTCACGGTCACTGAATGTCATTTTAAGTGTTTTGAGGCAAGTGTGTGCTTAAGGTGGTTCGCAGGTCTGCTTATTCTCTGCCAGACTTCTTGATTAAATTGAAATATACCATATGGAGAGTGAAAAATCGTTAAAATAAAAAAAATACAGCACCGTTTTTTTTCTGACAGGACCTTTTGTCGACAAAAGTTCCTTTTTTAATAAACAGGAATATTTTCTTTATAAAATAATATAACTCAATAATTTCTGTACATTCAAGTAAACTGTACAGAGACTATAAGATATTGTGCATTCAAAAGTATTTCATGACATATTTTCAGGAAATATCAATAATTTAAAAAAGTCAAATTCTAAAAAGGTCAGTAATTTTTAAATTTACAAAACATTTAGCTGTTTAATATACACTAATTTTACTTTTAATAGATAGATATTACTTATTTCTACTAGTCACAAAAATTAATGAAAATCTACAGTAGAATTTACATTTTATACATGAGTTAACCTCCCTTGAGTTCAACTTTAAAATGCCGTCAGCTCTTAATAATACCATTAGTCAAACCTGTAACAATGGAGCATTGAATACGGTAGCCTGTAGATCTTAAAGACAGGTGGTTGCTTAATGCATGACAAACGTTATGCATAAAAGCTTCTTTAGGATCTATCTTTTGAAATTACTTTTGTCCTGTGTTAAGCTGCCATCTGTCATGTAGGCTATAAATCCTCACAAAGTTTAGTTGTCACTTGACTATACTTGCATCTGATATTATTCATTATTACATTTGTGACTAAACACAGCCTGTCCTTTGATCACTGCGTTATGGATTGACTAGTCAATAAAATCGGACAATTTATTTTAAAAAATAGTTTTGAAACGAGTGGGAATCGAACCTAGAACCTTTGGATTGTTAGTCAATCACTCTTCCAACTGCGCTAACAAAGAAGACACTGAAAGTTATCAAACTGTTCTTTATGTAAATTTTCTACGATAAACACGTGCCGAAAAGATCATGTGAAAGTCATCAGCATTTCCGGACCTCGAACTACGGGCCGCCCGCTGTCGAACCACCTAAATAAAATAGAACACTTCAAAAATACATAACCATGAGGATCCATGTCAAACATTGATTATTTCACTGCAAAAGTTTACTGCCTGATTTGACCCTCATGTCGCATTCATATGGTCGTCTTTGACCCAATATCTATGATCGTATGGTCATAAAAGTTTTGCCCTGTCTGTCTTTTTATTTGGCTGCCTTTAAGGTAAGCAATCCCTTTTTCAACTACATGTATAACCTATACACGCTCAATATATGGCATATATATTGCCCATATGAATAAGTATATGAATATGCAGGTTTTGTGCAAAGCGGGTCAAAGGTTAAAATTTCAATAACCGTTAATCCTCTAACGATTCGGACGTCATATTAGGTATAAACTATAATACACACTCAATACATGGCATATATATTGCCCATATGAATAGGTATATGAATATGCAGGTTTTGTGCAAAGCGGGTCAAAGGTTATAATTGCAATAACCGTTGATCCTCTAACGACACTGACATCATATTAGGTACATAACCTTAATATAGGCAATAACATTTAAACTCACACAATACAAAATGAATACATGGTATTGAGTTGCCGATATAAAGTGGTAAATGATTATGTAGGAATAAGAATGTTGGATCAACGGTCAAGTTCAAACAGGTTAAAAGTTCAAATATTTGAAATATAAAATAACCTATAACCCTCAAGATATTGAGACTTCATAAAATTATAAATTACTATAAATTTAGAGAAATTTTAAAATATGTATATTTCAAACATGACGAGCCAAAGGTCAATGTCAAAATTATCGCAACCTTAACGCTGGCCATAACTTTCAAACTATAACCAATAGTACACGGTATGTATGTTACCCATATTAAGTGGTATACGAATAAATAAGTTTGGGGTATGTCGGGTCAAAAGGTCAAATCGTTAACATTGCAATAACCTTTAGCCCTCAGCTGATTGTTGCGTCATATATAGAACATATATTTTGTTTTTTTCTAAACAATATAAACAGGTTTTTAGATATGTCGGATCAAAAGTCAAGTTCAAAAGATCAATTATTTAATCTTCGTTTTTGACTTGATATTTTGAATACATTTTGTTTTTATTAGGAGGAGTATGAGTATGTATACTCCAGTTGCGTCAGTTCAAATGTCAAGGTCGAAGAGGTCAACTCAAAATGTTTGAATGGCTATAACCTTTGACCATCGGATGATCGGATCTTCATTTTTGTAGACATGCTGCTGTAATATAGAGGAGTATGAATATTGCAGATGTATCGGGTGAAAGGTCAAGGTCACGTAGCTCAAAATAGTGCCTAGTGTTTGAAGTCAACCTTAGGGCATTTTACTGAAAATATAACGATATCAGTGTCAGACAGTTTGGATTCTTATCAGATGTAGTGTCTGGGCAAGATTTAAACTGTTTGCTAAGTCGCCAATTGGCGCAAATGACAAGTAATAGGTTGAACTACTATTTGTTTTGACAACAAAAAACATCTCATTGAAGTGGTCTCTTAACACAAGCTTAATTGTACAGCAAAAGGTCAATTTGAGTGGAAAGCATGTAACAGCTTCAAGCACGGCTATCATCCTCTATCCCAGGCATCGTGTTGCCTTCAACTGCCGGTTGAGTGGTAGTCATGTAATAGGGTGCGTGTGTGGGGTTGGGTTGGGTATAATGAATTTGTGTTTTGACCTTGAAAGAAGATAGCTATACCCAGCGCATATACTCTACATATACAGTCGAAACTCGATACTTCGAACTCGCGTTAGTTCGAACATATTCATAGTTCAAAGTTAAAACGTGGCCTAACCGTTTCGATCGATTATCGAAGTTCAGCTTATGAAATACTGGTACGATTTATTTAAGCGAGTTAGAAGTATCGAGATTTAACTGTTTATATATATAGTGCAGAATGCCTTATTCTATCCCGATAGATACGTTTAAGCTAAATTCAGTTTAACCATTGCAAACAGTCAGATACCAGACTAGAATCCGGAAAGTCGATGTCTTATCATGCTCCAAACTGTTTTTCACTCAGATTAAAACAACTTGTTAGAAATTAAGAGAAAATATGTAACTGTTGAAATGTTATTTGCATTACATTTGCTTTTCTTTTGCGTGTAAACGGGAAATACTATTGTTTTCAATAGGTACGGAGGAGAAGCCATTATTACTTCCCGATAAACGCGCTTACGCTAAAATTATTATTTTCATTGCAAACAGTTTGTAGCCAGATTAGATAAGAATGAATAGTCAGAATTGTCAAAAAATGTTGTTTTCTTCATTTTTGTGATTTTAATAAAATAAGACTATACGAGATGTGAACCTACTGCACTCTTATGTCGTATTTCTGGTAACACTTACTAATCATTTAGAAACAATGAGATGCCAAATTAATAGAAAGCGAATATTGTAGGTTTCTGTTTTAATTTTCTCCTGCAGTAAGGATTCACCTACAGTTATTGATGCGGTTTCGCGACGTCTGTTCAGGATCCAAAATGTTAACAAAGTTTCTTGTGGCGCTATTACCAGATAAACGAAGGAGTTGAAACTGTTTGTTCCTTATATGACCATCAATATGTTCGGTATATACATGAAACTGACACAGTCAATCATATTAAATATTGCCATTGGCTTAACACATACTGTAATTAGCTGAACTAAATCTAGCCTCATTTCAGGCTTAAACTTTAGAAATATTCTTCATGCTCATGAAAATTAATATTCTACATTTTCAATATTATATTTAGCGTATTTCATACTTGGTTTTTTAACATACGACTTCTTTTAGTTATTCTAACTACATGTATGTCCTAGCCATAAACGTATTGGACATGTTACAATGTTGATGGCTATCACCATTCTCTGTATTTAAAGACATTGATGCGTGTTCCTTTTTTATCTTGCCATATCATTTACCTGATTGTACTTGAATGAGTATGAATATTAAATTTGACGAGATACCTGTATATGATAATTGTCAATAAAGTATATATCTATACCAAATATTCATATTCTTAGATAAACGCCCTTACAAGTTCTATGGGGAGCAAGTTTTATGTGCCTGATGCTATCTACAAAATCCTGCTAAAACAAAGACATATTGCTTGTTTTAACCCATTGAACCCTAGTAACGCATTTCGCATTGTTTGCAAACATTTTACCTGATTACACATTATAGCAGGATAAGTCTTTTGAATACATTTCGAGCTGAGTGCACCGCCATATACCACACATTAACCATACACCGACAGCTGTTAATGTGTATAATATATCATTTTATTACATTCCTCTATTCAAAGCTTTGTTCTGTTGTTTTCATATGGACTATTCCACTGATACAACAATAATGGCCATCATACGTTGGTGTGACTGTTATAATAAAAAGTTTCCGAAAAATAATTGTAAAACGAACAGTGCAGACAAAGATCATATGATTCCTTAACTTCGTCTGCTTTCAAAACAATATGCTAGTGTCCAGTACGGAATATTTTATTTGCCTAATATAGATATAAAACGTACAAATGAATACTGTTTTACTGTAAACATACATAAAATAAATAGTTGAATGCAATTACAGTGGAGAATCTGTTATTCTTTCCCAATAAACGCGTTTACGCTAAAACTATTATTTGCAGTTCAAACAGTTTGGAGCCAGATCAGACGCCGGGCAACCCGGCGTCTGATCAGGCTCCAAACTGTTTGCCATCAAGATAAACATGAAATATTAGAATTGTCCAAAAGTTGTTCTTTTCTACGTTTTAGTGCTTTGCGTTTGCGTACGTTTGCGTTTAAACGGGAAAGAATAACTGATTCTCCACTGTAAAGACCCGTCAACATAAATGGTCATTTAGAGACGATATGTAGATATACCAACATGAAGAGAACATAACAGAAATATGCATCATGAGTTGGATTGTTTTAACCCTTTCACTGCCAAGGCCGAGAAAACTGAAATTTACGAACACTTTGGCTCATGATGTACTAGGCTGGAACTATTATACCCATTGCAAACAGTATGGAGCCTAGCAGGACTCGGCAACTCAGTGTATATTGTTGTTGTTGTTTTTATGTTTGACAAATAAAGTAGAAGCAAATTCTGTATCACAGCAAGGTGTTGTACTGCCACTGCTTAAATACCTTGTTGGTGTATGCAAACTCGTAAATTTTTCTTAGAAACGAAGGTACTCGACACGCCGTCATCAAAAGAATACTCGCATGCCAAGTCGTTTGCTGTACAAAGCTTTTTCTATGATAGGGGTAAAACATATTGAGGTAAATCTAGCCAGATATGGTATGTCTAGCGGACGCAGTGTAGTAAATATGATCTGAACTAGCTTCTTCTATAATGGAGATCGAAGGTTAAGTGAAAGATCAGTGATTTGAGAATGGAACAAGACTCTCCGCCATCCCAAGATTTACACAAACATCAAACGTGGTATCCCCAGCTGATATGGTATAAGACATATGCGCCGGACAAGTTTTTTCTATCATTCAGGTAAAAGGTCAAGGTCACACTTGTATTACGCGGTATCTGATCGGGATCAAAACTGTTTCCAAACAATCATTGTAGATCTACTCGGAGTGAGGTAGAGAAGGTGTTAACAAATAGCTTAATGTGATTTAAAATATACTCAGGTTAAAATGTGTATTCTGTTATTTAATGTTAAAACACAATTAAGCTCTCATTTCATATGAATTTTATTAACTCTATGTACACTGTACAGCTGATTTTTACAATACTGTATACAAAAGTTTAACCACATTCATGCGCATATCCGGTGGTTTTTTCTCAATTTGGAGGTGACGGTGTCTGATTAGGCTCCAAATTATTTGCCACTCAGATTACTAAAAAGCATCAACATTATCAAAAGAGTGCCATTGTCTATAATGTTCCGTTGCTTTTGCTTTTTGTTTCAACGAGAAGGAAATACGTATTCTCCATTGTAAAACATAGATTCAGTGTTTCCTTCTTCTCTTCTGTTCCTTTTATAGACGGTTCTCACGTCTGGATCCACGTATGCACACTCTATTTATCAAACTGATACAGTACAATCATGTATAAGAATGCTGTCCAGTGAGCTTTCTGTTGCTTTATTTTTCATAGTTTTTAAGCAGCCATCTGCCATTAACCCTTTCGCTGTCAATGATGCTTAAAAGCGTTTGCAAACTGTTTGGATCCTGATCAGTCGCCGCGTAACGCGGCGTCTGATCAGGACCCAAACTGTTTGACACTGTAATCGATATCTTTTAAGTCATACAACGTTAAATCTAACTTTGAAACGTGGCTTGCAGACAACAATACAGCAGCAGACAACAATAAAGCGATAAGGAGGTGAACATTTCTTGAATAAATTGATCATGAAAGGGTAAACACTATCTGCGATTGTTACAAAGGCTAACAATGATGAAGTTTTATTGCAAACAAGCATAAAACAGGTATTTCAAAACATAAAAGTCTTGCTTAAAAATCGGCCTAGTTGTCTTTCCGTCCAAATCCAATATCTATACCACCCGTTGCTTTTAGGACAGATCCTGTGCAGTACGTGGCATCAGTGGCTAAATATAGACACGCTTTACCGATCTCTCTAGGCTCGCCGCTCCGTCCAATAAGCTGTAACAGGCAATAAAATATTTACAGTAAAATCTCTCTATAACGACCACTAAGAATAATCTCTAATTAATTGTATAAAGGACAGATGCCAGACCTAATAGTCCGGTGGCAGATACCGATAAGCGTGTTTTGCGGTCCGTACAAAGTGTTTTTGCTGTTTCTATACCTCTGAGGCGTGCTCTTTAAGAATCTGAATGATGCCACTCTGGCATCATTGGGCAATCCGCACAATATGCAAATTAAGGCCGCCATTACTGAAAATCTTGTTTTCGTCAATATCTCAAAAACTATGCATGGCATCAACATAATTTTGGTGTTTATCCCAATGTTTTGAGGGGTAAAAAATCAGATAAAGCCATTTTAGTAAAGATCACAGCGATATTTTGTGCTGAATAGGCATATTTAGGCAGCCATTACTGAACATCTCGTTTTCGACAATATCTCAGTACCTGTGCATGGTATCAAAATCATATTGGTGTCTATCTCCATGTTTTGAGGGGTAAAGAATAAGATTAAACCATTTTACTAAAGGTCACATCAATATTTTGTGCTGAATGGGCATATTTAGGCAGCCATTACTGAAAATCTCGTTTTCGTCAATATCTCAGTATCTACATATGGTTTCAGAATAATTTTGGTGTTTATCCCCATATTTTGAGGAGTAGAAAATCAGATAAAACCATTTTAGTATTGATCCCACAAATATATTTATAAGGTTGTGATGAATATCCATATTTCGGCAGCCATTACCGAAAATCTCATTTTCGTCAATATCTCAGCATCTACGACATATTATATCAAAGTAATTCTGTCGTATAAATAAATGTTTTAGGGGTAACTAATCAGTTGAAGCCATTTCACTAAAGATCACACAAATAGTTTTTCTGAATAGGCATATTTAGTCAGCCAGTACTGAAAATCTCATTTTCGGCAATACCTCAGGAACTATGATACATGCATTAACATAATTCTGGCGTCTGTACTCATGTTTGTAAAAGTAAAAAAAAGTATCAATTTAAAGTCTACTTTCAGTCCGAATGACCGCTCAGCCGACTGTACGTTTACTCCCCTGATCATTGAGCCATCTTGCCTACTATATTGAGCACTGCTAACATATGGTGCATAAGCAGCCACAGTACCGGTTCAGACCCTTCGCAGGTACCCATTTTAACCCCTGGGTAGAGAGGAGCTATTCGCGGTACATATCTTGCTCAAGCATATGCCTGTACATCATTGGGGATTCGGAAAAAATCCCTTAGTCAGGCCGCTGGTCCGGCGGGGGATCGAACTCACGAACCCTGGTACCGTAGTCCAACGCGTTACCACTGGATTACTACCACCGGTAGGGAAAAGAAGCAGATTAAACCATTTCAGTATTGATCACACCAACATGTTTTGCAAAATAGACAACAATCCACTTCACTGTACATCAAAGTTACAAAGCATTCCTTTTACTTATAATGATGTAGATTGCCATTACTGAACTGATTCAGTCCTCAAACAAGTCATTTTTAACAACATTGTCACTGTCATTGACCCGTCGGACGTGTTTTTTCTGGCAGGGTGCTTCTCCGTGGCAGCCACAAAATATTGCGCATGGCAAACGAGTCGTATATCACAGACTGTCGGACAGAGTATATACGTAGCACAACCACACTTTATCATTTCCAGAACCTCCTGTGGAGCAATAGTAATGTTTGCTTGCAATACAACTGGTATCAATTATCTAGTGCGTTCATCAAGTTTCCACCCAAACTCGACAATATCTTATGAATAAAGTTATGATGCAGGTTCTGATTTGGGAGCTGATTTCCAAATGGCTGTCTGAATGTTTTACGTTCTCTTTGAATGCCTCTTTAGAAGGTGAAAGTGACTTAAGCTGTGGGGCATTTGTAACATATTTTCTACCAATTCTTTGCAACCAGACTTCTCCTCAAACGTCGATGTCACCAAGCTTGTGACACTGTAACAGGCAGCCATGAATCCTGTCGCTTCTCAAACGATGTCGCCTATAGCATAAGATAATTCGCCCACTTTGTCCAGTACCACACCGATCTTTAAGACTTTGATGACAATGCCTGTTTCTACTCTGAAGCACTGACCTACATTGACAAAGCCCGAGAGGACATGGGCGACTGGCAGATGTGAAAACAAGTGTTCATGTTCACTTGCAGTTGTGGCAATGTCTATAGTAGTTTGTTAAGCATGTGGTCTTTCCAAGGTTAAACGACAGGCCAGATTCAACTTTGCGTAGAAGTGCAGCAGGAGGTCGAAAACGTCAATGTCCTCACAAACAATGTTTGATTCTTTTTACGCCACTTTCAGCTGCCTTGACCATCTACTGTATGATAATTACACCCACTTCTTCATGGTGGGTCATGGTATATTTCTGGTGGAAGACAATGCCATCCTCAAATACTAGTACAGTGTTAGTAGAGGTAATGGCCAGACTATGTCCATTCGGCTTTCTGAATCAAACTCTGACACATCAGAACTATGACCTGTACCTTATTCTCAGCTGTTGTAAGGAAAACCTTCTGGAGAGCGGCATTGGAGTATGTAACTGCAGTTTTTGTCGTCGTATAGCCTCGTCACCAGCTCGAGCTGCCCACATTCAACTTTTAATCCTGAAGTTGAAGTAGCGATCGAGTGGGTCATAGCTTGCCACCCTCTTCATAACATCCATCATGAAGCAATTTACAGTTCCTTGATTATACTCGTTTATAACCCAAATGATAGCACAGCCATCCAGTATTTCTATCATCTCTGAATTCTTAACCTGAGGAGTTGTGCAGCGTGTGTTCCTGCCTGTATGGGTCGTCGATCCCCTCACTTAACTACCAACGAGACCCTACAGCTGAGCCATAGGTGCCCAGCTACTGTAGTTGATGAGATATACTCAAATAGCTCAGCTCTTATGACGATCAACGGCTGATCATCAACAATTTGATAATTGACTACATGTATTGATGGACTTTCCTGAGTGTATGATGCTCAGTGCCTTCTTTGCCTATGGTCCGGAAATTCAGACGAGTACGGGCGATGTGTATGACCTACAAGCGCCCAGTCACGGTTTGGAGGTTTCACTTTTCGGACTCAGCTAAGCTACACTAACAGAACTATATATATTTCTGACTTTCACCTTGATACTCTGCACTACTTCAAAGTACAAGTATACTGTCTAAACCAACCGCCTAAAATCTAGAGCTATATTTCTGTGTGCCTCCTTTGACCGCAAAGCAACAACTGACCGAATTTTTGTTTCTTTGTTTGTAAACATCCTTTTCTGCAATATATTGGCTAATTGGACATCCAAAAGAGAGGGCAGCGGATACAGAAACCTGGGGGCGATGTCTTACTCTTACTTTCGACAGGGCTCTCTGTTTTTTTTATATGCCTAGTGTAAAGTCTCAACTGAAGGACTTGGTCCAGCGAGGGATCAAACTTACGACCCTTGGCATCGTAGTCGAGTGTGCTACTACTGGACCACGTAGGCCGCGGTGTTTGTGCGTGTATCAGACACTATTGAAAAGGAACTTAGAATGTATCTATATTGTCAAAAAAATGAACCTAAGAATTCTTAAGCTAGCTGAGGTATGACCATTCTTTTAATGCTCTTATATAAATGATGAACACACACCAGACAGACGACACAAAGAGAACGTAGACTCGACCGTCGCATCAATAATGGCGGTCCTTCTTTTGCATATTTTGCAGAAAAGCTTCACCAATTTTGAGCGACTTTGAAGAAGTTTGAAAATTGAAGCAGACGAAAACTTTAGCAGACACCAATTTCTTTCATCAGTAAGGGGTTAATCTGATTCTCAACCTCTCGCAACATGGGGATTGAAACTAAAATAATTTTGAGATACTGACAAAAATGAGATTTTCAGTAATGGCTGCCTAAATATGCCTATTAAGCACACATTGTTGGTGTGGTCTTTACTTTAATGGCTTAATCTGATTCGTTACCCCTCAAAACATGGAGATAGACACCAACATTAGTTTGCTACCATGCACGGGCACTGAGATAATAATGAAAACGAGATTTTCAGTAATGGCTGCCTAATTATGCCTATTCAGCACAAAATATTGGTGTCATCTTTACTTAAATAGCTTTATCTGATTCTTTACCCCTCAAAACATGGGGATAGACACCACAATTATGTTGATACCATGCATAGTTTCTGAGATATTGACGAAAACAATATTTTCAGTAATGGCGGCCTTAATTTGCATATTGTGCGGATTGCCCAAAGGTGCCAGAGTGGCATCATTCAGATTCTTAAAGAGCACACCTCAGAGGTATAGAAACAGCAAAAAAACTTTGTACGGACCGCAAAACACGCTTATCGAAAAATCAGGGGTTTGGCAACCGGACTATAAAGGACCTTTCCGTTTAACAGTCACCTTGCTTTAAGCAGTCACCTGACATTAACAACTAATAATTACCTCAGTGTTGCGGTCGTAAAAGAGAGTTTTTACTATACGTACGTAGGCCTAAGTATTGAATCACTTCGAACCACATAAGGCAACTACTGATTTTAAGACAATACGCCCCTAATGAGAATCTGGTAAATAAAGATATATAAATGTCAGTTAATATCAGTAGTCTACGTACCTATTGAACGGCCACTGTAGTTAAATAAATGTCAGAATTGAACCATACACGAGCATGATTCGGTCCGGCCGTCAGTTGACGAAAATGACCATACGGCAGACAGTTGACGAGAATGGCCGATCGCTCTAAATAGACTATTGATATCGACTGATAATGTCGCGATCTTATAATGGGCATTTCGATAGGTCGAACTTGCTTGAGCTGAATATACTGTATTTCAATCTTAAATAATGGCTTAGACACGTGTCAGCCTTAAAGCGACTCGCAACCAGATGGTGCACAAAAAATAGTAATTTGTAAATATGTGTCAAACGCTTATATAAATGGTAAAGAATTAGTTTATGATAAGAAATTCTGTTTAAAAACATGTATTTCAATAAAAAAAATATTGGTCTCTGGTGGGATTCGAACCCGGGGCCCGGCATTGGCGGGACAGAAGGCAAAATAGGGGAAACCGCTTAGACCAATGGACCACGGAACTATCCGTTTATCTCGGATCGATTTAACGTATTTCAATGTGTAGCGATGGAAAGTGCATACAACTTCGTAATTCGGCTCGTGTTTATGTCTGAGCCCGTGTAGAGAAGCAACAACAACAACTATACCGTCTACTAGTCGGTATAGAAAAACGATGGAAAATATCTAAAAATCTAAGATTCGGTGACGATTCTTGAGACTTTTTTTGGACTGATCATATTTTTTTAATGGCAGAAGCCAAATAATGCCACAAATTTGCTTTTATTTGAGTATTTTATTTTATTTTGACAAGTACACCATCCGGTTGCGAGTCCCTTTAAACTACTGGTATGTTCGACTTGATGTAGCTCACATTATGAAACTTCAACTTTGAAAATTCAGGTTAAGTCACTCATTCGCCCCAGAAACTTTAAATGGAAAACTCCAGTTTCCCGTATGAATCATTTCTTACTATGTAGGGTTGATTTTTAAATATAATTCAACCATGACAAATAGTGCAGACCCTGATCAGAGTCTACACTATTTGCATAGGATAATAAAATCATTGTACTTTCAACAGTCACCTGCCTTTTGAAAAATCATCAGACTACTTCAATAAGTGGAAAGACAAAAACAATACTTACGGTGGAATGGCGAAAAAACTTAAACAATCCCTCTGGATCCTCCTGATCATGGAACAGGCGATCTATCAAAGGAGTCAGTGTGTTTCCGGGTGCAATTCTAAATCAAAACATTATGTAACGTTACATAATTAAGTATCTTTATAGATATAGCGTTAACCCCTCCATTGCCTTGTCCCGAGTTATAGCTATAGTTATTTGAAAACAGTTTCGATCCTGATCAGACGCCGCGTAACGCGGCGTCAGCTCAGGATCCAAACTTGTCAGCACCCATTATCATATTCCTTTATTCAACTCAATTTATCTCAAAATTAAATCCAGACAGCAGTTGTTTCAAACAGATTACGTCGTGGCAGTAAAGGGGTTAATACTGTCAATGCTCAATTTTCAAATGGACTCGACCAATTTTAATAAATGTCAAGTTGTGAGGGGTGTATCACAAACACATTCGAAAGAATGATGAATCTACAGATTCGAGAGCAATTCATCACCTCTTAGATATGGGTTTTTACTGTCTGTAAAGATGTGCATACCTGGTTAACACATCTGCAATGGTTGATGATAACGAAATACCCCCCCCCCCCCGAGTATGTGTTATCGAAGAAGGGTCTAAAACAATATGCTTTTAAACGGACTTAATTAAAAAATATAACTTTACCTTTAAGGATTTGTTTTATTCATGTCGTACGTAAGGACTGTTTTGATCAAGATAAAAGAAAAGCGGAAAGGTTTCAATACCACCAATCTACCACTTAGGGACCATTTTAGTCTTCTTTTAAGCAGTTCATATACCTTCGAATAGTGGTGTAAATGGAATTATATTTCTGCTAAACGAAACTAAATGCACAACAATTGTCAACTAGATTTGAAAATCAGGTCAGACATCGGGTAACTGTTTGCAGTGACAATCATTGTTTCCACACAAACGCGTTCATTGAAAAAATAACGTCTAATACTATAGGCCTATCGCATGCAATTGGGGCAAAAGACAACCGAGTTTGGGCCAATGGATTGTAGTACTCACGCGTTCACACGGACACCATGTTTGGCCTCGTCAATCGCCAGGCATCTTGTCATTGTAGATATACCAGCCTGGGATATAGACAAACAAAACTTGTCAAATAAGATTGTAAGTTTTTTTCTCAATCAAGTTATTTTAACTGTTTCCTTTTGTCTTCCAGACATGAGGCTGCTAAATTAAGGAAGGAAAATAATCTAGTTTCTTCTCCTCTGGGAAGCATCTGCTTTGTTTGCAGGTTGTATTCCGTAGCTACCTGCCAGAATGCAGGTCAACTTTTTTGACGCAGGAATATGTACACGTATGTGATAAACACGTCACTGGTGAATGCATGAAAGGCGTAACTATGAAAGAATTAATGGAATCAAAACCTTACACACACAAAAGAATTCATAGGTTCTACTTTCTATGAATCGTATGCATGATATATATTATATATATAACATTTGCAAGCAGTTCGGATTCAGATTTGACGCAGGATAACTGGTAGTTTTATCTGCATCCAAGTTGTGTTTGAAAGACAATGCAGATGCAACAGGCCACACAAGGAAGACGTTATTTTTCCCCGTTTAACCCTTTCACTGCCAAATGTTTCGTGAGATTTTTACCGCTTCACCGATTCATTGTCGTGTGCTTCATTATTGCTGTCTGCAATATCGTTTCAAAGTTAAACCAGAAGCTCCTTTTGAAACCTAGGGAAACCCAAGAACAGTGATTTGTAGGGGCGCTAGAGTCGAACATAGTTTCAATCTTATCATCCCATGTAGGCTTGTGGGAGAACCCACAAGCCAAACATATATGGCAGTATAACTGAAGGCATTTCAAAACTAGTGTCAAACAAGGAACTAAGCTGTTTGCAAACGCTCCTTTAAGCGACATTGAGGGTGGAAGGATTAAACGCAAACGAATCGCAAACATAATACAATGATATGTGGGGGAAAATGTTTTATGAAATGTCGTACGATATGCATGTTGTCTCTTTATTTGAGTTGTAAACAGTCTGAAGCAAACCTTTTTGCAATGGAAGTATTGTTTGCATAAACGTGTTTATTGGGAAAGAATAATGACTTCTCCGCTGTATTTACAAACCTTGGATGGTCCATATGTGATGCAATTGGCAGAACCGCAGTCAACCACTACGCTTGATATATTTACAATATTACCTTTGGATTTCCTCAAATGTGGTAAGCCGTACTGAAAAACACAAATTGAAGACAAAAACAACTATTTTATGACAACTATTGGCTCAAGGTATATATAAACCACACTCATATATGGTCTATCATTCTAAAAGAAGACGTATCGATGGTGTTAAACAGAGGTGTCATATGAAAGCAGGGTTTAAGTAGAGTAGAAAGCTTATACATAAGCCTTCTTCTACAGTTTATTGACGTGTTTACGCGCCTTTATGAACATTGTACCTGTGAAGAGAACTCTTGTCATACACAAAGAGCGTTGATCTACATCAATGAGCTCTTTCAGAAAGCCGATGGTCAGAGTCTGCACTGGATGAAGTTTTGCAACATTATAGTAAATCCAATACCAAATGGTTAAAGTTCTACTCTACTCAACTGGAAACTAGTTCCCGGGTGCATTGCGTTAGCAATATGTGCACGTAATAACTACCGGCGGGATCTTGAATAGCTTTGCAAACAGTTTTGATCCAGATGAAACGACTCGTAATGCGGCGTTTTATCAGGATCCAAAACGTTTGACACTCTGAACCTCTTTTGAAAAGAAATAAATGTTAAAATAAAGTTGATAAATAAAATACTAAAGGTCTTGCTGAGCAATTGCGACTATTTTCTGCGGATAAGGCGTTATTTATTTTATGTTTTTAAAACACTGCATTAATTTATCACCAATTCTATCAATTGGAAAAAAAACGTTGAGCCTGCTCAGACGCCGCGTTTACACGGCGTCTGTTCATGTTCCAAACTGTTTGCCACTCTGAGTAGCTCAAATCAACCATATTGTACGAAGTTTAATAAAAATGTACCTTTTCGCATTTTATTGTATTGTGTGTGCACTTTGTTTGCATTTAAACTGGAAAGAATCACGTTTTCTCCATTGTACAGTTGTTTACCTTGCACATGGCGAAACAAGAAACAAGGTTAAACTCGAGTACTTTGCGAAAATCATCTAAAGAGCAGTCATCGATAACGGGAAGCGATGGTTCTGTAATAGAAACGATAACTATAGTTAGTAATGAATAAAGCAATATTCCAGATAGGGAATTAATATAGTAATAATTTATAGAACTGCACTTTCTAATATTTCGACCTTTTATAAAGATAATCATGTCCAAACACATGTCACATTTTTGTTACATGCATTCTGCCATAAAATCAAAGAACTTTTATGGTTGAATGCATGCAACAGAATGTAACGTGGCTGTGTTTGGACATGATTTTCTTTGAAAAGGGTCCTTCGAGGTCGAATTATTAGAAAAGAGCAGTTTCATAAATTAATATAGAGTTATGAAATATACACTTGTTGGAACAATCAATTACGATACAATACATATACCTGTATCAGTATCACTTACAAGAAGACGTAATGACTTATGTAATTCTATTTGCAAACCCGTATGATCAAAATCATACACGATCGTGCAAGATGCTGGGTTTTTATTTTGAAATATGAGTAAGTTCGATAAAAACGAGTTTTAGTTATTGCTATTCCAACAGATCTTCAACAGTATGGTTGTAGAAGGTTATAGTTGATGAAATATATAGTCAAACGACATGCAAGATTGTGGAGAAAAAGAATGTCTTGAAAGTGCTCTTTACGCCTTAAAACCAGAATGACAATAGTTTGGGTCCTGATCAGACGCCGGATAGCCCAGCGTTTGCTTAGTCTCCAAACTGTTTGCAATGAATATAATGTTTCAAGCATAAAATGGTTTAGCGCGGAAGAACAACGTAGACCTCACTGTAGTAGAGCTATTACATATACTTACGAATACCAACGTTGTTCACCAAACAGTCAAGTGTTCCAAATGTTTCAATAGTTTCAGTTATTCCAATCTAGAATGTAGAACCCAACGTTAAATTTAACCTTAAATACTTATAATAACTATCTAATGTAGAATATTTGAGCATTTTTACAAATTTAAACATGCTAGGTCTAACATAGTAATATTTCTTTATATATTTCTTTCTGAAGTCTAAAACACATAGACATTTAATGATAAAATGTTATTCATCTTCTATGTCTGTATTTCTGCAATACACACAGTATCTCTCAGCCCTTGGGATTCTATTTCTTCCATAGCGACCGGTTTGTATATGCAGAGAATGCGCAGACAGTCTAATTTTACAAATATAATTCCTTAAATCATATGGCAATATATCTAAGTATGTTTCGTAACCAAAAACCTCTTTAACATTACTATATAACTGCAATACTTCACTTTTATCTTTGTCTAAATACCAACTTTGGTAAAAATTATCAATTAAACGTTGTTTGAATATATTAATGAAAGTATTTTCATTTAATATATATTGTTGATCCCATGCATATGCAAATCCGTTCCGGCATAATAATTCTTTCACACAAGACAACCAACTTTTTCTTCAATTCAAACATTCTTCCAAAGCCAATTTATACATAGTTTGTAAAATAATATTATCCGTTTTGAGCAATTTAAACCAGTATTTCAATATTCTTACATAACGAGATATATACAAAGGGTGTCTACCGAGTTCCCCATAAACACCAACAGTTGCTGTACTAGTGTTAACATTCAGAATTGTCTTTCAGAATTTTAGATGTATTCTTTCTATTTCTTTCGATTTACTGTAACCCCAAATTTCAGATGCATACCCTAAGATCGAACCAACAAAGGAATCAAACAGTTGACATAGTATTTTCGGTTTCAAATTAAACTTTTTACATTTAATCAGCAACACGTGTAAAGCTTTCAAAGCTTTACCAACCAAGTGTTCCTGATAACGTGCAAAAGTTCCGGTGTAATTAAAAACAGTTCCCATGTAATTAAAATCATTAACTATATCTAAATATTTTCCATCTATATTAAATGTAATATTTTGAGCTAGCCGACCTCTTTTTCTAAATACCATCACCTTAGTTTTATCAGTGTTTACTTCTAAACTCCATTTATTACAATATGTATGTAAAAGATTAAGACTATTTTGCAAATCTTCCGGCGAGTCACCAAGAATAACCATGTCATCTGCAAACAATAATAATATCAATACAATATCATCAATTCCCAATCCTGAATGTACATTATCTTGTAAAAATAACTCTAAGTCCTCGAGGTAGAGAGAAAACATTATCGGGGAAATTATCTCCCCTTGTCGTAATCAAACGGCATATTCGAAAAACTCCCAAGTAATCATTACACACCCTTACGCATGATTTGACTTTATTGTACATGTTTTTTACAACCCTCAATACTTTCCCGTTAATACCTTTTTGACACAATTTTTAGCCACAACCCATTCCGTTAAACACTGTCAAAAGCTTTTTTAAAATCAACAAATGCACAATAAAGTAGTTTATTATCATTTAAATACCTTTGAACGATCGTATGTAAAATAAATAATGTATCCACCGTGGACTTACCCTTTCTAAACCCAAATTGAGCGTTCGATATAATGTTATTGTATTCACAGTAATTAACAATGCGCCTATTCAGAACGGACGTAAAAATCTTCGACAAACAGCTGACAAGCGTGATTCCTCGATAGTTGTTTACGTCAGTTTTAATCCCTTTTTTGAGTATCGGTATAATTACCCCCTCCGTCCATTTATCCGTGCCAAACAGACACTCTACGCAGATGATTAAACAGAAAAGACATTGACCATTGAAAGCAGCTTTCACCAGATCAGAGGCATAGTATCTCGACATATGACCAGGTTCCAAACTGTCCATCACTCTGATAAACCTAAAACGTCTACATTTTAAACAAACGTTCAATTTTCAAAATGTAATGCATTGCGTTTGCGTTTAGTTCCCTTTAACTATTTCCTTCATAGAAGCGTTTTTAACGCATTCAAATGATTAATTAATTTACAGTCATGATTATGTACCATAAGCAATATTTCTATATTCTTGCAGATGGTAGCGGCTTTAGGTGATCACCTATCTTCAAAGTTAGAAACAGGCTATAGGATAAAGGGTTAAACAGGAAATAAAACCGTTTTCTTAACTGAACCATATTGAGTTTGTTTGCTTTTTCCATTTCATCATAAGTCTGCTTCACATGTAACATTTTTCATTGGTGTGTAAAAGATTATTTGAGCTATAAATAAAATAAGAATAAGTTGTTATACCTTAATTTGTTCCTCGTCTGTGACGTCACAGTGCCTATAGAACACCCTGTCAGGATAGGCTTTCTCAACAACAGCTCCCTCTGTATCTGCATATATAAGGATATTATTAGTAAACGTTTTATATAAACTTTGCAAAAGCAAGAATAAGTGAAGAAATAAATAAAAAGCTCCTTAAAAACCATGCCGCTGTCAATATGACAATACATGTATGCAGTGAAGAAGACTAAATTTTGGTGACAAACAGTTTAGAATATGACCAGACGCCGGGTTACCCGCTGTCTGATCTAGCGCCAAACTTTTTACAATGGGCATAACGTTATTTAGCATTAACGAATTCATTCTGAAAGAATAAGGTACTCCCCACTGTAAACGCATACATATGCAACAACTTTTTTAACTCAATAGTTTGGCCATGCCATGTTTTCATGAAAAACAGTATTTGTCCACAACATAATGGTTGTCCACATGCAATTAAATTGAAGATATCCCTTGTTGACATCCACTATGCAATTGTCTATACAGATAAATGTTGGGGTTTTGGGAATTTGTTATAATTTAACGTCGCTTTAACAGTCATATCGCGATGCCCAGCTAATTACAGGTGGTTGAAGACCCCTGATGCCCTTGTATGCACTGTTTCAGGCACAAATATGCAACAAGGTAGAACCACCGACCTTCCGCAAACCTAATGGAAGGCTATAACACATCAAACATCCGAAGTAGCCAGATCGGTATTCGAATCCACAGCGGTAAGGAGCTTAGTTATGTAACTCACAGTGACTATACCACAAGGTCACGGAGACCCGTATGTATACATTGGAGTTTTCTTCAATTGATGTCAATGGCACAAATAGTGTATATAAAACGTGTTAAATTGTTTTATTTAAAGACTGACAATTATAGCTTACCATCTATATCCCACAAGGCTATCTTCCAACCATGTTCAGCTGCAAACAATAGATAATACAGTGGAGAACACGTTATTTCCCCCTAAACGTCTTAATGCTTCATACCTTTTTGTCATTTGCAAACAGTTTGGCGCCAGATCAGATGCGGGGTAACCCGGCGTCTGATCTGGCTCTAATCTGTTCGACATTCAGATTTATATGAATCATCTACAACTGTTGAAAACACGATCCTTTTTTTCATTTCGTTGCATTGCGTATGCATTTAGGTTCGTCTAACAAGGAAAGAATAACGTCTTCTTCGCTGTATGGTTTTGTGCTGGCAATGGAAAACATTTTCCCAAAGAGTATGCTTGAGCCAAATCAGATAGTTCCAATGAAAACTGTTTGCACCCAGACCAGACGCCGCGTAGCCCGTCATTGTTCAGACTCCAAACTTGTTTACTACTTAGATAAAAATAGTCGTTAGACATTTAAAACATATGTTGATTTTTATACTAAATTACATTGAAATCGGGTTTACATAGTTGGTACATAGAAACTGGGTTTCGTTGCTGCGTTTAATTTTATTTTAAACGGGAAGATTAGTGTCTTCTTAGTTCCATTGCACTATTTGGAAAGTGTATTATTTCTTTTTTCAAACTTAGGTAAAGCGTAACGCAATGAATTATATGTTGTCCCCAACAGTTGTTTGAAATGCTGTCAAGTGATTTTAACCTATTTAAGCCTAGTGTCTACTATAGTTGACATTAGCAATCAGTGTATACCCTGATGAGACGCTACATAAAGATACATCTCATCATAGTCTGCAGTGTTTGCTAGTACATAAAAAA
Organism: Gari tellinella; assembly: GCA_922989275.2. Taxonomy (NCBI): domain Eukaryota; kingdom Metazoa; phylum Mollusca; class Bivalvia; order Cardiida; family Psammobiidae; genus Gari; species Gari tellinella. The sequence goes on from OV277857.1 coordinate 107,332,666, forward strand.
TGTTCTGTTGTATGGCCAAACACTGTCTATAGATCTCCCTAAAAGTAAATAATGACATAATGTCACATAGTATACACAGGAAGAGTTCATTGCAATATCCAGGGATAAATGGATTCATCTATATATCAAACAGTGTGATTCATGATCAGTCAGTATAGGAATAAACAACATCTTTTTGCGGTTCACGACGGTATGAATACATCAGCTTCGCAGGGGGTAAGTTTCGTAAACGCCCGATGGGCGTTTACGATTTACTTACCCTGCGAAGCTGGTGTATTCATACCGCGTGAACGGCAAACAATGTTTTTTATTCCTTATATTTATATTTTTATTTTCAGTCTTGTCCATTTAATGTGTAATTTGACCAGATTTGTTTTCATGTATATAAATATATCATATACCGGCCAATTAGGTTTGACAGATGTAATCCTAGATGTAACAGCCATTCGATCTCTATAATATACGGTATGAAAAGTAGTCAAAAATACATAAACCCAGTAAACTGTCGCTGTGTGCTTAACGAACACTTATAGTAAGACATTGAAAATAAACAATGCAACTTAAATATCTATTATTAAAGCATATTTTAAAAAATCAGTCGCGCATGTTTATGTCAGCCTAATTACACTCCATAGCAACCATTAGCTGGTCGCTAGGTCGGTATCTCTCCGAGGCGGAGACTCCGCCCTCTTTCTAACTGGCTGGAACCAGTTTCGATTTGTAGGTTCATCAAGAATTGACCTGCATATTTTTAATACGATTACATAGAGACTTTACATGGTGAATGTAAATATTATCCAATCTGCATAAAAATTGAACATACAATGTATAGATAAATGCATGATAACAGTAATACAGAATGCTCCTTATCCTTCTGCACACTCTGCGAAATTTCGTCTACATCAACTCTCCAAATTGATTTAAAATCTTTCAGCAAATATCATAAGAGTAATAAACAGTCTGGATCCAGATCAGACGCCGAGTTACTCGGAGTCTCATCCGGATCCAAGCTGTTAGCAATAGGTATTGTAAATTCTTCCGCTGCGGACAGAATACTTTTGAATAAGAAACTTTACAATCAAATTGAATTGAATTGAACTGTATTGAATTATCAAAATGGTGCAAATACAAAATGGTGCAAATACAAAATGGTGTAAATTATGAAAATGAATTCTATATACATATTTAAATTATCGGGTGGTATTCGGTTCGATCTGACAGTTGACGAATATGACCGATTGCTCTGTGTACATGTACCCTTATTGTACTGTTCCGATCTCATTAGAACATAAACGAAGGCCACATGTGGTTTAATAGACGTGTACATGTACAACAACTATCAATAGCAACGAATGTCACATGTGTTTTAATAGTTGTATAATCAAGGTTTTAATGTATGGAACGAACCTTTAAAACGCTGGTGACACGTTTACACGTGTTTACAAACAGTGTACATGTGAAGAGTACACTTGTTCTATGCAATCAATGTTGACCCATTTCAAAGGAGTCTTATTCTTATCGGTTTGTCCATTTGAAGATTTTAGGAGTCAGAAAGTAGCTATTTTTCCCTTAGTCTGCTGAGTACAATAAGTTTTATAGTTACATATAAGATTAATGTGCAAATAAATCCAGCTTCATATCATTTTATTCTGCAACATTAGCACTTCTGGATACATAGCGATACCGATAACCCTTTCTCTGCCTTACTCCGAGTATAATTGCTTTTCGCAAACAGTTTGGATCCTGATCAGACGCCGCGTTATGCGGCGTCTGATCAGGCACCAAACTGTTTCAAACTTATTTTGATATTTCATAAGTCAAAACCATAAAGTTAAAATTTGAATAATATAATTAGACGATAATTATTTAAAATTGATGACGTCATTGCAGTGAAGGGGTTAACCTTCAGCACTGTACATAATGGTCGTCTACAAGCATTGTCGTCTGCAGCAATTTTTAAAATATTTTCTTTCAGAAAATAATATCATTGTATAAAACAGATTGGATTGAGGTGAGACTCTGAGTTGGTTGGCTTGGCTTAGCTGTGTCAAACACTGTTTGCAACACTAATTCGCCCTCAGAAGTTTAGAAAATTGAAGATAATAGTAACTGACGATTTAAGAACAATTGCTATAGTAAATGGCCAATAATCCCGACATAATGAATGCATGTAAACCTGAAGCCTTTACAGTGCTAAATATGGTCGAAACTCGGTATCTTTAATTAGCATAACCAATTACATGTACTACATAAATACGCCCTTTTACGCCTTAAATTTATTCCTCCTCTGTAGAAAATAGTTTCAGTTAATAGTTAGGATATGTATCGTAAGAAATATTTTCTATATTCGAGCAGATGGTAGCTTAAAGCAGACTGAAGGTAAAGCAAAATGCGCCTTGATTTAGAGAGCATGGTCACGTCAAGGGACACATTGTTTCACATATGTATTTTTTTAATCATTTAACATTATTTTAGAACCATTTGACAGACAGATATAGAGCATATATCAACAGAAAGTATAGAGCAACATCATGCGATTGGCTGAAATCAGATTCAAGCTTGACTTCGCCATTATCTTATTAATCCCCCAAACTTCAAATTGGAACACTCAGTTTCAAATTCAGTCTAGTATAATACATTGCAAAATTGCAAACAGTGCGAACCCTGCTCAGACTGATTCTATAGGAGCTCTTTTATGAGGGTCTACATTGAATGCATATGAAAAATTATATTTTTCGAAGAAACATTCGTTGTAAAGGATGTGTAAACCCGTCACTCGGGTAATCAACACTAGCGACGAGTCCCTTACAAACAGTGTACCTATGATGGGTACACTTGCAAATAGTGTAGCCCTAGAGCAGAGGTTTCGTTTAGGAGCCCGTTGATCTGATCTGATTAGAAATCTTCACTGTTAGTTACTGTGCTAAATATCACAAAACACCCATAAACAGGGTACAATGCACTAAACCCAATTGGAAACTGAAATTGTTAGATAAAAGTTTCAAGAGTGGGAAAGCAGAACTTCACCGATATGTTTCCATTTTCCTGTATTCAACTTTAAACTACCACCTTTCATTTACACTTTCAATGTCACCAATTTCACTTATATTTCTCAATTTTAAGTTTGACTAAAGATATTATAATATATAAACTTGATTGTCAAACAGTGTGGGTCTTCATCAGATGTCGCATTATACTCAGTGTAAGGCAGCGAAGGGGTAGTGCATGGGTTTTGTTTGCAGACGTCTTTATGAGTTATCCTTCCGTCCAAATCCAATATCCATTCCACCCATAACTTTGAGGACGGAACCCGTGCAATACGTGGCATCAGTTGCCAAATAAAGGCAAGCTTTGCCTATTTCTCTAGGCTCTCCTAATCGTCCAAACACCTGCAAAAGGAAATTAAAATTCAAAGCAGCCACTTTGAATCCAACTTTTATACTCTCAACGATTCTAAAACTATGTTCGGTTATTACGGATTCTTGAATTAGCCGTCACTTCAAGGCACGTTACGCAACAGTAAAATACAGTCCTAATATGTATCTCACTGGCCCCTGAAACTTTGAACATATATTTCCAGTTTCTAATTAAGTCTAGTCCATTTTTACTATACTGTATTTAGGGTTGATTTTTACAGTGTGTCGCACAATTAAAAAGGGAAATCCTAACTGAACATCGAAATTAGCATTCTAAACCCTTTCAATTCTCAAAACAAGCAAATGTTTATTTTACAAATAGTGTGAATCTTGACCAGATGGCCCTTGTTGCGGCCCGCTGATCTAGGTGTTTACTGTTTGCAAATTTATTCTAATTGTTCTTCATATACTGGCCCTTTTATCAACCTAAACAATTCACTTATACAGTTGGAATTGTTAGTTTAAAACGCGTGACAACAAAGCGTTAAGACAATGTTGAGACTTACATTGCAGTTGCTAAAGAAATCAAACGCAGCCTCGGGATTTTCCTCTCCCTGAAGCAAATGTTCAACTAGTGGGGTCATGGTTGCTCCTGGTGCGATTCTGAAAAGGAAAATTAGATACATTGCTCCCTCTTTACAACGACACCCATTGGGAGACAAAAACATGTGCGTTGTTCGGATGGAGTCGTTGTAGTGAGAGAATTTGGCTAACATTTGCAAACAGCTTGAATTCAGATAAGACGCCGCGTAACGCGGCGTCTGATCTGGATTCAAGCTGGTTGCCACTCATTATTATGTTTTTTCTTACAAAATGTCTAATACTAAATTTGAGAAAGCCAGCAGGCGTCAATTTTAAGAAGAATATATTGCAGCCTAGAAAAGATTGGACATGATTATATAGTTTTGGGAACAACGGAAATGGTCGTTATAAGGAGGGAACCGTTGTTCGGAGGGCCGTTGTAGAGAGGGAGTACTGTATATAGCATTTGTCATTGCATACAGCTAGCATCAGTCAACAGAAATAACATCATATTGGACGCCGTCACTGCTACAGTGGCGAATCTGTTATTCTTTCCCGTTTAAACGCAAACGTACGCAAACGCAAAGTACTAAAACGTAGAAAAGAACAATTTTTGGACAATTCTGATAATTCATTTTTATCTTGGTGGCAAACAGTTTGGAGCCTGATCAGACGCCGGGTTACCCGGCGTCTGATCTGGCTTCAAACTGTTTGCACTGCAAATAATAGTCTTAGCGTAAACGCGTTTATTGGGAAAGAATAACAGATTCTCCACTGTATGGTGTCATCGATTTTTAAAAGGAATATTTTGTTTATTTCTTAAAACCAACTGATCAGTGATTTTAAAAATACATTAAAATGAGTGTCATACATTTTTATCCTGATCAGACGCCGGGTAAAAAGCCGTCAGACCAGAATGTAAACTGTTTGCTAATAGTGTACCCGGTTTAAGGCAGTGAAAAGGTTAAACCTGATTGCCCTCAGTGATGAAGATATTTTTCTAACAATCGCCAATATTTCAAGAAAGATTTACCATGGTTATGATTTTAAACATTTATCCGAAGGCAAACCAAAAGGACAAAATTGTTTTACCAACATATTAAATTATTAACCCTTAAGCCCATAGCATGTTTCTAGCTTGAAAGATATGTGATCTCCTAAAGCAGGTTAAAAGTAAAACAGAAGACGCATTACGGCGAATTCTCCTTTACTCTTAGGCTTTTTTAAGCTATCATCTTCTAGGACTTAGAAACTATTTCTTACGGTACATTTTCATGACTGTATGAATTGGAACTACATGTTTTTTCTAGAGTGGAGGATATAATTCAATGAGCTAAAGGGTGCTTCTATGTAGACACGGGTTAACTTGTCGATCACTTAGGTGAATACAAATACATGTATCTCAGTCTATCAGTTAATTGACCGGATACGTCAGAATTACTAATTATGTATCTACGCAATGCTTCTTAAACTTAGAATCCGGTCACTAGTAATGCCTGAAAGCAGTTGTGTGAGGCAACGCGTTCAGCGGATTTCGAGGGGGAAACAATGCAATTCAGTGGTATTTCTAAGGTAACTTTATGTGATCAATATAACTTTAATCCATTGCACAATTGTGTCACTTTGTTTTTGCTATCTTGAACACTGTTTTAACAATTTTTGCCATTTGATTTTCAGAGTAGTGTTCTTAGATTGTTGTACTCACGCGTTCACACGGACACCATGTTTGGCCTCGTCAATCGCCAGGCATCTTGTCATGGTAGATATACCAGCCTGGGGTAAATACAAAAACAGTCGAAATCCGATACTACGAACTCGCTTAAATCGACATTACCGGTATTTCGTAAGTTGAGTTTTGATAAGTCGATCTCGTTTAAGTCGAACATACCCATATTTCAAAGTTAAAACGTGGCTAAGCCACGTTTTAACTTTAAAATATTAGTATGTTCGTAGAATCGAGTTTTTACTATACTTATTAACATTCGTTTTAGTGGTCGTAATAGATAGGTTAAACTTGTGCAGGTGTTTTACTGTAAATACAAACAATCTTCTTTATTACGATAAAACAAAGTAGGCCAATTGATCGTGCAAAAGACAGGTTGCAGCGTCAATCAACGTGAAGGCAAAACAACAAGCTCCCCAAACGAGCTTTTTGTTTCGCTCCCCCTTGCTTTAAACAACTACTTGCCTTCACCCATTTACGCCCAGTGGATTCTTCCATGTTTATATATTGGATAAATCCATTTTATCAAAGGGATGCCTGGTCAAAATTGTCATTTTCATTTTGTTTTATAATGAAATTATTATCAGCAAACAGTGTAGACTTTGATCAGACGCCACATAATGCGGCGTCTGATCAGAGTCTAAACTGTTTGCCTATGTCCCATATATGTGATCGTAGGCACAAATGGGTTTCTTAAACAATTTTTTTTTTACTTGATTTAGTAGTCGTTATGGATGGGTCTTACTGTATACCGAACACCGTTTTACACACCTTGGATGGCGAGTATGTAGAAGAGTTCGCAGATCCGATATCAACAACCACACTTGACATGTTCACGATGTTACCTTTGGATTTCCTCAGATGTGGTAAGGCATACTGAAAAACACAAACCGTTTTATAATTCATGAAAATAATTCTTAAAAATCCGTTTAAAGTAATTAACTATTTCAATGGTAAACTTTATGTGTATGCTTGAACCCTCCTACCGCCAAAATAACGTCTGCATTGTAAGTGTAGTCTGTATTATTGTTAAAGTCAGCTTCGTAGCGGTTTTAACTGAAGAAATGTTGATACGAGTATCAAATGGTTTGGATCCTGATCAGATGTTTAGAAACCGCCTTAAGGCGCAATAGGCAATGAAAGAGATAATCATCACCAATACAGTTTAGCCCATTTCTACATAAATACGCATTTTAACGCCTTTTCACGCCTTTTCGTGATACCACCACTGAGGAAAAAATGTTCCACTGTATGCAGTCAAGAGCATAAACCATCAGACATGTTCTCTTTATAGTTAAGCGTATGGAAGCACAAAGCAGGCTTTAAGTGATCACCTGTCCTTAAAATTAGAAATAGGTTCTTAGGTAAATTGTTAAGGACGATCTCGGCAATTTCTGTTTTTAACAGTCAAAGGGATGCCACTCATGCAAACAATTTGTTTGAGTTTCCTCCCTTTGACCAATACTATATGATATAGTTTATATTTGAAACATTTTCTATCTAAATAAGCTAAATTATACGGTCATACCTGTATTTTGCGACCAAGATCAGTGATTTATACTTATAGTGTTTGAATCGTGATATATTGTTGACGATTGAACATATGGATGTTGACACATTTTAGCATTTAAAGTGGCTATCACATAGCATTTGTAGATAGACCTATAGGTAATTGGATTGACATGTGTGGCTCTCTATGCAGACATTTGTATTATTTTTGCAGAAAAAACTGATCCGACTACCTATAACTTTCATGTGTGATTTCAGTAAATTAATGCTTCATCAATATTTGTGACAAATATCGTTAAAATCTGAATATTTTAACAGTAATAGAAAAAACATTGAAAAATAACTATTTCATGTGTTTCCTTTATTTACGGAGAATGTGTTGTTTTCATGCTTTTGGTGCTACTTGTTCCTATTTTTCTATTTTATGAAAACATATGTATAACCCAACAAATTTGGTAAATTACAAAGTTGAATAAGGTTATTCTGAGATTGTATTATCAAAAGCATGTGTCTCCGGATAATTGGGGGGTATACCCAAAAACAAGCTATTAAGAAAAGATCCAGTTCGGGGACCCCCTATTTGTATTTCATATTTCTGCATAACAGGGTTATATACTAGCAACATGCAAAATTTAAAAGAAAATCAGAATGTTTTGAAAATTCGAAGAAACTGCCGCGATAATCTTTTTAAAAAAAGTTTTGATATATAAAGTTAACCTTGCACATGGCGAAACAAGACACCAGGTTGAGTTCAAGCATCTTGCGAAAGTCATCTAAGGAGTAGTCGTCAATAGTGTGCAGTGATGGCTCTGAAAATATAACAAAGCTACATGGTAACATCGAACAAACGACATTCTTTGAAAAACGAACATATTTTAGAGCTCAAAGCCTTTGTGCCAAAACAAGTATATCCACCATAACCAGTTTGGCACCAACTTAGACAGTCAGGCGTGGAAGAAATCGGAGTGTGATCAGGCTCATAACCGTTTGAAGCTCAAATTAATTTTTTTAACAACAGTACAAAAACAGCCATTTTCTACAATCTGTTGTTTGCATTTGCCTTTCAATGTTTTTAAACGGGAAATGATACCGTGTAGAAAACGTTATTCTTTCCCAATAAACGCGTTTACGCTTAACTATAGTTTCAATTGCAAACAGTTTGTAGCTAGATCAGACACCGGGTAACCCGGCGTTTGATCAGGCTCCAAACTGTTTGCCGTCAAGGTCAATATCAACACTCAGAATTGTCGAAATAAATGTCACTTTCTCCATTTTAGTGTGTTGCGTTTGCGTTTCGTTTGCGTTTAAACGGGAAAAGATAACGTATTCTCTATTGTAAAACATACATTACTGTGATGATCAGGTTGTTTGGATAGAAGAATCAGGATGCGATAAGATTTAATGAACAAACTCATTTATTTTCACACATTTTTTACTCCTATGTTTAAAGGGTTTAAAGCAAAAATTAAAGTTTTCAGTTATTAAATACTCCACTTCTCTGGAGCCCTAGGGGATTTGGTACACACTTACGATTGCCAACGTTGTTCACCAGACAGTCAAGTTTTCCAAACTTTGCAATAGTTTCAGCGATTCCAATCTGAAAATAATATTGAATGATACATGTAATCCTTAACCAACATTTTGCTCTGCTTTAAATGTATCGCGTTATACGTGTATTACCGGTATATGTCTACAGTGAAATACCTCCGGCTACTGAGTCTCATAAAACCGAACAAATGTCTCGTTTCCAAACATTAGTATATTGACGACTCTTCTGTTATTTTTTTTACAATTTAGAATTCAATCATGTTGGCTGAAACATGAATACTCAATATATGTATGTCAATTAATTTGAATAAACCACCAGGGCCCGTTTCATAAAACTTCGTACGACAAATGTTGTCGTAAGTCGGATTATAAAAGTCTCAATCATAAGTTATTTATCCATCTAATCCTGTCTTATAACATCTTTTTTTAATCGTCTTGAAAAGACGATTCCAAAGAGATGTTACAAGACATGATTAGATAGAGAAATCGGAAATTCAATGTATTTAAAGGTTTTGACTTACGACCGTTTTTGTCGTAATAAGTTTTATGAAACGGGCCTCTGATGATGAGTCTGATTAACTCTTTCCTCCCTGAAACTTTAAATGGGTAATTCCAGTTTCCATTAAAGTCTAGTCCATTTCTGACTTTTAAGGGTTGTTTTTTGTCAAAGTTTTGCATTATGACAAACAGTGAAGACCCTGATCTGAGGGTTCCTAGGAGCCCTCTGATCTTGGTCTTCACTGTTTGCTTAGGACAAGTGTACTATTCACATGTTCACTGTTTGCAAATGACGCCAATATGCGAGACTAGGGTTCAAAGGGTTAAGGTCCAGACAGTTTACAAATACCAGTACAATCATGCAGTGAAAACCAGTGAAAGAGCTAACCCATTATACCATAAATACGCATTTACGTCTTTAATTTATTCTTCTACTAAAATAAATATTTCCTCTTTATACGGTCATAAATTTGCATAATAAAAATGGTTCGTATATTCAAAGAGATTAGAGTTTAAAGCATGCTGAATGATAAGCAGAATGCACCTTAAGGCGTGTTCTGTTTACTTTCAACTTGTTTCAAGTGGTCAAATTTCTTCCAAAACTAGAAACACCGTATTGAGAGGAGAGTTAAAACCAAGAACATAATTTATCATCCGAATGTTCGACATTTATATCCAGATAAATCGCATACAGTGGAGAAGACGTTATTCTTTCCCGTTTAAAAGCAAATGAAACGCAAACGCATTGTAATAAAACATAGGAAATAATAACCTGCTTATAATTCTGACTATTCATGTTAATCTGAGTGACACACAGTTTGAAGCCTGATCATTTGTCTGGTTACCCGGCGTCTGATCTGGCTCCAAATTGTTTGCAATTGAAATGATATTGTTTGCGTTTGGAAAGAATAACGCCTTCTCCACTGTAAGTATGTGTTGCCTAATATGCAGATTGCAACAAGCAAAAATAAGATTGCTCTTGCCTTAATCTGCTCCTCGTCTGTGACGTCACAGTTCCTGTAGAATACTCTGTCAGGATAAGCTTTCTCTACAACAGCACCCCCTGAATCTGCATCAATAAGCAAGACATTTACACAATATCTACAATATCTTTATTAGTTCATTTAAGTCAATACATGTATGTAGTTATTCGTTCATGTAAGATCATGCGAGCGCCGACTAGCATGTTGATAAATATATTTAACCAGCTAAATACCGATCTGCAATGAAATAATAAATACTTTCTAAATTTCTACTTACCATCTATATCCCACAGAGCTATCTTCCAGCCGTTTTCAGCTGTCAACAAAAAATCACACATGTACTGTATGGATCAACCTTGTTCCTTAAAGGTATTCTCTGCCCGTATAAACGAGTGAGGCGTAACAAATCCTAAAAGTTATCAAAGTTATTTGCGTAAAAACACTCTGACAATTAGTATTGATGAACTCAAATACAAATACTTAGATACAAATTGTATGTACCTACACGTGCAATAACCTTGGAATTCACATTTGGGGAGAATAACAGATGTGATCAAAAATTGACATTAGAGAATATCTTAATGACTCTTTCAAACAAAATTCTGTTACCTTTACTAACGTCAAGTTTTAGCGGAATTTACATATGTCGGAGAGGCTACAAACTACGGATTCTGTTGACTTATCTGAGTTTTAAAATGTTTATGTAGTAAATAGAATAACATTCGTGCTCTTTATTTATCATTGTAGACAAACTCGTTGACTAAAATAATTATAACGCTCGCCAAGGCTCGCGCCATATTATCTAAGTCAACTCGTTCATTAAAAACGATAATTAAAGAACACTTATGTAAGATCCTCTATGTTAATTTTGAAAATCAGATGCATCAATCACATTGTGAGATTTTACAATACATGTTCTTTTAAGCTAGTCCGTGTTAGTGACATCCATCAATTCCATTGAATACATGCAATATTAACACATCTCCTCTCAAAATATCGCCTGCTTTGAAATTGTCGTTTGTTAACTTGGTACAATATAGATTTATACATTTTTAATTTGAAGAGATCGAAAATCGAGTGTCAAACAGGTTGATCCAGATTAGACGCCGCGTCGAATTGAAGATCCCCGGTCGTAGAGTATCATAGACTATCAAACTGATGCAAATAAACGAACCCAAATTAGTCGCGGTGGGTAATATAAAACTACTGTATAGATACGCTCGTACTCTTTCTCAAGAAACGCTTTTATTCTAATACATGTACTGTTATGTCCAATACCAATACCGGTAGTTTGGAACCAAATCAGACACCGGATTACGTCTTATCAAGCTCTATTCTGTTTGCCATTCAAATTGAACTTAATATTCAGAAAGGTCAAAATGTCGGCATTTTCAATACTTTATTGCAATAGGTTTGCGCTTCGTTTGCATGTGATTGGGAAATAATAGTAGCTCTGCGACTGGAATCACCAGGGTCAGTGTAAATTGATTGTTCGAGGGCTAGCCCTCCACAGCCAATATATTTGGGCTATATGACTATTTAATGTGTTGCGGTGACGTAAAATCCAACCCAATCAATCTCTGCCAATTTGAGGCAATAACTCATCTTACACAGTCGCTGCGATACTATCATCCGTTTGTATTTTCCGTCTGCTTTTGTTTATATAAATCTTTGAATTATATGCCTCTAATGATTAAAGTTTCAAACAGTATGGATCATGATCAGACGTCGCGTTACGCGACGTCTGATCAGGATCCAAACTGTCTGCAAATAACAGTGTTGTCGGTATTGATAATGAAATGGTGAATATCTCACCATATCACAATGTTTACGCATGACAATGATCCATACAGTGGGGGAACAGGTTTTAATATTTCAATACGTATGGGCTATAACAAGTCTTTTCATTTCAAACAGTCTGGAACCAGACCAGACGCCGGATTACCCGGAATCTGAAAACAGGTTTGCCTTGCTGGATAAATAACAATATTTCATTTGTCTACATTTTATTACAGTTCGGCTGCTTTTATTTTGGGTTTAATGGGATATGATTATATCTTTTCCATTGTATTGGCGTTGGGAAGACTTCAAATCAACATACATGTAATTTCAATGAATTACCCGAGTAGATCTAGTTACAAAACCCAACCATATAAAACCCATCAAGGTTTGCTTTAAATCTAAAGACAAAAATGGATATTTTAAACATACCTAGTACTTCTACGCATCCCCTACCTATCCCCTTGGCCCCTCCTGTTACCAATGCAATTTTTCCGTTCAAGTTTTGAACCTTAGTCGCCATTTCTAATGTCGCAACTTTGTCACACTAATAGGTCACATTAATTGTGTTGCTAATTTATCGTAAGCGACAATTTCAAGGTTAACTTATACAGTGCTCCCTCTCTACGACACCCAATGGGGGACACAGATGGAGTCGGTTTAGGGAGGGAAATTAAGATTTGGCTTACATTTGCAAACAGCTTGAATCCAGATTAGACGCCGCGTAACGCGGCATCTGATCTGGATTCAAGCTGTTTGTCATTCGTCATTCGTCATTATATCAATTCTATCAAAATGTCCACTTATATTTAACTTTGAGTATAAACAGGAGACGACCATTTTAAGCAGACGATATTGCAGCAGTAAATGCGTTAGACATAATTGTCCTGTCTAGGGAGTCGTTGTTGGAAAGGGGCCGCTGTAGGGAGGGAACACTGTAATACAATTACTTTAATTTCATTATACATGTACGTATATTCGAGTGAAAAACAATTTGGTTCCATATCAAGAAATGACGTGGTTTTGAAAACAAAGAAAGAAAATATTTTAATCAGAGTTGCAAACAGTTTGACGCACGTTTAGATGCCCGAGTTACTCGGCGTCTGATCACGATCGAAACTGTTTGCAAATGTAAAGGATATCGCCCGATGGGTAGATGAAGGGTTATTATTTGCACTATAAACGTTGTGATGATACCGCTGACTATAACTTACTGTGTGTTAAAGGGAGGTAATCAGATAACTCATATGTATGCAGTAAACAACTCTTATACAGTCCTTCCCTAATCAGTCGGATACGACAGCAGCGCCTAGCTAAGACACACAGTGCATAACAACAGACTGGTAGCTAAACAACTCAATAGAATTGCTTCACCACCAGCTATATTATATACAATTGATGTCCTAACACTCCGAACTGACCAGGGGAATTTGCATCTAACCAAATACAGTCATTATGTAGGCTCCCTGTTATGGGATTTTACCTAACATATGCTATATACATACACTACATACGAGAGTTGATGTATCTATAGGATACACAGTGAATGGCATATTGTGTGTTCTGATAACCTCCCGATATAACTTACTGTCAAACTTTTATTAGGCGGTCTATGTTTATCTCTAAAGACAAGCCACGAGGATGCAGACACCTTGAACATGCTCCCCCTGGAAAATTTTATTCTGCTGCATTCTGAGGGTGTTTCCAGCATTCCAAAGAGGTTTAAGACGAAAATAAATCTATGTAAAAAATGACTCCAAATAACCCGAAATTATTAATCTAAGATAACATTTTTAGGCAGGTTGCCTTCCAGCTTACAAGTTATTAATAATATAGGATATTTTATGACGTTGTTTCCGGCTATTAGCCTAAATGCCTACTCCTATCCCTCCGATTAGTGTACACACTGTTACTAGAGGGTCCGGGGCATGCTCCCCGGGAAAAAATTGTTTCTAGATGGTCTTTGGTTCGTTCTGGGGGCGTTTTGCCCATTCAAAACAGGTAAAACACTAACATAAATCTATGTAAAAATTCTGCAACCAATATTGGCAAAATTATGGGGGGGGGGGGGGGGGGGGCACGGGGAGCAACGCAAACGCCATGCACTAAAATCAAGACAATTCCAACTTTTTGACATTTCTTACGATGTATTATAATCTGAGTGGCGAACAGTTTGGAGCCTGGTCAGACACAGGGTTACCCGGCGTACCCCGCGTCGGATCTGCTTCCAAACTTTTTACAACATAAATAACAGTATTTAGCGCAAACACATTTATTGGGAAAGAATAACGTCTTCTCCATTTTAACATCAGTAAATCCACAAGCCTAAATAAATTCATAAGATACACCGCATATGGTGCCGAAATGTATTGCAAACAGTTTGGAGTCGTTACCAACGCCGTGTAACTTGGCGTCTGTTACGGCTTTCAACTATTTGAAACTCTAATTAAAGTATTTACTCTCTTTGTTTTCAAAACAACGTAATTTCTTGTACTTTACTGCATTGCATTTGCATATAGCAGTCATATATTTTCCACTGTGCCTCTAAGTACCAAGGCTGTATTGTGGGCCATGAATTATCAACATTTAAAAAATGAGTGAACTGATTTTTTCGTTGTGTTTAAGCGAAATAAACGGCAGAAAATAAACGGCAAATTCCGTGAATCGCGTTAGCGACTCATTGTAATTTTGCCGACCATTTCCTGTCGTTTATTTCGCTTAAACGCCGAAATAAATCAGTTCATTTCTTATATTTACATTATATTTGCTGTAATTTCTAATATTAAATGAACATTTTATTAGTATGCATGCATGTTTAATCCATATTAGAAGTTTTTAACACGAATAATGTGTACCCTGAAAGGAAAAGTCATAACGGCGTTACTGAAACAACGCAACAAAATGATTCGAGGAGAGCAGAACTATAAGCCCCACCTCCTCTGCGGAAAGGTGTCCACAAGTCCCGCCCCTAAAAAAATTGCGTTTATATAAATAAAGGTAATTTTGTTCAATGGAATTGAATGGGGCAAATATATATATATATATTGTTAGAAAGACGCAGTGCGAGTGAAAACCCTACATTACTATGACGTCATCTCCTTTATACAATTGTCGTCTGTGATTATTTTAGGTGAACTGGCTTTAGTGATATCGTAATGAGTGTATTAGAAAAATTATTCAAATCACAACACTAACTATGTATGTATTGCTGACTGTGTCCTACCCTACTGTTTGTCACTCGCGGCCTTGTTCCTCGGGATTGGTAGCCCTCTATATCTTCTATTTATTCATGGAATTTCTGGAGCAACACGCAATAGCATATGTCCCATTGACAATGAATAGGAAAGGGTGTATGGATGACAATCTAGAGAACATAAACGAGTTTTTTTTGCAGATCTTGACAGACCATCTGAACATTGTCGAAGAAACAGTAAGTAAAGTTTTTTCCCATGAAGAAGAGAACAATGGGTCGATTCTCTTCTTGGATACCCATATAACAAGGAAACAGATTGGTTTCGAGGTTATAAAGCGTTTTAGTTGGGTTTTAGTCTTTTCCCAAGCATTTGATTGGTCAGATTTGAGCCTAGGCTCAAATCTGACCAATCAAATGCTTGAGAACGACTTTAGACTCAAGTCAATAGCTTTATAACCTCGGATTCCGAACTGTAAAGTTGCTTGTCAACCACAAGAAAACCCCTACTGACCAATACTTTCATTGCGCTAGACGATAAAAAAAGTGTGAAATCCACACAAAGAAAATAAAAGACTCTAACAATAACAATAAAAGAAGAAAGAAAGAAAATAATAAAAGATCAAAAGGAGTGGTGGTAATCCCATACACCAATGTCATATCAGACAGCATCAGCCATTAATGGGTTTTATGCGTCCCAACAAGACATTAAGCAACATATTGATGCATACGAAACATAAGCAGCCCAAGGAAGACAAAGCTGAGGTTATTTACAGCATTCCTTGTAAAATGTGATAATTTATATAAGGGAAACTGGTCGTAAGGTTCTGGTCGTAAGTCTCGGTACCATGTTAACTGAACATTAGAAAGACTGTGATTCTAGAGCCAGAATGCAAATGGGAAACTTTAACAATGGCAGAAAGTGCAATTACAGACCACCAATACATTGAAAAATCTTCATATAGACTGGAAGGTGGTAAGGGTAGTGGAAAGGGAAAGTGGTTTAAAAATGAGAAAGACAAACGATGTAATACACATATGGAAACAGGGTGTGGTTTTGAACGGATCAAAGGGGGAGAAACATTCGATCCTTCGATCCGATGGATATATGATCCTTTTTTCGCTGATCTCTTTACTGGGAAAATTCGAGGATTAAGGCCACGTGTGAGCAGTTGTCACGTCGCCAGTAACTTTGAGGATGTACACAGCAGTTGATAAATAAATAGTAAATGTTGTGATTTGAAGAAAGTTTGGATTCTGATCGGTAACCGTATTTCTCGGGCTCTGGTCGGGATTCAAACTGTTTGCAAATAACCATTGTACATGTACTCGAGGCCTAGCAGTGGAGGGGTTCATTCTTTCACAACTGCTAAATTGGTTTAGTCATTTGTGTATTAAAAGTTTGGATCCAGACCAGGCACACTTTGGTCTGGATTGACACTGTGTAAAAGTCTGTAATACATGTCTAGAGTGTTTAGCGGGTTCAAAGCCTTTTAAAGATAACTCGTACTACATATCGGTGTTTTTTCTTTGCAGAGTTACTGTTCTTCATTGTCGCTATTGGCCGAGTTAATTTACTTGGCAGTCAGATTTAAATCATTCGTATTTGATTCGAAATCGGCTAGAATGGGTAGGATTAACACTTTCTTCCACAGAAACTATTGTAATTGTCTGATCCGGCTCAGAGGTTATAAAGCGTTTTAGTTGAGTCCGAGTGTGTTCCCAAGCATTTGATTGGTCAGATTTGAGCCTAGGCTCACATCTGACCAATCAAATGCTTTGGAACCAGTTTAGACTCAAGTCAAAAGTTTTATAACCTCGGAGCCTGGACGAAACATTTTACAAATTTAATGTTAGTTAGTAGCGCTTGAAAAATGAAGGGATAAATGTAACGTTCAAATAATTAAAAACAACATGTGTGAAGGCCTTTCTTTAATTGTGTCACTAATGGTCCACCATGCTGTGTGGATGCACGGAGAACAGGCAAACTGCCGTGATTTCACAGGGGATAATGTTCCATAATTTTCTAGGTATAAAGTATCTTTCTAATCCGTTCATTCTTTCAAAAGATATTGAAAGTTCAAGTTTGGAAATTAGGGCCTACATTAAAGGTCGCGTTAGTCTGAATAAATCAGTTTCACAGATGTCAGATACATAGAACATATGTCAGGTTTATAGTTGCATTAAAACATAAAGGTAGTAAAATTGACCTGAAAGATGATGCCCGTCCCGCTCGACCTAAAAGTCATTGCAAAAGGAATTAAAAGCGAGGCAAAAGGTTTTGGATGCGGTATTTTTCAACTATGATGGACACATTCTTCAAACTCCTGTACCAAATGGCAAAACATTCACAGATCAATTTTGTAAGAATGATGTTTTGTCAAAAGTAACGACACTCTATGAAAACCATAGATCTGCAACCGATTTGAGAGAATGACAAAGAACCTTTTCACAAATGTGTTCTTGTACAAGACTTCCCGAAATAGGAAAAGATAGTTCAGCTCAGTTCCTAAACTGCCTTATTCGCTAGACCTTAGTCCCTGCGACTTGTTCCTATTTCCTTTACTAAAGCAACGCCTCAATGGTCGTCGTTATGAATCCAAACGAACACTTGGTAGTGCAATTTACCAGTGTCAGCAGGGTATACGTCTCTCTAAACTATTTACTTCAATTTTTAATAAAAGGATTGTTACATTTAGCGAAACAAATACCGTTATTTCGGACGCTCAGTTTTGGTTTTAGAAAGGGTCGTTCGACTGTCGATGCTTTGTTTGTGTTGTTATCCATTGTTCAAAAGTATTTACAAATAACAACGAAAGGCTTTATTGTGCTTTTGTTGACATGAAAAAAGCATTCGACAGTGTCGATAGGAATTCTCTTTGGTTGAAATTGTTTAAATGTGGTATTCAAGGTAAAATGTTAAGGGCTATAAGGGATATATACCATAAAATAAAATCATGCGTTAGACACTGCAATTCGTATTCGGATGTTTTCGAGTATTCAGTAGGGTTACGACAAGGGGAGACAATTTCACCGATATTGTATTCTCTTTTTATAGAAGATTTAGAGCTCTATCTGCAAGGTGGTGTTAATTCTGGACTTGATTTTGGTGACATCGTTTAAATTTTATTGCTATTTGCTGATGACATGGTGATTCTTGGAAACTAACCGGAAGATCTACAAAATAGTTTAGATTTATTATTTTCCTACTGTACGAAATGGGGGTTAGAAGTTAATACATCTAAGACCAAGTGTATGGTCTTTCGAAAAAGGGGTAGGGTAAAAATGAATGAATCTTGGACATATAATGGACAACAAGTAGAAGTTGTAAATGATTTTAATTATCTTGGTGTCGTTTTTAATTATACGGGTAACTTTACATTGAATCAAGAACACCTAGTCGGGAAAGGTTTGAAAGCATTAAATGTATTAAATTCTAACTGTCGAAAATTTAGATTAAGTCCAAAAGTGGCTTGCCAATTGTTTGACGCTTTTGTTGGTTCTACATTAAGTTATGCGTGTGAAATATGGGGGTTCACTAAATCTAAAGAAGTAGAACGGGTTCATTTAAAGTTTTTAAAGAATATTTTAGGAGTAAGAAAGAATACTTGTAATGTTGGCGTATATGGAGAATTATGTAGACACCCTATGTATGTTCAACGTCTTGTCAGGATAATTAGGTATTGGTGTAAATTAGTAACAACAGATAATGTTTTACTATACACAGTATATAGAAGTGCAAGAGAAGACGCTGATGTAGGTCTTGTAAATTTGGTATCCAACGTTAACAAATTACTTCATGAATATGGATTTGGATATGTTTGGGAATCACAGAGTTTGTTAAACTTTAAAGATGTTCATGTTGTTTTTAAACGTAGATTAACAGATTGTTATATGCAAAATTGGGTTGCTGATACACACAGAAATAAAGTCATGGACTTTTATGTTACTTTCAAATTAAACTTTTCTTACGAATGTTATTTAGATATCTTACCATTTACCTTAAGATGTTATATAACAAGATTAAGATTAACTGCTCATAACCTAAGGATCCATACTGGACGTTACGGGCCGAATAGATTAGAACGAAATGAACGCACATGTTTAGTATGTAATACTGCAGATATTGAAGATGAGTACCATTTCGTTCTAATTGTTCCAAATATGAAGAGATTAGAAAAATGTACATTAAAATATATTACTACGTACGTCCAAGTATGTTAAAGTTTGTAGAATTATTACAAACCAGCAATTAACTATTACTTTTCAATTTGGCTAAGTATGTAAAGGAAGCTGTCATCTTCCGTAATAATTTCATAAATATTGTACACGTACAAGATACCATATAATACAGAATTGTGTATGTTTCTTATAAAACACGGCATTGTGATTTGATTTATTATGTATTTCACATGTATACAACGAGGTACACTGTAGATGTTGTGAATAAAATTTCTGTTCTGTTCTGTTCTGTTCGTCTCTGCCTGTCTCGAAATGCGAGACTTGAAAAGTGTGTTTCCGTGAAGGGAGAATACTTCGAAGGGTTGAAGCAAACTAAATTTGAATGCGATCATCAATAATGCGCCCTGTAGAAATCTGATGACAACATTAAATGAACGGCCCTCGTAGTACTGTATTTCTGTTTAATATCCACACATAACAGCTCAAACGTACTAATAACTCAAAAAAGGAGACATACAAACAGAATTATTTGTTTGCCGTAAACTTTACAGTTTCTTATCATTCAACATTTAATTAACATATTGGTATATCTATCACATGAACATCGATGTGCTGTCAAACATGTATTAAAAACCCGCTGAATTACGGTGCCTGTTGATACATAATCTACATACAGGTTACCATTCAATGCAGAAATCACCTGAAGGAGCTTTCTGTGTTGCTCCCGTCCTGCATTAGGCTGCAACATGTTCTATATGTTATAAAAACTAGTACACACATTTAGTGGTCGCTTCATACAGGTTTGACTATATATATGAATATATACATGTAGTTCCATTATGATAGATGAAGAAGATTGTTCTCAACACTTTAGTCTTTATCAACCATATAACTGGACAGTGTACTACAGTCGAGTAACCTCAAATCGTGATACCCTCGTTTTCGATATACCGGAAATATTTCCAATATTTCACGCGCTATTGTTTTATGGTGACGTCACAACACGGAAGCTTAACAAGGAAACTTTCACTTTCGCTACCAAGAAGAAAATGCTGAGAATCAAGCTCAGAGGCGTAAGGTATATATTATTTTTCTCACGATGGTGTAAAACTTACTGATTTTACTAAGTCATATCACTGCATTATCTTTTCCATTCAACTTTCTTGGAAAATCGCATTTTCACTGGCAGTCCGATGTGTCGTCTGTTGTTTACATTGAGTAGTATACGGTGAAGGTCAATTTAGACTGGTTCCGCTATTTGTTTTTATGCGAGAAGAGAATAATAAAAGGGATGTCGTTATATATTTTTCAGCTTTGCGGTGCGCCCGCAAATATTTTTTAATGCTGAATTGTATATGAAATCAAGACAGTGTGGGGGGGGGGAATAAAAAGAAAAGAAATTCAATAAAAGTTTGTATATTTTTAAGTTATTTAGTGTAACAGATACAACAAATATAAAAAAAGGCTTGAAAGTATGATATAATTATCTGAAAACTGTCCATGTTTTTATTCTCCCTTGTATGCTTATGAGAGTCCAGCACCTACCAAAAGAAAATACAGGCAATATTCGCCTACAACATTGAACAGAGCATATTCGTCAGTGCTTGAAGATGACATGTCGGTGAGGAGGGCGTCAAAACTATTCCATGTACCAATGCAGACCTTAAGAGACAGAGTCCTTGGTCATGTTGATCCAGAAACAACAAGGTATGCCATATTTATTTTCAGTTGAGTTAGTAATGTTCCTGTATATCACTATTTGTCGTTTATGTTTATGTTTTTCAGGTGTTATAACTGTCATACTGATTTTTGTTCTGCATGTTTTTCATACACAGATCTGGTTCCGGACCTCTATTCACAGAATTAGAAGAGGCAAGGCTTGTAACCCATATTAAGGAGATGGCAACCATTGGTTATGCTTACACCAGAGCAGAGCTGATAAACACAGCTACAGAGTTTGCAACCTGCCTTGGGAAGAAGAAAGGAGACAAGCCTTTAACCTTTAAGTGGTTCTATGCCTTTCTAGGTAGGTGGCCCGAGTTGAAGGTTCAACGCCCAAAATCTATCTCAGAACTAAGGGCAAAAGCAACTTCACAACAGAGTGTAATGGCATTTTTTCATCAACTTGACAACATTCTCCAAAAACATGGTTTGAAGTATTCCCCAGAGTCAATATATAACGTGGACGAGAAAGGTGTTCAACAAAATTTCAAGCCTAACTATGTTGTTGGTTCATCTGAGAGCTGCACATCTGTAATAACTTCCGAGAGATCCTCCACCCCCACTATCCTGGGATGTGGCAATGCTTTGGGGCAGCAGATTCTCCCTATTTTGTGTTCGCAGGTTTACATATTAATTGTCAAATCAGTTATACATCCCTTATCAATTTAACTCATCAGCTGAATATCCCTTATCTTTATTTTAAGCTCATTAGCTTAATAACCCTTATCCTTATCTTATCGTTATACTTGTTTCTGGTAACTATACGTGTACTTGTTTTTGTCATGCACTTTCATTAAGCAGAAATGTTTGTAGGTTAGAACCATTCCTAAGACGCTCTTCATAATCATTTATTCAGGTGCAAGAATGAGAGCAGAGCTTCTTCAATGTGCATCTCCAGGGACCCAAGGCACTGTTTCTAAGTCTGGCTGGTCAAATGGAGAGGTTTTCCAAAGCTACTTACAGACTCATTCCATAAAATATGCAACAGGGCAACGCCCACTGCTACTTTTGTATGATGGCCACTGTTCTCACATTTCGCCTCATATAATTGACTGGGCTATAGAAAATGAAATCATATTGTATGTATTGCCTCCCCACACATCCCATATCCTACAACCTATGGACGTTGGGTGTTTTGGCCCTTTTGCTAAAATTTACAGTGCTGAATGCTTGAAACATCAAAGAAACACCGGCCAAGTGGTAGATAGGTATAGTGTATGCGCCATAGCCTGTAAAGCTTACAGCTCTGCCCTATCTGCCAAGAATTTGCAGGCTGCATTCAAAAAATCGGGGATCTTTCCTTTCAGCCCAGCTGCAATAGACTCCTCTTTGTTTGCAACAAATGAGTTAAGAGCCAACTTGAACTTGGAGATTGCAACAGTTGCTGGATCCCCTGATCACACGCTGTCCACTGAACCACTAATGCCAGATGAACCACTAATGCCAGATGAACAACAAATGCCAGATGAACCAATGCCAGAAGAACCACTAATGCCAGAAGAACCACTTTTTACTGCTGTCCCTCTATGTCAAAGCAATGACCCGGTTATCAAAACTTTCTTTAAAACAAAAAGACCTACAGTTTTTAAACCACCAATCAAAGCAGAGAGAAAATCTATCAGCAAAATAATTGCTGGTAAGGCCATTACAGAGCCAGACGTGGCCTGCCAAGTCAAAGACTACCTTCATTCTGTCCCTGTAGCAAACAAATCTAAAGTTATAAGTAAGTCTCAAAGTAAAAAGACAAAATGGCATGCCCCAGTCAAGGTGGATTCCCCCAACCCTCCACCTCTGGACTGTCAAAGTCTGGTGGGCCTTTGCTCATTGCTGCTGCTGCTGATGATGATGATGATGATGATTGTAGTGATGATGAAAAATGCTGTGTGTGTAAAAGATTCCAGCCAGCAGAGGTTGCAAAATGCCAATCAATTGTGTTTGTTAAGTGGGCCCAATGTGATGTCTGTGATCATTGGACCCATCTGACATTTTGCACAAAGATTAGGGTTATCAGGCGTGGTGTTATTTTCCGGTGCCCCCACTGTGAGCTGAAATAAAAAGAAAAAAATAGATAAAAATTACAAAATATGACAGAAATTTAATAAAAGTGTGATACATGAAGTGTTTTTATTATGCTAACTCAGTCCTGGGCGACGTACATGTACATTTTCGTAGGGTCACGAAAACAGGTATACCAGTCTAAACAGTGCAGTCAATCTAGGTCACTTACAAAATGGCTGCGTCCGTCGATTCCTGCAGCAACAAGATTGCCGATATTTTGACAAAATAGATGAGGTAAGTTGTTTGATTTGTTATGGCACTTATCTTTCAGGTTGTTCCAGTATTAAATTATTTGTGCGCCGGTAAATCCTTACTATCACGAAAATAGGTTACTCGACTGTATATACATAACTCATGAAACATCACAGAACCTATTCTATTATATCTTATCTGGGTCATTATGTTGGGCATAGCTATACACTAACGTCGAGATCGTTTTGCATTTTTCATCTGCACATTTGTTTTCAGATATCCTTTTAACCTGCCATCACTTCAGGAAATATAACCACATTGTTAAATAGATTCAATCCAGTTGAGAAGCTGAGATAGTCGGCGTCCACCTGGAACCAAACTGTGTGCAACAGTTGCAATGTTTAACATCATTCATCATAGCATTTCCAGTGTTAGCCTGATGTAGTCCTACCGGTATTACCCCACTAGTCGGAAACCAGGCTAGCTCAATCGCAAACGATTCAGTAACGCCATCAATATAAAGGTGTGTATGATTCACATTTACGAACAAATACGCGAGAACAGTCGCTGTTCCAATAAACGTTATTGTGGTTTAATTCCAAAACCAACTTCTACTCCACCAGTAGCAGCCAGAATTGAACCGGTACAGTACGTGGCTTCTGCAGCTAAAAACAAACATGCCTTCCCAATTTCCCGAGGATCAGCTAAGCGCTTCATCACCTATAAATATATCAAATGGGATTATTATTGTGCCGTTATAAAGGATCTTATTTTGCTTTTCATAAACAAGTATTAAAAACACAAGCAACATACAATCGTAAATACAAGTAGTGTACGTAGTTTTATTCTATGGCACGCGGAGTATGGTCTGTTTTTTAACTTACATTAAAGTTGCTAACATGAGCAAGCACTGCATCCACGTTTCCTTTCTCCGCTGCGAATTTCTCTACCATAGGAGTCCTTATCATACCAGGAGAAACCCTATAGGAATAAACAATAAAGCTCAATCTCACTTTCTGATACACCTACTAATAGAGTAACAAATCCGTGTAAAGACGGGCACACAGTAAAATACATCTTATATGTACATGTACCATTATGAACAGATAACTGCGCTATTTTGGGCATGTTCGTTGAAAAATGAGGCTTGCAGGAATATTCATAACGCGTCGCATTGCAGGAAAACGGGCCCCAGGAATTCACCGAGTTGAATGCCTAGACTAGTTAAAGAGGACAACAGGGATGGAGGATAAAAGAGCATATAAAATCCTTGAGGAATGGAATGGAATGGATTAGCGCCTACACCAGCACCCATATTAATTGATTGGGGACATTAACTTTGCATGACTGGGGAGAACGTTATTCCTTCCCGTTTAAGCGAACCTTAACGCAAAGGCAGTGTAAAAAAGTGGGCAAAAACAGGTATCTCCAAAACTAACTATTGATTTTGATGGTTTCAAATCTTTATAATCATCTATAATCAGGATCGAGTTCAAAACTTTTACTTTGGCCTCATCCGCTCAAAAAAACAACACTCAATAATATCGTCGGATATTATCAGTTCTTTAAAAACGAAAAATCGATTAATGTTGAGAACTGTATTAGATGAAACAGTGAAACGTTTTGAAATGATAAACTTCAAGTGAATAAATGTTACATTCTAATGTAAATAGGATTATCGTAAAGTTAGAAGAATCTATTTCACTTTGTTTCGTGTTTGATTAAATGTCCGGACCAGGAAAGTTTCATGCTACTTTGAAATGCGGCGGCACCGAGGGTTGTCGATTCCGCGGCTGTTGAAAAAAAGCTTCGTTGTTTAATGAACTTTAAATGCCATAATCTTTATGTGTAGATAATATGCCTGAAATAATATTCAAGACTTTTACAAAATATGAATAGGCCCAATCCATGTTTAGGTCTTTACAGTATTATTCAATGTTAAAAAGTATATCTGTATTATAAACAGTTACAAATCCTACTACTAAATACATTTATAGAGAAATACTGTTTTAAGAATGTTTACTATTAATTGTTTGGTTTTATTTTAATTCCATGCCTCTGTATTTTATTCTAAAACCAAGTACTTTGATAATCTTAGTTGTAAACCGTTTGGAGCCTGGTCAGACGTCGGATGACCCGATGTCTGACCTGGCTGAAACCGGTTTGCAGTTGAAATAATTGTTTTAGCATAAACGCGTTTATTAAATATGAATGAAATTTTCTCAATGTAAAGTTTATTTCTATTTATTTTAATTTGTACTTAAAAACTTCATTGAACCCAACCAATTTAGCTGACGATTTCAACATTGTTTTCATGATTTATAAATTTTCCTCTGTCAGTTTCTGTAAACTTGTGGTCTGTTCAGTTTGTTTTTCGTTTCTTATATCTACCTATTTTTATTGAAAGGTAAATGGACAGGTAAATGTCGGTTTCAAAAGTGACCTGCAAGATCTTTGGAACACTTTAACTCACGCGTTTACACGGACTCCGTGTTTAGCTTCATCGATTGCCAGACATTTTGTCAGTGTAGTTACTCCAGCCTAACAAAAGAGAACAAATTGAAAATAACTTCCATACATTGTAATGAAATCAATGTGGCCCCATGCTTATAAAGCGTTTCATTAGAGTCTGAGATCCTTCTCAAGATGTTGAGAAACTTGACGAAACTTAGTACGACAAATAGTGGCGTAAGTCAGATTCTAAAATGCTCAATTCTCAATTAATTATCCATCTAATCTCGTCTTGCCACATCTCTTTGAAAACGTCTTTTCAAGACGACAATAGTTAGAGAACTATGGAGTTAGATGTGTTTTAAAGTTTTCACTTAGATCTACGACCGCTTTTGTCGTACGACATTTCGTAACATGGGTCACTGGTAAATTTCTGATCACGTTCTTTGGAACGTCAAGAGGATCTCGGACTCATTTCAAACGCTATATAATAAATGTCCCATGTTCGTTGATGCTGTCAAGTTAACCCTTATCCTGTTGTAATAACGTCTGCTTTGAAAGCGTCGTCTGCAAAAAAAATTAATTTTATATTTGTACATTTTCTAAGTCAATAAGCCTAAAGACAAGTGTCAAACAGTTTGGATCCAGATCAGACGCCGCGTTTCGCGGCGTCTGATCTGGATCCAAACTGTTTGCAAAAAGCAATGAAGTCGCGATCAGCAGGCAAAGGGTTAAGAAAACTTTGTTGTTTCCCGGCAAGAGGACACAAAATGCAAACGTCAACTTGGACACATGTAGTCTCTTGAAAATGTTTTTATCTAGATAATACGCCGAGGTCAGGGCTGCCAATCTCCGGATTTTTCCTAAATCTTCAGATTTTTTTCTAGAACATGGTAGCTTAAAGCAGGCTGAATCTAGAAACAGACTGTGGGGTAAAGGTATGATTCGTAAATTCGCACTTGAAAAATGCAAATTTGGAAATCTTAGAATTTTCCATGTCAACTTATGGCAGCCCTGCGAGGTGTGTATATCTATGTCAATGCCGTACGAAACTGTTGTAAACATTGACAATTACTTTTTCCGCATTTGTAGTGAAGAAGAAAAAGGGAAAGGAAAAAGGGAAATATAGAAGCAGACAATGCAAAGTCAGGTTATAGTGGTGGTCGTGTTCAGGCATTGTTAGAAACATATTGACGCTAATGAATATATTGTAGACTTCAACTGTAAACCAAACTTTACTTTTTAATAACGTCTAGTCCATATTTCCATATAGGATTGGGTTTACAATACGGTAAAGCACTAAACGAAGGTTTATTGATTGTTTAACAAGCAAGTGCATATTAAATGAAGGTGACAATAAACCAGAAAACTCCTTAAGGAGCTTTTTGTTTACAGTCATCTTGCTTTAAGCAGTCACCTGTCGTAAACACCTAATAATAAACACAACTTTGTGGTCGTAATAGAGAGGATATTTTTTATATTGCAAATTATCAAACATATTAAAACAGTGAAGGCCATGATTATCGGGCTCTTACATGAACCCTCTGATCTGGGTCTACAGTTTTTGATACGGCAAGTGAACTCCTCACAGGTACACTATTTGTTCAAGATGCATATACGCATTACTAGGGGTCAATAATATATTAAATCTGTTGAAAAATGGCGGCAGCAGAAGAGGGTAACCCTTTCAGGATCAAATTATTCGGGAAAGTTTACCCCTTCACAGCTTTACTGTCGTCTGCTTCAGTTTTGTTGTCTGCAAAACACGTTTCAAAGTTAGATTTAAGATTGTTTGACTTTGAAAATATCGATAATAGTGTTAAACAGTTTGGGTCCTGATCAGACACCGCGTTACGCGGCGTCTGATCAGAACCCAAAATGTTTGCAAACGCGCTTTGAGGCGGCATTGAGAGTGAAAGGGCTACAACGTTTACCTTGGAAGCCCCATATGTCACTGATCCGGGTGATCCTATTTCAACCGTGATACTGGAAATGTTCACAATGTTACCGTTAACCTTCCTCAGATGAGGCAGCGCATACTGGAAATTAACCAAATATGATCAGTATTCTAAATTACATTGTTCTATACAGTGGAGAAAACGTTATACTTTCCCGTTTAAACGAAACGAAACACAAACGCAAAACACTAAAACGTAGAAATGTGCAACATTTGGACCATTTTGATAAATCATGATTATCTTGGTGACAAACAGTTTGGAGCCTGATCAGACGCCGGATTTCCCGGCGTCTGATCTGGCTCCAGACTGTTTGCAATGGAAATAATAGTTTTAGCGTAAACGCGTTTATACATGTAGGGAAAGAATAACGTTTTCTCCACTGTATATTCTACCTTTTACGCCATTAATTTATTCTTCCATTGAAAACAATAAAATATTTCCATTTTATAGAGTCATGAATATGTACCATTGGAAATACAGTGAAACCTCTCTGTTACGACCATTAAATTGTAGTTAGTAATATGGTGTTTACGACAGGTGACTGCTTAAAGCAAGTTGACAGTAAAATATAAAGCTCCTGTAGGAGTTTGTTTTCTGTTCTACTGTCACTTTGTTTTAAGCTGTAACCTGTCTTTTAAACAGGCAATTAGCCTTCGTTTTAGTGTTCGTAATAGAGAGGCTTGACTGTAGTTTCTTATATATCATAGCAAATGGTACAGTCAGTGGACATAACTATTCGCCACCCTGCGAGTTGCTAATTGTTATCAGTATTTCTCAACTGTTTATTAGAATTAAAACTCTAGACAACATGCATTGTAGTTCTGTTTGGTTTTAAGAGTTTGAGCAAAGAGCCGTAAAAAATGTCTAGTCTCGAATTGAGCATATGGTTCTTTGGTTCTTGTTGCTAGGTAATGTTAGAATGTACGTGCAAAATTTGAGCTATGTATACATTATATGGTTGCCATGGTAACAATAGATGAAAATTATGTAAAACTTCACCGGAATAACGAACACCTTAGATATGCGATTAATAATAAAATAAGAAAATGTCATTCTAAAGCTCTGTAACTTCATGGTCAGTCACACAGTTCTAAAATTTAATCGGTAAACTTGATTTCCCATAGACTCCCATGTTAATTTTATCAATTATCGCATGTCAGTAAACTTGAACATCAACAGTTTCTTTAACTTTCTTTATTTTCCTTTTGAAAGCGCACTATTGTGCGGGAGAATATGTTTTTAAATAAAGACGTTCTTCGGTTCTAGTTATGTGTCCCATTTGTTACCATGGCAACCGGTTTAGTGGAACGAGTCGACTTTTTTCATTTATATTTTAAAGTTGCCTAGCAACAGGTGTACTGGTCCGAACAGCAGAGAATAGATCTTTATTTGAAAAGTCAACACCCTAACTTTTAAACTGCCCTACACTGTTGTGCAATATTGTGTTCGACAATTGTGTGGCATCACCAGTAATGAAAAAAAAAGGGAAGGAAAAAATGCCAAAAATTCATAGGGTGGCGAATAATTATGTCCCATGGCTGTAGCTTAAAGCATGTTGCCAGTAAGGTTTTACCACAAACACGTTTAAAAGAAAGAATAGCATCGCCCCTACTGTACATAAGTTGCTTCGGTCATAGCATTACCCACAGTGTTTAACCCTTTCACTCTCAATGCCGTCATAAAGCGCATTTGCAAACAGTTTGGATCCTGATCAGACGCCGCAGAATCTCACAATTAAATTGATCATGATAGGGTTAACCTGAAAAACGAAAACAAATCGCTAACGATAAAACATTTTAGAAATAAAATGCTGTCTATAAATATGAAGTTGCTGACATTTCAGCAAATAAAATAAAGAAGTCATACCTTGCACATTGCAAAGCACGAAACAAGGTTTAACTCCAGGATCTGCCGCAAGTCGTCCGTTGAGAATCCGTCAATGGGACTGGTCTTTGGCTCTGATAAATAAAAGGATAGCTCTTAAAAGAGTCGTATATGATTCCTTTGTATACTGACACGAAAAAGAAACTGTGCACTTGTTTAGGAATTAAAATTTCCATCTTCTTTTAAAGAAATATAGGCAAACGTGGTATCAAAATGTGTGTAAATATTTCTTTTACACGATGCTTTATTTTGTAATCAAATTCGTGCAATTATAAACGCACTGTTAACGCTTGAATGACGTAGAGGTTCAAAGTAAAACTTGCAAAATCCTAAAGTTTTGAAAAAGAAAATGAATTTAAATCGGTATGTGTACTATCCTCATCTTGAACTGACCAATGCCATAATTCCCGAACGCATTGACCTGACGTAACGTCTTGTGACGTAAATTCGTCAACGTCATGTATTCTACCCTAACGTGCTGGCATCGCCATGCTGGATCTTAACTGATCTCTAACGCTTCCATTTTGACCGTTACGATGTCGAAGGGTCATGATAGTATTTCGGTGGCAATCAAACTGCCCAGTGACGTCAGAGACGCTGACGTCGGATTAAAGTTGCTGAAGTGTCTGAATTCGTTCTTTTTATTGAAGCCGTGGCAGCTTGTTAATGAGTTTAATTCAAATGTACTGTTATTTTATTATGGCATAATCAGTTAAGATATCAGTCACTAAAAATCTGTACTTGTAAACATGTTGCAGAAGCAGCACGTGCATAATATTGCATAATAGCCAATGGTACGTTTGAATGACATCATGGTAACTTAATACTGGGTAAATTAGTGCAATGTGTGTAGAATTGATTTATCACTCATTATGCTAACATTCATAATTCTAAACTAAGTAACAAAAATGTTACACTCAAAATAAAAGTGCACAGTTTCTTTTTCGTGTCAGTATATTTGTTACATTTTTATTATTGATATTTAATGTAAATAAACGGACTATCGGTAGGTAGTTCGAAAAGAAAAAGAAAGTCACATTTGTGATAAGCGACTACTCTTTGCTTAAGCGAGAGAAAATATAGAACTGTTGAAATAGAGAGAGAAAAGAGACAGACAGACAGACAGAAAAAGAAAGAGACAGAGAGAAATGTCGGATTATTTCATGACAAATGTGAAGCAGCTCTGATTACTTTCGTTACATGGACCTTTTATCTAGGTCTGCTGTTTGCATGGGGCAAGTGTATTCTTCTTATGTCCACTGTTTGAAAAGTACCAGTATATACGTCTCTAGGGCTCAAAGGGTCTGGAATGACATTATGTATTTTAACTGTAATAGAAATTTGACCGTACAACTTAACCCGTTCTCCACCGAAGTCGCCTAAAGTCGAGATTGCAAACAGTTCGGATCCAGATCAGAAGCCGCTGAATGCATTGTCTGTCATATTGCATAAATTTGACAATATACAGTCCTAAATAACCAAACATAAAAATGGACTACACTAAATTGGAAACTGGAATTTTCCATTTCTTATTATCTTGCTAACGACAATATTGAGGCAGACGACAATATAGCGCTGTAGGGGTAAAAACACTCACGATTAATTTCGCGCCGAACGGGTTAACTAAAACAGTTGAAGCACTAACACTTACGGTTTCCAACGTTGTTCACCAAACAGTCGAGTTTCCCGAATTTGGAAATAAATTCTGTCATACCTTTCTGAAACAAATTCATTAACCAGATCACTTCTTGAGACAAAATCACGACGTTCTTAAATGTATCAAAGGCATGCCTGCTTGATATACACGTACATTAAAAGTTCTCTATTACGACCACTAGAATATGTTAATTATTAGGAGTTCATTGCAGCAGAGTTTAAAGCATTGTGAACGTAAACAGAAAGCTCATTTAGGAGATTTCTGTTTTCCGTTCACCTCGCTTTAAGCTGTCATCTGTCTTTCATACATTCAATTAACCTTGTTTTAGTAATCGTAATAGAGAGGATTTACTGTAGACAAATCTTTCAAAGTTGACGAATTCCAGCATGGTAAAAATACGGTCACTCAATAAAAGACTAATTGATGTTTCCCTTCCTATTACATGTAATACAGTCACCCCTGAAACTTTTTATGGACAATTCCAATTATAAATTAAGTCAAGTCTGTTTTGATTTTCAAGACTGTTTTGTGCATTAAATTGCACAATTTCAAACAGCACAGAACCTGATCAGGGTCTACACTGTTCGCACAGGACAAGTGTCTTCTTCATACGTACAAGTAGTAATGCTGTCTCCATAGCGTCAATTAGCCCCGAGGGCGTGATGATGTTGACAGGCTGATCTCGTGGGCCTTGACAGGCTGACCTCGTAATGACCGTATACTGCGGTAAGCGAGTAACTCGGCGTATCACCTGAACCCGTTTTCTTTCATAGAACGTCCGGTAGAAATACCAAAGACACCGTAAATTAAGCAGGTGACACTTTACTCCGAAACGTTTAAAATTAAGATATATAGCCCGAGAGAGATAAAAACACAGTTTAACGAATAACCAATAGTATGCAACGTCAAAAAGTCTCGTATGCATCAAGACGGCGGCAAAGACCTAAAAGGCTCGACCTCACTATTCGTTCGTAATGACAAAACTGGATACTTTTTGCGCTGCATATCTGCCTATCTTATAAAACGCCTCAATTGAAAAATACTTCATTTGCAATAGCCTATAAAGAACTATTCTAAAAATAATGCGTTCATTCGCGCTATGTTTTGGGGACACATTTGCAGAACGTTATAAGGCGGCGCTTAACGTAAACACCCGAGCTACAAAAAAGCGCTGAATTGGGTCTTTTCCTAATACGATCGCGTTGAATTAACCCTTTATACGTGTGAAACGAAAATTAGTCTTACGCAGGTAACTCGGCGTTTCACCTGAACTCGTTTTCTTCATAGGACGTCCGGTAGAAATACCAAAGACACCGTAAATTAAGCAGGTGACACTTTACTCCGAAACGTTTAAAATTAAGATATATAGCCCGAGAGAGATAAACACACAGTTTAACGAATAACCAATAGTATGCAACGTCCAACTACCGAATACGTGCACGTACAGTTTATAAAAGTTTAATATAGCCATCACACTGCGAAATCAATTCTGAAAACGAAACCTTTATAAACTGACCACGACGTTTGTTCAGAACATGACCTGAGTATAGCGCGCTCATTAATTTGCACGAACCCTCGTTGCAGAAACCACCTAAGTGCCTAAACACCGTGAAATGTAAAACATACGCCTGTCGCTAAACCGGCTTCATTCGTGGTACATAGATAGCACGCTTTGGCGTTAGTTAAACTCATTTACCTGTAGGCATTCGTTTTGACCGTACGGAACACAGAAAATGTATCTTGCCTACGAAATGTGATTATTTATTAGATGAGCCAATATGCAGCGTACAAAGTGTCGATTTTGTCATACGTTCTGCAATAAAACGTCCGGTAGAAATACCAAAGACACCGTAAATTAAGCAGGTGACACTTTACTCCGAAACGTTCGGTATAAAATTAAGATATATAGCCCGAGAGAGATAAACACGCAGTTTAACGAATAACCAATAGTATTAAACGTCCAACTACCGAATACGTGCACATACAGTTTATAAAAGTTTAATATAGCAATTACAACTGCAAATTCAATTCTGAAAACGAAACCTTTATAAACTGACCACGACGTTTATTCAGAGAAAACATGACCTGAGTATAGCGCGCTCATTAATTTGCACGAACCCTCGTTGCAGAAACCACCTACCTGCCTCAACACGGTGAAATGTAAGGATACGCCTAACGCTACGCCGGCTTCAATTGTGGCACATAGATAGCACGCTTTGGCGTTAGTTAAACTCGTTTACCTGTAGGCATTCGTTTTGACAATCGTGTGACAATCGTGCGGAACACCGAAAATGTGACTATTTATTAGATGAGCAGATATGCAGCGTACAAAGTGTCGATTAAGGACGTCCAGTAGAAATACCAAAGACACCGTAGATTAAGCAGGTGACACTTTCGTTACTCTGAAACGTTTGGTATAAAATTAAGATATATAGCCCAAGAGAATTGAAGTTAATATTGCGGAATGTATGCAATCATATGTATAGGCAGCTGATTACTTTCGTCCTTATTTAAGCTACACCTTTATCTCGTAAATCAATTACATGTATGCCTAAACACTAAATAAAATGTAAACTCATTATAATACATTGAAAAGTCTCCCTATTTGGTCAAAGTTTTATTTTATTTGGACAAAGCGGCATCAATTGCATAAATCACGGAGTAAATACGCGTCTTTTGACATTACAATATATTGCCTTTTTGACGAGTTTACACTTTGACGAATCGTCCGTAAGTCGGGGTTAAAAGTTCTCTAGAGTTTATGTTATATTGTTTATATGTCCCGACAGTAAATAAAGCGTTTCTACTGTATTGAAATGAGGTATAGTTGTCACATTTACGATACTATTATATAAAAGCAATTTAAAAAACAACAATTATAGTAGTCCTAATTGGTGCGCGATATTACCAGTTTGACGAAACCACCATATGTTAGGGTACAGTACACTATAAGATTGTCGAATTGGCTCCAGGGGGCAGTACACAATGATAAATTTTTCGATTTCCTTAAATTTAGGTGCGGAAAGAATTCTATCGTACTCCTTAAACATTAATTTAAATGTATTATAGACTACTGCTGCTTCTGCTACTACTACTTTTGCTATTTTATCGTTATAATTTCATACAATGACAACTACTACTACTACTGTTTCTACTACTACTACAACAACTTCTCCTATTGCTAGCTTTATTATCATTATGACACTCTCAGTTTCACCTCTAGCGAGGTTACTCACGTTCTGAGCCAACGAGAAGGCGGTGTCTTATTTCAGAACATCCCCACACAGTCTATTTACAGTTATGTACACTATTTTGTCCAATATTTCTCGCATTATGTTCTCTTAATTCTCACGCTCTGGCGCTAACTTTTCGTTTAGGTTCAGCTTCGTTATTCGCGTTAGTAGTTGTACCAGTTCAAAGGGTCACTTCCCTTCCTACCCTGCTCGTGAATAGCAGTTCTGTCCTCCCTATGGTTCTTAGCATTTTGTCTGATTTCCGACTTTACCATTTCGATCGCTTGAGCCACCGGAGTGATTAACTTGACTGTAGGCCCGCGTTTCAATTTCGCTTCCGCTTCTTCCAATTTCCGTTCCGTCTCTTTCAATTTTTCTTCCATGTCGCGTAGCTTTTTAGACATATACCCTGGTCCATGTTTCTTCGCTTCCATCCGGTCTAATATCTTTTGATAATAACGTTCGGCGTCTTCGGGGGTATCCAGAAAAGGTACCCATTTGAGCAGGTCGTTATCGAAAACTTCTATGGATCCCATGTCTTTTTCAAATGCAACACGCAATGTAAGTGGTTGGTGTTAAATATCACGGGCTTCAGATTTTCGTCAAGCAACTGCAACTTCAACGTATGTAACCGAGTCGTTTTCAAAGGTACGTAGAAAGGGTTGATGTAAATTTCAGTTTTGAGTTTCTTGTAACTATGCACTTCGATATTTCTCAGCACCGGAAGTAGGGTGTCTCTGACGCAGGACTCTTGTACGAGGTCACAACACAAGTACAGTCGGGAACTTCTCGGTGTAAAATCGCAATCGAGGGTTATGTCAATGAGCGCACAGGACCATTGACCTTCCAAACTATAGGGTTTAGGCAGTTGGATCCAACACTCTGCGGGGTTGTTTTTCTTATAGAGAACGAGAGAATCTCGACTAGTCACAAATAAATGCAAGTCTTTCATTTTTATAGACGCGGTAACGCTTCTCCGAGTCGGGTTAACTCTTCTCATGTGGTCATGATTTCATCTAGAATCGCTCGGTATTAATAATGCGGGTACTACAGAATGGTGACGTTTGAAGAGAGTTATTCTTATACTGTGTCTTCGGTCGATGATTTATCTTCATTATCGGTCATCGCATCCCCTTCTGGAATGGCCTGATCAGGCCATACCTCATAAAACAAATCTTTTCTCAGTTTAACCGCTTGACGTATAGACTCTTCGACATTCATTGAATGCTGTCGCCTGAGCATTTTGGCCGACTCTAAAACATGTCGTTGTATCGGATCGCCTCTTAACTCGTGGAAATCGATAAGAAATCTGGTGTACATATTTCTCAATGCCTTTCTTAGCGAGGGAAGCTCATCATTGACAGCTCTGGGGAACGCTTTATCTAGTGCGTAACCTCGCTTTACATAGTCGTTCGCTGTAGCTTTTAATTGATCAGTGTGATATTCTCTCAGTGGAATTTTAAACCTGCTGTTCCATATGTCAGGACGTGAACGCTCCTCGCTCAGCTCTACCTGTTTACGATGACCAGGTGGTCCCGTATCGTCACTCCAAACATCATTGGAGTCGTGTTGACTGTCATTGTCTTCCTCACTTTCTATTTCAACTCCATATGGCAACGCATTATAGGAGTCAGTCGCTTCTTCGTATTCATCGTCCAATCGCTTTCTCTTGTTTACTCCAAAAATGTTATCTCGTAAACGGTCTGGTTCCGGGGTATTCGGTTTCAAGTCTATTACCAAGTAGCCGTGAGGGTAGGACGTCGTCTGTTCAAATCGCTTCATGAAAACTGCATGGGATGAAGGGTAAATCCGTCGTGCCAAAGTGGCTACTTGTTGTCTGTCGATGGGATTATTAAATAATACCAAATACTGCGTGTTTAAGGCGATGTCCCTGCAAGCTTTGCCTTGAGGAAATAAATTTTGAGTCAGATATACGATCGAGATATTTCTGTGGTGGCTGCCTTTAGTAAAGAGATCTGCTATTCTCTGGTCACACTTCTCTCGTTCTCTATAAGAAAAACAACCCCGCAGAGTGTTGGATCCAACTGCCTAAACCCTATAGTTTGGAAGGTCAATGGTCCTGTGCGCTCATTGACATAACCCTCGATTGCGATTTTACACCGAGAAGTTCCCGACTGTACTTGTGTTGTGACCTCGTACAAGAGTCCTGCGTCAGAGACACCCTACTTCCGGTGCTGAGAAATATCGAAGTGCATAGTTACAAGAAACTCAAAACTGAAATTTACATCAACCCTTTCTACGTACCTTTGAAAACGACTCGGTTACATACGTTGAAGTTGCAGTTGCTTGACGAAAATCTGAAGCCCGTGATATTTAACACCAACCACTTACATTGCGTGTTGCATTTGAAAAAGACATGGGATCCATAGAAGTTTTCGATAACGACCTGCTCAAATGGGTACCTTTTCTGGATACCCCCGAAGACGCCGAACGTTATTATCAAAAGATATTAGACCGGATGGAAGCGAAGAAACATGGACCAGGGTATATGTCTAAAAAGCTACGCGACATGGAAGAAAAATTGAAAGAGACGGAACGGAAATTGGAAGAAGCGGAAGCGAAATTGAAACGCGGGCCTACAGTCAAGTTAATCACTCCGGTGGCTCAAGCGATCGAAATGGTAAAGTCGGAAATCAGACAAAATGCTAAGAACCATAGGGAGGACAGAACTGCTATTCACGAGCAGGGTAGGAAGGGAAGTGACCCTTTGAACTGGTACAACTACTAACGCGAATAACGAAGCTGAACCTAAACGAAAAGTTAGCGCCAGAGCGTGAGAATTAAGAGAACATAATGCGAGAAATATTGGACAAAATAGTGTACATAACTGTAAATAGACTGTGTGGGGATGTTCTGAAATAAGACACCGCCTTCTCGTTGGCTCAGAACGTGAGTAACCTCGCTAGAGGTGAAACTGAGAGTGTCATAATGATAATAAAGCTAGCAATAGGAGAAGTTGTTGTAGTAGTAGTAGAAACAGTAGTAGTAGTAGTTGTCATTGTATGAAATTATAACGATAAAATAGCAAAAGTAGTAGTAGCAGAAGCAGCAGTAGTCTATAATACATTTAAATTAATGTTTAAGGAGTACGATAGAATTCTTTCCGCACCTAAATTTAAGGAAATCGAAAAATTTATCATTGTGTACTGCCCCCTGGAGCCAATTCGACAATCTTATAGTGTACTGTACCCTAACATATGGTGGTTTCGTCAAACTGGTAATATCGCGCACCAATTAGGACTACTATAATTGTTGTTTTTTAAATTGCTTTTATATAATAGTATCGTAAATGTGACAACTATACCTCATTTCAATACAGTAGAAACGCTTTATTTACTGTCGGGACATATAAACAATATAACATAAACTCTAGAGAACTTTTAACCCCGACTTACGGACGATTCGTCAAAGTGTAAACTCGTCAAAAAGGCAATATATTGTAATGTCAAAAGACGCGTATTTACTCCGTGATTTATGCAATTGATGCCGCTTTGTCCAAATAAAATAAAACTTTGACCAAATAGGGAGACTTTTCAATGTATTATAATGAGTTTACATTTTATTTAGTGTTTAGGCATACATGTAATTGATTTACGAGATAAAGGTGTAGCTTAAATAAGGACGAAAGTAATCAGCTGCCTATACATATGATTGCATACATTCCGCAATATTAACTTCAATTCTCTTGGGCTATATATCTTAATTTTATACCAAACGTTTCAGAGTAACGAAAGTGTCACCTGCTTAATCTACGGTGTCTTTGGTATTTCTACTGGACGTCCTTAATCGACACTTTGTACGCTGCATATCTGCTCATCTAATAAATAGTCACATTTTCGGTGTTCCGCACGATTGTCACACGATTGTCAAAACGAATGCCTACAGGTAAACGAGTTTAACTAACGCCAAAGCGTGCTATCTATGTGCCACAATTGAAGCCGGCGTAGCGTTAGGCGTATCCTTACATTTCACCGTGTTGAGGCAGGTAGGTGGTTTCTGCAACGAGGGTTCGTGCAAATTAATGAGCGCGCTATACTCAGGTCATGTTTTCTCTGAATAAACGTCGTGGTCAGTTTATAAAGGTTTCGTTTTCAGAATTGAATTTGCAGTTGTAATTGCTATATTAAACTTTTATAAACTGTATGTGCACGTATTCGGTAGTTGGACGTTTAATACTATTGGTTATTCGTTAAACTGCGTGTTTATCTCTCTCGGGCTATATATCTTAATTTTATACCGAACGTTTCGGAGTAAAGTGTCACCTGCTTAATTTACGGTGTCTTTGGTATTTCTACCGGACGTTTTATTGCAGAACGTATGACAAAATCGACACTTTGTACGCTGCATATTGGCTCATCTAATAAATAATCACATTTCGTAGGCAAGATACATTTTCTGTGTTCCGTACGGTCAAAACGAATGCCTACAGGTAAATGAGTTTAACTAACGCCAAAGCGTGCTATCTATGTACCACGAATGAAGCCGGTTTAGCGACAGGCGTATGTTTTACATTTCACGGTGTTTAGGCACTTAGGTGGTTTCTGCAACGAGGGTTCGTGCAAATTAATGAGCGCGCTATACTCAGGTCATGTTCTGAACAAACGTCGTGGTCAGTTTATAAAGGTTTCGTTTTCAGAATTGATTTCGCAGTGTGATGGCTATATTAAACTTTTATAAACTGTACGTGCACGTATTCGGTAGTTGGACGTTGCATACTATTGGTTATT
The DNA here is from genome assembly GCA_922989275.2 of Gari tellinella. Lineage (NCBI taxonomy): Eukaryota > Metazoa > Mollusca > Bivalvia > Cardiida > Psammobiidae > Gari > Gari tellinella. The sequence goes on from OV277857.1 coordinate 107,371,919, forward strand.
CGTTAAACTGTGTGTTTATCTCTCTCGGGCTATATATCTTAATTTTAAACGTTTCGGAGTAAAGTGTCACCTGCTTAATTTACGGTGTCTTTGGTATTTCTACCGGACGTCCTATGAAGAAAACGAGTTCAGGTGAAACGCCGAGTTACCTGCGTAAGACTAATTTTCGTTTCACACGTATAAAGGGTTAATTCAACGCGATCGTATTAGGAAAAGACCCAATTCAGCGCTTTTTTGTAGCTCGGGTGTTTACGTTAAGCGCCGCCTTATAACGTTCTGCAAATGTGTCCCCAAAACATAGCGCGAATGAACGCATTATTTTTAGAATAGTTCTTTATAGGCTATTGCAAATGAAGTATTTTTCAATTGAGGCGTTTTATAAGATAGGCAGATATGCAGCGCAAAAAGTATCCAGTTTTGTCATTACGAACGAATAGTGAGGTCGAGCCTTTTAGGTCTTTGCCGCCGTCTTGATGCATACGAGACTTTTTGACGTTGCATACTATTGGTTATTCGTTAAACTGTGTTTTTATCTCTCTCGGGCTATATATCTTAATTTTAAACGTTTCGGAGTAAAGTGTCACCTGCTTAATTTACGGTGTCTTTGGTATTTCTACCGGACGTTCTATGAAAGAAAACGGGTTCAGGTGATACGCCGAGTTACTCGCTTACCGCAGTATACGGTCATTACGAGGTCAGCCTGTCAAGGCCCACGAGATCAGCCTGTCAACATCATCACGCCCTCGGGGCTAATTGACGCTATGGAGACAGCATTACTACTCGTACACTGTTTGTAAAGGAATAGCATACATGTACCCGTCGCTAAGGTTCAACTCTTTCATGATCAAAATTATCGTGAGGTGTTTACTCCTTCACCGCCATATTGCCATCTGCTTCAATATTGTTGTCTGCAAAATCGTTTCAAAGTAAGATTTAAGATAGCATAACTTACGTCATTTAAAAACATGTGACAAACAGTCTTTTAAAAAAGAAGGTAAAAATAGTTTAGATCCTGATCAGACACCGTGTGACGCAGCGTCTGATCAGGATCAAAACTGTTTGCAAATGCGCTTTATGACGTCATTGAGAGTGAAAGGGTTAAACTCTGCATTCGTTTACAAACGGTTTGTAGCAGACCTGAATAGACAGTGTGTAATTGTAGTTTCTACATTTTATTGCAATCCGGTTTTTAGTTGTACTTCATTTAACCCTTTACTTGATAGCCTATTTATAGTATTGAAGATAAATGACCACTTAAGGGTGCATTTGGGAAATTTTCAAAGTATATGAAAACACTCTATGATGGTTTTGTATTGAAGAGCTATTTAAGATGAATGAAAAAATAGAAAAAGTGTACATTTTGGTGAACAACAGTTGGCTCTACGGCCATGTAAAATTTACCCCACCCACTTCCTCTTATTTTGTCCTTTTCAAACAGCCGGCTTCAATAAAATCCATTTTAAATGAAAACCAATATGATAATTTGGTTGTGTGTTATTTAGTTCCTATCTATGGTAGTATTTCTTCATACAAAAACTAATTTAAGAAAAAAAGGCACCAAATGTGAAATTTATAAAGCTCTAAATATCATCGATATGGTACTTTTTTGTAAATTTTGTAAGGGGAGATAACTCTTTTTACTTTAATAACTGACCTTTCAATTTCTTTTCATATTTTGAACTGCCTTAGCATTGGCTTTCATTTGGTAGAATATAAAAAAAAGTTTAATACTAGAAATCTTTTAAAATCATGCCCTATAAAAAGCATATTTTTGATATTCGAGGATTCATATTGTTCAAACCTAGTGCCTGCTTTGTCTAAATTTGGTTTCTATATGTGGAAATACCACCATAGACATGAAATAACTAATGAAAACCCAAATTACCATGTTTGTTTTGTTTTGAAATAGATTTTACTGAAGCGTGTACTCTGAATGGGTAAAATTTGGGAAAAAAAGTCCAAATTTGACATACCTTTTTCAAATCGCTGTAGCTCAAAAAAAAGGACACCACCATATTTTTTTTCTTCATTTTTTCATTCATCATAAACAGCTCTTCCAAAAAAACAATGATAGAAAAAAAGTTTAATACTTTGAAAATATCGCTTATGACATTGATACACCCTTAAAGCAGGTTGAAAGTAGAGCAGAATGCGCCTTAAGGCGCATTCTGCTTTACTTTCAGTGTGCTTTAAGCTTTCATGTATTAGAATACAGAAAATATTCCCTATACTATATATTCATGACTGATTAAATTGGAACTATTTTCTTCAGCGGAGGAATAAATCATCCGCTAAAAGGCGGTTCTATTGGGGGAGGGTTAAATGTGAATTCGGAAAGAATAACGTCTTCCAATCTATAAAGGAGCACATTCGGCTCTAATCAGGTTATCACTGTTTGCCAGTCAGTTAAAAACAGTGCCAGTATTTTCAAGATGTTATTTTATCTATATGATTGTTAAAACAGAAAATATATCAAATTCACGTGGTGGACGCGTATTACGGAATGGTAACATTACAGTAAAACCTCACTATAAAGACCACTAAAACACAGGAGGCATGTTAAAGCAAGAGAGGAATGAGCTTTCTGTTTTACATTCATCTTGCTTAAACAACCACCTTTTTTAAGCATCTGATAATTACAACAATTTAGTGGTCGTAATAGAAATATTTTACTCTACGTTCTTTCGAATGTAAATACTAAATATCATTCATTCGAGTCAAACCTCAATATATCCAACTCACTAAAGTCGACTTTGACGTATTTCTTCAGTTTAAATTCGACAATCAGAGCTCGCTTAACCTTTTCACTCTCAATGACGTCATACAGCGTATTTGCAAACAGTTTGGATCCTGGTCAGAACGTGGCATCTGATCAGGACACAAACTGTTCGACGCTCGTTTCGACACTATGGCGGTTGAAGGGATAAAAACTTCAGACCAATTTGATCATGAAAGAGTGGGCTCAACAAGTTCGACAATACCTTTATTTGTTCTTCATCCGTGACATCGCAATGGCTATATAACACTCGTTCATGATAGTGCTTCTCTACAATAGCACCCTCGGTATCTAAAATGAGAAACACATGTGTTGGAAAAAGGTATATGTTTGGTAGTCAAACGTAGCTACTCGCACCAGTACATAAACAGTCTAATACTATGTGTATATCAAAAGACTGTAATAAAACTCAACGTGCTTAACCGTAATAACACAATGTTTCTTCCACGCTTTAGTACGTTTTGAATGCATTCTACTAAGTTGTAGTTTGAAAATGCACAAAAGAAACGTCACGGGGGCAAGCATCATTATAAGCCATCATTCACTACGCGACGAGGGAATGTGCAACGGGACAGGACATATACAGTGAATCAGTATATACCTTTAGAGTGTAAGATTAGAATAAAATTCAATAAATGTATATATAACAATTCCCATCTAGGACAATTCCCCACTGGGACAATATCGCACTAGGACAATCTCTCCACTAGGGAAATACCCTACTTTTAACAGAAATAACCTTACTGCCTGACATAGCTCTGTCCAAGTTCGTTATGTGTTCGGTTCTTGGTCGGTGCAAGTTGTTCAAAGCAGATTTCATCAAATGAAAGTGCTACGAATACTTAAAATTTCATTCTAAATGTTCGGTATCAAATATCTACATCTGTTGGTTAGCCCCTTCACTGCCTTACCCCGAGTACACTAGTTATTTGCAAACAGTTTGGATCCTGATCAGACGCCGCGTAACGCGGCGTCTGATCAGGATCCAAACTGTTTGACACTCGTTTCAATATTTCTTAAGTCAAAACACCTAATAATCGTTTTATAGAAGCAGACGACAAGTGTTTATACTTGATGAAGTCATGGCAGTGAAGGGGTTAGGTTGGGCATGTTGGTTACGGGGAAGGAGGCGTCAAACATTAATTTTAGTTTTAATTGTCAGTGTACATGTAACATATTTCGTATCGTTGTTTCGTAACAACGGCGAGGTTATCTAATTCTGTAGAATACTTATTTTATAAATGGGTAAACCGACAACAACAATCGATATTCAAAATTACATTGCGATGAATTTGCCTAAAGCTTAACTTGCGACCAAGTATTAAAACAAATACCGATGACTCGTACAAGTGTATACAAATTATCATTTATATATACCGTCGATGTCCCAGATGGCAACCGTCCAGCCGTTTTCAACTGAAATAAAGTATATATGTTACAGATCAATAAGATAACGCATTGATACACAGAGATACACAGATAGACAGACAGGGAGATACAGGGATAGAGAGAGGAAGGCAGATACATATACAAAGATTTGTGGCAAACAATGCAGATGCTAACAGATGTGGTATATGTATTTTTGAATATCGAATAATGTACTTTCAAATTGTCCCTTTAGTAGACACCTATACACCTCAATAAATATTATTGAGCTATGCTATTGTTTCTGTTCTGATTAACATAGTGTTACAATAGAGAAGACTCTATTATTTCCCTTTTTTAAAAACGCAAATGAAATGCAAACACAGTGCATTGAAAAATTTGACCACTCATTTAAGACTGAGTGGCACACATTTTGGAGCTAATTGATTTCGAGGATGGGTTACCCGTTGTCTGATCTGGTTCCAAACTGTTTGCAGTGGAAATAATTTTTTAGCGTAAACGCGTTTATTTGGAAATAAAAACGTCTTCTCCACTATGTACATATTACAAAAGTTCGTTAATGCATTACTATAGGAATAAACAACATCTTTTTGCCGTTCATGACGGTATGAATACATTAGCTTCGCAGGGGGTAATTTTCGTAAACGCCCTTCGGGCGCTAACGATAAACTTACCCCCGAAGATAATGTATTCATACCGTCGTGAGAGGCAAAAAGATGTTATCTATTCCTTATAGTGATATTTTCTATTTTCCGGCTTGCCGTTTAATGTGTTGTTTGACCAGATTTGTTTTTATGTATATGAATATATCATATACCGCCCAAATAGGTTTGAGAGATGTAATATCGATGTAATAGCCATTCCAGTTTCTAAATATGGTGTGAAGTGTATTCCTATCTACATGTACTGTATTTGCATTAGAAATTCAGGGTTTTACACAAGTAAACCTTCTCGCTGTGCTTTAAGAACGCTCTTAAGAAACTAAAACAAGTTTCAATCTGAATAGCCATTATCATAGCATATTTTAAACAATTAGGTGGCGCGTGTTTTTATACATGCTTTACACATTGCAACGCGAATAGCAACGCTGAAATGCGACTACACAGCATGTACACACACCGCTATCCGAGGCATATGTTAATTAGAACACTTTCGGCTGATACACATAGGATTGTTTAAATATGTCAGAACGGAACATTACGTTCCCAAGTTAGAAAGTGTGAATGCATTATTTTGCTTCATGTTCGAGCGACTTTCCTATGGAATTCTGGTGAACAATTTCAAACCGTAGCTAGAAGACAACTTGTCTAATCTATAAATAGAACACCACTCACTCGGAATTTGAAAGGGAGAGAAAGCGTACAGCTTTAATGACGGAGCGTAATATGATAATCTCCCTTAAAACAGCATTTAATTTTTTTTCATCGCAATTTGATTTTAATTGAATGTCTCCGACTTTCCCAAACGGATAATCTAAAAGTTGATCCTAACTTGGTCGGTATCTCTCTGCCGTATGGAAGATTTTTAAAACTACATGTAGTTAGAACCAGATCTGAAGTGAGGGTTCGCTGAAAATTGAACCTCACTTTTTCCTTAGAGTTATACAGAGCGAATGTGAATATTGTTAAATAACCCTTTAACTGCTTTTCAATGAACGCACTGAATCTGCAAACAGTTAATTGGCGTCTGATTAGGATACGTAACATTTAAACTATTTCCTCCAGGAAATCGCATTAAACGCAATAAGTTTTTCGCTGCCAAATATATCGTGAGTTTTTAACCCCTTCACCGTTTCAGTGTTGTCTACTTCAATACCACTGTCTTCAATATCGTTTTAAAGTTAAACATAAGGTAGTATAACTGAAGAAATTTCAAAATGAAGGTCAAACAGTTTGGATCCTGATCAGAAGCCGCGTTTTTACCGCGCCTTTTACAGCTTCTGCATCAGTACAGTATACCGTTGATGGTTGAGCAATCTAACAATTCAGACTAAAAAGAAATAACGAGTACATGGGTACCTAATACTTCCACGCATCCTCTGCCAATTCCTTTAGACCCTCCAGTAACTAAAGCTACTTGCCCGTTCGGTTCCTTGCACTTGGTAGCCATTGTTTGCCTTCTATTATACTACTTGCTGGTTAATGAACATTGAGTGCAACAGGCAGGGTAATGAACGCTAGCAATATAGATAGTAAACCGGGTACATGATAAAACGGTTGTTCACCCCGATGTATTATACTGCCCCTCTTTAGCGACTGTCGTTTTTCTAAATAGTTAACAGCTTAATGCATGACAAAAGTTTACAGCATAACACATGGCGAAAGTCATCCAGAAAACTCCTTCAGAAGTTTTGCCCTGTATAAATAGCAGCCACTTACATTTCAACATCCGCGTCCGCAATTAATGAATGATCGCTATGGAGAGGTTACTTTACGATTAAACCCTTCCGTTGTTCGACCGAAATAAGGTTATCATTGACAGCATTCTCTCTCTCTCTCTCTCTCTCTGTCTCTCTCTCTTCTCTTCTCTTCTCTCCCTATCTTTCTGTATTTGTGTCTCTGTTCGTGTCTGTACATGTATGTATCTTTCCTTTTGTCTATCTATCTGTGTCTTTATGTATGTATGTATGTCTGTCTGTCTCTGTATGTGTCTCTATGCTTTATGTCTCTATCTCTCTCTCTCTCTTTCTATCTATCGCTATCTCTCTGTCTATGTGTCTCTGAGTATATGTCTCTCTCTCTCTCTCTGTCTATTTCTGTGTCTCACTCTCTCTGTGTCTCTATCTCTGTCTGACTGTATGTATGTCTGCATGTCTTTCTCTCTATGTCTGTCTCTGTCTGTCTCTGTCTCTCTATCCCTTTGATTTCTATCAAAAACGACTGAAGTGCATATAAACATCTGTCCTGTCTCTTTGAAATTGTCTTCTGTAAATTGTTTACTAATCAAATTGGTACATTTTTAAATTTAAAACATCAAACCCGAGTATCAAAAAGCTTTGATCTTTATAAAATACAAGTTAAGTCGTGAGGGCCATGATAGTGGTATAATTTATAAATAGATGGACCACTGGTGATGATAGCATGGTTCAATTATCTTTGCTTAACATACAAAATTCTACAGTCAAACTTATGTTTGGCGGCAAGCTAAAGAGAGGGAAATTACAGGTGGCTGCTCACTGTAAGACAGAATTAAAACATATAGCGCCTATATAGCTTTTGTGTTGTACTCGTGGTCTAGTTTAAGCATTCATCATTTCTTTAGAAATATATAGAGAGCATCTTCAATGAGTGTCCGCTCAAGATTGTTCAATAAAATACATGGATATGTATTGTGGTAAATATAGTCACACTGACTGCACATGGGATAGCCATACTTCCTAAATGGCTCACTATCACTCGTACACAGTTGCTGTCCTGTGTTAATGGTTTAAAACACATCATGCCAATCTACAAACTAAGTTACTTTAAAAGTTTTATACTTACATTCAGGACACAACAAGGATGGAAATATAGGTCTAAATGTTTATGCATTGCAGGTACGAGTTAGACTTTTATTGTTTGAAAAGCGTGGCTATATGTGTTTTGTGACGGATGGGGTAACACATAAGTGACATCTGTATAGGAGTGGACATGGGGGTTATAAACAAATTATTTATTTCAGCTTTAAGCAAAGTACTTTGCTTCTAGCCATATAAAGTACAAATTGTTAATGACGATAATGACAATACATGAAAGAATCAAACAAAACATTCACGTGAAGAGCTGTAGTGGAACAAACGAAAATGGTTTCCTTTTAGCATAACAATAGTGTCAATCGCATTTAGCGAGAAAAGTGAACGTCTCTATAGCCTAGGCCCTGGACAACTTTAGATATTATATCGTGTCACTGCCGGACGGACACGTGGTTACATGGGCCGTGACTAATTCAATAGACCATTGAATAGTAGGTATAGGATGTGACTATGAAGTAGATTTATTTGGATTGGTTCAGGGATTTTTAAAGGACAATAGAACAGTAGAGAGCGATAAGTTATTATTTACCGTTGAAACGAAACTAAACGATGCGAGTTAGAACTATCGAGATTCGACTGTATATCCTATGCAAAATGAGAAATGAAGCCAGTAATCTAACAGAAGATTTATCCAATCACTTCCTATTTCAGTCATTATCGTATCCTAACTGTTTTCACTAATGGGAAAGCAATCAACACTTTTTTTTATTAATTATCCAGCCTTTAACCCTTTCTCTCTCAATGACGCTTTAAAGCGCGTTTGCAAACAGTTTAGGTCTTGATTAGACGCCGCGTAACGCGGCGTCTAATCAGGACCCAGACTGTTTGACACTCTTATCGATATTTAGTAAATCATGCTGGCTTAAATCTAACTTTGAAACGTGTCTTGCAGACAACAATAATGAAGCAGATGACAATAATGCGGTGAAGGGATAAAAATCTCCCCAATAATTTGATCATAAAAGGGATGATATACAGAGACGAGTAATGATAACTTCATTAGCTGACATATACATACTAGGTGCTTCTTGAAATTCTCCAACATGGAGACCCAAACTTGAGCAAAGTAGACAATTAAACTTTTAATAGCGCCGTTGTTAGTTACCTCAATGCGACCAAGAGATTTGTGTGACCAATTTAGCTGTTTTGTCATTTTTTTTTACTTTTCATTTTCCGCATTTTTTTTGTTGTTGTTGTTTTTTGTGTTTTGGGCATTTCTACATCAAATATATATTAAAGTACAGCCGTTCTTGTACAAAGTGGAATGATTACCTCTAGATCAGTGCATGTACCTGCTTAGTGTGGGTGGGTGTTATTAAAACGGCTACTGAAGGAGCGTTCTATGCTATTTAAACCTGCATGGAAAGGTCACTTGTATTTAGAACCACAGATAGGTCAACTATTTATATTTACATTCGCTCTGTATAACTCTAAGGAAAAAGTGAGGTTCAATTTTCAGTGAACCCTTACTTCAGATCTGGTTCTAACTAGTTTTTTTAAATATTCCATACGGCAGAGAGATACCGACCGATTTTAGATTATCCGTTTGGGTATCTCGAAACCCCTATTTAAAGTAAGTCTGAGACAGTTTTTAAGGGAGATTATCATATTACGCTCCGTCATTAAAGCTGTACGTGTTCTCTCCCTTGACAATCCGGGGAAGTTGCTTTCTATTTATAGATTCGAGAAGTTATCTTCTAGCTATACGGCTTGAATTACGGAAGAAAGTCGCTCGAACATAAAGCAAAATAATGCGTTCACACTTTCTAAATTGGGAACGTAATGTTCCGTTCTGATATATTTAAACTATCCTATGTGTATCGGCCGAAAGTGTTCTAATTAACATATGCCTTGGATAGCGGTGTGTAAACACGCTGTGTAGTCGCATTTCAGCGTTTCTATGTGTAAAGAGTGTATAAAAACAAACGCCACCTAATTGTTTAAAATATGCTTTGTTAATGGATATTCAGATTTAAATTTGTGTTTTAATTTCTTACGAGCGTTCTAAAAGCACAGCGAGAAAGTTTACTGGGTAAAACCCTGAATTTATAATGCAAATACAGAACATGTAGTTAGGACTACTTTTCACACCATATTTAGAAACTGAAATGGCTATTACATCGATATTACATCTATCAAACCTATTTGGCCGGTATATGATATATTCTTATACATGAAAACAAATCTGGTTAAACTACACATGAAATGGACAAGACAGAAAATATAAATATAAGGAACAAACAACATCTTTTTGCCGCTCACGACGTTATGAATACATTAGCTTTGTGGTAAGTTTTTCGTAAACGCCCTTCGGGCGTTTACGAAACTTACCCCCTGCGAAGCTAATGTATTCACTATAGGAATAAACAACATCTTTTTGACGTTTATGACGGTATGAATACGTTAGCTATGGGGTAAGTTTATACGAAACTTACCCCCTGCGAAGCTAATGTATTCATACCGTCATGAATGTCGAAAAGATGTTGTTTATTCCTATAGTGAGTTACTGAACACAATTGTTACTGTAGTGTGATGTAAACTTACACATATAGTTAAGTGCTACTCTTGGAATGACCTTTCTACACTACGATAAATGGTGACAACACATTCAAAAACTAGAAAGTATATATACAATTTATCATTTGATTACAACTCTCTTTTTTTCTATATTCACTTACATGTTGTTATGCCCCCAGCATCGACAGATGCGGGGGGCATATAGTAATCGTCCTGTCCGTCCGTCCGTCCGTAACCAGGTTAAGTAGATTTTACCGTTTCGTCTAGCATCAACACCGCTTATTCAAATGCTTGGATACCTATACAGTTGTTGCCTTGGACCATTCTCTAGCCACCAATAATACCCAACCTTGATTTTGACCTTGACCGTGACCTAATTTGGACTTAAAATATTTTGAATTGGCTATTTCTTGGTTAACTAGATGTTACCGTTTCGTCAAGCATCAACGACTCTTACTCCAATGCTTGGATACTTATACAGTTGTTGCCTTGGACTATTCCCTGTCAACCAATATCATCCAACCTTGATCTTGACCTTGACCTTGACCTAATTTGGACTTAGAATATTTTGAATAGGCTATTTCTTGGTTAACTAGATTTTACCGTTTCGTCTAGCATCAACACTACTTACTACAATGCTTCAATACTTATACAGTTTTTGCCTTTGACCATTACCAACTGACCCATATAACCAAATCTCAGGTTGACTTTGGCCTAATTTGGTCTTAGAAAAAATTCAAAATATACTGCCCAGGATGCCACCGGGGGCATAAGCGTTTATTGAACGCACAGTCTTGTTTCGTTGACTAATCATTTCGACTTGTATGTATATAAAAGTAACAGATGTGTTTATTATAGTGTCATCACTATTGAAAGGGCCAGCTAAGTTGGCGTATGAGACATCTATCTTCTGTACACACATGTGGCATGTTAATACATAGATTATATTTAAAGAGGACTCGCATAGGCGTTGCTTGTTGTCAAATTCTTTTTTTTTAATAAAATATTGTTTAAACTTAAATACATGTAGTTCAAGTATATACAGATATATAAATATACATCATAATAAACATTTTCTTTCTCCTATTAGTTGGTCGCTCAAAGCAGGTTTTAAGTAAAGCAGAATGCGCCTTAACCAATTCCCTGCCTTGCCCAGAGTACAAGAATTATTTGCAAACAGTAGGGATCCTAACAAGACGCCACATAACTCGACGTCTGGTCAGGATCCAAACTGTTTGACACTCATTTCAATATTTCTTGAGTCAAAATACCAAAATCTTTATATTGAGAAATAGAAGCAGACGACACCTTTTTAATCAGATAACAGCATGGCTGTGAAAGGGTTAATCAATGAACACATTTCCCGTTTGTGTCGTGTCTTTCAGGTGTTGTGGTGTTGATTTCCGTATTTGCAACTAAAGCATTTCTAGGTAGGTACAGTGAAGAAAACGTTATTATTTCCCGTTTAAACGCAAACGAAACACAAACGCATCACAATAAAACGTAGAAAACGACAACGTGTTGACTATTCTGACCATTTATTTTTATCTGAGTGGCACATAGTTTGGAGCCAGATCAGACGCCGGGTTACCCGGCGTCTGATCTGGCTCCAAACTGTTTGCACTGCAAATAGTAGTTTTAGCGTAAACGCGTTTATTGGAAAAGAAATAACGTTTTCTCCACGGTAACATATTATAATACCATGAACCCCAATTGTTGCATATACACGTAATTTACAAACAGTGCATGCCTACACTGATCAGTGTCTGCACTGTTGGTTAACTGGCAATGTACATTATTGAAAAAACAATACTAAATAGTTAACCATGGGCTAGACACAATTGGAAACTGGAAATGTCCATTGACGTTACAAAGATCAATGAGTTGAAATCGCCCTGACTATGCCTCTGTGTCTGTCTGTGTATCATGGTAACTCTCTCTATCCCTCTCTCTCTTTCTGTATATGTGTCTGTCTGTGTCCCTGTCTGTCTGCCTTTCTCTCTCTCTCTCTCTCTCTCTCTCTGTCTTCCCCTCTCCCTCGTTCTCTCTCTCTCTACAGCTCTCTGTTTGTCTCTGCACATGTCCGTCTGTCTATGTGTTTTTTCTATATCTGTCACCGTCTCTCTATGTCTGTCTCTGTATGTTTGTCTGTCTCTTTGTGTCAATATCTCCCTCTGTCTCACTTTTTCTCTCTCTCTCTCTGTTGGGGTCAAGTAATGTTCTGCATGCTACGAGCAAATTAATGATAACTGCTACATACAATTGGACCCAGATGAGACTAGGAGAAGCTCGTCCCATGTGGGTCCAAATTGTTTGACGCTTCAATAATGTTTCCTGAAACAAGATGCAGATACATTCGAACTTCGATATCTCGAACTCGGTTAAGTCGAACATACCCGTATTTCAAAGTTTGAAATATGGGTATGTTCGACTGAACCGAGCATGAAATAATGCAGTTCATGTGTCGAACTATCGAATAGTTCGAGTTAAGCGAGTTCGAGATATCGAAGTTCGAATGTACATCAACTCTAAGAAATACAGCAGACGACGCATTTTGATGACGAATACTCAATACTGTACTCAATGTCAAGGGCATTGTCTTTTTCCTACTACAGGATACCTACATGTAAATACGAATGGTCTGTCGTACGGAAACTGCAGTCAATACCACTTTGGACCAACACATGCAGATGACCTGGCAAAAATTGAGACAATTTACTTTCCTGGCATACATCAGTATATGGAGAGTAAGTACAGTGGAGAAAACGTTATTCTTTCCCGTTTAAACGCAAACGAAACGCAAACGCAAAACATTAAAAAAGAGAAAATGGCAACTATTTTACAATTCTAAATGTTTATTTTAATCCGAGGGGCAAACAGTTTGGAGCCTGATCAGACGCCGGGTTACCCCGCGTCTGATCTGGCTCCAAACTGTTTGCAATGGAAATAATAGTTTTAGCGTAAACGCGTTTATTGGGAAAGAATAACGTTTTCTCCACTGTAATTATTAATAAGCCATTTTGTTAGAAATCGTTATTATGCTTTAAAACCAATGTTGGTGTTATTTAATCCTCTCGCGGCCATTATGACGTAAACACCCGTCTAACACAGTCGTCTTGTTTAATTTATAAAATTTGGAATTTTAAGCGTTTTTAACTTAAGAAACATTAATCAATGATAGTGCCAAACATATGCGATCCTGATCAGACGCCGCGTTACACAGTTTAGACTTTTATGTTGCGTTATAGACCCTGGCCGTGAAAGGGTTAATGCACATTTAACCATTTCTGAAGCGGTTATCTGTCTTCAAAACTTCAAAGTTTAAAAGTTTTGAATGCGCCCTAAGATGCATAATACTTCACCTTAAATTTGCCCTATAGTCTACCATCTGCTTGGATATAGTATTATATTTCTTATTGTGCATATTTATGTCTGTATAATATTAAACTATTCTCTTCAGAGGAGGAATAAATTAAAGGCGTAAAAGACGTATTGATGGAGTAATTGTTTAAATGGTATCCATTTGAACAAATCGAGAGAATGTCTTGATGAAATATAATATCACCGATTTCCTACTCTCTATTTTTTTGTTCTTTCATCCAATGAGTAGTGTGTTTTTGATTCGTAATGGGTCCTTCAGATCCGGTGCACGTTACACTTTTATATAATGGAAGTTATAGACAATGCATGTGCGACGTATGGAGCAATCGCGTTCTTATTAGAGCATTTGTAACATTGTCAAGAAAACTTTATGGAACAAATTGTGTATAAATGATGACCCAGTTCGTCGATTAGAATTTTCAGTTACATTGCTCCCTCCCTACAACACCACCCAATTGGAGACAAATATTATTTGTGTTGTTCGAAGGGATTTTTACAGGGAGGTAAATTGGCTTACATTTGCGAACAGCTTGAAGCCAGATCAGTCGCCGCGTAACGCATCGTCTGATCTGGATTCAAGCTGTTTGCAACTCGTCATAATGTTTTCTTCTGTCAAGATGTCTATTATGTGACTTTGAGAAACACAGCAGACGACAGTTTTAATCAGACGATATTGTGGCCGTGAAAAGGTTATACATAATTGTCTTGTTTGTGGCACAGCGGCAAACGTTGTTGAAAGAATGGAACCGTTGTTGGGAGTGCCGTTGTGGGGAGGGAGCACTGTATACATAACATCCTCTTTGACCTTATGCGTAACAACACTGTCACGTCTATTTGGACATGATTTTCTTTGAAAACGACCTATTTAGGTCGACATATTAGAATAGAGCAACTTTAAATATACAGTGTTCCCTCCCTACAACGACCCTCCCAACAACGACTCTCTCCTTACAACAACGTTTACCGATATTCCTCAAACAAGACAATTCTGTCCAACCTTTTAACTGCTGCAATATCGTCTGCTTAAAATTGTCGTCTGCTGTTTTTCTAAAAGTTACATATTTGACCATCTCAGAGTAAAACACTTAAAGTTACGAGTGACAACAGCCTATAACGACTCCCTCCGAACAACGAACATATTTTTTGTCTCCCATTGGGTGGCGTTGTAGAGAGGGAGCGCTGTACGACATTATTTACGAAATGGTCATCGATACCTAAGGAATTGTTGTTTCAATTCAGGTTTGTTTCCACCTCTGACAAGAGACCCGAATCCTCCACGCATCCCTGTCTTCGTCACGGCCTTTTCATCTAATCATTACGACGAGGGTCTTTATTTGCTGCAGAATATTAACGACACTGTCAAAGCTAAATACAAAGACTTAAGAGTGATTGTGTATGACCTTGGACTGACAGAAAAGGAATTTAAAAATGTAAGTATACAGTGCAGTGGCATCTCGGTATATGCAGGAAGAAACTTGTGTAACTCTTTGCACTGCCATGCTGTCACAAGTCGTCTGCTTTTAAGTTCTCAAAAAAATCATATACTCGAACATATTTCTTCTGGTGTATAATCTATATTCATAACTTATAAAACGAAATTTTTTCTTCAATTGAGAAATAAATTAAAGGCGTAAAAAAGGCGTATTTATGGAGAAATGGGATAAACTGGCGACGTTATATAATTGATTGTGACGGGGTTACTTTTTTACATGTGAAATTGGAACGCCATAGAGTATTATTGAGTCAATTAGTCGTCTTTTATTGGTTGTAATAGAGAGGTTTTGCTGTAATTCAAATATCATATTAAGTTTGAACTAATAAGGGTGAATTTTTGCAGTATATTGCAAATGACAAACAGTGCAGACACTGATTAGAGGATTAAATTTAACTCTGCTTTAATCTTGGCCTACGCTTTTGCTTATATGAAGTTAACATTGTGGTTACCACGTGACGAGTGGTAACCACGTGACTATTCAGATGATGGCTGCTTAAATTTGCTCTGAAGTTTTCAGTATCTTTAGTGGTTTATAGTGATGGGATAGTAATAAGCATTTGTGGATAAACCGTTTCTTCTTTGTTTTCCTTTGTGTTGAATATTTGTGGCAAATATTTGGAATATTTGGACTCCATTGTCGTTGGCTATTTACCTGTAAGTACTGACACTACCTATAGATATATGTATAACGGTACACCTGTACACTTTGTATTGTAATTGGAGGCTCACAACAAAACGATTACAGGAGATTACACTTAACTGTACGTTCAAAGTGTGCATTGACAGAGAAAAGTAATAACATTCGTGCTTTCAGTAAACAAAGTGTTTCTGCTTGAGTAAACCAACATGGCAGGGCGAGGTCAAGGTCAAACAAAACCAAAACAACAACAAACCAACAAAAATAAAAAAATTGACGAACGTCCAAGTAAAAGAACCCACTCAGAGGTCAGCAATGAAAGTGTTGGTGATGCGGCTGCTATACATGTTCACTTGGATGAAATGACTGAAGAGCTGGAAAAAATACGCGAAGACCTCGCGACGGTGCTAAAAAAGGATGACATAGAGACAATGATATCCAAAACAGTTGAAAACATCATTAAATCTCTAGAAACAAAGATGAACTCGAAAGACAAATAAAAGAGAAATGTAAGCCGATGCAAGAAGAAATAGAGACATTGAGGTTTGACAATGAAACTCTGACCGAGAAGCTCGAATCAACAGTTTCAAAGGTTGAAAAACGCATCAAAGAGCTTGAAGAAAAGTCGATAGAAGAGGCGAATAGGAGTAGAGAAGCGATGAGGATGGCCAATCAGAATGAACAATATTCCAGGAAGAATAACATTAAGATCATGAACATACCACAAGATGGCCAGGAGACAGAGGAAATCCTAACAGAAAAGGTGGGCTCGATCCTGAGAGGCCAGGGGGTTCAGATGACGAATGGCGAAATCATAGCGATACACCGTATACCGACGAAGCGTGATGGGGCAAAACCAATATTAATAAAAACAATAAACAATAGTGTCAAATCAAAAGTGATGAGAAAAAGAAAAGAGATGAAGCAGGTGGGGCACAGAATTGTTGACGATGTAACCAGGCTAAACACGGGACTAATAAATATACTACATAATCATGATGATCTAGAAAACGCCTGGTTTTTCAAAGGTTCTGTGTTTGGACTAACGAAAAACAAAGAAAGAATAAAGTTTGACATATATGACAACATCGACAAGACAATCAGTGACTTTAGATCGAGGAGATATGTTAAGTAACTCTGTCCCGGAGTCGCTTACGGCGAGACCTCTCTATTATGACCACTAAAATTCCATTTACTATTTGTTGTATTGTCTTTAGTCCGTGACTGATTGGGGGTGTGAGTGGAAGAAAAACTGAAGGCTTATTTCAAAGCCTTCTGATTTGCTTTCATATTGCTTTCGGCCGCCGCCTGTCTATTATTTGAAACCAATTAGCACTCTTTAGTAATGTAGAGGTCTAACTGTATATACGTTTATCTTATTAAAATATGACCCTAGCGACGAGTATACTCGCCCTTTAACAAACAGTGTACCAAAGTGGAGTACACCTGGCAAATCTTACAAACATACATGTAGGTAGATATATATATATATATACATGTATACACAAAATGGAATGAACTGTCTGGTTATTAGTGGCGGACATATGGTCCTGTATATATATGGGACCATGTGTCCGCCAATAAATGGCCGGACAGTTTATTTTATTTTGTAAAGATATAGAAGACATATGTCTGTTGGTAATAATTTTACTTTATTTAATACAAAACAAAAAAATCGATAAACTCGAATGAAAAATACAAATGAGCCAAAACATCATTATAAAACTGTTTTATTGTTTGTTGAAAAAAGAAGAAAGATCGTTAAAAATTGTTATGGGTCTATATATGTCCTATAAAACAGTTTAGATCCAGATCAAAAGACCCAAACATTTATTAACTTTTTTATGTTTAAATCAGGTGACTGCTTAGAGCGGGATGAAGGTGGATCAGAGAGCTCCCTTAGGAGCTTTCCGCTTTTCCGTTTGCTCTTTCCACATTCATCTTGCTCAGAGCTTACCGTCTGTTCTTCGTTTCAAACCAGTTATAGAAACCTTCTGCGGAAATTTGTATTTAACATTTATATTTGTAGAACTATATTTACTTCTACATGTATTATAAATCAACCCAAATGACGAGTGGACTCGTGTCTCAAAGAGTACCCTGGTAGAGTTATCTTACCCTAGAAAATGTAGACCCTGTTCAGAGGGATCCTAAAGGAACACTCGGACCAGGGGCTAAGTCAGTGTTTCAAATAGTCAATTCTTACTTGACTTAATTAGAGCGGGATTTGTTTATTTGAAGTCTCAGGGGTGAGAGAGTTTAACCTAGTCATGATTTGGTGCTATTGTGAGAGGGAACGTCTGTGGATGACTGTAAAGCAGTCAGCATCTGGTCGAGAAGTCAGCTTTTTTTATTCTCGTCCAGATCCGGATTGTTTGCTGCAGTGAAAGGGGTATTACTGATGAAGGTTTTGATTATGTCCCTTTGCTACAAAGTATATATAGATATCACAGAGAAATCGCAAAACGCACGCGCGTTTGATTACATAGCTATTTACATACTGGATACTTTTGTTAGTCTGCAACATTTGTCGTCTGCTAAATTTCTAAAATATATAACTTTCTAATGTTTTGTTCAAAACGTGATCAGAGGGTTAAACAGTTTGGATCCTGAAATGACACCGCGTTACGCGGCGTCTCATCTGGATCCAATCTGTTCACAAGGTAAATCATTGTAATAAGCAGATATACAAATACAGTAAATCCTATATACAGCAACGGTCTTCAAGGCTAAACAGAAACTGTATTAATATATATCTACTCCTTTGTTTATGTAACAAGCAAGCACACATCAAGCGACCAATCAACAAACGCACTCAAATATGCATTACGGCAGGTGTCTGCTTGGTGCAGAGTACATGTAATGTAAACATCGCCTCTGAGAGATAAATTCTTTGTTTTTGCTTAATGTTAGACAGTAAACCTATATCAATATCTCTAAAATGAGTGTTAATGTTGAATGAACGCTTGATGCAAGCTTGACTAAAATTTTGTATAAAACCTGTTGTTTTCTCTCCCAGTTATTGAAAATATTTGAATGCGGTATTACTGATAAAACTGATTGTCGAGGTAAAGGGGTATGACTGCACTATAACTAGTCTTCCGAAACAGAGTCACATGATACTAGACCACCTTGTAGCACGTGAAAATTAACGGTAACGATTGACAACAGATCACGTGGGCGTAATCAAATGAAATATTTACATATGCATTAGAGGATATGCACGTGCAGTCACTCCCCATTATAACGATACTCTCTAATATTTGCAGTCTATTACATTTTAATCGATGTTTCTAAAACATTCAAGCTCGTATTTAGCAACCAAAAAACAAACGAATACTTTATATGAACAGGGTTTGGTGTCTACTTGGCGCGGAGTAGGTGCGATGCATGGATCTCGTTGGAACTCTATGCATTTCATCGGTACGGAGTTGTGAAGTCTTCTAGATTTATTAAATTCGTAAAACGAATATACTACTAAATGATCGATAAATACGAGTTTTGACTAAAACTATAGTAAAATGTACTATTTCTTGTTCGTTCGAAGAATATGTCGAATACAGACTTAACCGATTTTTTTTATATCGTTTTGTCAAAGTAGAGAGGCCTGACTGTTTGTGGTATACTTGTAAATTTTCCTGGGGCCAAGTCACGTGGTAAACAGCTAATGGCGTAGTAAGATCTTTCTAGCACGTGACAAATTAGGCATACGTTTGTAATCCAGTTTCAATATACCACTGTTACTACCAGAATATAAAGCAATAGGTTTCACACATATAATTATTATTGTTTTTTCCTGACCGGTCGGAGTTATTTTTAGATTGGAACATTCTAAAACTTTAAAAGGGATGAGTTTTCTCTACATCTAGTTAGAGAATTAGGATAGCTGTAATTTTTGTGCATAATGTACAGTAGTGGATATATTATTCTTTCCCGTTTAAACGCAAACGCAATGTACTTAACTGTGGAAATTTACTTTTAGAATTTTTTACCATACTTTTAATCTGAGTAGCAAACAGGTTGGAGCCTGATCAGACGCCGGGTTACCCGGCGTCTGATCTGGCTCAAACCTGTTTGTAATGGAAAGAATAGTTGTGTATATAATTGCGATTATTGAGAAAGAATAAGATAGCAGTAAAGTTAGCGCAGCGGTCTCGTGCTGCACAAGGATCATACTTATATCAAGTAATAAAGTGTACACTTACATATTCGATGTTACCTTGCTTACCTTTTTAACTTTATTAACTATTCTGTTCAAAAAATAACTCCGACAGTTCAGAAAATTCGGACAATATATATATCGCTACGGTTACTCCTCTATACAGCGAGATTCTATACAGTGACATTATTAGTCTTTTAATTTGTGATACTTGTACTGATGCTGTTGAAACAAATTTTCAATTACAGTCGAACATAAAATATGGGATCATGACATGTCATACACGTGAATATTTCTAAAACGGGTAACTGCTTGAGGTGGAGTGAAGGATATGTAGTAGGCTATAGTAGCCTTCTAGATCGCCTTTACTTGACAGTAAGCAACTTATCAATTCTCATTGTTAATGAATACATGTATACATATTAATTGCACATTTTCAAAGATTCAGCCTGCGTCAATAAACTGCTAGTTTTTGGATGGATAAACTTACAATTTGTATTGTGTCGTTATCTGTAAGTGCTTTAGCTCTAACTATAACATGTAAAATCTTATATCATAGTAAATGTGTTATAAATTATTGTAAACTATTAATGTATTTGAACTTTTCTGTAGTAAATACATGTTGCGAAGTGACAGCTGGTCTTTCATGGGTATGAAATCACGTTACTGAAGAAAGTTTGACTTTCTGCTATATATAATTTTTTAATATTTTATGTGCTGTATGTTTACTCTCCATTGATACAATATTGTTATGCTAAGAGACTATCAGTCATGTGTCGTCTTGCTTCTTTTGATTCTCTCAACACTAAGTAACTCTTGCTGGTTATTTGGTTCCCTTGTATATCTTTTTAGTAACAAAAATTTTGACCATTCTACTCAGAATTCTGAGAAGTTTATCAAATACTGCTCAAATTGAGCGGCTAGTGTAGATGCTGATCAGAGAGCTTCTGTTGCGGCCCTCTTATTTGGGTCTACACTATTTGCAAATAATGGGTACATTTATAATAGCTGGTATTGAAAGTGTTTACCAAACGTATAATCTTTATTGGAATTTGGTACAGATTATCGCTTAGTACGAGATAGAGTAACAAAGGAGAATCCCGACTGTATTGACGGATCTGATTGTTATGGAGTTGCTTTGGAAGGTTTGTACTGTATATATTGGTCCGGTGTACTTGCACGTGTTTATATCGGTGAAACAGATTCGCTGTAAACGGGTAAAATGTATTTACGATGCCATAGTTTCTCCATGCTATTTGATGTACATGTACATAGCTATTTTGATTGAAGCAGTATGTCGGCCCTGTGGAAGATGGTCACTCAATGGGGTGATGTTATTGGGGGGGCTGCTTTGGATACCACGAAAACGATATTGTTTTCCTTTGTTGTTGTTGTTGTGTTACTTATGTTGCATTGTACGCTGCGGGCGCATTTGAAATGACGGCTTCGATCCAAATGACATACTAATGAGCTTGGATTCTGATAAGACGGAAACAACTGTGCCGTCTTATCAGGATCCAAACTGAATTACACACTCAAACTAAAAAGAAATACAATAAAATATAACTGTAAGATGAATCGATGTAGCACCAACCTTAAATGTAGGGCAGAAGTAGTAGAGAAATACAAATTACATTTCGTGATATTTTAAGGACCGTAATGTATTTATAATATAATGTCAGTATTAAATATTTAATATATATTCTAAGGTATAATTAGGAATGCCAAAACTTTGACATCTGACATCTTTTCATATTTTTCTCCTACTTATGTAACTGTATTTCCTGGTCTGGTGCTATATAGTTATTTACTGTTAGCCATGAACATTTAAGTCATATGGTCATTCCTTGTATATGTTTAATGCCAAAATATTTTGAATTGAAATTTGAATGGTAGCAAATCGAGATCTAATATACATGAGAAATGTGTTGTGTGCTGATCGTATGTACAGTGGAACCCCGATGTCCGTTTTGGGACTCTTCTGTGCAAATGACCATCGCATAAAAATGCTTAAATCAACTGTTAATATTCCTTAAATATCATTTAATATAATTGTTTAATTTGAATATATCCTTTACAAATTGATAGTACAAAATACATACCAACCGTGAAGATATTGTTATCACTTCAGTTTTTTATTTCCTAGATTTTTTTGTTGTTCTTTACATGCATATTTTACGTATTGAATTTTCCACCATGGCAAAAAACAGTATTGTTGATGTGTCTAGATGTAGTGTTAATAATTTAATCAGATGTTACAATTCAACGTTTTCCTATAATGACAGGTAATCTTAAAATTTATTCATACAATTGTCGAGGTTTGAAAGATAGTAAAAAGCGAAGTGATATTTTTAATCTTTTTAAAGAAAAAAAAACTGATATCTTGTGTCTGCAAGAAACTCATTTTACGAGCGAAAATGAAAAAGATATATACACAGAATGGAATGGTGATTGCTATTTCAGTCATGGTAAATCTAATGCAAGAGGTGTTGCCATTCTATTTAGAAAACACTTAGGTGCAAAGATGGTAAGTATTAATCAAGATGATATTGGAAATTATATTGCGATCGAAATACAATACAATGATGTTGCCTTTATCTTAACCAATATCTATGCACCAAACAATGATGATCCAGATTTTTTTACAAATGTATTTAAAATGAATGACTCTTTTAAAACAAAAGATAACTACATTATTTGTGGAGATTACAACCTGGTACTTAACCCTTTAATTGATTATAAAAATTACAAACGATCAGACCATAACAAAAAAGCCAGAGGTAAACTATTATCACTTATTACTGATAATAATTTTATTGACCCGTTCAGAGAACTGCATGGAGATAGCAGAAAATATACTTGGAAAAGATTTACACCTTTACAACAAGGTAGACTTGATTTCTATTTAATGACAGCCAGTATGATAGACTATTTAAGAACGTGTGACGTTGATATTAGTTATAGATCAGACCACTCAATAATATTATTAGAATTGTGTTTTTCAGATAAAAGTCATGGAAAAGGTTTATGGAAGTTTAATAATGACTTATTAAATGATATTGATTATGTTAACTGTATAAATGATAAAATAAATGAAATTATTTTACAATACTGCGTACCTGTATATGATAGAGAACAAATATTGTCAATGAATAAGTCAGATATACAATTTGTAATAAATGACCAGTTGTTTATTGAAACACTATTAATGGAAATACGTGGAAAAACCATATCTTATTCCAGCTATAAAGCAAAGCAAAGAAGAAATATTGAGGAAAAGTTGTTGTCCGAAATTCTGAATATTGAATCAAGTTTAAATGAAGATAATAAAGAGAGATTACTCCTGTTACAAAATGAACTTACAGAAATAAGAAATAAAAACCTCAGAGGTGCTTTTATTAGGTCAAGATCTCAATGGATAGAGCAAGGTGAAAAGGTTACAAATTATTTTTGTAATTTAGAAAAATATCATAATTCATGTAAAAGTATTCCGTTTATAGATAAAAATGGTTCGTTAATATTTGACCAAGAAGAAATTTTACAAGAAACTAGTAATTTTTATGAAACCTTATACAGCGAACAAAATACAAACAAAAATTATGACTTAGATAGGGAATTAGATGGCTGTAACGTAAATAAGTTGAATGCTGATCAGAGTAACTGTTTGGAAGGTCTCTTAACCTTTGAAGAAGTGTCAAATACTTTAAAAAATATGAAGAATGATAAAAGCCCTGGAAGTGATGGCTTTACATCAAATTTCTTTAAAGTATTTTGGAATAAACTTGGACATTTCGTTGTAAAAGCCTTAAACCATGCATTCTTGGCTGATTCCTTTTCTAAAAATATAAAATTAGGAACAATTACATGTATTCCCAAGGACAATAAACCAAAGCAATTTTTGAAAAATTGGAGACCAATAACATTGTTAAATGTATTGTATAAATTAGCATCTGGTAGTATAGCAAATAGAATTAAAACTGTTTTAAATACGCTAGTGTCTCATGATCAGACTGGATTTGTTACAGGTAGATACATTGGTGAAAATACTAGATTACTGTATGATATTATGAAATACTGTGAAGCATAGGCATTCGGCCCGTTGGCTATGACACTATCCCTAGCTGCTATAACCCCCTCCACCACCACCAAACGTGGATAAAATACCCTAAAATCTATCCATACATTCAATAATCATCATAAAAGAACATTTCCTGAAGTTTCGTGAAATTTTAAAAAAAATAAATTTTTCGCTAATTTATAAGTAAAATAGTAAAGGCTGCCATGAAAAAGCGCCTTGCAGAAACAACCCTCAAGTTCCCAACCCTGTCATTTTGTCAAATCTTGGACGATCTGGACAGATGATGGCTCATTGTTTACAGCAAACAGTTTTCTTTGACGATAATTGGTAAACAATTCAAAGCAATCGGCGAACACGCGCATGGGGACTCGAAGGGTTGGGAGACCCCTTATTCGGAAACCATCTGTCACGCAAAATTTTCCCAAACAAACGACTGGTTGCCCAGTCAAACTATTATCATTCTAGCGAACCCGAGAACCAGCTTCAAAGCAGGAAATGACGCAAAAGTCAAGCGCCTCAATTGGTCGTATTCGAATCAGGACAACAAAAGCGTTAGTTGGACGTGTTGTCAACAGGTTCTATTCGAATCACCACTTGATGTTTTCCGTTGACAAAATGTTGTCAAACCATCAAATCGTTGACCACATTTTCGATTCGAGTCGGGTCAAAAACGTTGTCATCAGTAAATCTTCGAGCATTTTCTCCGCCTAGTTTTCGTTGACAATAAATTGAATGATTCGAATACGACCAATGATATCATATCCGTTTGTCAACCGAAACTAAACGAAAGTTATCTAGAAATTTATTTCGTAACAGAAATGCTCATTTACCGATAATTCAAAAGGTATTTATTATATATTTCATTTTCTATTAATTACCCGTACCATGGTGTAATGCATGGTCGCAAATGCACTTGTTAATCGCTGAATCAGTGAATGACTGACGAACAAGTCCAAAAATTAAGGTGACAGAAGGATTCCGATATAAGGTGCCTATCGAACTTTTTATTGCTTCACTTGTGCTAGTGTCTTGCTTGGGCTGTGAGCTAACTTTCTTTGAACAGAACTGTTAAATGTAAATAATAAGCCATCATTTGTCAAAATCGGCCCAAAAATGACAAAATGACAAGGTTGGGAAGTTGATGGCCCTGAATACACATCCACCTTTTCATTGTATACATACATGATACGAAAACAATTTTTTTTTTTTGAAACTTCTTGAAACTTCTTGAAACTTCTCGAAACACTTGTTAAGGATGTTTGTTGAACATATGGATGTATTTTGACTCAGCTTACGCGCCGAAAACCTGTGCTGTGAAGATAACAATATACCAGGTTAATTAATGCTAATAGATTTTGAGAAAGCTTTTGACTCCGTGTCATTTGACTTTATTGATAAAACTTTGTCATTCTTTAACTTTGGCGATATGTTCAAAAAGTGGATTAGATTATTTCTGTATAATACTGAGGTTTGTGTACAACTTAATGGGTTTCTATCAAATTTTTTTCAAGTTAAGCGAGGCTGCAGACAAGGGGACCCAATATCATCTTACATTTTTATACTGTGTGCTGAAATTCTAGCAATAAGAATAAAAAATTGTAAAAATATCACTGGAATAAAAATCAAGGGTGAAGAATATATTATATCCCAATTTGCAGATGACACCTCCTTATTTTTAGATGGCTCTGACAAGTCTTTGCATAATGTTCTAGAAGTTATCAATAATTTTTCAGCTATATCCGGTTTATATGTCAATTTTGACAAAACAAAGGTCATTTGGATTGGTTCTCTTAAGTACAGTACAAGGTCAATAAAAACGAAATGGAAACTATCTTGGGGTGATAGTCAGTTTAAAGTTCTAGGGATTCATTTTGATGTAAATTTAAATGTGATCTGCGAAATAAATTTTGAAGAAAAGATAAAGAGTATACAAAAATGCATTTCATATTGGAAAAGGCGGAAACTGACTCCTATCGGCAAAATAACTGTTGTTAAAGCTTTACTTTTACCTATACTTACACATTTGTTTATAGGCTTGCCAACGCCAACAATGAACTTCGTGAAAAATCTTACTAATATATTTTATGAATTTATATGGAACGGTAAAGCAAAAATAAAACGAAACGTTCTAATAAAAGATTATTCAGAAGGAGGGTTAAAATGATCGATATTGAAAGCTACATAAGAAGTTTAAAAATTAAATGGTTTAAGAATTTTATAATTCACAATGATAGTAAATGTTATAATCTATTGCAAAACCTGATAAACATGACAAAGCTACTGAATTCCGGAAGTATGTTCTGCAAATTGATATTAAACAAGTTAAAGAATAAATTCTGGGTCGATGTCTTAGAAGCATATATGCTTTATATTAAAAAGAGTAGTGTTGGAGATATACAAGACATATTTAATATGCCATTATTCTATAATGATAATTTTCTCATAAATAAAAAAGCTGTATATATACCAACACTTTACGATAGAGGGATACGATATGTAAACGACATTCTAGATAAAGATGGTAATTTTGTAGATTTAAAATACTTAGAAGAAGTGAGTGGAAAAAAGATTAATTTCCTTCATTATTATGGCCTAATAAATTCAGTTAAGTCTTTTATGACTAGATCAGGATTTACTCCGAAAAAAGATTCACTTTTAGAATTTCAATACCCAACCATTAACTGTTATATGTACCCCATTTTAACCGGAAAATGTGATAATAAATTTGTATATAATGTACTTGCTAATAACGATGATACCCCTACTAGTCAATCCAAACGGTGTCAATATACAAAAATAGTCTTATAAATTGGAAGAATATGTATAGCTATGTATTTAAATGTACTAAAGATACTTATTTGCAATGGTTACAAACTAGAATTATACATAGAATATTACCTACTAATACATTATTATTTAAAATGAAAATCAAAGATACTAATTTATGCACTTTCTGTCATAATCATGAAGAAACTATTGTTCATTTGTTTTGGGAATGTTGTAAAGTGAAACCAATAATAACACATATTTCAGATAGGTTAGTAAAATATAACCCGCACCTCAAAATAAATAGTTTATATGTACTTTTGGGAACCGATCAAAATGACTTCAAACTTGACATTTTGTTTTTAGAAATAAAACGATATATATTTTTATGTAAAACAAAGAAAATCGTTCCG
This sequence comes from Gari tellinella, assembly GCA_922989275.2. NCBI lineage: Eukaryota > Metazoa > Mollusca > Bivalvia > Cardiida > Psammobiidae > Gari > Gari tellinella. Next base: position 107,399,038 of record OV277857.1, read on the forward strand.
TCAATAACCGGGTTAAATAACTCATTGAAACTAGCATGGGATATAAAACAAGCATGTAGTAATACAGAAAATATAGCTTCTATATGGACAATTGTACAATATCTTATATTAAACTACATTTAGACATAAAACGTACTGTAATAAAAATAACCTAGCAAAAATGCATGTTTCTTTCTGTATTTTTTTTTAATTCCATTTTCAATTTTTTCAATAAAAATGTAGGCTATGTTTTCATATTTACATTCGATAGAAAAATTGTATGTTAGAAATATTATTTAGTTTTTGACGATTCTTCATGAAAATTTCGTTGTATTGGTATTTCATACTTATACTACATGATGTTGAAATGTAAAAATGGATGTAATATATGTGAATAAAATTATTGAAAAAAAAAAAAAAAAAAAAGTTAACATTTCACTATAGGAATAAACAACATCTTTTTGACGTTCATGACGGTATGACTACATTAGCTTCGCAGGGGGTAAGTTTTGTAAACGCCCGAAAGGCGTTTTCAATAAACTTACCACCCCGAAGCTTATATTTATATTTTTATTTTCTGTCATCCATTTAATGTGTAGTTTGACCAGATTTGTTTTCATGTATATGAATATATCATATACCGGCCAAATGGGTTTGATAGATGTAATATCGATGTAATAGCCATTCCAGTTTCTAAATATGGTGTCAAAAGTTGTCCTTACTACATGTACTGTATTTGCATGATAATTTCAGGGTTTTACGCAGTAAACTTTCTCGCTGTGCTTTAAGAACGCTCGTAAGAAACTAAAACAAAAATTTCAATCTGAATATCCATTATCAAAGCATATTTTAAACAATTAGGTGGCGCTAGTTTGTATACACGCTTTACACATAGCAACGCGAATAGCAACCCTGAAATGCGACTACACAGTCAGCGTGTACACACATCCGCGGCTATCCGTGGCATATCCAATACACATAGGCTAGTTTCAATATGACATAACGGAACATTACGTTACCAATTTAGTAAGTGTGAATGCATTATTTTGCTTTATGTTTGAGCGACTTTCCTATGTAATTCTGGTGAACAAATTGTTTGAACTTGTCAATTTCAAAGCGTAATTGGAAGACAACTTGTCTAATCTATAAATAGAACACCATTTACTCGGAGAAGGGAGAGAACGCGTACAGCTTTAATGACGGAGCGTAATATGATAACCTCCCTTAAAAACAGCATTTAATTTTTTTTTGTCGCAATTTGATTTTAATTGAAATGTCTGGGACTTTAAAGAGGGGTTTCGAGATACCCAAACGGATAATCTAAAAGTAGATCCTAACTTGGTCGGTATCTCTCCGCCGTATGGAAGATTTTCTTCGCGGCGGAGACTCCGCCCTCTTTCTAACTGGCTGGAACCGGATTCGATTCGTAGGTTCATCGAGAATTGACCTGCATATTTTTAATACGATTACATAGAGACTTTACAGGGTAAATGTAAATATATGTACATATACTTTGTAAAGAACGAGTACAATTGTTTCAAGGGGTTAAACTTTAAGGGTTAAACAGCTCTTGAACAAAACAAAAAACAAGAGGGCCATGGCCCTTAATTCGCTCACCTGAAGTCATTGTGCCTTAGCTTAATAGGCAAGACAACATTTTAATATAGCTGTAAATGGAATTATCTTGCAGACAAAAAAAAACATGACAAATTGGAATAACTTAAAAAAATATTGTTGGCAGAGTTATGGCCCTTATCCATGACACATCTTCTTATCAAGCTACATGTATTTCCATATGATTATTTATTGCGCACTCTGCTTTACTTTCAACCTGCTTTAAGTTATCATCTACTAAGATATAGATACTATTTCTTATATCTTACATGTTTATGACTGTATAAAGTGGAATTATTTTCTTTAGAGGAGGAATAAATTAAAGGCGTAAAAAGGCATATGTATGGGGTAATGGGTTAACATCAGTAGAACTGGAGTTATCTCAAAGACAAGAAAATATGACACTGGGAAATATCTCAAAAATGACATTGACCTTTGTAGGACATGACCCAAGTTATAAAGTGTCTAACTTTAACAAAGTTATGGCTAAGATTAAAGTTGTGGACTGACAGACAAACAAATGGACAAACAGACAAAAAAGCAGACAGACAAAAACAATATGCCCCCAACTGCAGGGCATAAAAATATAGCAGACAACACCATATGCTACTGTTTACAGTGAACCTCATCAGCTGACCAGCTGACCTGAGTTCAGTTATGTAACTCTGCCAGTAGGAAATTTGACTAGGGTCTAACTCTTATAATGCTGAATTGCTGTCTGTTATACATATTTTGAATGTGAATTATGACCTAGATATTTAACCGACCAGAACCATTTGAACAAACTAGGTAAAGGACATTTAGAAGTGTCACCATGCCAAATATCAAAGCTCTGGCCATATTAGTTTCAGTGGAGAAGACGTTTGAAATGTTCACTATATAACTCTATGTAAAACTGTGACCCCCGGGGCGGGGCCAATTTTGACCCCAGGGGCATAATTTGAACAAACTTGATAGAGGACCTGTAGATAATGTTATGTGCCAAATATCTAAGCTCTGGCCCTTGTACTTTCAGACAAGAAGATTTTTTAAGATTTCCTTATGTTTTCACTTTGGTTGCCATAGCAACCAGAGTTCTATATTGTTTTCAATTCTTTGAACAAATTTGAAAGAGCTTGACCCAAGGAACATTCCTGTAAAGTTTGCTTGAAATCTGTTCAGCCGTTTAGGAGAAGATGTCATTTGAAGCAATTGTTAACGACGACGCACGACGCACGACGCACGACGACGGACGACGGACACAGGGCCATCCCAATAGCTCACCTTGAGCCTTTGGCTCAGGTGAGCTAAAAACCAATAATATTTGGTATCATATCAACTAGTTACAACAGAAGTGGAAGTGAACTGTTTCCCCGTTATCTTGAAATTGTTTTAATGCTTTTAGAGGAATAAACAACATCTTTTTTGACGTTCATGACGGTATGAATACATTAGCTTCGCAGGGGGTAAATTTCGTAAACGCCCTAAGGGCGTTTACGATAAATTTACCCCCGCAGGCGTTTACGAAATGTACCCCCTGCGAAGCTAATGTATTCATACCGTCGTGAGCGGCAAAAATTTGTTGTTTATTCCTTATATTTATATTTCTATTTTCTGCCTTGTCCATTTAATGTGTAGTTTGACCAGATTTGTTTTCATGTATATGAATATATCATATACCGGCCAAATAGGATTGATAGATGTAATATCGATGTAATAGCCATTCCAGTTTCTAAATATGGTGTTAAAAGTAGTCCTAACTACATGTACTGTACTTGAATTATAAATTCAAGGTTTTACCCAGTAAACTTTCTCGCTGTGATTTAAGAACGCTCGTAAGAAACTAAAACAAAAATTTCAATCTGAATATCCATTATCAAAGCATATTTAAACAATTAGGAAGCGCTTGTTTTTATACATGCTTTACACCACAGGTACTTGACACATACTTTATTATTTATTAACACCATCCCCCCTTTTAAAAAAAAAAAAAAAAATTGTTTACCATATTTCTATTATAGATAAACAGCGCAATAAAACCTGTACCGTGAAAACGACATAAAACTTTTTGATGCACATTTTCGTTATAATTCACGTACTGTGGCGTTTTTTGACGGAATTTGATGAAATAAAAAGTAGATATTGATAAATTAGTCATTTCCCGAGGGTACCACAAGAGAAAATCGGCGATCGAGTCTATTTTAGCATCAGCTTAAGTCGATAGTAAAGACTAAGTGTTGAATTGCGCTGTTTACCTTGTTTCTATAATAGAAGTATAGTAAAAAAAAAAAAATTTTTTTTTTTTTTTTTTTTAAAGGGGGGGAGGGGGTTCATAGATAATAAAGTATGTGTCAAGTACCTGTGCTTTACACATAGCAAAGCTGAAATGCGACTACACAGCGTGTACACACACCGCTATCCGTGGCATATCCGCTACACATCAATGGTAGTTTAAATATGTCATAACGGAACATTACGTTCCCATTTTAGTAAGTCTAAAGTGTGAATGCATTATTTTGCTTTATGTTTGAGCGACTTTCCTATGTAATTTTGGTGAACAAATTGTTTGAAGTTGTCAATTTCAAACAACAGGTACTTGACACATAACACCCCCCCCCCCCCCAACACTTTAAAAAAAACCTTTTTGAATCACATTTTCGTTATAATTCACGTACTGTGGCGTTATTTGACGGAATTTGTTGACATAAAAAGTAGACATTGATAAATTAATCATTTCCCGAGGGTACCACAAGAGAATATCGGTGATCGAGTCTATTTTAGCATCAGTTTAAGTTGATAGTAAAGACTAGGTGTCGAATTGCGCTGTTTACTTTGTATCTATAATAGAAGTATACAAATCTAGTAAAAAAAAGAGGGGGGGGGGAGAGGTTAATAGATCTAGATTTGCATGTAAACGCTTTTTTAATCAGGAAAACTACGTTATAAGTTGTCGTAATAGTCTTTAGGGGGTGCTTTCTGTAACGCATTCCCCATAGTACTTCTGTTTATAGCATCGTAATAAACTTATGGTGACTGTTTTGTTCTCAATTTCAGCTTTCGGAGTTCTGTTCCTGCGAAGTGAGAATATTTCCGTTTTACCTGTACCCGAAACATGTTAGGTACTTGCAGAACTACGCTTGGAAACCTATTATTATCCAGGTATTGTTCTCCTGAACGCACATTTCCTCTTTTTAAACGAAGCTTTAAGACATCTCATGACGACCTTTCGATCATAACGCCTTGCCAGACAATTGCAAAAATCATGGATCTTATGGACATGTCGCTAGCAAAGAACCATTGAAGCTTCTCGTGTGAGACCCTACCTTTATATTTGATACTTTGGTTAGAAATAACCGTTGAAAATCACTAAAGCATGAGTATAATCTGGGCTTCACCAGGTACACTGAGATTGGTAAACAAGCTGCCGAGCTTGTGCTGCACATGCTTTGACAGTTACATTGACAGCTCAAATTCAATGGGGAGTACTCTCTCAATGGTCTGAGGAAAAGTCTTTAACCTAAACCTGACGCTGATGTTTGGACAGCTTTTTTTAGATCATCTGTTATACATTGCCAAGGTCAGCTATGCATGTTCATCCATTCGTGCCCAGTGGATTATTCCATGCTTATATATTGGATTACATGTAGTCCATTTTTTACCTAAGGGATGCCTGGTCAAAATTTTCATTTTCATTTTGTTTTATATTGAAATCCCTATCAGCAAACAGTGTATACTCTGATCAGACGCCGAATAATGCGGCATCTGATCAGCGTCTACACTGTTTGCCCATGTCCCATATATGGGTTCGTGGGCATAAATGGGTTAATCATGATTTTAATTATTTAAAAAAAAAACACATGTTGTCGCAGTATTAAGAGGCGTACATGTTATTCACTCGGCCATGGCGATACATATGTTATCGATCGTTTTTTAAAAGGTACAGTGTTCCCTCTCTACAACGACACCTAATGGGAGACAATGATTGTGTGCGGTGTTCGGAGGGAGTCGTTATAGGGAGGGAAATTGGCTTACATTTGCAAACAGCTTGAATCAAGATCAGACGCCGCGTAACGCGGCGTCTGATCTTGATTCAAGCTGTTTGTCACTCATCATTCATTTTTTTCCTGTCAAAATGTCCATTTTTTAAATTGAGAAAAACAGCAGACGACAATTTTAAGCAGACGATATTACAGCCGTGAATAGGTTAGACAAAATTGTCCTATTTAGGGAACTGCGACAAGGGTCGTTGTAAGGAGGGAGCACTGTATATGACTTCTGTTACTCTTCGAGTAAAAGTAATGCCCGCAGTTGGTACATTCTCGACCAGTCTCTATTGTAGGCAACTTTTCGAAATATGATTTAGTACACGTTTTGGTTCAACTAAGGAAGAAAATAACTAAAATATGTGTGGTTTAAAAGATCTATCTTGCTTGCTCCTTCTACAAGCCACTTAATACCTCGCTATTTCTGTTCATTCCGAAATCGCACTTGAAAGCGTTGCTCGGTTAGGTCAGAAATGTGGTATAATCATTATGTTTTACATCTAAAGACGTAAAAACGAAAAAAGCTATGAAGTATTCATGAAAGTCATGTCATTTTCAAGATGTAGTTCTTTAACCCTTTCATGATTAAAATTATCGTGCGATGTTACCCATTTACATGTACCCCCATATTGTCGTCTGCTTCAATTTTGTTGTCTGCAATATCGTTTCAAAGTTAGGTTTAAAATACCACCCCGTCTATATGACAATTGTTTGGGCAAATGAAAGACTGACCCATTTACTGCCTTATCCTGGGTACAAGAAATATTTGCAAACAGTTTGAATCCTGAACAGACGCCGCGGAATAGGCCGTCTGATAGTGAAACAAACTGTTTGACAATAATTCTACTTTTACTTATGTCAAAATACCTAAAAATCCGAACTTTTTAGGGTTAAATCCATCACTATCATATTATATGTATGTCCAGTATGTCGGGGTTACCCCGACCGGGAGTCTCTGGAGGCGGACAGATTCCCCGTCTCAACTTTTATTTTACATGAACTTGGATACCAATCATTTAACCCATTACCCCATAGCATGTTTCTAGTAATTGAAGATAGGTGACCACTTTAAGCAGGCTGAAAGTAAAGAAGAATGTGCCTTAAGGCGCATTCTGCTTTACTTTCAGTCTGCTTTAAGCTACCATCTGCTAGAATATAGAAAATGTTTCTTATCACACATATTCATATCTGTATAAATTGGAACCATTTTTCAGTTGAGGAAAAAATAAGAGGTGTTAAAAGGCGTATTTATGGGGTAACGGGTTAACGAAGAGGTACAATGACAAATGACTGCTAAATTAGTGCAGAACGGCAATGTTCTAGCTCAATGCTTGGCTGTCATCCTTTTAAAGCAAAATCATGTTTTTTAAACAAATGTCAATGATTTTCGCTCAAATTCTTAGTCGAAATGGGGTCGGTTTTCAGAGGGTTTGTTTTGCTGCATCTCCGTTTTATTTTCAGACTGTTGCCAGCCAGTATCCGCTACTATTCTGGATGGACGCATCTGTTCGGTTCAAGACTGAGAATCTTGACAATCTAATAAATGACTTAACAACGGATGGTTTAATGGTGCATGATGATATGACTTATAATCCGGGAATGCTGAGTGTTGGATCAATTACTCATGGGGCAACGTTTGATAGCCTAAACGAACAGCCATGCCTTTATGCAAATCAGAGTATTAAGCATGCTACTTTTATATTAATATTTGCAAACCAAAATATTACAAAATACTTTTTACGTCCTTGGGTCGCATGCGCCTTGTCCCAAGGCTGCATAGATCCCATTAAGAATTCAACGCAATATTTGCGCTGTCCCAGCGAAAGACGTCACAAATACCAGTTATGTCACAGGTATGATCAGTCTGTCTTAGGCATTTTGTACGTTCGTCTTTTTCGAGAAGAAATGGAGAAACATATTATTCCAACAAACTATTTCATGTTCTGCAGACAGCCGGGCATTAGCCCTGATTGTTATCTGTATGAGTAACTAATGAGTGCTCACAGTCCTGGGTCCCGTTTCATACAACTTCGTACGACAAAAAAAGGTCGTAAGTCAAAACTTTAAAATACATTTAATTTCTTATATCTCTATCTACATTTGTAATCCTGTCTTGTGACATCTCTTTGGAATCGTCTTTTCAAGACGATTCCACAGAGATGTAACAAGACAGGATTAGATGGAGAAATAAATAATTATTGAGATTTTTATAATCTGACTTACGACAACGTTTGTCGTACGAAGTTTTATGAAACAGGCCCTAGTTACTCACGGTAAAATATTTTCATTATGAACCCTTTTACTGCCATTATGACGTAATAACCTCTCTAAAGCTGCTTACATTTTTCGACTGCTTTTATTAAGACCTATACAACATGGAGTTTGTATTAGTTTCTGATTTAAGAAACAATGATAATTGGAGTGAAGCAGTTAGGATTCTGATCAGCCCCCTCGTAATGTGTTACGTGGCGTCTGATCAGGAGCAAACTGTTTGCAAATGGCAGTGTTGTCGGCCTGGGTAGTGAAATGGTCAATTACTGATACCTTGTCAATCCCTGAGATTTCTCTCATAGGAAAGACCCTGATCAGAGGACTTCTTAAAAAGTATTAAAGTATATATCGCCTCATTACGGATTTAGTATTTTTTTATCCACTGCTTTAAATCTGACATAATATGAGAATCTAAAGTTGTACTTATTTTACGCGAATACCTAAGTCGTATTGTCATGTATTTCAATATTGTTGTGTGTTATATCGTCTCAAAGTGAGATTAAACCCTTTCACTCTCATACAATGACGTTATAAAGCGCATTTGCAAACAGTTTAATCCTGATCAGATGTCAGGATCAAAACTGTTTGCCACTTGTTTGGAAATAACGTCAGTTATTTAAGAAATCAACTGATCTTTTTCGGCGTTCAAGCGAAATGAACGACAGAACATTATCGGCAAATACCATGAATCGCTAGCGCGATTCATGGTAAATTTGCCGATAATATTCTGTCGTTCATTTCGCTTGAACGCCGAAAAAAATCTGTTAATTTCTTATATTTACAATATATTTGCTGTAATTTCTAACATTAAATAAACATTTTGTTAGTACGCATGTATGTTTAATCCATATTAGAGGTAGATAACACGAACAATGTGTACCCTATAAAGAACAGCCATCACCGACTTACTTAAGCTGTGTACATTCGAAAGCAGAAAAATAAGTCCCATTGTTTACATTCTAAGTCAACAATTGACAGTTTGGCGCGAAAAATGCCGATTTTTGACGTCATTGGAAGTGACATCATTTTAAAGTAGGATAAATATATCGGGGGGTTTTGTCATAAAGAAACGCAGATAGCCGCTGTTTATAAGATAGATGTCACTTTTCTTGCAATTCATCTTATTAATAAAGAAGTAATTTAATCGGGAATCATGGTTTTCATTAATAGGAAGGCATAGATCGGTCATGAACAAATTTAGAAAAATCCGCCAAATTTTGTCCAAGTTGCTGTCCAAGTTCTAAATATTAATTCGCGAATGAAAACTGCATATGTCCCGCCTCCCCTTCGAAACTTTTCAACAAGTCCCGCCCTCTCAAAAAGTGGTGTTTATACGAAATGAACAGCATTTTTTTCAATGGAATTAAATGGTGCGATTGTAAATACACTGCCTTAAATCTTACTTTGAAACGATATTGCAGACAATAATATTGAAGCAGATGACAATAGGCAGCGAATGGGTAAAAATCTCACGATAAATTTGATCATGAAAGTGTTAATCAATGTTGATGATATTGTCTAGACATGGCCGTACCGATCTTGAAAATATTTAAAACAAAGCTACATGTATATCATATGGTGGCATATTTCTGACACCAGTTAACCACTTATTTATCATGATAGATTCCTGTTATCTCACATAAATACTCAACTAGTTAGTTTTTGCAAAAACTTTCGCGTTAGTTTTCAGATAATTATCTGTAAAGTGGAATGTGGAAACTTTTCACGATAGCCAGATAAATATCTGAACACGAACTTTTGTCATGATACTGCTTTAAACAGCCACCCCTTAAAGAATTTATCTAGTTACTTAACTAGATAATTAACTAGAAAAATTTCGTGTTACCAGTTATCTAAAAGTAGGAAAATTCAAGAAATGTTTCAGTTAACTTAGATATTATGTCGTGACAGTATGTGGCACTAACAGGTCATGCGATACGATAATTATCAGGTTTTCATGAAAATATTCCACTTTCCTCTTACTAGATAATTATGTGAGATTTTCAGAAAAGCTAAGTAGTAAGTGGTGTCAGAACCATGCCACCATAATATCACAAAAACGTGTAACTTAAAACCGTTACAACCCGGAATAAACATGGTATAGATATATCGCCGTGACTCGACCGAATGCGCTGAAAAAAAACTCAATTAATATTTATGAAGTAGGCGAGTAGTGCACAATTTATATAATTTTACGCTGGCTGAACACGCTATATGGTGTCGCCGGGCCTGGTCTAATTTCGTCCTATATAATCTATAGTAAAATGCCTTACTTTCCGAGTCAACAGCTCGATCCCTCCAAAACAGGATCTAGGCTATAAAAGACATATACCCTTCAATTATATGGTCATTTCCCTGTTGATTGAGGCCAGTCAACCTATAACATCGGCAATTACATTTTTGCTATCAATGATTTTTTAAGGTCACTGTCAAACAACTTTCACTTTCATCCCATTCACTGTGTTTCCATATGCATCCGCTTGGGGAAAAAGTCCTGAAATGAGATCCCTAAAACAATGCCATTTTGGTGGAAATGACCACAAATAACGAGTTTTCATCAAGAAAACCATTCAAACTCACCCACAGGCAACACTAAACATTGCAAATCTTGGAAATTGTATTTTTCAAGGTACTACTTCAAAGACCCACAACGACCCGGAAGTGATTCCTGACCAGGCCGACACCTAAATATAGCTTCTGTTGATATCGATTGTTTCCGCTACGTTTTACTGGTAGGTCAGGGTTGAAATTTATGAAATTCATATTTAGAATAAGATTTTGATATCTATATGTCATCGTGGTCGAGGCAGTACAGTATTGTTTTACTAAGTATGGCAATGAGTTCGATACCCAGCAGACGCTTTTTTATTATTTTTTAGCTCACCTGAGCACAAAGTGCTCAAGGTGAGCTTTTGTGTTCAGTCAATGTCCGGCGTCCGTCGTGCGTCAATAATTTCTTCAAACATCTTCTTCTCCAAAACCACTTGCCTGATTGCAACCAAACTTTACAGGAATGTTCCTTGGGTCAAGCTCTTTCAAAGTTGTTCAAAGAATTTGAAACCATGCAGAACTCTGGTTGCTATGGCAACCAAAGTGAAAAAATAAGGAAATCTTAAAAAATCTTCTTGTCACAAACCACAAGAGCCAGAGCTTAAATATTTGGCACATGTCATTACCTATAGGTCCTCTATCAAAGTTGTTCAAATTTTGCCCCTGTGGTCAAAATTGGTCCCGCCCCGGGGGTCAACGTTTTACATAGAGTTATATAGTGAAATGTTCAAACATCTTTTTCTCTGAAACCAATATGTCCAGAGCTTTGATATTTAGCCTGGTATTACTTCTAGAGGTATTTGACTTATATTGTTGAATTGGTTCCGGTCCGTTGCATATCTGGGTCACCGGAGCTAAAAATAGATTTTTTTCTATGAGAACTTAAAAAATCTTCTTGTCTGAAACCATAGTACACTGAGCTTAGATATTTTGCACATAGCATCGTCTACAGATCCTCTATTAAAGTTGTTCAAATTTTGTCTCTGGGGTCAAAATTGGCCCCGCCCCGGGGATCACAGTTTTACATGGAGTTATATAGTGAAATGTTCAAACATCTTTTTCTCTGAAACCAATAAGACCAGAGCTTTGATATTTGGCATGGTATAACTTCGAGAAGTCCTTCAAACATATTGTTGAATTGGTTATGGTCTGTTGCATATCTGGGTCACCGGAGCTAAAAATAGATTTTTTCAATGAAAACTTCAAAAATCTTCTTGTCTGAAACCATAGTACACTGAGTTTAGATATTTTGTACATAGCATCGACTACAGGCCCTCTATCAAAGTTGTTAAAATTTTGCCCCTGGGGTCAAAATTGGCCCCGCCCCGGAGGTCACCGTTTTACGTAGAGTTACATAGGGAAATGTTCAAACATCTTTTACTCAGAAACCAATATGGCCAGAGCTTTGGTATTTGGCATGATGTAACTTTTAGCGGTCCTTCACATATATGGATGAATTGGTTCTGGTCTGTTGCATATCTGGGTCACCCGAGCTTAAAATAGATTTTTTCAATGAAAACTTCAAAAATCTTCTTGTCTGAAACCATAGTACACTGAGTTTAGATATTTTGCACATATCATTGTTTACAGGTCCTCTATCTTAGTTGTTCAAATGTTGCCCCTGGGGGTCAAAATTGGCCCGCCCTGGGGGTCACCTTTTACAAATCTTCTTTTCTGAAATCACGTGACCCATCCTAGTGTCACCATGGTCAGGTGAGCGACCAAGGGCCATTCTGGCCCTCTTGTTTTATTATTTGGTTATACGAGTATGCAAGAAGGAGAATCAGAATGGATTGGAAATTCCTTTGGATCCGATTTATGTACCATGATAGTTTTTATATTTGGTAAAGGCAGTGTTCAGACATTGAACTCTAGCGACGAGTATACTCGTCGTTCACAAAGAGTGTATCTGCTGTATACACATGTCCCATACAAACAGTGAATACCACAATCAGAGGGTTCCTTAAGGTACCCTTTTATCAAGGATGCACTGTTTGCCAATTTTCAGTTGTCATATATTTACTAGAATTAATTGGAAACTTGAATAGTCCATTAAAAGTTTCAGTGATAAATGAATTAAGGCATCTGTTATCTAGCAATGAGAAACCACAACGGGTTACATTTTACATACATTTAAAACTTTCAATAATTTACAAAATGTAACGTTCAGGTTATCTATGACACATTTTGCATTATAGATCTCTATGGTGAAAAAATCAAGTAAATTAATTGTTTGGAAACGAATATACTTGTAATAAAAAAAGAAATAAAACCATACGGGATCGAACCCACAACCTTTTAACCTTTTACAAGTACCTTTATACGCTACCAATTACTCTAATTCGATTATTGATTTAAATTCGACACAGAATACACAATATATAAATACGAAAGACTCAAGCAGGAAACGCAACACAGACAATACACCCACCTCTCAAGCAGAACACACACACGGTCATACCATAACAAACAAACACACACACACACACGCACAATCCCATTCCTTCATCTACACACCAAATAGAAAACAACACGCAAGACAAACATAAAGTAAAGTGAATATAGGAGCCCGCCTTGGTACGGTCAGCAGCAATCAATAATTAATTATAAATTAACCATTAACAACCACTGGGGTTAAACCTGGGTTTAGGGGCGCCCAACCTCACTCTTATCTCCTATATTCACCTATAAAGACGAACAGTGTACATAAAATATAATCCCTACATTTCTTCCGTAAATCAAAACGGAAAGTATCGACTTTTATACCGAAGCTAAAAATACCTTTCAGTGACGAAGGAATATTCAAATTTTGACAGGTCAAAAAAAACAAACAATATTATTTTGTGTTTCGTTTGTTTCTTTGACTTATCAAAATTTGAATGGGGATTCAGTTCAAAGATGCTAATCTGGACCTTAAAAATGCTAATCTGGACATTCATTCCATTTTAAGTAGATATCTCTTTTTGTAGACAAAATTTAATAATATCTGTGATAAGATTAGCAGATCTTCACGTTATTAAGATATATTGTTTTATCATTTGTTACTTGTAGCCCTTTAGCATTTGTTTACATACATTTGTTTTAAAGTCTGTTATAAACGCTCTTCAGAGCTTACGTTACCAAATACTTATACATGTATATGTCTTGCTGATTCAAAATAAATATTATCTCATCTTTTAACTGTACCTTAGTCTGGTTCTCTTAACTTCCCTGCCTAATATAGCAATGATTTATATTAACTATCGTGGTATTCCTGTAGCGTGTTCAATTACCATTGTTTGCTATTTAGGTTAGCAGTTTGTGACCCGTGTCGGCGTGCAGAGTACAGTATATGTGATTGTACATACTGAGAAAATGAAGAATAAAACTTGATAAAACTTGGAACACGTTTTCTTTCCAAATAACCCCGGTTACGCTTAAACTATAATTATTATTGCAAACAGTTTGGAGCCAGATCAGACGCCGGGTAACCCGATGTCTGATCAGGCTCCAAACTGTTTGCCACTCAGATTATTAAAACTGGTAGTCAGAATTGTCAAAATGTTGTCATTTTCTATATTTCATTGCAATGCGTTTGAACGACAGAATAACGTTTTCTCCACTGTATTTCAGACCGGTAGCCAACTCGCAATCGATAGCCACCGACGGCCATCGATTTGTTTACTGAACTCATCAATTTTCTCTGAATATAGCTTCGATTATTCCTATCACGTATATCAGGGGCAGGTAATCCAAACTATCAAATTGTGGAGACGCCTATAAATGGTCATACACGTTTCTCTCAGCTGAGTCTCCACTGATTTTTCTATTCAAATAATATTAAATTACAATATATATAATTACTTTAACTCTTTAATACCTCCCTGAAACTTCAAAAAGACGATTCTTTCTTCCCATTAAGTCTAGTCTATATTGTACTATATCTAGGAGTGCTGTTTTTGGTGGGGTTTTTTTTTTGGGGGGGGGGGGGGGGGGTCAATATACCGGTATTGTAAATTGACAGACGATGCAGATTCTGATCAGAGAACTCCCTTAGGATCCCTCTGATCTGGGTCTTTGGTCACTGTTTGCATAGAACGGTATACTAAATACATGTACCTCGGGGTAGACGTCCAGTCAAATCTAGCCTGGAGGGAACATATCGACAGAGCTTCCAAAAAAAGCCAACAATATGCTGGGTTTTCTCAGAAGAAACTTCTACAGGGCTACAGAGGAGACTAAGACAAATGCTTATAAAGCTATTGTTAGGCCTCATCTGGAGTACTGCAGTTCAGTTTGGAGCCCCTTTCAAAAAGACATGATCCACCAGATTGAAATGGTACAGCGCCGAGCAACCCGCTTCGTCACCAATAGGTATCGAAATACAAGCAGCGTTACAGACATGCTAGACTACCTAGAGTGGGAATCTTTAGAATCCAGACGAGTAAAGGCCCAAATTACCATGCTGTATAAGATCGTGAATCAACTGGTGGATATCTCATCATCAGACTATCTGTCTGAAGTTTCCTCCAGGACAAGAGCAACTCACAACCTGCGATTCCACCAATACTCAACATCTACCGAGTACTTCAGACATAGAACAGGAGCATTAAAACTTTTCTTCCCATGAGTCATACCCATGTGGAACAAACTCCCAGCTAGAATAGCTGAGGCTCCCTCTTTGGCATCCATGAAGAGGAAGATGTCAACCCAGCCCTTCTAAGGGGAATTCCCATCCCAACTAAAGCACCTCAGTATTTGGAGTGAGCTGTGCCGGCGGGACCTTGTGTCCTGGTAGCGCCACGGAAGCCGGATTGGTCTCTCTGATGGGGTGTTTTAGTTGGATGATCTCTCCTTTTCTACCTTTTAACTTTTGCAGTCCGTTTTCTTGACCGCACTTTTTCTACCTTTACTATTTTCGCTTTGTTGGCTCGGAGAGCCTATTTCGAATCCTATTGTATGAAACTGGTGCGAGACTAGCTCCCCCTACAAACAAATCCTGTCATACGGGGTTAACATATGCTATAACGGAGCTTCAGTTGCTGGGTACGTCCCTGTAGCAGCACTCCCCGAGTCTGTACCTGTGGCAATTTAAACACCGTATTTACTCTCTTGTAATAAACATTCACATAGTAGTCATAGCAGACGATGCATTATAAGACATGCACAGTACAAAATTCTTTAGGGTCTTTAAGCGCTGCAGGTTTCTGCTTAATGCATGGCAATGGTAATGCAGAAACTCCATAATTAGCTTTCTGCATTACTTTGTTCTACATTAAACTGAAAGTCCGAGCCTGCAGTACTACAGTACTTTGATTTTTCTTTCTCTTCTTAGCGCACCGTCATAGTATAGTCAAGGTTGACTGTTTGGCGTATAATGTAGATGTCGATGTAAATGGTATAATTATGCAGACAATTTTACATGCGTGACTTGGGTTCAAATGGTTATATTTATATACTGGTTTGTTCTTGCATGTTGCTAGTTAACATTGAATGTATTAAATTGTTGTCAATTATATTATGTTTTGTATCAAATTCCTTTTTATGGGTCTACATATACAGATTTGTGCGCATGCGCTAAGTATCGTACACGAAAATTTTGGCTGACACTCAAATCGACTATTTTGTCATTAATACCGTATGAAAATACTCTAAAATTGTTTCTCTTCCATTCTAAGCTCATTCTTATTGGTTTGTTCTGGAGGCTGGTTGATTTTGAGTGTTATTTATTGCAGTTTTGATTGTTTTGAATGTTTAAAAAAAAATGTGTTATTGTGGGTTTACAAAATGTCGTTGTTCACAGTCGGGCACACCTGCGTCAAATCGTAGACAAAGGATCTGTTTGACCTGGCTGTGTCGGATTGTTATCATCCTTCGTCATTTTGTCGACGCTGTGTGACCTCTGTGTGTTGCAAGCCATAGAGTCTGCCTAACTCATCCATCTGAAACCACCTTCTTGTGATCATTTTTCTCGAAATCATATCCCGAAATTTTCATCTCACATCATCATCAATCATCACTTCCAAGGTCATTTTTTTTCTTTTCTAAACCGGCCCCCTGTCATTCGACTTAGCCTTAACTTCTGATATTATCTTCCTGAAATCGTAATCCTGTACTCATTATCACCACATACCATTTCATTGGAATCATCATTATACATATGTCGGCGTCATTTGACCTATATTTTGTCCTAGTGCCTTCGGGAAACCTAACATTCAGTCTAACTGGTTCATCCACCGAAATAATCTATATCTGAGGCCATCTTCTTGAAATCGTCATCCAGGAATCACCATCATCTCATTCATCATCATCTAATCACCATTTTCTCGAAATCATCATTCCATAGCATCATCCCTCATCATCCTTGATTGATCCAACATAATATCATACCATCATCTTCCTTAAATAATCAACTTCCAGAAATCATCATTATTTCATACAATTAACCCTCATCATTCTTTCCTGAAATCATCATCATTTCATAGCATGGATCCACACTGCAGAAGTCGGCAGCGATACACAATAACCATGGGAACCTTATTGGCGATACTTGTCATTGTTAGCTTTACAGAGACATCCCAACCGACAACAGGAACACCATCCCTCCTAACTGGTCTATCTATACGATCTATGAAACATAGATTCTGGTCGTTCGCCCATCAATCAAATGCACATAGGGACAAGACCTTACTTATTTGTATACTCCTATTAAGAGGAGACATTGAATCAAACCCAGATCCGACAGGAACTGCACAAGTCTTTCCATGTGGCTTATGTGAACTACCAGTAACATGGGAGTACCAAGAGGGACTTTGCTGTGACGGATGTGACCTTTGGCATCATCGCTCATGCATTGAGCTTTGTTCAGCTGATTATGACCTGTTAGCTAAACACTCTCACGTACAATGGCTTTGTTGCAAATGTGACAGCGTAAACATTTCTAGTTTTACCTTTAGGAGCTTTGAACTTACCACATCAAACAATTTCCAACCACTTGCATATATTGATTCATCCATTGACTCCTTTTCATCCAATAACGTATTTAGTCCACTGTATTCTAGCAGTCCAATGAGCAGCTCGTCAACTTCTAGACGACTACATCAATCATCCTCGACAGACACCAGTAAGGGAAATACCTCATCATTATACTGTGTCTCGGACAAGAAATACCTGCGCATCATGAACATCAACTGTCGCAGCGTCAATGGAGGAAAGAGGGCAGAACTGGCAGCAGCTCTCCTCTACATCAAACCAGATATTGTGTGCGGCACAGAGTCTTGGTTAAAGGGCATGAAACCGGGTAAACCTACTTCTCCAGATGCTATACAGCCAAGTGAAGTATTCCCAAGTCACTACAAAGCTTACAGGAACGATAGCGGCACCCTTGGAGGAGGTGTTTTTATCCTAGTACATGAGGACCTTGTAGCAGAAGAAAAGGCTGATCTTGTTACACACTGCGAAATTGAATGGGTCCAAGTGAAGCTCAAAGGAAAAAAGTCACTACTTGTGTCCTCCTTCTACATGCCACATAGGAATATGTCTGACGTGAATGAACTACGAAAGTCCATTGAACTAGACGCATCAGAAAAGGAGAGGCTTACCATTGTTGCACGCGATTTCAACTGCCCAGATATTGATTGGCAGACCTCATCGGTGCGGAAAGAAGCCCAAGACAAGGAAGTTCAACAGGCAATCTTAGATTTGTCCACAGACTTCAACTTCACTCAAGTCAACACGAGGCAATAATCTTCTCGACTTGATCTTCACCAACAACCCATCCTTAATCAAGTCAACTGCCAACGCCCCAGGAACATCCGACCATGATATTGTAGTCGCCGACTCTGACACAAAGCCATACTATGCCAAACAGAAGCCCATGAAATGTTACATATTTTCAAAGGCCAATTGGTATGCTCTAAAGACCACTGTCACCGACATTTCTACTAAAGTAATCCACGTCTATAACAATGGATATTCTGTACATGAACTCTGGGACACCTTTAAAACAGAACTCCAGTCTGCTATCCAATCCAACATTCCATCTAAGATGAAGTCTTCCAACAAATCCACACCATGGATCAATAAAGAAGTTAGACGTCAACTTAGAAGGAAAGCACGTCTCTACAATCGAGCACGAAAGACAAATGATTGGAAACAGTACCGTACCTGCCAAAGAGAAACGAAGAAAATGCTAAGGAAGGCCGAATCAGAACACATAAATAAGGTCATCAATGAAGGTCTACAGAAAAACAATAGCAAGCCTTTCTGGAACTATATTAAATCAAAGAAAGAAGATAGCATTGGCATAGCTCCACTAAGAGATCAAGGCCAACTCATCACAGACTACAAAGGAAAGGCGGAGATTCTTGTCAATCAGTTTGAATCCGTATTCACCAAAGACGATGAAACTAGCCAAAACCCTCCACTTACTGGACATGTGCCAGAGGATGTGCCTCCACTAGAAATTGGAACTGACGGTGCTCAGAAACTATTGTCCAACATCAAGGTAAACAAAGCAGCCGGCCCTGATGAACTCCCAAACAGAGTCCTCCAATTATGCTCTTCAGAAGCAGCACCAGAAATCACTGCTATCTTTCAGAGATCAGTAGACACAGGAGAACTGCAAAAGGACTGGAGGGATGCAAATATCGCACCAGTATATAAGAAAGGAGATCGTCACACCGCCGAAAATTACAGGCCAGTATCCCTTACGTGCGTCTTCTCCAAGCTTTTGGAGCACATCATCAGCCATCACATACTGAACCATTTTGACAAACATCATATCCTTAGTTCCCTTAACCATGGATTCCGCTCTGGCTATTCTTGTGAAACCCAACTAGTGGTTACAGCCCATGACCTACTAAATTTTCATGACAAAAATCATCAAGTTGACACTGTCATCCTAGACTTCAGCAAGGCTTTTGATACGGTACCCCATAAGCGTCTACTACACAAGTTAGACAACTACGGCATTAGAGGTCCCATCCATACCTGGATTACCAACTTTTTGACTCAACGAGAGATGTGTGTTGTCGTCGGAGGTGAGAAATCCCACCATGTCCAGGTAGGCTCTGGTGTACCCTAGGGCACCGTTCTAGGCCCTCTGCTTTTCCTGTGTCATATCAATGACCTACCAGAGAAGGTTACACCACAGATACGCCTGTTCGCGGACGACTGCCTTTTGTACAGACCAATTAAGTCTTCAAAGGACCATGACCTACTTCAAACAGATCTTAACAACCTTCAACAATGGGCCCGAGACTGGGGCATGAAGTTTAACGCCAAGAAATGCTATCTTCTCAGCTCCAGAAATAAATCTATGCATTTCTATACCATCAACAATACTATACTTGAACAAGTTCAAAACAACCCATACCTTGGCATCTCATTATCTGAAGACCTAAAATGGAAGACTCACATCAACAACATCACCAAACGTGCAAACTCTACACTAGGTTTCCTTCGTCGAAATTTAACAAACTGCTCAAAAGACTGCAAGAAAAATGCCTACATTGCATTGATCAGGTCCAAGTTGGAGTACGGCTGCAGTGTCTGGGATCCCTACCAACAGACAGACATCGATAGACTTGAGCGCGTACAGCGATCAGCGGCTCGGTTCATCACCAGAGACTACAAGACTCAAGAAGATGGCTGTGTCACCAACATGCTAAGGGACCTGGAGCTACCTCCACTACAAGAGAGACGACGCCACCACAGACTGACTCTTCTGTACAAGGTGGTGAAAGGGCACGTACCGGTGTAACGAAGTATTTTGACCCCCATCGAAAAATGATCCCCCGGTCAAAATTCGACGACGTAGAATGACCCCCGGTCATTTTTCGATATCGTTCAATGAACCCCCGGTCATAATTCGACGTCGAAATTTGACCCCCGGTCATAGTACTGTAGCGGGCAAAGCTCTAGGGGAAGCCTTGCCCGTCACGAATACCGAGTTCTTTGTTTGAGGAGAGTAACATATAAGTGACTAGTCCTTCATATTATCAGATCTTTATTACTACTAATTCTAATAACTAATTTGCTGGCTGCTATTATCTATCAGAGTTGGTAACTACTTACCTCTCTACCATTCAAGATCACCAGATCTTTCTTTATATGTGAATGCAATTTGCCAGCCCTGTTTGATTGAACAACAGCCTACTTACAGACAGACTGCTGTACAATCAAAAGGGCTTACAAACATGAACATCAACAAATACATATATATTACTAAGATAAATAAACAGATTATAATAATTATTTAAGATGTCTAGTGAAAGTACTTAACTTGTTTTGGAAACCTATATTAATATTAAAAACTATCTAGCCTAAACTTTCAAATTACCTCCCTTTTCCCCATTACACTACTATGACTCCTCTCATGAAGTGTTTTGACCCCTCCTGAAATATATCGACCCCCATCGAAAAATGACCCCCACCCCTCTTTAGCAATTAACAGACACAGTTTAACCCATTGGACCCTTGCGACGAGTATATTAGTCATTTACAAACAGTCTACCTAGCAATAGTACATGTGTCCTTTGTAAACCGTGTAGACCCAGATCAGACTAATCCCAAAGGAGCTCTCTGATATGTTTGTAATATATGTCAGTTTTGAAATATATTGTATAAAACAACTCTAGCTAGTCAAAAGTTGACTTGACATAACTAGAAAAAAATTGCATTGTCCACTTGAAGTTTCAGGTGTGAATAAGTTAAAAGATATA
This sequence comes from Gari tellinella, assembly GCA_922989275.2. Taxonomy (NCBI): domain Eukaryota; kingdom Metazoa; phylum Mollusca; class Bivalvia; order Cardiida; family Psammobiidae; genus Gari; species Gari tellinella. Next base: position 107,420,177 of record OV277857.1, read on the forward strand.
TAAAATTTAGAAGATAAACAAGTCAAAATTCAGACTTATGATAAGCGCGCCATGGAAACGTACAGTATACTAAATGCTGTTGAAGCTGTTCCCGATGGGTTACGTTAACCTTGTGCCTGTCTGTTGGATACTGATGGTAGGGAAACAAGGTGGCTGCGGGTCTGTGGTGTAATTCGTGGACAGCTTATTTATAAATAAGATGTCTAGTGAAAGTACTGAACTTGTTTTGGAAACTTATATTAATATTAAAAAACTATCTAGCCTAAACTTTCAAATTACCTTCCTTTTCCCCATTACACTCCCCCCACCTAAACAAATGCCAATTAAACGCATTTGTTTAAATTGAAGAAAAGTGTAACAAAATGAATTTAGAAAATGAATGCTATAAATTAGAAAAGATTAAATAAATTATTTAAGTATGATTACATATGATTTAGGATACCGCCTGTTCAAACGTTTAACCCCTGAACAAAATACGCAAACTCCTAATTTTCAAACAGTATGCTTTTAAAAATAATAAAGACATCTGTATTGTTAAAACATCAAAGAATTTTTGAAAATGACAAACATTTTTGACTCTGATCAGATGGCATCGAAATGAGCCTTTTGATCTTAATCTACAATGTTTACCTGTAACACAAACAGGGGAAAATGTTTAAAACGGCGCTAACTATCTTTTATTAACACTCTTAAATCTTAATTTTGCTTAAACAAAAACAAGTACATCAAAATTGGATACAGAATCGAGCATTTAGCAACTATAAAGTTCTGGCATTTAAACTTCACAAACACAAATCACAAAACCTGTTCATCCCTTATATTGATAACTCAACTCAGTTTTTGAGAATATCCAATATATATCTACTACAACTCAACGGAAGAAGTACTTCCATAAACTTCTTCATCTAGACAATGATGATGCAGCCTTTGACACAACTAGTACAATTGGCTAGTCATCTACGGAATATTTCTTTCAAATGTAAATATTACTCTCAATGACAGCACGAAACCAGGACGTGTCAAAAGAACTGTATGCATCAAAACCATTGCTATGTTTATTCCACCATAACTAGAATGACTTCGGAATAGTATGTTTACCTTATACCATTACTCTCATCATTCATCTCTGTTTGGCTTTAGGAAAATTCCACAACAACAAAAAAATCCTTAAATTCATAACATAAAATACTAAACAACAAATAAATACGAAAGAAGACTCAAGCAGGAAACGCAACACAAACAATACACCCATCTCTAAAGCAGAACACACACACAGCCACACCATAACAAACACACACACACACAACCACACACACACACACACGCAATACCATTCCTTCATCCACACACTAAATAGAAAACAACACGCAAGACAAACATAAAGCTAAGTGAACATAGGAGCCCGCCTTGGTACGGTCAGTAGCAATCAATAATCAATTATAAATGAATTAATTATTAACAACCACCGGGGGGTTAAACCTGGGTTTAGGGGCGCCCAACCTCACACTTATCTCCTATATTCACCTATAAAGACGAACAGTGTACATAAAATATAAACCCTGTTCCACAACCTTACAATCAAAAAGACCGCCAGCACAGTAAGTAAATACATGTAAAACATCCAACACAATTCTCTGACAGGATTATTAGTAACACGGGAAAGAATTAAACATTCAAGCCCGTGTTAAAAATAACCCACTATGGCAACGGTCAAATTGTACTCAAGCGAATAGTCTGTAGTCACGAGTAACTGTAAGACATGGGAGGGTTTATGGTACGACAGAGAGGGAGAGAAAAACCAAAGCACGAAATTCCGACATAACTCTCCCGGTTAAGGACGGCTTTAGAGATACATCATCATGTAGTGCTAAGCCCTGTCTGTCGTCGCACAACCAAAGAGGAAAGCATAGTTATCAATTGTAGATTGATCGATAACCAAACGTGAAGTGCGCAGCAATATAGTTGGATCATAATCTTTTTTGAGGAAAAATCTAATACGTTTCACAAATAGGTTTTGAAAATGCATATGTCCAAGAATCTTACGAAGTCTGTAAATCACATCACCATAAAACTCCGGATGTGAAATACCTTGCCGCAGAAAAGACTTTAAGTTACATTTATACTTGTTAATGAGAGGAAGATTTCTATAAAAGAATTTAGAAAATGTTTTACGAAGTTTATGAAATCTGTACCCCTGTTTAAGAAGCTTTTCAGTAATAGTTTTATTACGAATGTGGAAGTCCTCAACAGAGGTACAAGCCCTAGCAAAACGAATAAGTTGTGAAATATAAACCCCGTAAGATGTAGAACGGGGAACATCGCCATCTAGATGAGGATAGTTTACAATACTAAAATCAAAATCATCTCGTTTATCGTAAATCTTAGAAGAAACAATACCGTTATTTATTAAAAGATCCAAATCTAAAAATGGTGCCGATAAATTTGACTCGTTTGTTTTATGAAGGCGTAATTCTTTTGGGTAAATAAAAGGAAACAACGTATCAAAAAATGGGTTGTCTATATTAAAAATATCATCTAGATAAATATCAAATATCAAAAACGACAAATATCAGTATTGAATCTATGATTTGTGAAGTCTAAAGCGTATCAATATTCTTTCTTTTCAGTATCCAAACAACACTAAAACAGCAAATATGCCATGAAAAACAAATTCGTGCATCGATTCTCTTACCAATTTTGAAATTGGAGAAATATAACTAACACATTTTGATAATCACCAGATAAGTAGCATCAAATTTGAATTGATCAAAACTGACATCATAAATATCACTATCTTAAATTAACAATATCAAATTGGAATTGATCAAAGCTGGCACCATTAATATCACTATCTTAAATTTACAATTATCAAATTTGAATTGTTCAAAGGTGATACTTGTAAATATCACTATCTCTACAGCTAATGCAATGTATTTGACAACATACATAATAATGCACTTACTACACATACAAGATACTATTTACAAAACTATTGGTCTGGTTTCAATATTCAAATACATACTAATATATTTACTACACACAAAGTATACTATTTACAAAATATTGGTCTGGTTCCAATATTTGCTCTGCCGAAAACTCAACGGCAGAGAACATTTCTAACTGTCTGTTTGCTTTGTCTGCCATACCGTGTTATGACAGGCTCAGAGGAAGTTTCATCATTTTGATTAGTGTCTAATCTATCTGCTTCTGGCAGATTAATAGCATCTGAATCATCAGGTGCCAAATTCAGATTAGTATCTAATACATCTGCTTCTGACAGATCAATACTATCTGATTCATCAGGTGCCCAATTCAGAGGTGGTATTTTACCATTATACTTTTTCAAGTGGTCTACATGTACTACAATTGGTTTGAGTGTGGGGGATTTTTGAATTGTGTAGGTAACGTTAGTTAGCTGTTCCTTAATTTTGAACGGTCCCGTCCAACCCAAACCTAAACCTAGTTTACACTTAGCAGCAGGAGGATACCATCTCCATACAAAGTCTTCAGGATGAAATTTGCATGGTTTAATCCCTTTGTCATAGTTCTTTTTCTGTCTGGCTGCTGCTGAACCTAGATTAATACTAGCATAGTCAAATAGTTTTTGAAAAGACATGTTCTAACCACTGAATGTATTGAACAGTGCATCTTTCAATTTTGTCTTGACATGGGCTGCCTGAGATAATGTCTATAGGATAAGGTATATCTCTTCCTAACATGAGTCTATTCGGACTACAGCCAGTGCTTTCCTGCGCTGTTGACCTATATGCCATTAAAAGAAATGGTATTTGTTCATCCCATCTATTTTGATTTCCATCAGCATACATAGATAACATTTGAAGAAGGGTCCTATTGAACCGTTCCACCAAGCCGTCTGACTGTGGACGATAAGGACAGGTTCTTGTCTTTTCAATCTCTAGTTTAGAACACAAAAGAGAAAACAGCTTGGATTCAAATTCTCGCCCTTGGTCAGTATGTATTTGTTTTGGTATGCCAAATCTGGATATCAACTCAGAGACCAACTTGTCTGCAACGGTTTCCGCAGTATGATTTGGTACGGGATATGCCTCAGCCCATTTCGTAAAATAATCACAAACAACAATTATGTATTGATTTCCACAACTAGAAACTGGGCATTCCAAAATATCAATTGCTACTCTATCCAAAGGTTCATAGACTAAATACTGTTGTAGACAAGATTTGGTAAACTTAGAACCTGATTTGCGCCTTTCACACAAATCACATTGCTGTATCCAGAGTCCTATATCTGATGACATGCCGGGCCAATAGAAACGTCTCCTTACAGAAGCTATTGTCTTATTCCTGCCTAAATGTCCTGCAGTTTTGTTTGAATGAAGTTCTTTGAATATATGTGATTTAATAACTGATGGTGCAACTAAGAGAAGCTTATCGGCTAAGTCTATTTCGTCATACCAATTATAGTAGAGAACTTGTTCTTTAACCATCAATGATTCTCATAGACCCCAGAGAGTTTTAACCTGTTTTGATTCAGAGTTTATCTCTTTTCTTGAAGGTTTTTCTTTGAATCTTTGCTTTTGAGTGATCACTTTCTTAATGCATTTGTCTGTACTTTGAAACTGCCGTATTTCGCTTAGACTCCAAGACTGCAACCAAGAAAAGTCATGACTGTCAACAGACTCCACAGGATCACAGGTCATACAATTTCCTTGTGCAGGAGAATTTGCTCCTTCTTTGGTAGAATTTGTTTGACCGTGACTGATGGAAGCATCTGCAGAAGTATCAGGCAAATGATTGCCGTCTTTACTTGAAGCAGCAGTCATGTTCTTCTGATTTGGCTTAGTCTTTGCATCCAGAATTAGTGCAACGCCTACGAGGTTTCCTACTCATTGAGTCAGCATTTGTGTGATTTACTCCCTTACGGTGTTCTATATTAAAATCATATGTACCTAGGACAGTTAACCACCTAGCAACCATGCCTTCTGGATTTTTGAAATTCTGAATCCATTTTAATGCAGAGTTGTCAGTTCTGACAAGAAAATGTCTTCCCCAAAGATAATGTCTGAATTGCTTAATGAATGTCACAACAGTAAGTAATTCTCTGTATGTTGAACAATAATTTTGTTGAGACTTGTTCATCGTTTTGCTTGCATAGCAAATGACCTTTCTTGACTATCTTGAACTTGCGATAAAACAGCACCTAAACCAAATGCACTTGCATCCGTATTGAGGATGAAGAGGCCATTTTCTTTTGGATATCCAAGAATGGGAGCAGACACTCAGCTTTGCTTTAGACTTTCAAATGCATTCTGACATTCCTTTGACCAAGAAAATTTAATTTCTTTCTGTGTTAGACGTGTCAAAGGATAAGCTTTTGATGCAAAATTCTGTATAAACTTCCTATAATACCCATCGGTTCCCAAAATTCCAACTGAATCTGTATCGGCTACATAAAACTCTTGATCAAAGCACAGGTCATCTAGACTAAATGGTAATGTAATAGAACCTTTGACGTTAAGTGCGGTACCGTTTGCTGCAGTCAGCTCGCAGCTTGTCGTTCCTAAATGTAAATTTGGCAAATCTTTACAAAGTGTTTTGAAAAGTTCATTTGATATAATACTTGATGAAGAACCTGAGTCAAGTAACATTTTGTAAGACTTTCCTTGAATAACTATATTTGCAAAAGGTGTCGCACTTATTTTGTTAACAACTGGTAGTGGCCCACTATTAGACTTTTGATTGTCAATGGCTGGACTTTTGTGCGCAAGCTCCGCCATTCCTAGTTTTCCTGATACGACGGGTTTGTTTGTATGTTTGTCGGGCAGACATTTGCATAATGCCCTTTAATATGGCATCTGAAGCATTCAACTTCATCTTTAGGTCGTCTCCTACATTCATTTGTGGAGTGGCCCAATATGTGGCAATTTTGACATTTAATATTATGTCTACTCATCCTACAATCTCTTGCATAGTGACCCAATTTGTGACAGACATAACATTCTACGTCCTTTTTGTTTCTCTTTTGTTGTGAATGTTGTTGTGGTGTCATTTGTCCCATGCATTTGAGTAATGTCTGTAACATTTGTTCTAAGTCTGTGCTGGCTGGATGTTGACTACTAGTGGTATTGTTGTGTGATGTTTGCCTTTGACTGCATTATTAGCACCCGTGTCAGTAGATGTATCATGCTTTTGTGGACTTTGACTTGAACCCTTAACAGCTTCATATTATACAGTCAAAGCTATTGCCTGGTCTACGGTTTTAGGATGCTTGAAAATAATGTGTTCTCTTAAGTCTGAGGTTCCTACCCCGACTAAGTACTGCTCAAGCACATTGATTTCTCTATATTCATGTGGGATGTCTGGAAAAGCCAAACAAGCAATGCGCCTAAGAGAGTAAGCATAGTCAGCAGGGCTTTCCTTAGTATTACGCTTACGTGACCTAAATTCACACTTATAAGCAACCCCTCTTTCTTGTGGGTCATATCTCTCTGTGAGTATTGACTTCAAGCTAGTATAGTCATTGAGTTTGGCGAGAGGTAAGTCACCTAATAACTTTTGGGCTTGGCCCCGCAAAGAAATTCCTAACTGCTGTGCTTTCTCACTATTTGACCAATTATTCCAAAGGGCTACTTGTTCAAAGTGAATAATGTAGTCTTTCCACTCAACAGTTCGACCATCAAATTTGTCTGGTTCTTTTTCTTTTCGAAAAACTCTGTGTTGAGACAAAGAACTGTCATGTTGACCAATACCAGTGTTTTGTGTAGCTGAGTGATCTAGGGCTACACTATTCCTAACTTGGTGAGGCATATTTGAGTATAAAGTGTTCTGAGCTAAGTCTACATTGTTCTTGTTAGAAGTCTGGTCACTGAACCCTTGGTATAATGTTTCACTATAAGTTGGATCACTTGCCACCCTAGGGGGAAACTGATACATTTCTTGCCCACCCACCCTAGGGGGGAACTTATGCATGTCTTGCTCCTGAGCTACACTCTCCCTAGGGGGGGACTTTTTTATTTCTTGCTCCTGTACTGCACTCGACCTAGGGGGAAACTGGTGCATTCCCTGCTCCTGTACTATAAGACTGTCAATTTGTGCTTGTAAAGACAATAGAAGTTTCAAATGTTCATTTTCACCACTTGTTTTTAATTGACTGATCTGTGGTTGTGTATCTGGATGCCAAGATCCTTTATTAGTGTCTTTAAAGATAGAGTGCTTTGGAGCAAAAACCGACGCAGTCTTTGAAGCACTGACGCCTGCTGCTTGTATATTGTCATGTTGTGAAACAGCTGTTTGTAATACACCAGATTTTGTTTCTAAATTTGAAAGAAATGTTTGCTTTACCTTTGAGTCTGTCTGACAGTCACTTTTATCAATGCCAGTGCTTTGTTTTAACCCATGCACTGGTGAAGCTAGCTCTTTACGAATGAAATCATGTACAGAAGTGTGTGTTGTTAACTGAGGTGTACTATACACAGGTAAACTAGTTTTAGCACGTGTAGAGTGTGCCTCGTGTTGTGAAGGTAGTGTTTTATTTTGTTTACGCCTTTCTGTTATATTTTGATCCGAAAACGATAAAAACTTTTCAATTTTGGAAGAAACATTTGCTGCTTCCTGATCTGTTAATGGTAAGGACTGATCTTTGCCAGTAGCCATTTTGCCGTAATTTGAAAAATCATAAAACTAAATTATTTAATTATATTTGACAGAAAAGAAATAACTTGTAGGCCTAAACTTTTTTTCTTTTTTTTTTTTAAATTTACAAACGTTTCAAGTTTACTCTCTTCAAACAAATGGACGAGCCCCCCTTTTGTAGCGGGCAAAGTTCTAGGGGAAGCCTTGCCCGTCACGAATACCGAGTTCTTTGTTTGAGGAGAGTAACATATAAGAGACTAGTCCTTCATATTATCAGATCTTTATTACTACTAAATCTAATAACTAATTTGCTGGCTGCTATTATCTATCAGAGTTGGTAACTACGTACCTCTCTACCATTCAAGATCACCAGATCTATCTTTATATGTGAATGCAATTTGCCAGCCCTGTTTGATTGAACAACAGCCTACTTACAGACAGACTGCTGTACAATCAAAAGGGCTTACAAACATGAACATCAACAAATACATATATATTACTAGTCTAAGATAAATAAACAGATTATAATAATTATTTAAGATGTCTAGTGAAAGTACTGAACTTGTTTTGGAAACCTATATTAATATTTAAAACTATCTAGCCTAAACTTTCAAATTACCTCCCTTTTCCCCATTACACTACTATGACTCCTCTCATGAAGTGTTTTGACCCCTCCTGAAATATATCGACCCCCATCGAAAAATGACCCCCACCCCTCTTTAGCAATTAACAGACACAGTTTAACCCATTGGACCCTTGCGACGAGTATATTAGTCATTTACAAACAGTCTACCTAGCAATAGTACATGTGTCCTTTGTAAACCGTGTAGACCCAGATCAGACTAATCCCAAAGGAGCTCTCTGATATGTTTGCAATATATGTCAGTTTTGAAATATATTGTATAAAACAACTCTAGCTAGTCAAAAGTTGACTTGACATAACTAGAAAAAAAATTGCATTGTCCACTTGAAGTTTCAGGTGTGAATAAGTTAAAAGATATATATGGTGTGAATTACTTGAGAAAGTTATACATTACATTACAAGTGTCACCAATTACATTGCTAAAGAGTGTATTATATTACAATTATTATTACGTTTATATTTTTAATGTATTAAATTACAAGTACATTGGCAAAGTAATGCATTACATCACACATTACATTTTGATAACAGTCAAAAACATTACTGAAAAAAAACTAATAAGCATATCATATATAACTGATAGGTTATCATTTACAAGTTCTTTGTCAACTAAATAATCAAAGATTCTAAACTTAAGAATACATAGATGCAAGTTTACAGTTTGAAAAGTCACAGCCTTTTTATAGTGCCCCCTGGGTAAGGAAGTATACTTTTGTAAGCAAGTGAGCCCTTAACCCTTTCCTCCACAGTAGCGCCTCAGGCCGCCTGAACCTACATCTGCAAATAAGATTAAGATACACTAATAAAATCCAATAATAGTTTTAATTACAGGCGTCAGCTAACAACAAAATGAGTGTAAAGCAGAAAGCATACATGAGCTTTCTGCATAAAATTCATATTGCTGTATGCATTGTCCTGCCTTAATCACAGTTAAACGTAGCTAATTTGCAAGCTTGCCTATGGAGCAAAGGGTAAATACAGACCAAAAGTTTTGTACAAAGCTCTTTGAAGTGCTTTCTACATATTAAACCTGTTATATGAAATGGCATGTCTTTTTTGCCTGTATACATCTTAATTGAATTACTGCTAATTACCAAGACAAAATGTATAAATGTTACTGTTGCACATGACATCATTAAAGTTTCAAATACATTGTCTGTTAGATGCATTATGTCAGACCTGATTATTTAACCCTTTACTCCTTAGCCTGTTTCTATTCTTGAAGATATGTGACTATTTATTGAACGTAGTTTACAGTCTATCAGCAAAAAATCTGAGGAAGCGCACTGTAACTACTTTATGTTATGGGTTGGTGACAAGGGACGACAAATATTCTCAACCATGACATTTACAGAAGAGGAGAAGAAAGGGATTAAGCACTATTACAGTGCATTTGAAAAGTACTGTGCGCCGAAGTCAAACCGGATATACAACCGATATAGGTTTAAATCCCGCATTCAGCAGGACGGAGAGCCATTTGAAGCATTCGTGACTGAATTGAAACTATTAGTCAAAGATTGTGGCTACCCAAATGGGATGACTGATGAAATGATCAGGGACCACATTGTTTTTGGGATAAAAAACAATAAAATCAGAGAAAAACTGATAAATGAAGGCTCAGACTTAACCCTGGAGAACTGTGTAGACATTGCACGCACATATGAACTCAGTCAGTCTCAGGTGCGACAGATTACTGCTAGTGACCAAGCAATAAGCGCAATACATCGCAAACCGGGACGTCTTGTACAATCGCAGAGGGAAGGAATACCCAGACCGTCAGGAACGATGCGTGCCCAAACCGGTCGACAAGGCCAAGCAAGGATCACACAACGCCAGGAAAAGTGCTGTGACAACTGTGGGAACAAACACTACAAAAACAATTGCCCTGCAAAAGGCAAAGTGTGCCTGTATTGTAACAAAGTGAACCACTTTGCGAAAATGTGTCGGAAAAAGAACAGCGACTCAAAGGTCAATGAGGTAAATAATTTTGACTTATCTGATGATCTCGGTTGTAACGCTCGAAACTTATTTGTTGACACCATTGACCATGATGTCTCTTCAAACCAAGCTTTCGCAAGTGTATTAGTAGGAAAAACCTGTATTAAAATGAAAATAGACACAGGTGCACAAGTCAATGTCCTGCCCAAATCTTTGTATATGACTCTTGGCATAAACGGTCCCCTTAAACATTCTCAGAAACGCCTCACTGCCTATGATGGCAAACCACTCAGCGTGGAGGATTACATCAGCATACCTTGCAGGTATGATGATCAAACATACAATGAAGAACTGTTCATTGTTAAGTCAGGGTCAAGTCCCATTCTAGGTCTACAGACATGCCTCAAAATGAATTTGATCAAACTAGTCCTTGCTATGAATTCAGATTCACCCAGCCAAGAAAGTACTTCTTGCGCACCGCTGACAAAAGACGACGTTGTCTCAAAATACTCAGATATTTTCACAGGTATTGGTCTGTTACCAGGTGAAAGTGAAATTCACTTGCGTGAAAACGTCATGCCAGTCGTACACCCCCTCGCAAAGTCCCTGTCGCTATCAAAGACAAACTCAAGTTGGAACTTGATCGCATGGAAGATCAAGATGTCATTTGCAAAGTGACAGAACCTACAGATTGGGTTGATAGTTTGGTCACGGTAGAGAAATCAAACGGATCATTGAGAATTTGTTTAGACCCGAAAAACCTCAATGATGCAATCAAGAGACCCCACTACCCAAACAAAACTCTTGATGACATTTTGCCCGAACTGTCAAACGCTACTGTCTTCTCAAAATTAGATGCACGAAGTGGGTATTGGTCGATTAAGCTCACAGAAAAGTCGTCATACTTAACCACATTCAACAGCCCCTATGGAAGATTTCGATTTAAACGTTTACCATTTGGTTTAATCAATGCAAATGATCTGTTTCAAGAGAAAATGGATCAGTGTCTCGAACACTTGACCGGTGTAAGGACAATTGTGGATGATATTGTAGTATTTGGTAAGGATCACGCCGATCACGATCGCAATCTTCACATGTTAATGTCAAGGTGTCGGGAGATGGGTATCAAACTTAACCCTGATAAAACAGAAATAGGAAAGCGCACGATTCCATTCTTTGGTCACATTCTCAGCTCAAACGGGTTAAAAATGGATCCCGCAAAGGTCAAGTCCATACAAGAAACGCCACCCCCTACTTCAAAGTCAGAACTACAAACTGTTCTGGGAATGGTCACCTATCTGCAAAGATTTGCACCAAAACTCTCAGAAATCACTACACCCTTACGGCAACTGTTGTCTAAGGATATTGAATTCTCATGGGACAACCCCCAGCAGAAAGCATTTCAGGACGTGAAAAATGTAATAACACAAAATCCAGGTCCTATTCTAGCCTATTATGATCCAAATAAGGGATTACATTACAGGTAGACGCTTCCAAATATGGTCTAGCTGCAATTCTCATTCAAGATGACAAACCTGTCTCGTTTGCTTCAAAATCACTCACCCAAACAGAGGTCAATTATGCACAAATAACAAAAGACTTGTATGCTGTTCTCTTTGGTTGCAAAAGATTTCACCAATATGTCTATGGTAGACAAATCAAATGTCAAACAGATCATAAACCACTTTTGGCAATTTGGAAGAAAGGCTTACATTCTGCACCCCCACGTTTGCAACGCATGCTGCTGCAGTTGCAGAAATATGACGTTGAATTAGTATTTGTCCCAGGTAAACAGATCCCTGTAGCAGACACGCTGTCTCGCAAATATTTACCTTACACATACCCAGAAATTGCAGAAGGTTTAGACACGCACATTCACGCTGTTATGTCAAACTTGCCAGTTAGTGACAAGAAAATGGAGCTAATTAGAGCTGCAACAAAATGTGACTCGCAATTGAATTTGCTCACAAAGGTTATTTTAGAAGGTTGGTCAAACGACAGATCACAATGCCCCAGCAGGTTACTTGACTTTTGGAATTTCAGAGATGAATTGTCAGTAGTTGATGACATAATCTTGAAAGGTACCAAAATCCTTATTCCTAAGGAACTCAGACCCATGATGTTAGAGAAAATTCATGAAGCTCACTTAGGAATTGAAAAATGCACACAGCGTGCAAGAGAAGTTCTGTTTTGGCCCAACATGTCCACAGACATAAAAGCTGTAGTGCTTAATTGCCCAATTTGTTTAGAGCATAGATCCGCAAATGCAAAAGAGCCACTCAAGCCAAGCAATGTACCTGATAGGCCATGGCAGCACTGTGTCACAGATCTATTCCATTGGAACAACAGTGACTATGTTTTGTTAGTAGACGCCTACAGCAAATACTTTGAAGTCAGTCACATCCCAAACTCGCGGTCAGCTACAGTTATTGATAAATTGAAAGGTTACTTCAGCCGCCACGGCATTCCGGAAACTGTTCAATCTGATAATGGCCCATGCTACGACTCAGTTGAGTTCAAAGCATTTGCACAACAGTACGACTTTAGACACGTTACGTCTTCCCTAGGTCATGCTTCCGGAAATGGGTTGGCCGAAATTACGGTCAAAACAGTTAAGGCTCTGTTCACAAAAGCAAAACAGTCTGGACAAGATCCCTACTTAGCACTCTTAGAGTACCGTAACAGTCCTTTAAACTGTAAGCAAAGCCCTGCACAATTGTTAATGAGCAGACAGCTCAGGTCAACTCTGCCATTAATCACCCATCAGTTACAACCACGTGTTTCTGATTCGCATGCTGTGAGAAACAAAATGCAAAACTCCAAATGCAGTCAAAATTTTACTATGACAAGTCTGCAAAGCCGCTCAAATCTCTAGATATAGGGGAAAATGTAAGAGTTAGGCAAGGAAAACGCTGGTTCCCAGCTGTTGTCCAAAGCAAAGTTCACAATAGGTCATATGTTGTTAAAACAGAAGACGATGGTGTTTACAGGCGAAATAGGAAGCACATTCTCAAATCAGAAGCAACTCCATTTCCCACAGAGTTTCCCATATCTTATCAGAATATACCCATATCTACCGGTCAGTTAAATCAGTCACCTGCTGATAAAACAAGCCTATCAAATTCTACTTCAGAAAATACACCCAGTACAAATACACCCCTGACCGGCAGTTCAAATTTCCATGAACTTTCGCACTCAGTCAAAAGCCCAATAAAGCAGTCTGAAAAAGCTGAAGATAGGGTTAATTACACAACGAGATCAGGCAGAAATGTCAAGATCCCTCAGAAGCTGGATCTGTAAATAATCTATGTTTCCTGTTTCAGTGTAAATAAGACATGTGTTGCTGTATCTTTGAATCTTGTTTATTATTGTATGTGATTTGTAGACTATTAACAGTTCACCTACAAATGGATACCGTGAGAAATAAATACGAAAGAAGACTCAAGCAGGAAACGCAACACAAACAATACACCCATCTCTAAAGCAGAACACACACACAGCCATACCATAACAAACACACACACACAACCACACACACACACACACACACGCAATACCATTCCTTCATCTACACACTAAATAGAAAACAACACGCAAGACAAACATAAAGCTAAGTGAACATAGGAGCCCGCCTTGGTACGGTCAGTAGCAATCAATAATCAATTATAAATTAATTAATCATTAACAACTACTGGGGGGTTAAACCTGGGTTTAGGGGCGCCCAACCTCACTCTTATCTCCTATATTCACCTATAAAGACGAACAGTGTACATAAAATATAAACCCTGTTCCACAACCTCACACTCAAAAAGACCGCCATCACAGTAAGTAAATACATGTAAAACATCTAACAAAAATTCTATGACAAGATCATTAGTAACATGGGAAAGATTAAACATTCAATAAATAAATACGAAAGACTCAAGCAGGAAACGTAACACAAACAATACACCCACCTCTCAAGCAGAACACACACACACATTCATACCACAACACACACACACACGCAATACAATTCCTACATCTACACACTAAATAGAAAACAACACGCAAGACAAACATAAAGCAAAGTGAATATAGGAGCCCGCCTTGGTACGGTCAGTAGCAATCAATAATTAACTATAAATTAATTATTAACAACCACTGGGGGGTTAAACCTGGGTTTAGGGGCGCCCAACCTCACACTTATCTCCTATATTCACCTATAAAGACGAACAGTGTACATAAAATATAAACCCTGTTCATTGATTCAAAGTCGTTGATTTTCTTTCAAGTGAACAGGACTACCAGTGTAATACTGACAGACAATTAATTATCAGCAGTAACCCAGGTGGATACTTAATGACTGTGCATGAACACTTATACCTGTGTTTAGCAAACATTTCAAAGAAAGGGAGATGTTACATTTACTACAGTATAACAGACTTGCTTGCTGATAAGCCCAGTCACTCACTGTGTTGGTACCGCCCACTGACCAATCACAGAGTAGCACTGACCACTGTAGAGTTAGGCATTGATTCATTGATCACTCTTATGATGATACTTGCTATGTAGAGTCTTGAACATTAAACGTATTGAAACAACTTTTCGATGGGGGTCAAAATACTTCGTTACACACTCATTCTCAATAAGAAGGTGCACTTAACCAATTATGTTGTCCTTGTATTGTACAATGGTCTGAATCCTCTACAAAATCAAACTTACAATATCTTCTAATGCAGACATAAAGTATTGTTCCTGGCACATACCTTCGACTTTATTATTCTTCATATTTCTTGTCAAATTGCAGACTGAATATACAATTCTGTAAGGTTTGTTACTGTCCCCGATAAGGTATCTCATTTTGTAGTATTATTTTCTCAAATAATCTATTAATTGTAGATTTTTTTTACATGCAAGTCGTATTGCATATGGTCCTACCTACCAGAAACTGAAGATGACATCATCTTAAAGTTTCTTTGTTGAAAGCAGAACCTTGTTAGTTAAGTGTCTCTTAAATCTTAATTAATCACAAATTAATTTACCTTATTCATTACAAAGTAAAAATATGTATCTCTTTTTACGAATAAGCTACTTTTTTATACGTTATAATTTCATGTAGCACTCATTTTGTTATGAAGTAGCATCTATAGTTAGTATAAAAGGACATTGCCTGCATTAATCGTCTATGAAATTAGTTTCTCCCAACGTTTGTTTTAAGACAGTAAGGTTTGTTACACCTTTTAACACATACGTGTTAACTATATTGAGTGGTGATTACACCATTTTGAAGAATACAGATAAAGGATATAATTGATATAGATATATATTACTGACACCGTAAGAACAACTATAAAGTAGACTTTCAACTGTGTTCGTAAGGTTCATTCTGTAAGGTTAGTTACCAGGAAATAAATAAAGCTGGAAGTTTTAATCAATATTGTACAGAAACGTTTGCTTACGTCATGTTTTTAAGACATGGCGTTAATGGTTGGAATACATGTCAAAGAAGCCAATTATAGTGAGTATATGTGCGGAGAGAAGTGTACACATGTCTTGTTTTGGTAACATTCTAACTAGCAGACACAGTAAGGATTTTTCACAATACTTTTTATATTTTATATGACCTTTTTTATAGCAAGTATCTTGTTAAAATAATGTTTTTGCTAGCAAAGTACAATTCAAACTTAATACAGAGAAAATACTATAGTAGAATTATGTTTAAAGACATGTAAGGTTCGTAGATTTGGTAACTAACCTTACATGTCTTTAGCAATGTCAGTGAATATCAATTGCTTTGTAGAGTTCACGTATTGAACTGATTATCTTATTCTAGAAGGAGTTGTTGTGCCTCAAATGTCTTACAGTGACTGGAAAACGCTGGTCTCAATTGATTATATTTGTTTGTAAATATCACGAGATAAAATTTGATTGTCTATCAAAAGTGAAGTTTTATCATGTACATGCCCTATTAATTATTCGTAAATTTACAAAGATATTCGTGTAAAAATGATTTTATATTACTGCAGGCATTGATTTTTATCCTGGTAGTATATAAGTCAAGTAACTGTCTGTTTTGCTAATAGTAAGGTTAGTTACCCATAGTAACGAACCTTTCTTATTAGTAATGGTAGCGTATGGCGAAGTCAACAAAAGAAAAAGGGGTATAATTTAGAGAAAGAACGTAAAGTGACCTCAGAGGGTATCAATTATACATAAGAAAGGCAAGAGCACGGAAGAGCAAAGAAGAGAAATAATTAAAATACCAGCGGACAAGCAGGTAAAAAAACAGAGGATAGATCGTCGAGCCAGTGCAAAGGGCCATGTCACTCATGTGATGGACTGAGTTGGGATGCAAAGAGAATGGCGGACGATGCAGTTAACACATGAACATTTAAGTTACAATAAAAGATGCTAGCTATTTCCTGAAATGGGCACAGTCACCAAGTTGTTCCAATACGAATTCGATTTGTTTGGTAATGGGTTAGTTAGATGCTCCAGAGAAAGAGGTGCGGATACAGAAAACCCGGGTGCTTTTTCCTACTCTTATTATCAACAGATTTATTTAGGTCAATCTGATGTCTAGTGTGAAGCACATACATCGGATATAGGTTTATATAAACGTCTCATCCAAAGAACTTGGTCCGGTGGAGAATCAAACCCATGTCCTCTGGTATCGCAGTCGAGTGTGTTACCACTGGACCTCGTCTGCCGGCGTACCATTAAAACAATATAGTTCTCAGACATCAATATAGGTGATTTTGTTGAGACTAGATATGACAGCAATGTATACAGCCCTTAGATAGGGAAGGTTTTAGAGATGATGAAGACGATGAGGTTGAGATCACAATGATAAATTTGGAAATTAAAAGAATGGATTCCAAGGATATTTATTCTGTGAAACAACGAGACCTTGAGGCACACATTCAGTCCTTGAGTATAAACCTAATCAATCATCCAAAAAACTTACTTTTAGTTTTGAAGATAACTTTAAAGCGTTTGAAAGTAAAGCAGGATGTGCCTTAAGGCTGCTCTAAGATACCATCTGCTAGGATATAGAAACTATTCTTATGATGAACATTTATAACTGTATAAACTATAAAGCTGAGCTTTTCTCTTTAGTGGAAGAATAATTAAAGACATTAAAATGCATAATTATGGTGTAATGGACAAAGGCAAGAAAAGTTATGAGTCCATGGGACTCACATCCTTTCACCAAATGAGTCCCTGGTAAATTTTATGAGTATCGGACTCAAGCTCGATGCGCAGGTAAAAATACCTTTGGATTACATTCATGGAAAATATGAAAAAGTTATTACAATGATTGAAACATGACGACATACTTTGGACACACAGCCATGATATTTTCTGCACAGTTGCAGAGCCTTTACCTACAGGGAAGTCACAGCGAATGTTTAAACTCAGTAAAACAAGACATAGACACAGTTGAAAGCAAAACGTAACTCCAATATGTTGAGCGCAACTCAGAGGCACAAACCTTACATAGTGGTAGATCTATATTGTACAAACATAGCAACATTCATAGCAAGAAAATACAGAGTTATAAATCTATCTATTTAAATAAGTGTTTCCCAATGTATTTGCTGTTTTGCTTTTGTTAAACTGTTTTGCAATAGTTAGAAAGTTCATTAAGTGTTAATATTTACTAGTAATGAACCTTACACTGTGAACGAACCTTACATATACACATTTAACTTACATTTTCTTAGGTACGGTACAAAAGAGATCCATAATAATGATTAAGTCAAGTCTGTATGTCATTATATAGACGAACACAACATGTTAGCAAAGGTAGTGTTGATGTTGGTATCTGGAACATGATGTCCAATGTTTACATGATCTAAGGTTGTTCGATCAATTTTAACTGCATTCAGATTGGCCAGTTTATTTATGTACAGTATAAAGTACATAACACTGTTGTTTCTGTGTATGATAAATATTATTGTTTCAAAATAGACTCTTATTTGGTCCTTTAATTCTTGCATTTACTAACAGCATTTGTAGAAACGTTTGTGGTAAGGTTAGTTACTTGTGGGTCATTTTGTTCAAAGGTTACAAATATTTATTTATATGGAAGTAATATGTTAAAACTGCATTTGGATTTGACCCAGCACCAATAATTCTAATGTTTCTAAACACTAGATTAAAAAGAACATCGAATTACGTCGTATATTGCAAATGTTAGGCATTGCATTTATACAGTATTACAAAAATATGTTTTTCCAAATACACAAATTAGCTTGCAATCAGTTTTCCAACGGGTATATTCCATTTTAAGGAAGATCATTTATAGGGTATATCTAGTACACTTGCATACTAACTTTAAACAGTATAAGTGTTCAAATACTATTTAAATAAACATGCCAAACTCATCTTAAAATCAAACTACCCATACAGTAACTAACCTTTCACTAGAGAAAAGCAGAGGTTTGCTTGAATGACCGTATAGCAATTGATAGTTGATTCATGTTCAAGAAAATTTATAATATTGCACACAAAACATGTATCAATTGATATAATACAAAACATCAAAGAAATTTTGAATTTCATTTTTCACTTATTAAATATTCTATGTGCACCTTTTTATTGAGAATGCGTGTACACCGGCTATCAATCTAGAACACTATCTAAAACCATTAAGACCGAAAAGAACTATAAGGGCTAAACAATAGGAGGAGTACATTAGTAAAAACATTGTGGAAAATAGTGTTAACAACAACAAACGGTGCTTTACTCCTATATTCTCAAAGACAACGAACTTTAAAAACTCTTTTTTTGTGAGAACAGCGTTGGATTGGAACAAGCTCGGTGATAACATTGTGGAAACTGACACTATAGAAAGCTTCAAATCGCTCATAAGTATTTTTGACTAAAGCGCACTCTCACCGTTGAATTAAAGCCAGTATTGGTATATTCAACGTAATATACAGATACAGATACTGATTATTATTTATCATTACTACAAATTGTACCAGTACCAATTAACGTTATTCCCAGTATTTATCCCGAAATTTTTGATCTGCGTCAAAGTTTTACCCTCACCCAAAAAGTCAAAGATGCTCCGAACGAAGAAATCGAAAATATATCATCGCTAAAAATATGTCGCTGAATATATTTTGTCATATTTTGTGTTGTTTGTGAGAAGGTAATGTATCTTCATAAACTATTTATCAGTTTAAGTGTCGTATTTACTGGACCTGCCCTTTTCAGATGGAATTGTACGATGTCGATTCGGTCACAGACCAATTCGCCTCAACCAACATGTCAACAGTCAAATAAAACTGATAAAAACAACAAAAGTGCTGCATTACTTCTACTTACTCTTGTTATTGCCGAACAATCAATACTGATAATGACTTGGGGGCGCTGTCAGTGTAGGAAAATGTTAGTCTATTAGGTGCAATAGATAAAAAATAAGGTGAAAGAGAGTGCAAAATTAGGTTAGATTATTTTAAAAAAAAAATTTATAAAACAGTTCTGACATCTAGTTGGTAATCCCACCCAGTCCACCCGTAAAGGCATCTAGACTGGGGCTTGACTTGAGCTGATATGGTAGGCCATTCCAATACCTGATGGTTCTAAGGAAAAAAGAATTCATGTGATACTGAGTCCTTGACTGAGGTATTAGGAATTTAAGTTCCTGGTCGGCGTGAGGTGGCAATGGTCGACATAGACTAGATTTTCCTTGACTCTGTATAGCATGACCAGAGAGCTGTTTATTCTGAGTTGCTCCAGTGTGCACCAGTTCAGTGTGTGCAACATCTGGGTCACGCTACTTGTGTAGTCTACTAGTCAAAATAATTCATGACATATCGGGCAGCAGCTTGTTGGACTGCCTCATGAGTCAATTTTATAGGAAAGAAATGTTTGCCAAGGGTGTCAGACCACAGACTGAGAGCAATATTCAAGTTGGGGGCATACATAAGTGTGATAGGCGCAGGGCTCTAGATAAGAGGTAGTTATTTCAACAAATCAAACATTTTCTCACTCATTTGAGCACCAAATCATATGGTGTTACTCGAAGAGACGGTTCTAATGAGTAGTGACACCATAGAGTTTAATTCAGAAATAAAGATTTTAAGTTTTGAAAAACTACCCTTATCTGTAGCTCTGTAGGCAGCTTTTTTAACTTTAACATTATTTAGAACATGTAATTTATATTGGAGGCCAGTAGTCAGTGAAGCATGACAGGCGCTGTATCTGTATAAACACGTTGCAGTACTGTAGCTACACTGTTCACGCAATGGTAGAGAGCAAGGAAACTAAGTTAGTCCCACTTCAGGACAACTGTTCTAAAGTAAAGCTGTTTACCAACTGCGCGCACACAACACTCCCTTTTCCCTAAAACGATCACTACATGGAACAATCTGCCCTCGGCAGCTGTTGATTCTCCTGACTTGGTATCCTTCAAGCAAGTCAGGACTCAGGAGCTATCCTCACTGAACTTCTAGAAGG
This sequence comes from Gari tellinella, assembly GCA_922989275.2. Lineage (NCBI taxonomy): Eukaryota > Metazoa > Mollusca > Bivalvia > Cardiida > Psammobiidae > Gari > Gari tellinella. The sequence goes on from OV277857.1 coordinate 107,440,824, forward strand.
TCTCCCTCCAGCTTCAAGTACCGGTCCTCTTAATTATTCCTGGGGCTGTGCCTGCCGCAGCCTACGTAACTGGAGAGGTTCAGGTTTAAGGGGCGAAGACGAAGCTGGTAACTCTTAACTATTTTTCTCTCTATAAACTGTCCCACTTTTCTACCTATCTATCATTTCATTTTTAGCTCACCTGAGCCGAAGGCTCAAGGTGAGCTGTTGTGATCGCCGTCTGTCTGTCCGTCTGTCCGTCCGTTCAAATTTTACTTCAAGCGACATCTCCTCTGAAACCGCGAGTTTGAGGGAAAAACTAAATTGCTGATGGTGTTCCTTGGATGCTTCTCTACAGAAATCGTTAAAATAAAATTCAAATGTTGACTACTTATTGGAATTTATTAAAAAAAGTGAAAAACTTTAAACAAGTTTTTTGTAAAAAACCACTGTTCCCACACCTTAGATTTTGCAGGAATAGTGATCTTCTACTAAATCACTTTCAAAATTGTAAAAAATCAAAACCCTAGGGTCAAATTTGACTCAACCCTGGCCGTATCAGTGCTTTTTGATGCAGGTCTGACAGTAGAAACTCTCTAATGATCCGTTTTTATACAGACCCATTGTATCTTCCAGGCTATGAAGCTACCCTTATACTAAATGCAACATTTTTGCAAACAGTTTGGATCCAGGTCAGATGCCACATAATGCAGCATCTAATCTGGATCTAAACTATTTGCCACTCATTTACATATTTTCTTATATTTAGAAAATATAAGTTATTATTTTTTACATATTTCACATACAAACATTTGGAGCAGACAACAGTTCAGCATGATAATAGTCATTTCTCCCTGAGACCGTCTCTTATTGCATAACTGACCCATAGCTAGCTCTGAACTCAGGTCACTGAGATACATAGCAGAAATGATGATGTCTGCTATTTTATGCTCAAGCACAACTTAGTTCAAGGCATATTACTTTTGGTCTGTCTGTTTGTTTGTTTGTTTATCTTTCTGTCTATCAGTCCACAATTAATTCTTGGCCATAAACAGTATGGATCTAGGTCAGATGCCACATAATGCTGCATCTAATCTGGATCCAAACTATTTGCCACTCATTTACATATAGTTTCTTATATTTAGAAAATGTAAATAATGATATTTATTAACCCATACATATTCCTTTTTATGTCTTTAATTTATTCTTCCACAGAAGAAAATAATTTCACTTTTTACAGTCATTGTTGTCTTTAACAATTGCTTCAAATGACATCTCCTCATATACCGCTGAAAAGATTTCAACCAAACTTTACACGAATGTTCCTTGGGTCAAGTTGTTTCAAAATTGTTCAAAGAATTAAAAACAATGTAGAACTCTGGTTGCCATGGCAACCAAGTGAAAAAATAAGGAAATCTTAAAAAATCTTCTTGTCTGAAACTACAAGGGCCAGATCTTAGACATTTGTCACACAGCATCATCTACAGGTCCTCTATCAAGTTTGTACAAACTATGTCCCTGGGGTCAAAATTGGCCCCGCCCCGGGGGTCACAGTTTTACATAGTGAAATTTTCAAACGTCTTCTCCTCTGAAACTAATATGGCCAGAGCTTTGATTTCTGGCATGGTGACACTTTTAGATGTCCTATACCAATAAGGTTCAAATGGTTCCGGTCGATTGCATATCATCTACAGGTCCTCTATCAAGTTTGTTCAAATTATGCCCCTGGGGTCAAAATTAGCCCCACCCGGGGGTCACAGTTTTCAAACGTCTTCTTTTCTGAAGCTAATATAGCCAGAGCTTTGATATTCGGCATGGTGTTACTTCTAGATGTCCTTTATCTATTTTGTTCAAATGGTTCCAGTCTGTTGCATATGTAGGTCACAGGAGCTAAAAATAGATTTTTTCAATGGAAACTTAAAAAAAATCTTCATGTCTAGAACCCTAGTACCCTGATCATAGATATTTGGAACATAGCATCATCTACAGGTCCTCTATTAAGATTGTTCAAATTATGCCCCTCGGGTAAAAAATGACCCCGTCCTGGACATTAATCATTATCTCCATTTTGATGTACAGCTATTCCCAGGTGAGCGACATATGCCCCATGGGGCTCTTGTTTCTTATTATTCTGACAAACCACCCTTTGCATAATAGTCAAGTGTGAATGTGATGACGTACCATGTAGATGATTCCAGTCTATAATTGTCTTTGGAAAAAATGGCTGTCTGTAGAGTTCAGATTTGCACTGAATAGGTTTAAAGCACTTAGAATGGTTTATGGTTTGTCTCTCAATGATATTATCAGTTTTAAAGTCTTTGAAAGATAAAGCTGTAATTTTACGTTTAGCTTTCTCTGGTCTTGACACTGTTTGGCACCTGGCCCTTCAGGAGCCTCAAGATTATCTGCCTAGGTCAGGAAGCAGACATGAGCCCCTCTGGGGAGCCCCCAGCCGATTTTGCAGGGACTGACAAGCTCCCCATCACCCCATTTCAGTTTTGTGCGGGTTGGTGCATTGGGGGGGAGATAGTTGTCAAGTCTTGTCAATCTACACCGTACACACTCACTCATTGTTTTTTTAATATAATATTATACAGCCATGGGTATTAAGCTGCTTCACCTCTAACGTCGTCTGTCGAGTCATCCTTTCCTGAGTCAACCCCCAACTCAATACGTAGCTTAAAGCAGGCTGAAAGTAAAGCAGAATACTTTAAGTGGTCACCTGTCTTCAAAACTAGAAACAGGCTTTGAGGTAAAGGGTTAAGTAGTGTATAAAGAGCTAATCGGATTAGTTTGTATTTCAAAACAGCCATTAAAGTAGTTTATATGAAATGAACATTCTTTCTGGTTTTCAGTGAGTTCATTGTGGCTGATCAACAACAGAGACTTTTAGAGTGTTTTTAGGGGGATTGATGTATCAGATGTTGTGATGTCACCTGTCCCAGAGGAAGAGAAACACAAGCCAAGTCAGGAAGCTGGAAATGAAATAGAGGATGCAGGTGAGTCAGAAGGGTAACTGTAACTGGATTGTCTATTATAATCAAACCATTCTCTCCTGGAACATCAAATGGACTATACCATTCTGGACCTTATATGCTACATATAAAAACCTTAGTTATAGTTGAGTTTTATGATTTTATCTGCCTTAGTGACCAAAATGATCAGACTTCATTTTATGAAAGGAATGCACACTTGCAAAGTTGTTATAAACAAGGGAAATCATATAGTGTAGGGTTTTTTCCCTTCTCTAGCGATTGATATTGGGTGTATTTTCAATTGCGTAGTCCTTTTTTTCCCAATTTTACATTTCCCCAAAATGACAATGCATGACTCTCTCAAAATCTACACGAGTTAACTGTTAGATAAATATAGCTACATTAGAAGTGTCCTATTCAGTAAACAGTCCTGTACTAATAATGTTAAGTAAATAATTCTGTTTTCAGTTATCAAATTAATGCAATTTTATACTGTATTTATGTAGACTTTCATTTGGTTTTTTATGTATCTTGAAATTCAGTCTACTTTTCTAAATTTGGCTGAAATTCATGCTTGGAAACTTAAACAAGCAAACTGATTTACTTTCAACCTGCAGCTACTTTAAGCAACCTGTAAGTTAATCCATGTTTGAAACAAGACCGCGCATTCAATAAATGCTTATGCCCCCGGTGGCATCCTTGACAACATATTCTTTTCTAAGTCCAAATTAGGTCAAGGGCACAGTCAGGGTCAAACTGAGCTTGGGTATTATTGGTGAGTTGGTAATGGTCCAAGGCAATAACCGTATGAGTATTGAAGCATTGTAGTCAACAGTGTTGATGCTAGTCAAAACAGTAAAATTTAGTTAACCGAGAAAGAGCCCGTTTGAAATATTCTAAGTTCAGTTTAGGTTAATGTCAAATTCAAGGTTTGGTGATATTGGTGAATAGGGAATGGTCTAATGCAACAACTGTATAAGTATCAAAACATTGTAGTCAATTGTGTTGATGCTAGACGAAACGGTAACATCTAGTTTACCAAGAAATAGCATATTTAAAATATTCTAAGTCCAAATTAGGTCAAGGTCAATGTCTAAATCACAGTTTGGAGATATTGGTGAATAGGGACTAGTCCAAGGCAACAACTGTATATGTATCAAAGCATTTGGGTAAGGGGTGTTGATGCTAGACGAAACTGTAAAATCTACTTAACCTTGTTACGGACAGAACGATTACTATATATGCCCCCGCATCTGTCGATGCCGGGGGCATAAAAAGTCAACATTGGTAGTCTATTGAAAATGGCTTGCCTTTTGCTTGTGAATGATTATAGTAACACCACTAGCTACATACTTTCTTTGTGCAGAGTACCCTGATGTAGTGATTAATGCTGACAGCTCTGATAGTGAGGGAGATGACGGAGATGGAGAGGATGGTTATATGGGATATCAAGCCTTGGCCCAGGATATAGGGGGCGTTGACTCAGATGACGAGGAGCAGGTAGAAACAAGTCCTCGTTTACTAAAATCCGGAAAAAATGGCAGCCCTGTCTTGTAACAGGGCTGCCATTTTTTCCAGATTTTCTGAAATCTTCAGATTTTTATCCTAGCAGATGGTAGCTGAAAGCAGGCTGAAAGTAAAGCAGAATGTGCCTTCAAACTGCTTTAAGTAATCACACTTGAAAAATAGAAAACTTGACAATCTTAGGATTTTTCATAGTCATCTTATGACAGCCCTGTTGTAATAGCCCTGTCTTCTATAGTCACAGGTTAAGAACACTAACCAGGTGACAGTTTAACCCATTTTCTCAGTTTTGAAGGCAGGTGACAACTTTTCTTCTGTTGAGGAATAAATTAATTGTTTTAAAAGATGTATCTATGGAGTAAAGGGGTATAAAACTGAAAAGACTTAGGGGTTTGGCTTAGTAACTCTCATCTGCAAAAATATATTGTGTGCTTAAATACAAAATGTACTAACATTTTCAAAATATTAACTGAAGCGGTTGGTGACAAACAGTTTTGCTCCTGATCAGACCCTACATTAAGTGATTTCTGATCATGATGAAAACTATTTGCAAAGGCTTTCTTTGCAGATTTTCATGGCTAATTGAGTGTTGAGATTTCTAAAACCTGAACACTGCATATTGCAGGTCAAAATCAATGCTGGTTTCTAGTTTTGAAAACAGGTGACCACTAAAAGCAGGATAAAAGTAAACCAGAGTGATCGTAAAGTGGCTCGCAACCAGATTTAGCATTGAAAATATAATGTCAAACGCTTATATAAACGGGGAAGAGTTAGTTTAGGATAAGAAACTCTGTTTAAAAAATGCATTTCAATAATAGAAATTATGGTGGGATTCAAACCCATGACCCTGCATGAAGGGCAAAAATAAATCAAAATAAGTCAGCCCCTTAGCCCACTTGACCACAGGGCTATTCATATCTTGGGATCAATTTAACGTACTTCAGTGTGTAGCGATGGAGAGTACGTAATTCAGCTTGGGTTTATGTCTGAGCCCGTGATCAATTTCTGTTGCATCTTTCAATGCAACGGGATAAAGCGTTGGAAAATATCTAAAAATTTAAGATTTGAAGACTTTTCTTAAGGATTTTTTTAGACTTATCATATTTTTCTAATGCCAGATGCACGATAATACTACACATTTGGTTTAATTTGAGTGTTTTCTTTTATTTGTGCAAATACACCATCTGGTTGTGAGTCGCTTTAAGGCACATTCTGCTTTACTTTCAGACTGCTTTAAGCTACGATCTGCTAGGATTTAGAAATATTTTTATGGTGCATAAAAACAACTTTATAAAGTGGAACTATTTTCTTCGGTGGAAGAAAAAATAAAGGCATAAAAAGGTGATTCTATGAAGCAATGAGACAAATATAAAACTTGCACTACAGAGCCAATTTGCTTAGAAGAATGCTACTCTCTAATACAGGTCACTGCTATAATATGCAGACCTAACAGAAGTAAAGCATGTTATTTGTTATTGGTATTGTTATTTGTTTGGTAACCTTACTTAATTTAAAGAACAAATATATACTTTCTAACTGTAAGCTATTAGCTTTAACCCATTATGATTAACCCATAAATATGCCCTTTTACGACTCTAATTTATTCCTCCACTGAAGAAAATAGTTCCAATTTATATAGTCATGATAATGTATCATGAGAAAAATGTTCTATATCCTAGCAGATAATAGATAAAAGCAGGTTGAAAGTGAAGCAGAATGCGTCTTATGGCGCATTCTGCTTTCCTTTCAATCTGCTTTAAGTGATCATTTTTCTTTAAAATTAGAAACAGCCTATTGGATAAATGCCTCTATTAGGCAAGTTCTGAATGTTTAACTTAACATTGGAAGTATATGCTTTGATATTCTTACACTGAAGTGGTGATTTTCTGTTAGGAAAGTGGAAGTGGAGGTGAGGGAGAGAGTACTACACAGAGCCAGGTCTCTGGGCCTGGAACAGAACTTCCTGTAGGGCTTGAACATGGAGGCTTGTACCAGGAGTTCCCTAACACAGCACAGCTACCCAATTACATGAGGGTAAGTGGTCTCTTTAGTCAGCAGGGCTCCAGATAATACAGGAGTAAACTGAACAAATTCAACATTTCCTCAATCATTTCAGCACAAAATCCTATGGTGTTACTACTCATTAGAATCGTCTCTTCGAGACGATTCTAATGAGTAGTGACACCATAATGCAGAAATAAAGATTTAGTATTTGAAATACTCCCTTTATCTGGAGCTCTGAGTCCGACAGCAGTTTGTAATGATTCAGATAAGGCGAGTATTTCAGATACAAACATCCTTGTTTCTAAACCGAACCGTATGTGGTTATGATTCTAATGGACGTTTTCTCATTTACCGCATATGTAAATATTGCAAGAATTTTGATATACTTTAAATGTTTTCAAATGAAGAATTACTGCCAGTTGAACATAATTATTTACATGTACTGTACAACCTGGCTTTTCCGACACCTGGTTAATCCGGAAACCTGCTTTATATGACAATGTTTTTTCAGACTCCATGTTCGAATTGCATAAGTCAAACTTGGCTATCTCAAACACCTTTAAGTCAAGCTATCCATATTTTTTTTATGAATTTCTATTATCTAGAGCTCTCTTAAATGGAACATACCTGTATTCTAAGTTAAAACGTGGCAAAGGCTAAAGCCATGTTATAAATTTGAAATAAGGGTATGCTCCACTTAAGTGAGTTTGAAATATCAAAGGTTGGCTGTATATCTAAAACTTGCTTTAACCGGAACACTGCTTTATCCGACATCATTAGTTGGTGCCGAATGATGTCCGATACAGCAGGTTATGCTGTACATGCAACTAGGGGTCAACATATGTGCCTTACAGACACTGTCTCATCTCTAGGCATAGAACTATAAAACTAGATCTACTTACACTTTTTTCTCTTTATTTGTTTTATAAAAAAGAGAAACCAGAACCAATAGAGTCAATTAGTAAGGAAAATAAAAAGGTATGAAAAAATCATCTTGTCTTGGATCAGTAGAGTAGGTTCCGAGTTGTTCTGTTTTAAGTCCCTTTGGAGCAGGGCTAGTCCATTTTCCCATATGTTAACCCGTACACTGCTGATTTTCCAAATTGACTCTTCAATTTCCTAAATAATGCTCTGACAGTTTAAATTGACTCTTGAGGTGTTTGTCCCAACAATATTGAAAATTATGGCAAACAGTGCAGACCCTGATCAAAGAGTTCATTATACACTGTTTGTAAATGATGTATTTATATACTTGTTTCTCTCACAGTTTAAAGTTGTTTAGTCCCTTACTCCATAATATGTTTATAGTATTAAAGATAGTTGACCACTTAAAGCAGGTTAAAAGTAAAGCAGAATGCACCTTAAAGTACTTTCTGCTTTACTTTCAATCTGCTTCAAGCTTCGCCCTGCATTAAAATGGGAAAATATGGAGTAAAGGGTTGAAGAATTACTTACCTGAGCCTGTTGGATATGCTCACTACAGGTGCCAGATATTCCCCGCCCTGACAAGTCAGATATGTTGTGGAATCAACCAAGGAATACAGACATGAGATTGGAGAGGAGTAAGTCAATGAGTTCACTCATTCAACACTAAGTAGCTCTTGTAGGTTATAAGGTTCCCTTGTGGATCATTTTAGTTACCAAAACACAACCAGTCTTTTTGGGATTGAGGGTAGTTTACTAAATACTCTTTTTCATTAACAAACAGTGTGGACCCTGATCAGAGGGTACATATAGCCTTCTGATCTGGGTCTACACTGTTTGCAACTGTACTGAGTTTATTTATAACAGGTCATTGGTGTTGAAGAGTTAAGTTCATTCCCATATCATTACCCCATGCTAAATTGATTTGCCTTACTTTAGGTATATTCATGTTATGCAATATTATTATTTAAGGTACACACTTTGTATATTATTTTCTGTTCAAAGAAAAGAAGCATGTGCATAGTGCAATATCAGATTTCACAGTAGAATTTGGAAGCCATCTGCTTAAACTATTACGCTATAGCATGTTTCTAGGTGTGAAGACAGGTGACCACTTAACCCATTACCCCATAAATACGACTTTTTACGCCTTTAATTTATTCATCCACTGAAAAACATAGTCCCAATTTATATTATTACCTGACTCTCTATTTAAGTGTTTATTAAGCATTTTTGACTGTTTTTGGTAAAGAATTCCCAGACTTATGCTAGGTGACTGTTGACCGGTCAACAGTTGACTGTTGCACGGCACTGTTGCCTGCGCGAAAATGGTGCGCAAACATTTTCTGCATCGGAACCGTCTTACATAGATCTAGCATTTTACGGGTTTTTCTAGTCCTTCATAGAAAGCCGTTGCATATGCTAATATCAACATTTCCCATCATTTTTTGTGATATTTTACAGTTTTCAGTTTCTGGCATATGCAACGTTGAAGCTTACAAAAAAGGAATGATGAAAAAGAGCAAGCGAAACGTCTAAATAATTTGGACTAGGGTTTTTCGGGCCATATTTCTCTCTCGAACAAAACCCTAAAAAGGCTACATATAGATAATCTAGTATTAAGAATGACTAGACTCCAAATAAAGAATGTTAAACCACTTCATGCACTTGCAGATCTAGCATCTTCCTTTTATTAAACAAATTATGACGTTACATTCTAAATGACGTCATGTCATCATGAATTTATGACGTAATTGAAACTAAGTGTCAATCAATTTTAGTCAATAAGAAAATGTTTACATATTTGAAAAAATGAATATTTCAGAGAAACCTTTTCTAAATACAGTGGTTGTGCGTTCAGTTGTTGTAGTGAATTAAATAAAGATATGATAAATAAATAATCTCTAGAATTTATACAGTTGTTCAAATCATGTAGATCTAGATCTAGCTTTTCATTCAGCCATGTACAATTCAGGAACTAGATCTGTCTTAAATAGAGAGTCCGGTAATAAATCACTTGTTTCATATTTACTTCGGGAACATTCAAATCATTGTCCCTCGGTAGCAGGGAAGACCTTGAGAACTGTTGCCCTCGGCCGGTGGCCTCGGGCAACAGTTCTCAAGATCTTCCCTGCTACCTCGGGTCAATGATTTGACTGTTCCCTCAGTACCTATGAAACAAGTGTATACTGTTACAAATAAGAGTAATAAGAAATATTTTCTACATGCTAGCAGATAATAGCTTAAAGCAGGCTGAAAGTAAAGCAGAATGCACCTTAAGGCGTATTCTGCTTTACTTTCAACCTGCTTTAAGGGGTCAACTATTTTCAAAAATAGAAACGGGTAATGGGTTAATGCATGTTGTAAGTAAAACAGAATGCTCCTTAAGATGCATTCTGCTTTATTTTCAGCCTGCTTTAAGCTACCTAGGATATAGAAAATATTACTTATGGTACATATTCATGACTATATGAAGTGAGATCATTTTCTTCAGGGAAGGTATAATGAAAGGCATAAAAAGGTTTATTATATACCTATTGCTGATTTATAGAGATTTCTCAGTTAGATAAATTTGATACATTTATGCGTCACAGTTGATATCGTCACTAGTGATGATATCACTTTTGCAGTGAAGATATCGTTTTTGTGACGTCACATCACAATATCTTTTTAAATTATTTTAGTTTTAATTTTGTGTGTTTTCTCTGTAAAAATGTCATTAAAATGTATAAAATGAATAGAATAATCATTTCCTTTGGATGAATATGAAAAATATATCACTCAAATGGGTTGTTCTCAAGTTAAAAAACTTGTCCTGTGGACTCGTTTTTTAACCAGATAACAACCGATTCTCGTGATAATATATTTTTCATATCAATCCAAATGATTATACTCTATGTATTTATGGAATGATTGGTCATACTGTCATCTGCTGAAATTAATTCTTGTGTAGTCTACATGATTGTGATAATGTATGATGGAGTCAATGATGGGAGTGGCAAACAGTGTGCTTCTTGACCAGACACTTGTTACTTGTTGTTTGATGTAGATCCAAACGGGTATGCAAATGTCTAGAAAACAAAATTTTATAAGTACATATATGAAGAATCCTATTATGTTCTTGGATACAATGCTTTTATAATAATGCAGTTAACCTCTCTATTACAAGCACATAATTGTTTTAATTATCAAGTGTTTAAGGCAGGTGGCTGCTGAAAGCAAGGTGAACATTAAACAGAAAAATCCTTCAGGAGCTTTCTGTTTTATTGTCACCTTGCTTTAAGCTGGCTCCTGTCTTTTGTATGTCAATTAACTTTGTTTTTAGTGGTTGTAATAGAGAGGTTTTCAGGGCTCCAGATAAGGGGTGTATTTCAAAAACTGAAATCTTTATTTCTGCATTAAACCCTATGGTGTTACTACTCATTAGAATCGTCTCTTCGAGACAATTCTAATGAGTAGTTACACCATAGGATTTGGTGCTGAAATGAGTGAGAAAATGTTGGATTTGTTCAGTTTACTCCCTCTTATCTGGAGCCCTGGGTTTTACTGTATACATGAAACATTTGTGGGTTTCTGTCTTCAGGTCAGGCAGACAAAATCAAATCTCTGATGTCTGGTATCCAGCTTCCATCTTCAAACATTCCAGACTGGGCTAAAACTTTATCAGAAGACCAGTGGCAAGCACAGGTAGTGAACAAACTTAAAAATAATGAAACCAGTCCAAATCAGGAAGTGAGTGGCACTTCCAAACAGGAAGTTGGTGATACACCAAGTGATCAGAAAGAAAGCACATGTGATACAAAAACTTGACAAGGAACTTCCATTGAAGTACTGATTGTAGATACATTGCAGAAAGTGACAAATGTGATATTGAAGTCGATGCAGTCTTTGCATGACGTTGAGTGCAATTTTACCTTTAACCCTTTACACTATTGTCGTTAAGTGCAAATCATCTATGTTTAAGAAAAGTTTCTTCTTTAAGCAAAATAAAACAGATTTTTTTTTTTGAGTTGTCTGCTCTACTATTACCTTACTTTAACCCTTATCCTGCTGTAACATCATCTGCTTTTCAGTTTGCTGTCTGCAAAATATGCTAAATGTAGATCTATACATTTTTTTAATTAAAGAAATAAAAAGATGAGTGTCAAACAGTTGGGATTCAGATCAGACATTGCATTGAAGTCACGATCAGCAGGCAAAGGGTTAAGCTACCACCTTTTTTTGCTCCCCTTTTAGGGGGGAGCATATAGTTGCCGCTTTTTTTTCTCAACTTTATTACAAAGTTTTTGCCAGACTGGCGTCACCTACCATGATAGGTAAAGTAATGTCTTTAAGGTCAGCTGCGGACATAGTACTGCAGCTAGTGTCAAACAACTTGATATCATACCTTATGTGTCTCAATGAGTGAAGCATGTTGTATCACCAGTTTGCTGACCTTGACCTCTGTTACCTAGGTTAACCCATTACCCCATAGCCTGTTTCTAGTTTTGAAGACAGGTGACCACTTAAAGCAGGTTGAAAGTAAAGCAAAACGTGCCTTAAGGCGCATTCTGCTTTTCTTTCAGCCTGCTTTAAGCTATTATCTGCTAGAATGTAGAAAAAAAAATTATGATTTTTATTTGTGACAGTATATATTGGAACTATTTTCTTCAGTAGATGAATTAATTAAAGGCGTAAAAAGGAGTTTTTAAGGGGTACAGTACTGAACCTTATTAAATTAACAATTTTTGCGATTCGCTTGCAATTCGATGGCAATTCGCTTCCGATTCAAAATAGTAACTTTACCCTCTGGTAAGTTTTCTTGAATGGTGTATCTCACAAATTTTCGCCAATATGCCTTCGTTAATTGTTTCGATTCCATTTTTGTCACAACGGCTTCGGAACATTCGCCTAAAAATATTCAAACGTAGGATTTGTTTTTTGAAGCGCGCGATTCGATGGCAATTCGCTTGCGATTATCAATTTAATTTAATAAGGTTCAGTACTGTAATGGGTTAAGTTTATGTGTTAGGGTGACTTTTGAACTTTTAAGTGTTTGCGTTTATGGTCAGCATACAATGGGGCATCTATGTTTAAGAAACACTTTAATTTAATTTTTCTGTGTACAAACTTTACCATAATGTATATTATATTATGTATTGGAATTCCGCTGCCTAAGAGTTGATTTATTACTGCCTAACCAATCCATAGTCATTAGTGTCAGTCCGCAATTTTATTGTCATTTTCAATATTTTCTTAACCGTTTACCTCATAGAAGTGCCTTTTAGCACATTGAAAGTATTCCTCCACTGAAGAAAATAGATCTAATTTATACAGGCATGAACTTGTAACATAATTGTATTTTCTATATTCTAGTAGATGGTTGCTTAAAGCAGGCTGAAAACAAAGCAGAGTGCGCCTAAAGGCGCATTTTGCTTTACTTTCAACCTGCTTTAAATGGTTACATGTCTTCAAAACTAGACACATGCTTTGGGTAAAGGGTTAAGGATACTTCTTGATCACTTGGCAATGTTAGTTGAGTTGGTATTCCTATTCATGCCCAGAATATCAGTATGTCCACACCTATCTTGAAGGTTTCAAAAAAGTGTTTGAAAAAAATAACAAGGAACTTGGCTCACTTGGTATAGTTAAACCTCTTTCCATTTGTTTGGTTTTTGCTGTTCTTTCATCATTTCTCAATCTTAGCCGAGGTTAAAAAACTTAAAACAAACTGATTTCAGTAACCTACCATAATTGAAAGTATTTTAACAGTAGAAATATGTATGTGAATACTTTTAATATACATGTATATATAATGTTTGCTAAAGTATTGTGAACTGAGAAAAAATCAAGTTTTGTAAGATTCAAACAAATACTTTGACATTTTTGTGCAGATTTTGAGTCTGTCTGAGTCCTCTTCCATATGAGAAATATTTGGTCTGTATCGTAATTTTAACAATTTGTAGTATCATACTTTAATTATTTTGGGTAAATTTGTTTCTCAAAGCAGGAGACACTTTTACACTATCACCCCATTTTTACGTTAAAATTAATAAAATGTACTGGTGAGGTTATCAATCTGCTTTACTTTCACCATGCTTTAAGCTAGTGTATCTGTATGGATATAGAAACTTTCTCATAGTACATGTTCATGACTGTATAAATTGGAACCATTTTCTTCAGTGGATAAATAAATTAAAGGCGCTTCTATGGGTGGAAGGGTTATGCGTTATGCGGCATCTGATCAGGATCCAAACTGTTTGCAAAGACAACTTTTGCGACCTCTTAATTGAAAGGGTTGAATTGTTATGTCCTCCGCAAACATTTGGAGCCAGGTCAAACTCTGAATCACTCGATATCTCATGGGGATCCAAACTTTTTGCAACAGTAAAATCTGTTTCTAGTGCAAATAGTAAACAGTTAAAATGAGATACTACACATATATGTATATATAGAACAAGACTATTTACTTGAAATAAAGGGTGGTGATACATAATAAATACACGTATTACATTAACCCCATTTTATCACACTTTTGTAACTACGTGTACTTTTAAAAGAAAAATATAAGATTATTGTGTTTTAAACAATGTACAAAAACATGTACAAATTGTGAGGTCAATATTTGCAGAATATCGCTATTTCACTCATGTGGCACATCGACTGTCTTGTAAATCGAACTTATACTTATAGGTTTCAGCTTTCAATGCTGCACATAAGTCAATGGATCCTAAAGCAATGAATCGTCTGTAGAGAAACCACTTATCTTACACTGAGAGACAGGGTACCATCGAATACTTGCAAGTAGGCTGGAATCCTGTAGACGTCGGACCCGCCTGCCTATCCCATAAATCTTCCACACACAAATTTTGTCAAACTTTTAAAAAAATATTTATTTTTTGTTTAAATGGGTTAATATGAATGATATAGTTTTCATTTATATGTTGATTTGATAAACGTTTTAAAATTGGAATGATTATTTGTTTTTAATTTATATCGCCATTGCTACATGTAGCTACCATACAGAAAAACACAAGTAGTCTATCAACGTTTCCGATGGAGACCCTAATGCAATTCCAACGTTTAAACAAATCCGTCAACTTGGATGAAACATTGCTATAATAATCCGAACTTCGCCTCTCGCTTGCACTTTACAGATTGAAAAAAGCTGTAACGGTTATTGAGCAATCATTTGTTATACACAATGTCGCAATACTTTTTCGAGTATAGATCTATTTAACAAGCATTTCTATGATTATCAAATAGAAGTTAAAATTCATAATTTCAAAAATAAAAAATAAAATAAATCCGACACCAATTTTAAAGCAGATACAATTAAGAGGGAGAAGAGTTTCCGTATGCCAAACAGGTCCATAAACGTACTTTCTATACGACACACACAACGTAACCTGCACTAAGAAGTTTTACCAGATGAAGTTGGAATGAAAGGAACTACATATAATTATGTCGTTTGATATGAAAGCTGAAATGAAATGAATATGTTAAATAAGGAAAAAGGAATATCCATTTGCCATTAAAAATTGAATAAATCTTTAATGGTCAACGTTTCCTTTAATCCGCCATTCTCCATATTTTATTGCACTTCGTTTGCGGAAGTCATACAGTGGAGAAAACGTTTCTCTTTCCCAATAAGCGTGTTTGCGCTAAAATTATAATTTGGATTGCAAACAGTTTGGAGCCAGATCAGACGCCGGGTAACCAGGCGTCTTATCAGGCTCCAAGCTGTTTGCCGTCAAGGTTAAAATCAACACTCAGAATTGTCAAAAATTGTCATTTTCTCCCTTTTCGTGGTTTGCGTTTGAGTTGAAGCGGGAAAAGATACTGTATTCTCCACGTTTTAGTCTCATCTAAATGTTACTGTGAAATAGTTCTCACGTCTTAACTCGGAGTTCTGTTATCAACTGCTGCGAATGTCTCAGCTGGGGTAGACAGGTGGATAGAGTGTCTAACACCCAATCTCCACTTCACTCTATTCAGTGGATCAATGTCACCAAGTCATCTCTTATAATTTAGATAAGTTTAACATCTCAGGATAAGAAATCCTTAGTGCATCGCAGAAAATGACATATTTAGTTTGACACTAACCCCTTCACTGTTATGACGTCATCACTTATTTACAAGCAGTTGTCGTCTGATTTTAGTACACAAATTTAAGTCTGCTTAACCCTTTACCTGATAGCCTATTTCTAGTACTTAAGATAGGTGACTTCTTAAAGCAGGTTGAAAGTAAAGCAGAATGCGCCTTAGGGCGCATTCTGCTTTACTTTCAGCCTGCTTTAAGCTATCATGTGCTATAATCTAGAAAATATTACCCATAATATATATTCATTACTGATTAAATTGGAACTATTTTCTTCAGCGGAGGAATAAATCATATCCGCTAAAAGGCGCTTCTATAAGGTAAAGGGTTAAACTTAAATAATAAGTAACGCGTAACGCGATTTCTGACCATGATCCTTATTGTTTGCAAATAATAATTGTACTCGGGGTAAGGCAGTGAAACGATTAACTAAACTTCAATATTTCTTGATAATTTTTCACCATGGAGTTGTTGCAGTTTCTTCTCACTGGCGAGTGAAGACCGTTCTGTCCGTGTGTGCCAAACCAACACCTGTATGAAAGAGAAATTCAAATTAACACATTCAACCCTAGCGATGAGTAAACTCGTCATTTACATACAGTGAACCTGTGAGGATAACACTTGTCTCATGCACAGTGTAGACCCTGATCAGAGGGCTCCCCTCTGATCAGGGTCATCACTGTTTGTCATTTTGAAATATATTGTTAAAATCAACCCTAAATATTTAATAATGGACAAAATGTACTTTCTGTCCGTGTGTGCCATACCAACACCTGTATGAAAGAGAAATTCAAATGACATGGTGGCATCAGCTTTAAAACCATTGTTCTCTGCTATTTATTTTAAAATTCAAATTTTAGGTAGGCCTAAAATGACTTAAAGAGACCCGCAACCAGATTTACAAAAATGTAGCATTAAAAAAAGTAATTTGTAAATATGTATCAAACGCTTTTATAAACGGTAAAGAATTAGTTTAGGATAAGAAATCCTGTTTAAAAAATGTATTTCAATAAAAAAAAATATTTTTATAAATAATTCAGCTCGTGTTTATATCTGAGCCCGTGATCAATTTCTATAGCGTCTTTCGACGCTATGGATAAAACGATGGAAAATATCTAAAAAACTAAGATTTGAAGACTTTTCTAGAGGGTGTTTTTAGACTGGTCATATATTTCCAATGCCAGATGCACGATAATGCTACCCTTTTGGTTATTTATTTGAGTATTTTCTTTTATTTTTGCAAATGCACCATCTGGTTGCGAGTCGCTTTAAGGCGGCATGACTGACGAAATTTCGAAACAAGTGCTAACTGGTTGGATCCTGAACAGACACCTTGTTAAGTGGCGTCTGATCTGGGTTCAAACTGTATTCAACTTTTGTCGCCTACGCAGTTAATTTTTTTTCGGTCCGGAAGAGGCTCTGTATTTCAGTGAATTGAATCATAAAAGTCGTGCAAATAAAATATGTCAACATCTTACTGGAAACTTACAACTGAATCAAAGGAATTACCGTATCGTGATTTTGCCTCTACTATTTTGCCTTTGAAACAAGCTGTTTGTCACTCGTCATTATATTTCTAGTATCAAAATGTCCACTTAAATGTAACTTTGGGAAACACAGCAGAGGATAATGCAGCATTTAAACGTTAGACATAATTGTTCTGTTTAGGGAAATGCGGCAAGGGTCGTTGTTGGGAAGGCCGTTGTAGGGAGGGAGCGCTGTACATGTATTAACATTTCAACCACATGCATGCATAGGCGACTTAATTCGACTTTGTTATCAGTTTCAATACAGATTAGACGCCGCGTAACACGACGTCTGGCCAGAATCCATACCTTTTTGCACTAATCAATATTTGTTCAGTCGGAACTTCAAAATTTTGAAATTTTTATAAGATTACAATCGAAAAATCGGTTAGGGTTTACAATTGGCCCATCACCAAAACCTAGGGTTTAGGGTAACTTTACAATCTGTCCGCAGGTCTTTTTGGTATTTTTAGCTCACCTGAGCCAAAGGCTCAAGGTGAGCTATTGGGATGGCCCTGTGTCCGTCATCGTGCGTTGTCCGTCGTGCGTTGTCTGTCATCGTTAATAATTGCTTCAAATGGCATCTGCTCCTATACCGCTTGACAGATTTCAACCAAATTTTACAGGAATGTTCCTTGGGTCAAACTTTCCAAAATTGTTTAAAGAATTAAAAACAATGTAGAACTCTGGTTGCCATGGCAACCAAAGTGAAAAAATAAGGAAATCTTAAAAAATCTTCTTGTCTGAAACTACAAGGGCCAGAGCTTAGATATTTGGCACATAGCATCATCTACAGGTCCTCTATCAAGTTTATTCAAATTATGCCACTGGGGTCAAAATTGACCCCGCCCGGGGGTCACAGTTTTACATAGAGTTATATAGTGAAATTTTCAAACGTCTTCTCCTCTAAAACTAAGATGGCCAGAGGTTTGATATTTGGCATGGTAACACTTCTAGGTGTCCCATACCAATATTGTTAAAGTAGTTCTGGTTGGTTGCATATCTAGGTCACAGGAGCTAAAAATAGATTTTTCAATAAACTTAAAAAATCTTCTTAGCTGAAACTTCAAGGGCCAGAGCTTAGATATTTTGCACATAGCAACGCCTACTGGTCCTCTATCAAGTTTGTTCAAATTATGCCCTTGGGGTCAAAATTGGCTCCGCCCCTGGGGTCACAGTTTTATAAAGAGTTATATAGTAAACGTCTTCTCCTCTAAAACTAATATTGCCAGAGCTTTGATATTCGGCATGGTGACACCTCTAGATGTCCTTTACCTATATTGTTAAATGGTATCAGTCTATCTAGGTCACAGGAGCTAAAAATAGATTTTCATTGGAAACTTAAAAAAATCTTCTTGTCTTAAACCTTAGTACCCTGATCTTAGATAATTGGCACATAGCATCATCTACTGGTCCTCTATCAAGATTGTTCAAATTATGCCCCTTGGGTAAAAATTGACTCCATCCTGGACATAAATCATTATCTCCATTTTGTCAGCTGTTCTCAGGTGAGCGAAATATGTCCCATGGGGCTATTGTATAAATTGACTGGCCATATCTTGTAATATTAACCTGGCCATTTATTGTGACATTAATCTAGCCATTTCTTGTGACATTAACCTGACCATAAACATGACAGTTTTGGTGGCGGTCTAATTGTGTTCCGAAAAATCTTAGCAGACGATCTTTTGTATTCGAAAGGGTTACAATGTTAGAGACAGATTAATTTTGTTTTGAGAGAGCTACAGTGGAGAAAACGTTATTCTTTCCCAATAAATGCGGTTACGCTAAAACTATTATTCCTTTTGCAAACAGTTTGGAGCCAGGTCAGACGCCGGGTAACCCGGCGTCTGATCAGGCTCCAAACTGTTTGCCTTCAATATAAACATGAATCATCAGAATTGTCAAAAGGTTGAACTTTTCTACGTTTTAGTGTTTCGTTTCGTTTAAACGGGAAAGAATAACGTTTTTCTCCACTGTAAGTATGATTGGAATTACCTCTGTACAGTTATTTGCCTTCGGTTCCAAATCTTTCCTTTCAACGTGAAGTTGTGAGAGAAAGTCAGTTTCAAGATACCCAATCTTGTTCTTGAACTGTGCATCGGGGAAGTCGTGTATAAGCTGAACGTTTACAGCAAACCCTGCCATATCCGTGGCAAACTTCCGGTTAGGTGCAAAGGTTGTAAGCCATCCTGTAACCTTTTGAAGAAAATGCGCAGTTTAACCCTTTCGCTCCCAATGACGCTTACAAGCGCGTTTGCAAACAGTTTGGACCCTGATCAGACGCCGCGTTACGCGGCGTCTGACCAGTATCCAAGCTGTTTGACACTCGTATCGAAATTTATTCAGTCACACTGCCTTAAAATTAACTTTGAAACGATATTGGCTTGCAGACAACAAAAAAGAAGCAGATGACAATGAAACGGTAAAGGGGTAAACATCTCACGAACAATTTGGCAGTAAAAGAGTTAAGGTTGAAGATTCCTAATGAGGTCGGACTTAAATCGGCACTATACCTACAGCGATCGGCCCTTCTCGTCAACTGTCGACACGTTCCGAACAATGCTTTAGCTTGGTTCTAAACGACCGACAATTTACGAGAAAGGCCGATCGCTCTCCGTAGAGTACCGATTATGACCGACATTGGCCCGATCTCATTAGGGGTCCTCAACCTTAACTCATTGTACTCTAGTTACGCGCATACGTGTCCGTTAGAAACAGTGTACATTTGAAGTGTAAACCTAGTTCAGAATACTCCTGTATTAGTTTTTGACCAGAGTCTATATACAGTTTGGCATTTTGCAATTTAAAAATCTCCCGAATAATTTGGTCATGAAATGGTTAAAGCTGAGGACCCCTAATGAGATTGGGCCAACGTTGGTAAATATTGGTACTCTACCAAGAGTGATCTGCCATTCTCGTCACCTATCGGCCCGTTTCCGATCGCTGTACCGTAAAGTACATGTACAAATTTTGGTCCAATCTCATTTAGGGTTGTCCGCCTTAAGTCAACGAGAAAGATCTACACTATATCTAACATATTAGATAACAAATACTCTTTACGCTGATGAGTATCAAACAATGAAGAAACCTGAGGAATTCGCTACACGACTCATAATTTTACATATACGACATGTTATTAAAATTGAGAAAGCATAATCCAACCGTTCCATTTCGACATATTGGAGACTCGTACTTCAAGCGTGCCACCAATCCAACGGGCCATACGGATACTTTCTTTGTATAACGCATCTGAAAGAAAAACCAATTACACTAAAACGCTCTATCAAGACCGCTAACTTAGTTTAACCCTTTTGATGCCAACCAAGCTCTTTAAACTACAAAATGCAAATAGTTTTGAACCAGATCAGACACCGTCTACTGTCAACACTCGTATCAATGTATTTTTAAATTTAAAACCCTTACAAAATTCCAAGTTTTATATATATAAAATAAACAGAGGATAAATTTAAGTGGACGATATTATTTCATCGACTGTGATAGGTCTACGGGGTTCCACACCATACTGACAGCGAAAGGGTCAATTGTTAGGCGTTTGAGGCCGGTGGCTACTTAAAGCAATGCGTAAGGAGCACAAAAGCTCCTTTATGGGCTTCCCATTGATGAGCTATTGTGACTGCTCTCCGTCCGTCGTCCGCAGTTTTCCAAACAACATATCTGAAACCACTAACCCGATTTTAACCAAACTTTGCCAGAAGCATTAGTGAATAGTTGTTTGTTTGAAGTTTTTCCCCATGCTGTCGGACAAGTTTTTCTAACATGACCGTATAGTCAACTTTTAATGAAATAAAGAATTTGAATTTGAAAAAAAAAATGCATTACAAAATCTTTAAAAAATATTTTTCTCAAACATTGAAAGGCCAAGACCTTTGATATTTGGTATATACCATAACCTAATGGTCTTCTACCAAATTATGATATAAGGGCCGAAAATTGCACCGCCATTGGGCTTATAAGTTTTCACAGGAAAACCTTTAGAAATCTTCTTCTCTGAAACCATAAGGCCTAGATCGTTAATATTTGACATGTAACTTTGTTTTATGGTTATCAAGCAAGATTGTCCAAATGTTAACCCCTGGGTCAAAAATGGCCCCACCCCGGGGCTTATCAGTTATAAACTTATATAGGAAACACATTAAAATTTCTCTGAAACTGTATGGCCCAGGAGCCCGTTTCATAAAGCCTCGTACGACAAAAACGGTCGTAAGTCACATTATAAAAGTCTCAATCATTATGTATTTCTCCATCTTATGCTGTCTTGTGACATAATTTTGAAATTGTTTTGAAAAGCGATTCCAAAGAGACAGGATTAGATAGAGAGATCAGAAATTAAATGTATTTTAAAACTTTGACTTACGATCGTTTTTGTCGTACGAAGTTTTATGAAACGGGCCCAAGACCTTTAATATTTGACATAATTATAGCTTTCTACATGTACCAAGATTGTTCAAATTATGAACATTAGTCGGGCCAAAATAGTCCTGTCCATGGGCTTATCAGTTATTCATAGAAAACCTATTAAAATCTTCTCCGAAACAATAAGGCCTTTAGCATGAAGCGTTGCCTTATGGTTCTCTACCAAAATTGTTCCAAATTATGACCCCTTGGTTAAAAATGGCCCTAGGTTTTTCTGTTTTACATAGACTTATATAAGAAAACCTTTAACGTCTTCTATGTTACAGGGATCCGACACGTTTGATTTTTAGGGGAAAAATCGTCAGAAGGTATATATAGAGACAAGGGGTACAACTGATTATGAGTATATTCTCACCCTATCACGACACAACCGGGCATATCATGAATAAATATTGATGAACCGACACTTTTGCTCCATTTCTGTCTAGCTTATATAATACCCTTCCATAAAAACATAACATAAAACCAACTGTAAGCATGCACTTTCAACAGTAACTTTTTTTACTCACAGAAGTCAACGAATTTTGGAAAACGGGACAGGGGTTCGTTCACAGCCGACACAGCATTGACCACTACTGTACGCTTGTTCAGGCGGTAATATCGAGTATGACAGTCACACAGTTCCATAGATATACATTTTTGACACCGATCAAAGCTGATTTTTTTCTCAAGTCATTGCCGTTCCAAAAAAGCTTACATGTACAAGAATAGCTTTACTGCCGATGAAAACATGCGAACTTCTTGTTGGTATTGCAATAGTTTGAGTATAAATCAGCTTTGATCAGTGTCAAAAATTGATATCTATGAAACTGTAACGAATGAGTGGAATATATATTGTTCATCCTTTTGCCGCCACATTGAAGCAGACGATATTACGGCACAGTCCTACACTTTACTGTAAGTTTGCCAAAATTTCCCTAGTGTTAGGCCTTGACAGCGGAGCATGAATCTCATGCTCTACTGTATGTAAGGGTAGGACTGGGCAGTGATTGTGCTAGACTGATAGACATAACTAATTGTTTGTTACCAGTGCTGATGTATAAATGTATATGTATAGTAAACACTTTTATCACGTACTCACTGAAACGGTAGAATGCTATATCACACATGCATTTTGCACGTATTATTGATCAAGTGATGTTACTTTTTGAAGCACCCTCGCATGAGTTAATGTTGTATCTTTTAACTCTTCCACTCACTGTCAATGGCGCCAATAGACGCCTTTGTAAACTGTTTGGACCCTGATCAGAATCCAAACTGTTAAACACTCGTCTGTCATACTACCTTTCTAAATCTAACTTTGAAACGATATTGCAGACTACAATATTGAACAGGCGATACTATCACGGCGGAGGAGTAACAGTTTCACGATCAAGTTGACATTGAAAGGCTTGAACAATTCTTTGTCAAAATAACAAGTTCCTCGTTTATACCTGTTCAAATATCCGAACATCATAGGTATTGTCATCATCAGCAAAGTATACCACACCAAGTGCACGTACGTGTTCTCTAATCCATGATAGTCCAGCATTTCTTTGTGCAATTCCACGAGGATGTTTCGTACGACCTTCATACCATTTCGCCTGCTGATCTACGGGCGTGACGGCATTTAGGTGGGTGTATAATAGCTGTGTTCTGTTCAGCAAACTTGATACCAATGTTGTTTTGATTTCGCTGTCTTCAACAAGAATCCAACGAAGGTTTGGTACAAGTCTTAAAGTTTGGGAAAGTCGTGTTAAGTCGGCCTTTTGCTCCAGTCGTTTGGCTGTCGCAGTTATCACATAAATCGTGGGAATTACTCTTACTCTTACAGTTTCTGAAAAGTTGTAGAAAAATGTCGATATTTACGCCTGAAAATTCCAAATTTAAAATTCCGGTTTCCAATTTTAAGTTTAGTCCATTTCCGTCAATAGAAGGTTGCGTTCTGCAATATACAGTACGAACTCGCTTAAATCGGTCTTACCAGTTTTTTCGTTAGTTGAATTTGATAATTCGCTTTCGTTTTAGTCGAACATAACCGTATTTCAAACTTAAAACGTTTTAACTTTGAAATATGAATATGTTCGAACCAACGCGAGTTCGTAGAATCGAGTTTTCACTGTACTGCAAATTGACAAACAGTGCAGACCCCAATCAGAGGGTGACCTCCGATATGGTCTACATCTGTTTCATGAAAACAAAATATACTTTGTTCTTTGTGTGAAATATTACAGACAGGTGGCTGTTGAAAGCAGGCTTGGAAGTATAACTGAAGTTCAAGAGGTTTTTTTATTTATTTAAATGGCTTTACACAGCCACCTGTGAAGATTACATTAACCCTTCCACCACCGAGGTTGTATATAGTCGACTTTGCAAACAGTTTGGATCCAGATCAGACGTCACGTAAAGCGGCGGCTGATCTGGATCCAAACTGATTGACACGCGTTTCGGTGTTTCTTAAGTCATACTACCATAGATCTAGATTTGCAATGTGCTTGCAGACAATACTATTTTAGAAGACGACAATACATGTATGTAGTCCTCGTGTAGAATTAATTTTGCGTCGAAAGGGCTAAGGTATCTTGTGGTGCATTTGTGCATTTACTCTTTAAGTGCTAGGCTCGACAACACAAAAGATTCACACAGTTTGAATCCTGACCAGACACCGAGTAACGCAACGTCCAAGCTGTTTTTAATTAACTTTATTTACGTCAAACTTACAATGCATGATAAAATACAAAAAATCATGTTATGCATCAATGTCATAGAACATTTTACCCAGCAAACATTATATATGGGACTTATATGGGCCTCATCTGGGTTTCCATAGTGGTCCCATATGGAAAGTGCAGCCGGGTAAAAGACGGGTCCCATATTGGCTGCCAATATAATATTTGTAAATCAATTAAATAAATTCTTATACACTGATTTTTTCAGCATTCGGTATGTACATGTATTTAACATAATGTGGTGTCTTTTTGTATTTAAATAATAGTTTTTTGTGAAAAATATAGCACCTAAAAATGTATGCGGGTCCCATATAGAACCCATATAGGGCCCGTACATATGTCACTTTCATCCAGATGCTATTTGTTCAAACACAAATATTTTTGTAGACAAAAAATACACCGCATTATGTTAAAATACTTACATACTGCAGTTAAAGGTTACTATATAATTTATTTGATTGATTTGGGGATTATATATGGGCAACCCATATGGGCCCCTTTTAACAATGTTTGTTGGGTAATATATCACCAAGATATAGACTGCACATGAGTTATCAGTGTCAGTTCATGGTATCTATGTCTTACTGAATAACCAACAATATACATGATAATACATGATTTTCTGCAATTGTCCATAATAAGTATAAGGTCAAGGCAAAATTGAGGTTGGGTAATATGGGTAAATTTGTACTGGTCCAAGACAACAACTGTATATGTATAAAATATTGTAGTAGGTAGTGTTGACATAAGATGAAACAGTAAAATATAGTAAACTAATAATATTCTAAGTCCCAATTAGGTCAAGGTCAATGTCAAAGTCAACGTAAGGTGATATTGGTATATTGGGAATGGTCCAAGGAAACAACTGTTTAAGTATCTAAGCATTTAAATAAGCGGTGTTGATGCTAGATGAAACGGTAAAATATAGTTAACCAGGAAATGGCACTTTTATAATACTGTAAGTCCAAATTAGGTTAAGGTCAAGGTCAAAATCAAGATTAGGTGATTTTGGTGGATTTGGAATGGTCAAAGGTAACAACAGTATAAGTATCTAAGCATTTGAGAAAACGGTGTTGACGCTAGAAGAAACCGAAAAATCTAGTTAACCAATAATTATGGCCTTTTTACAATACTCTAAGTCAGATTTAGGTCAAGGTTAAGGTAAAATTCAAGGTTGTATGATATTGGTGGATTAGGAATGGTCAAATGCAACAACTGTTTAAGAATCTGAGCATTTGAATAAGCGATGTTGACGCTAGACGAAACGGTACAATCTACTTAACCAATAAATGGCTCATTAACAATACTCCAAGTCCAACTTAGGTCAAGGTTAAAGTCAAAATCAAGGTTGGGTGATATTGGTGGATTGCGAATAATCCAAGGCAACAACTGTATAAGTGTCTAAGTATTTGAGTGATTGGTATAGTGCTAGACGAAACGGTAAAATCTTGTTAACCTGTTACGGACGGACGTACGAATGCACGGACGGACAGGGCAATTACTATATGCCCCGCATCTACAGATGTCGGAGGCATTAAAAGCAAATAAATGGGTTTTCTTGTAAGGGATACATAAAGAGTATAAATAAGTGCAGGGTTTAACCTTTCGGATGCTAATATTAGCTAGTGAAATGTCTCCATTTTAAATCATAAAAGTTTAATCTATCTAGGTTTAAAGCAATTTATTTTTTTCAATATATATTGCGTATTGAATCTTTTTTTAAATTGTACTATAATTTGTTTCGTTCTAATTAGTTTGCATATGTAAAAACATTATTTTTCATACATAATTTAACATTTATTTTGCCGAAATGTGATTATTTTTTTTTAAATCATGAATGATATTACTTTTCATGAAAAGTGTATGTGTATATGTTTTGATGTTAAATGTGTGACTAAATCCGTCCCAAAGGTCTGGCTGTAATATCATTCTCAAAATAATTGTTCTGCCTTTTCGAAATGCATACTACAATAATCACATTCAGCATTTATGTAACTATAGTAATAAGCTTGTAACTGGCTAGATCAGAGTTCAGGACAAACATAGGGGTCAAGGTAAAAAACGTAGATCTTGCTGCACTCCGTACTGTGCATCTGATTTAACAGTTGCATTAATGTAGCTGCAACACTAAGTCCATTATGGACCCTGGCGCCATAACTAAACATGTGTCCCGGCGGTATGGGGTCAGGGTCACCAGTCTGGCTCCGAGGTTATAAAGCGTTTTAGTTGAGTCTGAGTGTGTTTCCAATCATTGGATTGGTCAGATTTGAGCCTAGGCTCAAATCTGACCAATCAAATGCTTGGGAACGAGTTTAGACTCAAGTCAAAAGCTTTATAACCTCGGAGCCTGTTTTAATGGTATTGCCACGTTTTTTGTTGTTGTTAAATTGGTGTAGCTGGAAGGGGCCATATGAGTGTGTTGCTTTAACTTCTTACGTTAGAACGTCTAGAAGTATGGTATTGAGTTCAATTCAATTCTATGCAGTCGTAAGAGAAAATGGCTTCTAAAATAAGTTTTTAAAAGAAACCTTATGAAATGGGGTGACCAGAAACAGTAAAACAACAAGGGTGTATTTCCAATCAATTACATGTAGATTTGGGACAAGTTTTGCGTGAACATGCTCTCAAAGAAAAACCTAAATTATATCAACTTAGAACAATTAAAAAAAAGATACAAAATCAGCCTTATTTCCCAATGAAGCATTTGTGCTAAAAAAGTGTGCCCATTACAATTATTTATTATACCAGATTTATACAGCGCTCTTTTCACATAGTTAGAAAATACAAATAACTACACGTACATTTACCATAAATAAAAAACACATCCTATCTCCTTGATTAACATTATAAATAATACCAGATTTATGTAGCTTTTTTCACAAAGAAGTTGTGCGTTCAAAAGCGCTTTACATTAAATTAAATACGTATACTTATATAGTTAGAAAATACAAATAACTACATGTAGTCTACGCGTACATTTACCATAAAACAAAGCATCCTATCTTATTGATTAGATATTTATTATCATTATTATTATTATTTTATTATTATTATTATTATACGAAATTTGTATTGAAATGATTCAAATAATTAAAATATCAATGGCATGATTAAAGATTACATTGAAATAAGTCATGAATAAGGGATTTTTTTTCTCAACATTATTATTAAGATTATAAGAATTATTATTATTATACGCCTGTGAAATAGGGTCTTATTATGTTATACCCTGCACTGTACGTCCTTACGTCCCCCGTACGTCCGTCCGTCCGTTAAATGTTCCTTGTTAGCGCTCTCTAACCTAAATTTATTGACCGCGCTGACCGATTTTTATTTAACTCACCAAAAATATTCCTTACTACAATAGCTCACAAGAGTTTGCGTTTCAGATGTTTGCGTCTATTTTTGACTGATGTATGTCCCCTATGTTGTCAAATATTAGCATTTTTAGAAATAGACCAGAGCTTTTTATTTGTTCCTTTAAATTGTTATATGGTGATACAGGAAGTGAAGCGAATTTACATACATAACGGGTTTTGTAGTTCTGTCAGAGTTATCCCCCTTTACCCTTTTTTCAAAAGAAAATTGTTTTCTGTAAATGATTTTAGGTTCATTTGGCCTATTGTATTCAAATTCTATATTTTACTTTTTGCAGTCAATTTCTAATTTTGTTTTCGGTAGGATGATTTTAACTGGAGTTATGCCCCGTTGATACTTTTTTAAAAAAATCTCGTTTCAATACAACAACTTTAATTATTGTTTTCCCTTGTGTAGCCAACTTCCATATGTAGCTTACTTATGCCGGGAAGATGTTTCTGTTTCTGTTTAATGATTTTTTTCTGGAGTTATGCCCCTGTACATAATAAGTATTTTACGGCTGAAACTGTTTTTCAGATGATATCTTTACTTCTGTTCGCCGTTTTGAAACCAATTAGATCCAGATAACGTGCCTAGTAACTCGTCGGCTGATAAGTATCCAAACTATTTTCCATTTAATTTAAACGTATGTGATTTCCATGTACATGAAAATGGGGTTGAAACACAACCTCTAACAACATTAATTAGTTTTGCCCTTTCCCCTACGTTCTGTACAAACAAAACATGCACATTTGCTTTTACTGTATCTAAGTTGTTCAACACTGTTAAATATTGTAGAGGGTAATGATAGCCAGAAAAAGTAAAAAACATGATAAAGAGATGTAGAGAAATACAATAATAAATGGGAGAGAGAGGGAGAAAAACATCCCCTAAAGAAGTTTTACAAGATGAAGTTAGAATGAAAGGAACTATATGCTGTTTGGTATGTAAGCTGAAATGAAATGAATATATTGAATAAGGAAAACTAAAAGTTCCATTTTCCATTAAGAGTTGAATAAATAGCCGACGTTTCCATTAATCCGTCATTTTCCATATTTTATTGCACTGCGTTTGTTGGAGTATTTTTTACTGTAGAATAACTCCCGTGCCTTTCTGTCTAGTCGTCTATTATAATTCAGCCTCTTTTGACGTAATCTCAATGATAGTGCTTAGTGTATCACAGAAATTGAACACATATAGCTTGACATTAACTATTTCACTGCCATGACATCATCACTTATAAACAATTGTCCTCTGCTTGTTCTCAAACTATTTTGACTTAAAATTGAGTGTAACGCGGCGTCTGACCAGGGTCCAAATTGTTTGCAAATAATAACTGTACTCTTTGTTAGGCAGTGAAAAGATTAACTAAACTTCAATATTTCTTGATAAATTTCCACCATGAAGTTCTTGCAATTTTTTCTCACTGGCGAGTGAAGACCGTTCTGTCCGTGTGTGCCATACGAACACCTGTATGGAAGAGAAATTCAAATTAACACATTCAACCCTTGCCACGAATATACTCGTCATTTACAAACAGTGAACCTGTGAGGATTACATGTGTCCCATGCAAACAGTGTAGATTCAGGGTCTACACTGTTTGCCATTTTGAAATAACATTGTTAAAATCAACCTTAAATAGTTAAAAATGGACTACATGTAGACGTATTTTGAAATTGGAAATATCCATTAAAAGATTCAGGGATGAATGAGTTAAACCCTTCATTGCATTGTCGCCTTCAGCTTTAAAACAATTGTCGTCTGCTCTTGCTTTTATATTCTAATTTTAGGTAGATCTAAAGTCAACAATATATCGTAATGATTGTCAAACAGTTATGATCCTGCTCAGAATCCAATCTGTTTTGGAAATAACAATGGCATTCACGGTAGGGGAGCAGAGTGGTTTACTTCTCCAGGGTTCCAGATAAGGGGAGTATTTCAAAAAATTAAAATCTTTATTTTTGCTTTAAACCATATGGTGTCACTACTCATTAGAATCGTCTCAAAGAGACGATTCTAATGAGTAGTAACACTATAGGATTTGGTGCTGAAAAAGTGAGAAATTGCTGGATTTGTACAGTTTACTCCTCCTTATCTGGAACCATGCTTCTCCGTAGACTTATTTTCCTGCCTCAACGACAGAGCAAAAGCAATATATAGATGTTGCTTTTTCAAAGGCTGCTACGACGACAGCCTCAAACCATATGATTTATATCATCATGTTTGCACCGCTCTATACTATTTCTAGAGTATATTATGCGTAAACGTTATCAAAATGTCCTAATCTTGTTTTCGCCAATCCGTCGAAGAGACGAGACTGAAAGTTCTGATGGAAAATTGTATACTGAGTATGTTTAAACGGGGTCTCATTGCACAATATTACCCGAATGAAAGAAATGTAGACAAGCCAAAAGGGATATTACGCTAGTATACGAATTAACCAATGCCGCCTTTAAAAGCCTTTTTACACCATTCATATTTATCGTAGAAATATTTTATATATCCTAGCAGATGGTAGCTTAAAGCAGACTGAAAGTAACGCAGAATGCATCGTAACGCGGCGTCTGATCTGGATTCAAGCTGTTTGTCACTCAACATCAAGTATTTCTCTGTCAAAATGTCCACTCTCTGACTTTGAGAAAAACAGCAGACGATAATTTTAAACAGTCGATATTGCGTTAGAAATAACTGTCCTGTTTAGGGAACTGCGGCAAGGGTCGTTGTAAGGAAGGAGTCGTTGTTGGGAGGGCCGTTGGAGGGAGGAAGCACTGTATGCATTAATGGGTTAAATTGATGACAGTTTCACCGCCATAGGCGACTTAAGAAAACAGTTTGAATCCAGATCAGACGCCGTGTAATGATCAGGATCCATACTGTTTGGCACTCTAGATAATCAATATTTGTTCAGTTAGAACTTCACAATTTTGATTCGAGAAATTTTAGCAACCGGACTTTCGTCTACGAAATGGTTAAAAGAAGCAGTTAAATTACATGTATGCGATGAAATGACAAAATATGATAAGAATTACAGGGGTGCCATAATTTGATTTTGGAAAATCCCAAGATTTTCAAATTTTCTTTTCTTTAAGCGTGATTACTTAAAGCAGGTTAAAAGTAAAACAGAATGCGCATGAAGGCGCATTCTGCTTTACTTTCAATCTGCTTTAAGCTTCAATCTGCAAGGCTAAAATCCGAAGATTTCGGAAAAATCAGAAGTAATGGCAGCCCTAGAAATACCTCAGTACAGTTGTTTGCTCTCGGTTCCAAATCTTTCCTTTCAACGTGAAGTTGTGAGAGAAAGTCAGTTTCAAGATACCCAATCTTGTTCTTGAACTGTGCATCGGGGAAGTCGTGTATAAGCTGAACATTTACAGCAAACCCTGCCATATCCGTGGCAAACTTCCGGTTAGGTGCATAGGTTGTAAGCCACCCTGTAACCTTTTGAAGAAAATGCGCAGTTTAACCCTTTGCATCCTTTTAATGCTTATACAGCACTGGAGAAGATCGTATTCTTTCACAATAAACGCGTTTATCCTAAAACGGATACTTCCATTGCAAACAATTTGGAGCCAGATCGGACGCCGATAACCCTGCGTCTGATCAGGCTCCAAACTACTCAAAACTATTTGTCACTAAGTTTAAAACAAATTTCTTTCTAAAAAAATTGTCATTTTATCCATTTTAATGCGATGCTATTTATAAATAAAATGCAATTTCCCACGTGTGGTAAATGATTTCCTGGAAAATAGTCGTTAACCCAGGAGGCCCGTCTGTTTTATTCACCGCAATATATCGCTTGTAATTGGTTTTAAATTCTTTTATCGAAGAAAGATAACATTTTATGCTGAGGCATCTCTTAATGTTAGCTGTACCGTGCCATTTTACAGTGTCTCTTGGATTTATTTTAAAAAGGTGACCCGTTAAATAGGCTATTTCTAAAAATATAATCCTTACATTTGCAAACAGTATAGATATAGATCAGATAGTTCATATAGAAGCCTAGCCCTCTGATCTTGATCTTCACGGTTTGCTAGTTTAAACCAATTGTTTTAAGCTACCAAGAATTCCAAATGGACTTTGTTTGTGTTTTGTTAACAAATGACCCACAAGAGCTAGTTAGTGTTGAAACAATAGTTTGGACATGACATTTTACCTCAAGATTATATCCTTTAATGCATTATTTCCTAGATACGCATCATTGCGCATTTAATGTATTCCTCTGTTGAAGAAAATAGTTCCAATTAATACAATTATGGATAAGTTTAATTATAGAAATAATGTCTATAGTCTAGGCAGATAGTAGATTAAAAGAGGGGGAAGTAAAGCCGAATGATGCTGCTTTATTTTCAAGCTGATTTAAATGGTCACCTGTTTTTAAGACAATAAATAGTCTTTGGGGTACAGGGTTATATAGATATATGAGTCGTGTCATACGATAATCAGACTTGTTGCTTTGCAAGTTGTATTGACAAAATCATACTGTCACTTAAGGCTCGGTCAATGATAAGATATGCACTGTATCTAACATATTACGTAACAAAACTCTGATGAGTGTCAAACAATGTAGAAACTTTTCAGGGAGATTTTCTGCTACACTACTCATATATTTATATACAATAATAATCGAGAAAGCATAAACCTACCGTTCCATTTCGACATATGGGAGACTCGAACTTCAAGCTTGCCACCAATCCAACGGGCCATACGGATGCTTTCTTTGTATAACGCATCTGAAACAGAA
This sequence comes from Gari tellinella, assembly GCA_922989275.2. Classification (NCBI taxonomy): domain Eukaryota; kingdom Metazoa; phylum Mollusca; class Bivalvia; order Cardiida; family Psammobiidae; genus Gari; species Gari tellinella. The sequence goes on from OV277857.1 coordinate 107,473,079, forward strand.
ATCAGTTATACATGTATTAAGTTGAACACGCTCTGTTACACCGCTAGATTTTAATTAATTCTTAGACGAAATGCATATGGCTGCGTAGAGCCACAGGTAAACGGCGTGTTGGTCTATAACCCCCAAAACATCATCCAAATGTCATAAAATATCATCAAATCTCTTTCCTTAAAGCATAAAAATTTTGTATCACGTAAATTGCTGGTTTATGAATTTCACGATATTTTATGATATTTGGACATTGTTGTGGGGTTGCAGACCAACTCGACGTTTACCTGTGGTGTACAGTGGAGAATCTGTTATTCTTTCCCAATAAACGCGTTTACGCTAAAACTATTATATGCAGTGCAAACAGTTTGAAGCCAGATCAGACGCCGGGTAACCCGACGTCTGATCAGGCTCCAAACTGTTTGCCACCAAGATAAACATGAATTATCAGAATTGTCCAAAAGTTGTACTTTTCAACGTTTTAGTGTTTTGCGTTTGCGTACGTTTGCGTTTAAACGGGAAAAATAACAGATTCTCCACAGTATCTACGAGTAGTGTTGTTTTTAACCCTTTCATCATCAATGGAACCGATAGGTGGTTATGCAAACAAGTTGGACCCTTACCAGACGGCGTGTTATGCGGTGTCTGATCAGGATCATAGCTGTTTGACATTTGTTTCGAACTTTTGCCAGATATACTGCCTAACATCTAACACAACAATATTGAAGCAGACGACAATATGGCGATGAAGGAGTAAATCCTGATGATAAGATAAAGTGGACAATGAAAGGATTAAATAATTCTTTGTCAGAATAAAAAGTACCTCGATCATACCTCTTCAAATATCCGAACATCATAGGTATTGTCGTCATCAGCAAAATATGCCACACCCGGTGCCCGTACGTGTTCTCTTATCCATGATAGTCCAGCATTTCTTTGTACAATTCCACGAGGATGTTTTAAACGACCTTCACCCTTTTTCAGTTGCAGATCTACGGGCGTAACAGCATTTAAGTGGGTGTATAATAGCTGTGTTCTGTTCAGCAAACTTGATACCAATGTTGTTTTGTTTTTGCTGTCTTCAACAAGTATCCAGCGAAGGTTTGGTACGAGTCTTAAAGTTTGGGAAAGACGTGTTAAGTCGGCCTTTTGCTCCAGTCGCTTGGCTGTCGCTGTTATCACATAGAGGGTGGGAATAACTGTTACACTTACAGTTTCTGAAAAGTTGAAGCAAAAATGTCAATTTACTTCCCAATTATTTTTCACGCCTGAAACTTTCGATTAACAGTTCCAGTTTCCATTTGCGACTATATAAAATTGTTTTCTGCAATATATTGCAATATGACAAACAGTGCAGACCCTGATCATCATGCAGAGGGAGCACTCTGGTCTGCGTTTACAATGTACATTCTTTGCATATGACAAATATACTGTTTATAGGTACAGCGCTCTCTCTCTCTCTACAACGACACCCACTAGGAGACAAAAATTGTGTACGTTGTTCGGAGGGAGTCGTTATAGAGAGGGACATTGGTTTACATTTGCAAACAGCTTGAATCCAGATCAGACGCTGCGTAACGCGGCGTCTGATCTGGATTCAAACTGTTTGTCACTGGTCATTAAGTTTTGTTCTGTCAAAGTGTCCAATATGTAACTTTGAGAAAAACAGCAGACGACAACGCTAAGGAGACGATATTACAGCAGTAAAAGCGTTATACATAAGTGTCCTGTTTCGGGGACTGTGGCAAGGGTCGTTGTAAGGAGGGAGTCGTTGTTTAGAGGGCCGTTGTAGGGAGGGAGCACTGTAAATTGTTTGAAACGAACGAGTACACAAATTGCCCCGGTTCTTTGCGTTAACCCTTTACCTCATAGAAGCGCCTTTTAGAGCATTCAGTTTATTCCTCCGCTGAAGAAAATAGTCCCAGTTTATATCCTCATAAACAATTACCACAACAAATATTTCTATATAGCCTAGCAGATGACAGTTTAAAGCAGGCTGCAAGTAAAGCAGAATGTGCCTTAAGGCACATTCTGCTTTACTTTCAACCTGCTTTAAGTGATCACCTATAATAATGTTATAAACGGGTTATCTGGTAAAGGGTTAAGTATTTCAGACAGGTAGCTGTTTAAAGCAGATTAAATGAAAACTATACCAAACGTTCCCATTTGAGCCTTTTCAAAAATAAACTGCTTTATACAGCCACCTGTCAAGATGACAAATCATGTTTCCTATGGAGCATTTATACATTGACTATTTCAAAACCACACTTGACAAAAAAGATGAGCACAGTTTGTTTCTTGGCTATACAGCGAGTAACGCAGAGTCTGATCAGGATCCAAACTGTTTTGCATATGTACATGTTACAGGAATAACGTGTTATCAGGGAATACGTGAAATCAATGAAAAATCAGGGATTTCACGAAAACCCTAAATCCCCTAGGGAAAAGACGTAATTTTGAAGCTTTTCGTTAATATTTTATAAATATTTGGCAGTTAACTTTGGTAAAAGTAATGATTCTTACCTTGTTTAGTTCTTAATATAAGTTCAAAGGCAAGTACCACGTTATGAAATATTTTGTTCACCTTATTAACAAGACAGATGTCTTAGTTTTTATGATCGTCCTGGCTTATATGTTCACTTATTTTTATTCACTTGTGCAAGAAACTTTGTATGAACGTTCATTAGACCATGTTATTCCAAGAATGCATGCTGAATTGTCATGATAACACAAATATATTTATATGATGAAAAAATGGACATTTCATCACCTACCTTAAACGCCCAGTTATTACGCGTACTGCCTAAAATTTTCAGGGATTACGCATAATCCCTGACTACACGTTATCCCTGTAACATATATAAAAACTATTTTAAGTCAAACTGCATAAACTTCTGAACTTTATAAATAAATACAGACGGTATATTTGCGAGCAGGCGACATTATGTCAGTGAATGTATTAGACGGGCTGTGCAGTAATAATGGCAGTGACAGGGCTCCGGATTTTTATTCCGACAGATGGAAGCTTAAAACAGGCTGAAAGTAAAGCAGAATGCGCCTCAAGGCGCATTCTGCTTTACTTTCAACCGGCTTTAAGCATCACGTGTCTTAAAGGGGTAAATCAAGTCACTATATAGCAGCCCCCCACCCCCCCCCCCCAAACACAGCTTGATACTTGGAGATAAGATCAGGGTATGCCAATTATCACAGCAGGGTACTAATTGATAGATGTTGACCAATCTAGGGGCATATGATAGCTCTGAAATAAACCCTTATGCTGTTGACCGTGAGTTGACTGTTATTTGCCAACAGTTTGGATCCATATATAAGAAGATGCTGCATAATGTCACATCTGATCTGTATCTAAAAATGTAATGAAGTACTGTCCGTACTTCCTGATTTCTTATGCAACAACCACTGTGTTGAAATGGATCAGCTATAGATCCCTTATCTGCCTGTAATAATACTTAGTACCTAAGACCATGATGCATCTGGGTGCCTCTGGGTAATATGATGTAACAATTGTGTATCACACCCTACCACAATATACACTCCAATTGACATCCTGCTGAGCCAGATATAGGCCTTTAAACACTAGAAACAGAATATGGGTTAAAGGTATAATCCGGAAAATTGGGCTTGAAAAATTGAAAAATTTGAAATCTTAGGATTTTTGTTATTAACTTATTGCAGGCCTGCAGTGACAGGGTAAAACTGTCGATTATCATTTACATTATCAACAAGTATTCATTTAATCATCTCATCGTCAAATCTGACTTACTTTTACCATTAGAGTGCCATAAGAATCTGCACTGACATTTCAAAACGCGGGTCCGTCTAAAGACACCAAACCTGCCTAAACCACTTAAAAAACGAACCCAACTACATCTGTGTACTTTAATCCTTAATGAAAAATCAAATAAGGCAAGTATAAATGGCGAATTCAAGCTAAAATAACGAAAACAAATTTTAAATTAAAATTAAATCTACGATGTCTTTTTTATTTTAAGGGGAGCAACTCGTACAAAAACTTAAAATAGCTATACACAGTTGCTTCTAGATATTATACCATTATCCAATAGCATGTTCCTGATTTAGCAGACAGCTATCAAATTAGCAGGTTTAAAGTAAAGCAGATCGCGCCTTAAGGGTCATTCTGCTTTACTTTTAACCTGTTTAAGCTACCATCTGCTAGAATATGGAAAACTTGTTTTTAAAAGTGGTTTTGGAAGGCTTGGAGAGGTCAACTGCATAACCAGCCTTATTAAATGGCAACATTGTACAGACCACGTACTTATTAAAGGCCTATACTATGGGTGTGTAGAGCGTGGGGTTTAGGCTGCTGGAAAAAGACAGCATGCGAGCAGAACATATGATCCGAATATAAAATTTTATCAAGCTAGCAAGTCACACACTGAAACTTATTGCTTAGTATTTTTGTCTCTGTTTTACAACATGTCCAAGATCGATTTGCCCAATTATAGTGTTTAAACAATATATAATATGTCACACATATATAGATCAAACCTTTTGGAAGCCCCTCTTTCTACCAAGTGACGATACAGGAGAACTGTAATGAATTGTAAAAGAGCGATCCAAAAAGCAATACTTTTTTTCATATTGGACTAGAGTCCCGGAAACCAAATTGTGTTAGTATTGTACTGGACAACGCTTCCGACACTTTGCTAACGTTTAGTAAGAGTTACTTCCCATTAGAATAGCTTCGGATCTGTAAATGTGCCAGTTCTTGAGTAAAATGTTGTTGATTAATGAAATTCAGCAGGTTTTTTTAATTTTGCAAATTGTCATTCAAATTTCGTTTCAAGCTTTCAGACATATACGTGTAATTACAAGCGGGAAATTTTATTCTACAGTGCGCGGTAACAATTGGTTGTTATTTCGACTATTGCACGTCTATCACGTTGTCATATTACGTCATGGGCGTATTTCATTTTGCTTGTCCTTCAATTGTGTTAAAAAAATATTATTTAACAGTGTTGAGTACAATACTAAATTAATTAAGCCCATGATATGTATTTTAGTTACAGAATATCATTTTAAAGCGATGTATCTGTATAAGAACTTCAAAATGTGATATTAATTGAATCATTGTTTTGTAATTCAAGGTTTCATGAAATAAAACATTTTGCAATATTTGAAAAGTTGATAACATCTTTCTGAACATCTATATTTCTAATTGTTTTTTTGATTTCTTGTAATGAATGATGTTGTGAACAACAAATTGCACGCTGACAGTCGTTAACTGTATTTATTTTGGAAAAATCATTTTCATCAAAATACCTGCTTTTTAAACAAAAGAGAGATCTTAAATGACAAACGAAACGGTAGATTGAGTATATTGGCACCAATTCTACAAGCAAAGTTGCATAACACCTTTAACGAAAACTAAGCTCAAGCAAGCTTAAAGCGACTCGCAACCAGATGGTGCATTTGCAAAAATAAAAGAAAATACTCAAATATTACCAAAAAGGTAGCATTATCGTGCAGCTGGCATTGGAAAAATATGACCAGTCTAAAAACACCCTCTAGAAATGTCTTCAAATCTTAGTTTTTTAGTTATTGTCCATCGTTTTATCCATAGCGTCTACAGTTGCTATAGAAATTGATCACGGGCTAAGACATAAACCCGAGCCGAATTATGCAGTTGTATGTACTCTTCATCGCTTCCCACAAAAAAACGTTAAATCGATCCCTGATATATGAATAGTTCCGTGGCCCAGTGGGTCAAGCGGTGTCCTCATTTTGACTTATGACCACCCATGCCGAATCACGGGTTCGATTCCCACCAGAGCTCAATATTTTTTTTTACTGAAATGCATTTTTTTAAATAGAATTTCTTATCCTAAACTAATTCTTACCCGTTTATATTAGCGTTTGTCACATATTTACAAATTACTATTTTAATGCTATATCTGGTTGCAAGTCTCTTTAAGTGGGAACCTGTTTTTAAAACTAGAATCAGGCTACAGGGTAAGGGAACAATTGTGATCAAAGAGTAAATAGTTCTCTTCAATTTATAATTGGAATTAGATTACGTCACTCTGTAAAACCTGTTACCTGACTAGAAATAAATTATATTAAGAAATTATCTTTCCTAAGGTGGAGAAACTATGTCCCGTCGAAACTGGCGTGCAACTGCTCAAAATTAAAATCATAAGGAAACCCAGTTAGTTTCAAACTGTTCGATGCTAAGATTTGACTCAATCGCAAACAATTTCAATGTCCGGTATGCATGGGATCAAACTCACGATCCCTGGTACGTACTGCAGTCGAGTGTGCAATCAACGGACCACGTCCACCGGTTAAGCGTCTTATCCACTGTATAGTTATTCTTGTTCATATTTAAAGTTTCATTACACCTTTAACGAAAACTAAGCTCACCTGCGAGCTCTCTTAAGCGGCAACCTGTTTTTAAAACTACAATCAGGCTACATGGTAAGGGAACAATGGTGATCAAAGAGTAAATAGTTCTTTTCAATTTATAATTGGAATTAGATTACATCACTCTGTACACGTCAAAAAAACCAACGAACTATCTATACATCCTTTCCCCAATAGAAGCGCCCTTTAACGCATTGAATTTATTCATCCACTGAAGAAAATAGTTCCAATTTAGAGTCATGAACGTGAATCATAAGAATTTTTTCTAACTCCCAGCAGATAATAGCTTAAAGCAGGCTGAAAGTAAAGCAGAATGTGCCTTAACCCTTTACCCCATAGCCTGCTTCTAACATGGAAGACATAATTGATCACTTATAGCAGGTTGAATTGAAAGTAAAGCAGAATGCGCCTTCCGCTTTACTTTCAGCCTGCTTTAAGCTTCTACTTGCTAGAATAAAGAAAAAATTCTTTATGATACATATTTATGACCGTAAAAATTGGAACTAGTTTCTTTAGTGTAGGAATAAATATGATGTGCTTAAAGGCGCTTCTATAAGGGAAAGGGTTAAGGCACATTCTGCTTTACTTTCAACCTGCTTTAATGGTCACCTTTCTTCAAAGCTAGAAACAGGCTATGGGGTAAAGGGTTAACTGTTACCTGAATACCTGAATACCTGACGCTTAATATTCTATTAAGAGTTATCTCTCCTAAGGTGGAGAAACTATGTCCCGTCGAAACTGGCGTGCAACTGCTCAAAATTAAAATCATAAGGAACCCCAGTTAGTTTCAAACTGTTCGATGCTAAGATTTGACTCAATCTCTAACAATTTCAATGTCCGGTATGGGATCAAACTCACGATCTCTGGGGCCCGTTTTACTAAACTACTTACGCACAAGTTTTGCGTAAGTCAAAATTTTAAATTTATATTTATATTTTTATTATCACTTGCTACAAACAGCAAATAGCCAGATCAGAGGACGCGCATTTAGCGCGTCCTCTGATCTGGCTATTTGCTGTTTGCAAACGTTTATGATCGACAAATAAGAGTTAAACGATTTTGGCCTTACGCAAAACTTGTGCGTAAGTTGTTTAGAAAAACGGGCCCCAGGTACGTACTGCAGTCGGAGTGTGCAATCACCGGACCACGTCCACCGGTTAAGCGTTTTATCCACTGTATAGTTATTCTTGTTCATATTTAAAAACCATGAAGACCAAAATCAATCAGCCCTGATATATACAGGTACGGCACGATCTGGGTCTGAACTGGGATCTTATAGGATATGTCGAGTTTACATTCATCCAGTGGAAATTATGTTACAATTAATCATTTTCACCACCGTAGGCAACTTTTCTTAGTCGACGCTTACAGTTAGGTACCAGATCAGGTGCCGCATTACATGTATCAGGATTCAAACTGCACCGGGTCAATATTTTTCCAGTCAGAACTTCGAAAAATTTAGTTATCATAAAATTGCAGCGGATAAATGTAAGCATATTTTGCAATACAGTTTGAATCATTATTTGATGCAGATACATTGATATTGGACATGGATCAACACATTTTTCTTATTGTGCTTTTAACTATACCGTTGATATCGTTAACAAATATTTACGTCTAATGTAGTCCCTTGTTTGAATATTTGACACATCTTTAAATATACTGAACTAATGGGAGTGACATTAGTCATTGAAAATGATGACATTTGAGATTCTGCATTATGGTAATCTACATCTTGAATGGTGGCATTGAAATTTCGTCATTCTGGTTTGTGATATCAAACTGCCTTAGATCTACATGTAAAATGTTCGTTTTTCTCATTTTGATATACCGTGTAGATCTAGTTCTGCATCAGCCATTCATAGAATAAATGACGATGTCGGAATGCAGGATGTCAGAAAGCACAATAGGAGATTGATAAAGCGAGATGAAATGTTAAGAATAATGAATGATTAATACTAGAAACCCTATTAAATTAAACATGCCATATATTTCAGCCGCCTATTGCGGTAATATGGTTAAGTGAATACGGACCAGAAAGTCTACGCCTTGGTCGTCACACGTGAATATCGAATATCAAATAAGTCGTTACTTTATACAATATACCATTGTGAAAGTCAAATGGTAGTATTTTAACCCTTTTAGGATCAAATTATTCGGGAGCGTTTACCCTTTCACCGCATTATTGTCGTCTGCTTCAGTATCGTTGTCTGCAAGACTCGTTCGAAAGTTAGATGTAAGTTTGTATAACTTATTTATATCGATAATAGTGTCAAACAGTTTGGGTCCTGATCAGACGCCGCGTTACGCGGCGTCTGATCAGGACCCAAACTGTTTGTTAACGCGCTTTAAGGCGTCATTGAGAGTGAACGGTTTAAGGCAGAACTTGATAAATGAGGAGAGAAACCCGTTAACCCTTAGACTGTTTCTATTTTGAAAACAGGTGAACGCTTAAAGCACATTGAAAGCAAACTAGAATACACATTGAAGTGCATTATGCTTTATTTTCAGCATGATTTAAGCTATCATATGGTTATATAGATTATTTGTTATGGTGCATAGTCACGTTTGTATTTGAAACTATTTTTTTTAATGGAGAAATAAATTAAAGGCGTAAAAGGGTGTATTGATCAGATAATGGTTTAAGAAACTCAAATGGACTTTATAATATTATGTGAAAACTATAGTAAGTTGGGCTTTATCGGAAGGTTGATGAATAAATTCATATCGCTCGTTCAGTTAAAGATAAGATAAGATAAGATAAATTTTATTTTAAGTCGGCAAGACATACATTTGTGTACAATATACAACATAAGCCATAAAGGCTTTTGAACCAACTATACAACATATGTATAATTAAAACAAAGATATAGCAGCTACAAATAGAACATTCGATGCAAACAATGGGTTGGAAAATATTTTAATATTTCGAGGTCAAATACAGTCATGCTAGTTCAATATCAACAGGTGTCCAAAAATAATAAAAAATAGACAAAATATAGTTTTAGTTTTTACTAAAAAAATTGATGTTTCTATTGAAAATCTATTTATTTCGTTATCTTGTTCGTTTTTTCTGCTTCACAATATCGATGTAATTGTGCAGTTGCCCGAAAGTGCTTATTAATAGAAATAGGAACAGATAAAAGATAAGGACGTAATGACGTAAGGATCCGTTTAAAATACTTGAATAAAAAAAGATAATAATCAGGATAAAATCATCATATATCAGGACTCATGGTTTAAAATGACAGATATTACTGACTGTTGACTTGAACTGGTTCAAGCCCTCAGTCAGCACAACATCTTATGGAAACATATTCCACTGTATAAAGTTGAGAGGGAAGTAGAAGGGTATTACTCGAATCACATGTGTCACCTGCTAGCAAACATCAGTCCACCAAGAGGTATAACCAAAATAAATAAATAAAAACTTCAATATAATGAAGATGTGTAGAACAGCGGAATAACTCTCATGATACTGGTACAAGGGTAATGAATTATGCAAGACACTTCCACTTGTCAAACACTTTCCATATATGAAATTTCATCTTAAAAGCGTTAGTAGAACAGGATTTACAGTCAAACATAGAAGTGTTACGCAAAAAGTGTAACGGACGGACAGACGTCCGTTCTCACAGATGGACATTTGTTGTTTGTTTTTTGTTTGTTTAAAATGAATACCCAACAGTACACAAAATACCCAACGATACACAATAGGGTAATCACGGAATTAATGGAATCTATTGTTCTCCCTACCAAACAAAGGACCGTTTGTGCGCTCGGACAGACACCGGAAAAGTGATATACATGTACATACGTGTCACTTCTGCCTACTGCAAGTAACACACACTTTTCATCTGAATATCGTATGTAGAAAAGGAGTTATAGGCAGGAAATAAAAATGAGGGAAAGGGGAATAACTCTCAAATTATTGATGCAAGAGTTATGAAAAATGTGCAAGACACTTCCAGCTGTCAAACTCTTAACATATATGAAGTTTCATTTTAAAAGCTTAAGTAGAACAGGAGTAATGGTCAAACACAGAAGGAAGTGTTACGCAAATAAGCGTGACAGACGAACGGACGGACTGAGATACACCGGTACTAGGGTCATTGAACATATGCAATAAAATTTGCCTGTGTTCAGCGACCACTCTATGAAAGTGAGAGGGATGTTGACACAGGGCTGCCATTTCTCCGGATTTTCCTACATCTTCGGATTTTTTCCCAGTTTGTAACAGCTTAAAGCAGGCTGAAAGTAAAGCAGAATGTGCCTTTAGGCGCATTCTGCTTTACTTACAGCCTGCTTTAAGTAGTCACATGTCAACAAAACTAGAAACAGGCTATTGGGTAAAGATACGATTCGTAAAGTCGCACTTGAATAATGCAAATTTGGAAATCTTAGGATTTTTCATGTCAACTTATGGAAGCCCTGTTTACATACAAGTGGCAGCTTTATACAGGTTGAAGGAAATGCATCTTGGATACTTTTTGGAGTGTTTCTCTTTTAAACGGTGCTTAACGAAAACAGAATGCAAAATAGTGTAGAAGATTACAACTTTGGCTATTAGTTTATCCCATTGTCAAACAGTTTGGAGCCTGGTCACCGGCGTCTGACCTGGCTCCAAATATAGCACACAAAATAATTGTTGTGTCACAAACTAACTTTTTTGGGGAAAATCACGTCAACATTTAGTAACGCGGTGATTATGCTTGTTATTTTAACACTTTATTTCTCACTTTATAACTTTCTACATTTTTGTTCAGTTTCAATACAATTTGCAGTTGCAGCTAGATTTCCATTCTACAGGTTGAAGTTTCACCTGTAAATGTCCCATACAGGTGCATTGGTAAAAAAAATCACTTTAACAGAAAATTGCAAAATTTACAATTTGTGCGAGTCAACGAACATGCTTTACAGTTCAATAATGGGTTTAATCTCAGAATTTCCTCAATTTTCGCCTACGGAACATGAACAAATGTAAAAAGTATCACAATCTGTTACATGAACCCTTGGCATAAATTTCACTAAGTTTGGGTAGAATTGAACAAAAATGTTTGAAGTTATACGATGAGAAAGTGATATGGTCAATGCATTGGTATCTTTGATGGTTTATACCCTTGGCAAACTTTGAGTAGTATATCGATTATAAGATGGTTTTCCGAAAAATAATCATTCAAATAGATAATCTTTACTGCGTTTGAAAAATGACTGAAATACATATTTCGGTGACGACAATCGAAGCTGGGTCGCCTCGACATAAAGCAGGTATACACTAGACCAACAACTAATGATAATATCCGAAAATATGGCTACTTTAAAAACGATTCTTTGTTCGAATTTCTACTTAAATCATTTGAGAGCCACACATTTTTGAATTGGTAATGTTGTTTTGTATAGAATTGATTCCATTTGCTGCAACACATATAACCCCACCCACCAACTAGTATGGAGTAGCAATTCAAGGGAGCACCACTTATTTGACTTTGCCTTACCCGTTCTAACCTAGTGTAGGGGGAGGTAATACATACTACTGGTTACGAGATGGAAGCCTTTTTGTAGTTTGGCGACATTATCCGAAACTAGACTTATCAATACCCCCACTAGCGTCTTGTCACATAAAGCAAGTGTGTCAGGAGAATGTCGATGCGTGAACTACATATGCACATTTTAACTAGCTTCTTAGGTACATTGAAGGTTTTTTATTCATATGCTCGTTTTGTATATCAAAATGAGTTTGATACAAAAAAGTGAAATGTTGGGCTAGAACTCCAAAAATACTGCAAACATCCTGTGCAGTAGCACTTATGGCCATTGTGGTCTATCTATATATGAACCTTAAAGTCAAAAGCTTCTATACTTCTGAAGTTGTACTCCGCTAAAGCTGAACTTTCACAATAACAAAGGACAATAACTCCAAAATTATGACAAACAGAGTTATTGACCTTGGCCATTGCACTTGTGGTTTATATAATCTATCTGTATATGAGGTTTGAAGTCAGTAGTTTTTATACTTTGTAAGGTATGCTCCGGACAAGCCCCACTTGGATAAAAATAACAAAAGTAAATAACCAAGAAATATACATGATAAAGTTACGGTTCTTGTACACTGCACTTGTGGTTAAAATGATATATCTTTAAATTAAGTTTGAAGTTAATAGCTTATATATTTGTCCCACTTGTATAACAAATAACAAAGGGCAATCATTACAAAATACTGATGACAGAGTAACTGTTCTTGTGTACTACACTTGTGCTATATGACATATATCTGTATATGAAGTTCGAACTCAATAATTAAGTTAAATACACTTTGGAAGTTATGCTCCGGACAAGCCTAACTTGGACAAATATAAAAAGCGCAATAATTCCAAAAATGCTGATTACAGCGTTATTGTGCCTGTGCACTGCACTTGTGGTCAATGTATCCTATATGTATTCGAAGTTTGAGGTAAATAGCTTTTATACTTTGGAAGTTATGCTCCGGACAAGCCTGGATTAGCTACATATAACAAACTGCAGTAACTCCCACCGTAATGATGGCATAGTAACGAGTCGTGTGCACTGCACTGCTGGTTAATAACATCTGTCTGTATATGTATAAAGTTTGAAGTCAATAGCTTTTATACTTTGGAAGTTTCGCTCAGAACAAGCCGTGCGGACGACAGGACAACCAAAACGGACGGACGGACGGCCATGGTGATTCCAATGCTTGATTTCTCCCATGTTCAGACACAATGGCATATTGAAAAAGGTAAAACCTCCAATGTCTTTTGCATATGTCGTAAAAGATGTAAGGCATTTAACAGTGAACCTCGTGTATAGCGCGCACGTTGAAAACTGGAAAATTAACTGACCAGCTGTGGCTTGCTTATGGGTGATCGATATATACAGTGAAACCCCTCTAAACCGGAACCTCTAAATACCGGAATTCTCTCTAAACCGGACAAAAACTTTGGTCCCGTTTCCCACCCATTTTTACGCCTTTGATTTATTCATTCACTGAAGAAAATACATTCATGAATATGTATCATCACACATATTTTCTATATTCTAGCAGATGATAGCTGAAAGCAGGTTGAAAGTAAAGCATAATGCGCCTTAAGGCGCATTCTGCTTTACTTTCAACCTGCTTTAAGTGATCAGCTATCTTCCATACTAGAAACCCCTCTTAACCGGAAACCCCTCTAAACCGGCCATTCATGTTGTCCCCACACATGTCCGGTTTAGAGGGGTTTCACTGTAATTAGATACGATCCTACATGTTGAAAGATAGCTAATCAGTGCTAAAATTAGATATATAATGTTCGATTTCGAGTTCTGAGCTGTGACTACTTCTTTTTATTCACAGAAGTTGAAACCATTCAAAAGCATGTGTAAGTTAGGCTTGCAACATAAAGATACCCCATTACCCCATAAATACTCCTTTTTACGCATTAAATTGATACCTCCACTGAAGAAATACTTCAATTTCATACTGTCATGAATATGTAAAATAAAAAATAGCGTCTATATCCTAGCAGATATTAGCTTAAAGCAGGCTGAAAGTAAAACAGAATGCACCTTCACTGAATTCAGGCTTTTATACAAAATGATCAAACTCCGGTCCCAGATCATCAAATAAAGATAACCATTATTCAGTGTGTACGTCACTAAACCGATATAGCTTGCTTGAAACAGCATTCTGCAAATCGACCAGTGCGGTATATATGTTACAGTCAATCTGTGTAATCAGTCATTTCATGAAATGACTGAAAATTATATTCATTTCGTGAAATGTCTGTTTCACTAAGTCATTTCACGAACTAGCTGAAATGTCCAGTCATTTTATGAAATGACTGAAAAACATCTTGAGTCATTTCATGAAATGATTTAATCGACTTTAGCTTTATATAATAAAGTGTGTCGATATGATTATGTGCAAGTCGGCTTTAAAACTCACTAGAGCTTGTGTTACCCTGTTTGTTACACCGACTTCAAAAACAAATATTACTTGACTTGACTTGACTTGTTATGATGACAGTATCTTAATAACTACAAACTACACTTTTGAAATAATGCATATATATATTAAATGTAATACAAATCAAGTCTCACAAAGCATTCAAAATATGTGCAATGTTTCTGAAATAATTGTTAGTTATTAAGTATTCAATAAAAATATGCATACTTAATGATGTGGATGAACACTTGCTGTTGAGCTAAATAAATAAAAATTATTTCACATATTATCTGAATCCTTTAAAAGGTCTTTAGTTAATATGTTTGAAAGTGGTCTGTCAATTTCAGTAATTTCGTGACTAAGTGAAACAGTCATTTCACGAAATTACTCAAATATTCAGTCATTTCATGAAATGACTGATTAATCAGATTGACTGTAACACATATATCGGGAATCATTTCCTGTGAGTTAAATAACGATCTATAGCCATATTCTATATCTTGATCCAGCTCCTAATTGGTATCAGTAGCAATACCAATATGGGTATGATATTACACCAATTCTACAAATAGAGTTTGGGATTATGAGTTAATTTTGAAAGTAAAGTAAAATTGGAAGATCTAATATATCACACTGATAGAGACGGTAGTATAGTGACTGAATGAAAAATTAAGGTCGCGAAATCCGGGTATTTTCTATTTCATTATAGATAGATATTTGTGTATTTATGTATACTTGTACATCGTACATCGTTTCTGTAGAACATACATATCTTTACAAACATATAGCTTGCATTTCTATCAAGTTGTGGTGCATTCACAAACAACGAAATTATAATATATATACATTGTATCTATTCACGATAAACCCATCACGATAATTGTGATTATGGAAATGGGGTTAACGTTCTAATTTTAAACGGTACACTAATAATGTACCATCTTTAGAAAGGAACAAAACGTGTTTTTATTAATACATATATTCATGGTTCGGTTGAAAATGACTGGAAATAGTTTGGGGTTTTGTAACAATGGCATTTTAAACGGATTGTGGACCCCGGCTTCAACGCAATTTTCGGATATCGACAGGTCTTAAAATGCACGACTAAAGCTAAACTAATCCTAATCGTATATTCTTTATTTTATTTTCTGAAAGGAAATGTGTTATCTAAAACGGTAATATCCGCTTCAGTATAGCGGATAATTGTTTCACATATTGCAAGGAGTAGTGAGGGGCTCGTCCCCGAGGCGGTGCTCGTTTTCAAGGCGACTATCAAGTAACGAGATGAACAATTTCAATTTTATGAAGTGGCTGCAGGAACTACTCGGCCCGAACCATTAGCCCAGAACTCAGCCTTGGTTTGGAAAGTGTTGCCTATCACAACGTGAAGATGGACCAGTGTCCTTCTACGGCTACATGAAAGACAGAAATGCAAGAATGGCTGCCAATACAAACCATGACTATGCACTAACCATGCCGAGAGCTGAGTTTTTTAACAATTTCAAGCAGGATAGACAAAGCCCCTAGTCCGTTGAGGACGAGGTTCTGACACGCAATAGACACCGACGATGTGACTTTAACACTACTACACCGAACAAGCTTAAATAACCTCTACTTGAACTGATTAAGAACATCAAAATATCAGGGTATCTTAACTCAGTACTCCATAAATATGCCCATTCACGGTCTTAATGTATTTCCCCTCTGGAGATAATAGTTCCACTTTATAAAAACATGAAAATGCACAAAATGAAATATCTAGCAGGTGGTATCTCAAATTTGTCTGGAAGTTTGAAGACAGTCGACTGAATTGGTTTGAGTTAAAGACCAGAACAAGGTTTAAATTATCAATTTGTGCAGTGTCCTGACATTTCTTGTGAAATCTAGCTGGTTATATAGCCCTTAGCCAGGGCTCCAGATAAGAGGTAGTTATTTCAACAAATCTAACATTTTCTCACTCTTTTTAGCACCAAATCATATGATGTTACTACTCATTAGAATCGTCTCTTCGAGACGATTCAAATGAGTAGTGACACCATAGGGTTTAAAGCAGAAATAAAGGTTTTAGTTTTTGAAAAACTACTCTTATCTGGTGCTCTGCCTTAGCTAAGATATTTCATCTCTCAACAATATCAGCAAGTTTCGTGAAGGTTGGCTGAAAACTCTTGAAGTGACAGAGCTGACAAAATAGACTGGTGGACAGGGCGGTGACTTTGGGGCTACGCCAAGGTAGTCAGTAATTTCCCTTTCAGCCAGTTGGCGGCATACACTGCATACATGCTTTGATTTTTTATATCCGTGAAAGTAAAGATTGCGGCCAGTATCTTAGCATATTTATGACAACACTTTGAAAATTTTACAGTTAACATCTCACATAAGGGAAGTCAAATGTGTTCATAGAAACCTGACACTTATCGTATCGCGTCAAATGTCTGATTAGTACCATATAATATCACAACATCATATAAGTTAACTGAAACTTTTTTTGAAAACGTTCTTGTAAACTTATTTATCATGTACTTCTCTTCTAGGGCCCGCCCTCAGCCAAAACGAGTTAATCAATTGCCAAAAATCTATGTCCCGCGGCCATAAAAATTAAAGTAGACATATGTTTTTGTGTTAATGTTTTGTTTTAGCTGGTATGAGGTGTGACCTAATAGGGAAAAATCAATAAGGGAATAATATTAATAATAATAGTCCACTTACACATTTGATTTTTTTGGACTCAAAGTGACTAAAATAGCGAAAAACACCTGTCCCTCACAAGGGGTTACATCTTTTAGGCATGCCATTCAAAAGCTCCACCAATTCCAGCTACAGAAAAATTGACCCAAAAGTATTTAAAAGGCATCAAATTTTGATTTTGAAGACAAACCAAAGCAGACAATTGTATAAAAATATAACTTTTGCTTAAAATATGTGTGTCCCCTAATATGCAGTGAATTACGTTACTGTTAGCTGTCCAATATTTTATACAATTATTATTTCGTGCAAATAAAACCAAAATAATGTTAAATATAGTTTAACATCTGTACATATGAAATATGAAGAGATAAACAATTTATTATGTTTTTCGATTTTAAAATCAACACCTGCAATTTTTAGTAGACAATGTGAATTACGTTGCTACCCCACTTTACATAGTAGAGCACAGCTAGTTGTGCTATACTCTTTCTCCTTGAATAAAGCATTGTATGCAGTATATAGAAAACCTGCCGGTGACTATACTGTCAAAATTCGTCATTTGTGAAAACATATGACTTACGTTACCGTGACTTACATTACAGTCCTCAACAGTTATTCATAGTTTAAAAGCTCTAGGACAACTTTACATGGGTGTTTTCTTCTGTAACACAAAGTTACTCGTCATCGTACTACGTATAAGTACGTAACGTCGAACAAAAATAAAGCGACCGTAAGTGAAAACTTTAAAATACATATAATTTCTGAGTTCTCCACCTAACCATATCTTGTGACATCTCTTTGGAATCGTATTTTCAACACAATTCCAAAATGATGTTACAAGATAGGATTAGATGGAGAAATAAATCATAAACGACAATTTTAGAATCTGACTTACGACAGTATTTGTCGTACGATGTTTCGTAAGACGATCCCCTGGAAAATACTAAGATATTATGTACAATACAATGTTCAACTTTTATATGACTGGTAACAGAATACTCTTCTATATAATTATCTGTTTAAGTGATACATACCTTATTACGGAACTACATCATTTAATAAATTACGTAATAGCAGTTTAAATACCGATCGTGACAGATTTTGCGTAAGTGTATTTATCTGGTTATCATGAATAGATTCTACTTTTCAGATAATTATCTGAGAAATGATGTTTAAGTTTTTAAGAAGACTTACATTTATGTGAGATACGTGTATTACAATAAACTTTAATCATAATAAAATAGCAAACAGGTGTCAGAAATGTGTCTCATTGCCTTTGTTTTAAAATTACAACTATCTGATACAAAATAAGAGATAGGCAACAAGAAACTGTGGGATAAGCTTTTTCCTGACAAAAAGTCTCCTAATAAACCAGTAGAGCTGATCCCAAATTCAAAGTGTGAACCTGTAATCTGCAGAAAAAAGGGTAAATTGGGTTTCAAACCTATAAGTTGGCTTTTTATACAAGCCCCCATCTAGGAAGTTGACTTATAATCTTGGACTATCTGCTTACACGTCCGAGTAGGAGCACATCTATGCCGCGGTTAAGATTTAATCTTGCTAACATAGATTGATAGACGAAATGCTATGATACAAAACGATGCCGAAAGCTGATAGAC
This sequence comes from Gari tellinella, assembly GCA_922989275.2. Taxonomy (NCBI): domain Eukaryota; kingdom Metazoa; phylum Mollusca; class Bivalvia; order Cardiida; family Psammobiidae; genus Gari; species Gari tellinella. The sequence continues at coordinate 107,491,715 of OV277857.1, forward strand.
GTGTTCCAAGAGAACATCCTTGTCAAATAGTTGATTCACCCACAAGGGTCACAGAGATCATAACCAGTGTAATTGATATCTTCCTTACAAACAACAAAAACACGTTTTAACAATGTACGTTTGTGCCTTTAAAAACAGGCTATTAAACTGAATTCGTAGAGTCTAGCCCCGCCCAATGGGAATAAGAAAACAGTAAGATAAGTCTCATTTACGAAAACTCGGATTATGAAAAGATGCAAGACGATCTTTTCACACATATTTTGCTACGTTCTCTCTCAACAACTCCGCGACACAAAATAGGTCATATAGCGCCTATAAATGATGGGGAAGATGAGATGAGATTATGATGATTTCAGGAAGATGATTTTGGCTAGTTCCATGCATTGTCAAACAGCGCATGGAATCAAAACCACCGACCTGCCTCCCTTTTAGTTCTTGTCTGAGGGGGTATTCTTGGTCTAACAGACAGAAAATATTTCCTACGACAATTAAGCCCCAGAACTACGGCAAAGTAGGAAGGTCTCTTAGGCCAAAATATGAAAACCTATAACAAGCATCAAATCACAACATAAACGCAGAAATAATCTTTGTAGTAAGCAAAAGAAATTCGGGAATGCAAAGCACCGCCAACGACCCCGACATACCTATGACGTGGAAAATAAACGAGGACCTTCATTGGCAAGGCCTGGGAAAAAGTATTCGATATGCAACCAGACAGTCGTCTCTTAGCCAAACTGTACAACTAATTAAATAAATTCAAAGTGTTATTAATTTAACCAATATTCGCTGTTCATATAGAACATGCAAGTCAAACTTATATATCCTACGGCATGCTTACACATTTTTTAGCCATTTTAATTACGTGCTGTTGTTTCACTTTACAAAGTGCATCTTTCGTTTTTATTTTGACTGCGATAGCCGGATTAAAAAGATATAATATAAGATTTAATTATTCAAATTATGAATAATGTTTGTTAAGCGCTCTTGTCCAAATATCCACCTTTTAGTCAGATGAGAAAGCAAGTTCCTAAAGCAGATCTAATAGGGATCGGTACATTTTGGCTTGTCATAATATATTATACAAGCTTCTTTCATGTATATAAAAACAGTTAGTTAATTGGATGGAACCTTAAATAAATCTTGATGGAAGAAAGGGGTAACAAACATTCTAATTATATAATAAAACATTTGTCCATTGTATTTTCAGGAAATATCAGTAGTTCCGCTCTAGCAGGGACCAGCCCGGCGTTGTTGTTGTGAAAGAGAGTGATGACGGTGAGGAGAGGAGATATGATTTACTGAAGTCACGCGATGTCGATTTCCTCTACGAGCATCTGCTGCACGTGCTACAGCATGCAGGGATATCTGCCGCTAGCCGGAAGTACTTGTTTAATATTGTGCGGCCACATGTTCGTCATGTCTATCAGGGCGTTAAGTGTCCTCCAAATTCAGACAGAGACAGATTTGTGTCCATAAGTTGTTGCGTTACCATGATAACTGAACTTTAGCAGACTTTTCTTTTCTCCATGATTTATTTCAAATAAGTTGTATGTGTTTATACAGAAAACCCCAGATTATTTCTTAACTGAAGGAAAATGTGCATACTCTAGGCATTGTTCGTTCTTAAAGACCTTCAATGTTTAAATTTATTGAATTAATGAAATCAACAAATAAGCATGTTTTGTATAATTAAAGTGTTATACGAGCTCTTAGACTAAGACATTCTTTCAATGACAATTACTGGTGTATTCATCCTCGTATTGTCAGGTAATGTTATATGTTTGTGAATATTTATATGTGAACAAGATGATGTACTATGTACACATCTGAATAAAATTATGTTCTGTTCTGTTCATAAAATCCTGTTTCTGGACCGCTTTTTAAAGTAAATTAAGCACTCGCGTGTCTGTGATGGGACAGTTACTGAAATTACTGCTGTATCTTCATTACAAATTACCAAAATTATTTCTGTTCTGTATTTCTCACACCCATCTCTTGACCGAACAGCAAACATCTAAAGATAAAAAAGTATTTCATTATAGCAGGTTTTTCCGGAGATACAATCAAATTTTATATGGCATGTTTACCGAACCTAACACCACCAAGTATTTCCAATTTACCTTGGAAAGAAATAAAGAGGTGTAATTGACTTTCAGACAGAGTCTACTACATAGGCGTTTTAAATCAAAACCTAGTTTAGCTTTAATTCTCCTTTATTTACACCAAAACGTGTACTAAAATACATTTTATTTAGCAATTCGCCCGTGCCCGCTTACACCTTGCGTAGTAATACCACTTGATTTTTAATAGAAGTCATATATCTTAAAAATCTGACGGGCGTTGACTGTTCCACTGAACATGTGTGTCACCTGCCAGCAAACATTAGTCGAATTTCTCTTTCAAATAAAATGTGACCAGCTTATACCAACGTATACTACATTTATTCAGACCATGCCTAATGTCCATTTAAATGACACCTGGGGCCCGTTTTACTAAACAACTTACGCAAAATTTTGCGTAAGTCAAAATCTTAAATTTTAATTTAATTATTTTATTATCACTTGCTACAAACAGCAAATAACTAGATCAGAGGACGCGCTTTTAGCGCGTCCTCTGATCTGGCTATTTGCTGTTTGCAAACGTTTATGATCGAAAAATAAGAGTTAAACGATTTTGACTTACGCAAAATTTTTGCGTAAGTTGTTTAGAAAAACGGTTCCCTGGTTCCAGCTGCACATCGAGTATGAAAACAAACTAAAACGACGGACGCTCACAAAGGCACTTCGTACCAGGTGGCCTACAAAGCCGTTAGTACCTCAGCGCCAGCAGGGGCCCGTTTCATAAAACTTCGTACGAAAAATGTTGTCGTAAGTCAGATCATAAAAGTCTGAATTTTTATTTATTTTTCCATCTAATCCTATCTTGTAACATCTTTTTGGAATCGTCTTTTCAAGACGATTCCAAAATGATGTCACAGGACAGGATTATATAGAGAAATAAGAAGTTATATGTATTTTAAATTTTGACTTACGATCGTTTTTGTCGTACGAAGTTTTATGAAACGGGGCCCTGGACTTTAATTATCTCTGGTCAACGATAGTGGATTGGCAATAAGTTTTTGTTGTTTCTGTTCGTGAAACATCGTGGTAAGTCTTAGCGTTGAGGTACACTTTTCCGACTAAATTTTTGTATTTTTTTAGTTCAAAAATACTTCTCGAACGAAATAAAATTGTGAAGTAGAAATAGTTATAATCATCCGAATCCCTGAGTCGCCGTCAACCTCGAGATACAGGGTATCCAGTGTAGCCAGCAACAACTCACCAGCTGTGCTGAATGTCTCGAGCTGAATACATCGCCCTTTATCGCACCGGCAACTGATAATATTTATGAATCATGAATTTAAGAAAATCAAACAACGTTCGTTTTAAATAGTTGATTTAAACTACAGTTTACTAAACTACACGAACGTAATAATTTTTTAACTTACAACAGATTTGAATTCTATTCAAACAACCCTTTAGAGAGAAAAAACTGTTTCAATCGCTATTCCACTGTCCAATTTGAAATCGGACTCCGCGTGTACATCTCGAGTTACATACAAAAGGTTATATATCTATTGTAGCCAACAATAACGCTCCAGGCTGGATGCTTTATAAATGATATGCGTACTCAGATTTCCAAATCCTAAACAAAAACGTGTCCAAAACAGATCGAGTTATTTATCAATCTGCACACTCACTCATCACATACATGTATATACACGAAACACGGAAATTTTGCAAATACAACATTTTTACCGGAAAATATAAATACGGTACATGTATGCATATTCAAATCTAATACTACAGCGTTCCCTCCCTTCAAAGGCCCTCCCAACAACGACTCCCTCCATACAACGACCCTTGTCGCAGTTTCCATAACAGGACAATTATGTCAAACCTATTCACGGCTGTAATAGCATCTGCTTAAAATTGTTGTCTGCTGCTTTTCTCAAAGTAACATAATGTACATTTTGACAGGAAAAAAACTTATTGACAAGTGACAAACAGCTTGAATCCAGATGAGACGCCGCGTTACGCGGCGTCTAATCTGGATTCAAGCTGTTTGCAAATTTCCCTCTCTATAACGAATCCCCTCCGAACACCCTTTGGGTGTCGTTGTAGAGAGGGAACGCTGTATAATCAAATTGTGAAAATATAGATAACACCGGGACTGGCTGATATACTAAAAAAGGGTACATCGCATTTTATAGACTGATAGAGTTACCTCGTATCGCTCTGAATATTTATATACACATTGTATAAGTAACTTTCTATCCACTATGAATATACATCATAATTTAGACTATTACACCGGATAAAAAAATAAATACAATACAGTAAAACCTTTCTATAACGACTACTGAAAAGAAGGCTAATTCATAGTATAAAAGAGAGATTACAGCTTAAAAATGTGTATTTTCCCTTGCTTTAAGCAGACACCTGCCATAATTCACCTGACAATTAATACAATTTAGTGTTAGTGGTCGTAATATAAACCGAGGTCCGTTATACAATGTATTAGGGCTTTACACTGGGTATCCGAAAGACCACATAATTCTGTCGATAATGAGAGTAGAGGATCGTGGTGGGGTTTTGTGTATCAGCTACCTGGAGCCCGTTTCATAAAACTTCGTATGACAAATGTTGTCTTAAGTCATACTATAATAGTCTAAATTATTATAAATTTATCCATATAATCCTGTTTTGTGACATCTCTTTGGAATCGTCTTGGAAATAGATGTCACAAGACTGGATTAGATAGAGAAATCATAGATTAAATGTATTTTAAAGTTTTGACTTACGAACGATTTTGTCGTACGAAGTTTTATGAAACCGACCACTGCTCTCTTGGACGTCCAATTAGCCCATAGATGTCAGAAAGGGGCGTTAACAAACAAACCAAACCAATCGGTAGAACACTTTTCTTTCTGGGTAAGACGAGATATACAATAACAATAGTTAAGTCGCTGACGAATGCCATAAATGCCTTAGAATTATGATCATTTTAAATAATATTTTACCATGTAATTATGTAATCAGAGAACAATTACCAGTTTTGGACTTTTTGTCACATTTCAGTTCCATGTAGATGGGAACGTGCATGCAGTGCTTAAAAGAAGCTGCACAATTGGCAGCCTATTGCTGACTTTTTAGGGTTACTTAAAACATGTTTTACAGAATGACGAACAGTGCAAAACCGGATCAGATATTGGTTTAAATGGTTTGCATACGACAAATAAACTCTTCAAAGATACACTGTTTGTCAAGGGCGCCTATACGCATGAATTATACATGAACTAAAACAAATATATATAATATTTAATGTTTAACACCTTATTCGCTCGAAACAGGTATATATAAATATATATTTGCAAACGCTGCTTATCCAGACCTGGGGCTTTCGGTTTAGCCACCTGATCTGGTTCTACATCGTTTGCAATATACTTTGCGTAAAACTAGAGTCAGATCTTAAGCCACATTCTGCTTTACTTTCGGTCTGTCTTTAGCTACCATATCATATGCTACATCTTTAGACTGCATGGATTGGAACTATTTTCTGTTGCGGAAGAATAGACCGAATGTTCTAAAAGGTGCTTATATGGGAAAGGGTTAAGGTATGTGTGTTTGTGTGTCACTGTATTGCCAATTTCATGAGTCAGAAACTATATGTCACAACCTTGAATTTATTAAACTGTTGTATTTATACGCCTTAATGACAATTACATAGTTAATTCTCCTACACCAGAATGAAATTTACAACAACGTTGTTAAAACATTATCAGATAAAGTACATAGCTAAAGTACCTGTACGATGCACAGTGGTCACTACAGTGCGGTGCATTCTACAATGCTTTCTATGTACTTTCTAAGCAAATTTTGTTAGAAGACCTATACTGTTTCCAGATTGATCATGTATGTATGTTTTGTATTGTATGATTGTATGATATGTAACGAGGTACCTGATTGTGTACAAGTTGAATAAAGTATGTTCTGTTCTGTTCTGTTCATTAGTAGGGTGCACATTGTTAATTACTGTGCCATCGAAACAACTTGTGAAATTTATATGCCATTTGTTTTGCTTGTTTGTGTCTGGTTATCTTGATTATCTGAATAAAGCGCCAAGATATCCCTGTCGCTGAACATTTTCAAACGCATTTCTGAATGGCTGTTTCCTCTCATTGTCCGGCCTAAGGGCAACAAATGTAACTTCAGGTACTAGTATCCCACATGTTAGGCACTGGTATTTTTAGACTAAGATGATGCGGTAAAGTTCAAGTCTATGTTCGGTCTCGAACTCTGGTCTGACAATTGAGGTAAATGTAAACATTGTCTCTGTATCTCGGTTTAACTATAGTACTGACGTGGATACACATATCATTGTAATATGATCCCTGAAAGTATATTCATCTCAAAGTTAGGTGCACCTCCGCGCTTTATCCTTTGCACAATCAAGTGCAAATGTAGGCGTAAACACGCTCAGATGACATCGATACGTACGAGAACAATCATGCCGTAAAGTGCCAATACAAGGTGCACTACGCATGTCACAAACAATGGTAGTACAATGAGTATTGTCGATAAGGTTGGACCTGTCATTTTATGAATATTCCGTCTTTTTCCGTAAGCTATTTTTATCTTCCGGAAACAACAATACAGTGTATAGTAAATAAGCCATTCAACGATGACTCGAATATGATTATATTATTTGATAAAGATGACCACTGTCGGTAATGGCTCAGTGGTTATGTAATCGTGCTACCAACGTAAGGGTTGTCGGTTCGATCCCCGATAGAGTTTATTTTGTAATATTTCTTAATGTGTCTTTTTTAAACCTTTTTTTATGGTAGACAGACTAGACACATACAAACAATGCTATTCATGCAATTGTATAAAATTGGGTACAGTGAACATGCCTAAGGAAACTTGGATAGAAAAGTGCTGATACAGTGGAGAAAATGTTGTTCTCTCCCGTTTAATGAGAACAATTTTCGACATTTTTTGCCATTAATGTTGATCTGAGTGGCAAACAGTTTGGAGCCTGATCAGACGCCGGGTTACCCGGCGTCTGATCTGGCTCCAAACTGTTTGCTATGGAAATAATATATTTAGCCTTAACGCGTTTATTGGGAAAGAATAATGTTTTCTCCACTGTAGCAATATATTATGCAATGCACTCTATGGCAGAAAGCACTCTTTGTCACGTCTGTATTTCGCGTTAAGCAGCAAGTCCTTCTTTACCCAAACGTTTACTGTGTTATTTTAGTAAAATATATAATTATAGAAAAAAATAGCTGAAGCCGACGTTAACAAAACAGTGCCTGTAATCGAACCAACGACCCTAGCACTACGAGTCAATGACATTATCCACTATGATATTGCCATATAGTTGCGTTAGATTATCGACTGAAGTATTCATTGATCTATATATAAAGTATACGAAAACTTCCGATGGAACCAACGAAAGTTGACGGAAAGTGATGACTGACAGGTCAAACCTTATGGATAATAGCTGATTATATAATGTTTATCTGAGTTGTAAACAATGTGTAGGTCGGCGTCTAGTCAGGCTCAAAATTATTGGTATGGTATAAAATTGTGTTAGCATAAAATTGTTAATTTGGGAAAAAGGGGTCGTTTTCTTCACAGTATGCAGTTAAGCCCCCTTTCAGCAAAATATTTCGTCTGCATTAAAAGTGTCATCTACAACATTTTTAAAGTCATATTCAGAGCTGTTTTGACCCAATAAAGGTCGATACGAGGGTCAAATAGTTTGGATCCTGAACAGACGCCGCGCTACTAGGCGTCTGATAAGGATCCAAACTGTTTGCAAAGTCGGCTTTTGGTGCCATTGACAGTGAAAGAGTTAATTAAGCAACTCCCTGTTTTTATACAATACCAAATCCAGGCAAGATCGGATATAAATTAAACTTACCGATCGTAGGCGGAATATTCCGTACATAAGTAACTGTTTTTGACATAGGGATGTTGTCGGCTGCAAGATAAGAAATAAATAATCTTTAGAATGTATGTCAAGATATGAACGAAAGTGTTTATCCCTTCGCCACCATATTGTCGTCTGCTTCAATATTTTTGTCTGCAATATCGTTTTAAAGTTAGATTTAAAGACATTTCCTGACCTATTTTCAGTGATAATCCTTATACATGCAATTCACTTGCAACAATCATGATTATCATGCATACCTGTATTACTGTGAATCATTGAAGCGTCTCATGTGAGACCTTATATTTGATAGTTTGGTAAGCAAACCCCATTGAAGGTGAGTAAGTCAGTGAATGAGATTAGCCAAAATATTCTCTCTGAAATCATCATCATCTCATCATCTCTCATCTTTTATCGGCGGTATACGGCTTATTTTGAGTCGCAGTGCCGTAAAACAAGACTCATCCATCCATCCATTCATCCCAAGATATTTACATTCGCTCTATCTCTTTCCATTGTAAAAATCGGTGTTCATTTCTTATAGACACTCAAACCTTAAGAGGCGGAGCTTGAGTTAAGTCGCTGCGCATTAATCTTCACTACTCTAAAATTAGAAATCCACGTTGTATTTGACCTAGATTGAATCTAGTTTATTTCCCAATCTTTTTTTAAAAGACTAAATACCAATATATATAGATTTTATATTGATATAAATTATTTACACTCATTGTGAAAAATAATGCAGTACTTAGGAAGCGCTCCGAAACTTTGTCCGTCTGCTACGAATTTTTATACCCCCCGCAAACAATTTTTGGCGCCCAATGTAACCGGGTGTTCTTTATAAAGAAACACCCGCGCCGACCCGGGTCGCCAGGTTCGCAGTCATGCACTCTACCACGTCGCCATAAAGCGCACTTGTACAGTAAGGCCGTTCAAGTCATGATAAACCTACACACTGTGACATACTCCCCCGACAACTTGTGCACAGTGCGTCGATGGAAAAAAATCACAAAACACTAGTAATCCTCAGCTCCTGTCCGGTTCCAACTTAGGCTCCGAGTATTGGCTCCAAAACCATAAATACCCCATATGGTGCCTCTCAGCTTCGGATTTCTATATGGTCCGTGCCCGTTTAGAATACGGTATTAGCGTTCACACTTGACGATTGCTTGCACCGTTGCATGAATTAAAAACCCGATTGAGGATAAGAAAACGTACTTGGATGTACTTAAAAGTATTTTTCCCTAGGAAAACCTGACGTAAATTTGAGAACTATATTATCCGCGCAGTATAGATCTAGCTATGTTATTTGGTTACAGGGGGCGGAGTTAACTTCGTTAAAGCTGTTCTTTCAAGTTTATTTCTTCGACGTACTTTTCCCCTTTTCAACACCATTTCTCCTTTAAAAACTGAAAGTCTGAATTTTTTTCATAACACATATAAAGATAAAATAATGTAAATATAAGAAATGAACAGATTTTTTTCGGTGTTCAAGCGAAATGAACGACAGAAAATTATCGGCAAATTTACCATGGATGTCGAGTCAACAAAGCTCGGGAGACAGCTAGGATGTGTGTATGTGTGTGGGGTGAGTGAGTGAGTCTCTAGAGTCATTTGACACCTCAAATAAACGTTTTAAAGTGGTGCTCGTCTCTTCTTCATAATCTAAAATAATGCTCAAGCAAACCAGAAACCCAGAATAACACAAAAAACTAAGACAACTAGGCTTGGAATCGTAATATTTTTATTTTACACACTACTTGGGATATCTAAGTTGACCAAATCGATAATGGAAATGTTAATCAGATTAAACAATCACAAGTACCTGTCCAAACCAACCAATGCTCGATTAAATCGATAAATCGGATCATCACTATTTAAACATAATTATAGTTTATGCAGAAAACTAAGTATTTCAAACAAACCAACAGTCCATTTTTGTATTGGCGGTCCCAAAGCTAAACTTCGAATAAGCATTCATCGCCTAAAAACAATTTAAGTTCTTGAGAGAACTGATGATGGTTTCAAACTGAATAACAGGGGTATAGGATATTGAGATAAACCAGGAGTTAACTAAAAGTTAAAATTCGAAGAGAACAATATTAATTTTCTGTTGAAACATTGAACAATACTGTAAAGAAACGGAAACCTGGATTTGGCTTAAACTTATTTTGATATAATATTTCATGAAACAAGAGAATATTTTTCAAGCATAATTAAACATTCTTCAGTAAGATCTCTTTCACCCAAGCGCCAATCAGTTTCTTTTCAGATCAGAAGTAGACCAGATGCTGAATAACTCTGGTAGTCGTATTTCTGCCTTTGAGTCTCATCAATACATGTAATCAAAACAAGCTGAATCTAAATCCATTAAAAGTTGTAGACACTAGAGTGTAAACAATATTGAAACATGACCTTTTTTTAGCATATCGGAGTAAATCAAGGACAGGTAACTCTTGACACAATGACCTGATTTCAACAATAAGTGTACCCCTAAAACATATGTATATAATAGATCTATACGTACTAGGATGCTTGAAAACGATACCTTATTTCATAGCTAAGCACGCTATGATACATTCAACCTGACATTAAGCGGCCACTATTTAAAGTAGCGTGTAGGTCTTTACTACTTATTGCAGATTAAAAACAATGCAGAAAGTTCTTCAAAAGATTACCTGTAAATTATATACAAATGCGTATCACGCAAATATCTATATTTAAAACTCCAAATGGTGTTCTTTTGAACGGATGCTTAATACCAGGTTGCCTCTAATATCACTAGTGTTTTGTATAATGATACATGTATTGTTTTCTAACATGAAATCTCTTTGTTGGGTGTTTACTAGTTTTCGCCAAATTTCGCATAAATACCCCGGATCGCAGCTGAAGCGATATAAAATGTCACGAGGCCAAAAACTTTAACCTCTTAACGACCATGCCCCGAGTACAATGTTATTTGCAAACAGTTTGATCCTGGTCGCGTAACGCAGCGTTTGATAAGGACAAAAACTGTTTGCCAGTCAGTTTATACATTTTAAATTCAGACTAATATTATCCAAAAATTAGATTTTAAAAACGGAAACATACGGCAATTATTTAAAGATGGTGATGACAGTAAAGGGATTAAAGTGAATGGTACTGTGCGATTGACATGCAATTTGTGCTAGGCTCTAAGCTATATACAGTCAAGAAGATGCTGATTGTTTTAAACAAGAAAAGATGCCCAAATTAAAGAACAGAATTTCGAGTTGAACAGGGGCAAAAGTGTCCCAACGTAACCCTTATAATTTTTATCAAGTTTGACAACAGCATCATTAATAGGTTTTATGAAAGTAGCGTGTAAAAAAAATAAATTCAGAGACAAAATTTCAAGCGCTCTTTCATGTCGCTATAGAAACAATAATTATGTATAGAAAACAGTATAGCCGTTCCTTAGGGGTTCTCAACCTTAACTACAGAGCGATATTCCCAGTCTCTCTTTTATATGATATATGGTAATTAAGCGATACCATATTTTAAGGAAAACTATATCCTTCGACAGTTTGAAAGAAAACCATCTAAATTATGCAAGTCTTTGAAACAAAACAAAAAAGAAAGTGTACGACAAGGAAAAATCACAATTTAATAACTTGAGCCGAAAACCTATTCAGCAAAAAATCTAAGGTTATTTTTCAGGTAGGTAACCGATTAATAAAAAGGCGAATAATGCATTGCATTATATGCAAATTATCTCAAAAAGGACCTTTCTTCATAACATATAGGAAGTTTACCCTGCATTAGGTTGTACAGTGGAGAATCTGTTATTCTTTCCCGTTTAAACGCAAACGTACGCAAACGCAAAGCACTAAAACGTAGAAAAGAACAACTTTTGGACAATTCTGATAATTCTTGTTTATCTTGGTGACAAACAGTTTGGAGCCTGATCAGACGCCGGGTTACCCGGCGTCTGATCTGGCTCCAAACTGTTTGCACTGCAAATAATAGTTTTAGCGTAAACGCGTTTATTGGGAAAGAATAACAGATTCTCCACTGTAGTACATGTCGTAAAGACTATAACTACTGTAGAGAAGACGTTATTCTTTCCCAATAAAACTGCATATGCTTAACAGTGGAGAATCTGTTATTCTTTCCCAATAAAACTGCATATGCTTACAGTGGAGAATCTGTTATTCTTTCCCAATAAACGCGTTTACGCTAAAACTATTATTTCTATTACAAACAGTTTGGAGCCAGATCAGACGCCGGGTAACCCGGCGTCTGATCAGGCTCCAAACTGTTTGCCAACAAGATAAACATGAATTATCAGAATTGTCCAAAAGTTGTACTTTTCTACGTTTTAGTGCTTTGCGTTTGCGTACGTTTGCGTTTAAACGGGAAAGAATAACAGATTCTCCACTGTAACAGTTGCCTATTGTAAAATAATTCGAAGCCAGATCAGACGCTGGAAAACACTGGGTCTGATCAGGGTTCACATTGATTGCCCCTTATCACTAGAAAATTCAAAGTATGTAACTTTCTACATGTGATTGAATTGTGTTTGCGTTTCGTTTGCGTTCAAATGAAAAAAAATAATTATTTATCTTCTCCACTGAACATTAACACCAACGTATTAGTGGTCGCATATTAGTAGTTTCATTATAGTAGAACCTCTCTATTACGGCCACTAAATTGTGTTGATCGTTATGTGTTTAGGACTGATGTGTTATATATTTGTGTTGGTGTTAAAGCATGCTTAATTTCTCAAATTTCACATTGAAATAACTGTTCAATTTTTATAAGAAATTACAAATAAAGTGATTTTTTTCGTCTAAAAACAAAAAGCGGAAACGAAGGGTCTCTGTCATTTCTTATTTTCCGCGAGCCCAAGCTAGTGCTTAATAGGTTAGACCATGGTTGAGAGCGACTAAAGGACATAGTTATCGGAGTCTACGCCCCTCGAACTATATCGTTAAGTTGCGCTCAACTATGGTCTAAGCTATACATATATCATGAATTATATGTCCATTAGGCAGGGATTTCCATGTCATCAGAAGTATTCCAAAGTATACATGTATTGAGTTGGGTTTTACGGCACCGCGACACTTAGAATGGTCATTAGCACCAGAGTTGTGGATGCATGTGTGAATCTATTTGTGTCACTTTTTGGTGGAGTTTTACCACTCTGCAGTTTCGGTATACTGGTGAATGCTAGTAATTTAAGATAAAAGGTAAATCAGACAAATTATAAAATTCAACGAATCGAACAGGGTTCACATATGCTACGTAAAGGATTCTGTCGGTTTTAAAAACATCAATTCAAAATACACCTCATGCCCTGATATTAAATACTCGTACGTTGAAAGAGATGCACAACGACGGCTTCCCTTACATACATGTACATGTTTTTGAGAGTGTGTCCATCAATCATAGTTGAAGATGAATGTCGTTATTGTTTAACAGTAATAGATTTGGAATGAACATGACTCTTTGCGTGCTAGCTGTGAGTGTTGTATGGTTCGGCAGATGTTATCGACAAAAACATAATACAAATGCGCTTTGTTTAAAATATTACTATGATACTATATCGTATATACGTCATATGATATAGATCATACTTTAAATAATAACATGATTTGGGATAAAAGCTCATGCGATAGCTCGCTTACGTCGGTCGAATGTCCACATGTTTCGTCAGATGAAGTAGTTAGCTTCATCAAAGATATATGTACAAACAGACATACCGTATATTGTCATTCTAAGTACATTATTAACAAATACGTGTACAGAGTCAGGCAAAAATGGAATTATAACCAGACTGAACGCAAATATATTCTATTTGGTCCGTAAAATGTATACATGAATATTAACATGCATTATATACGAGAATTGAAGAATGATATAGGTTCTACCGTTGTTGAAACGATATTCTAACACACTTCGCGCACACCCCTATATAAACAAAGAAGGAACGTATCAGTGTTTGAACTCTCAATAAAACTCGCTGTAACATTCTAACTTGACGTCATATTGCTTCGAAAATGCGTACGCCAAGAAATGTAGCGCCGTTGCTTCGGTGCAAGTTAAGGTTAACTTATGTGTTGGAATCGAAATAATAATTTATACCAGTGTTTTATCTAACAATCGAACACGGGTAGTCGTAGAGATGTTTGTAATTAAACCACTCGGCCTAAAGACCTCGTGATTAAATTTCTACGCATCTCAACTCCTACCAGTGTTCGATTGCACGATAAAGCACTGGTATGAATTTATTATTTCTTAATTAGACAACGTTTGGGGTTTTGATGCGCGGCAATTGATCACGAAGGTCGAAAGTCGAAGGGCGCATCACAACGACAAACCGTTGTTTAATACCGTTTATCAACGATAAAACGGAGACTTTTTAGATTCTGACATGACACACTTTAAAAAAACTTATTAGAAAAGGAAGCCAATGAAACTTGTCCTGGCTTATTTCTTTTATCACATCAGCCGGTGACACACTATTTGGTGTGTGAGTACTTGGCATGGGACAGTGTATCTAACGATTTTCTGGCACCGCGATTATAAAGCGTTTGAATTGAGTCTGAGTGCGTTCTCAAGCATTTGGTTTGTCAGATTTGAGCCTAGGCTCAAATCTGACTAATCAAATGTTTGAGAACGATTTCAGACTTAACCTAAACGCTTTATAAGCATGGACCCAGGTTACTGTGACATCGACCATGGCCTTGGTCCCCAATTATAAAAGAGCTTATTCAGGAAATAGTGGATATGCTAAATATTAGTTAAAGAAAACAGAATATCGACGTGCGAGTACATCTTTGGATGACGGAGTTTTGCGTAAATGTTTTGGGGGCGTCTTTGTTTGAAGAGGTGGATTAAAGCAATACTTTGTTTTCCACACATGATAAAGACATAAGATAGGTTATGTATCACTCACTAATATTTATTTATGATAAAGTTCTAACCGCATTTATCTCCAAAAAGCTGAAATTTGGTTTTCAGACTACACGTATGCAACACGAACTTTGCATGTACCAGCTGTAAAAAGCATTTGTTTCCGATACCTATCGCAATTTAACTTAATACAGTTGATCGACACAGGGCACGGAATGATGAATGCACAGAAAAGACCAATATTAAAGTAGAAAAGGTGTTATTATTTCCAATTTAAACGCATTCCAATAAAATATAGAAAATGTCGATCTGGGACTAATTGTTCACAGTATTTCCATATACATCACGACTTTTGTTTGCATTTCTCAATAAACGCGTGTTTTGCTATAACAAGTATGTCCTTTGTAAACAGTTTGGAGCCAGATCAGTCGCAATATAAGTAAGCTTTTGTCTGATCAGATCAGGATCCAAACTGTTTGCCACCGTTAGGCAGAATAGTGGACACCGATAGATTATCGATAAACTGTCCTACGCTCGCTTGCGTGCCCGTCAATGTTCGGCTCTTACCGCTCGGTATTTACGGAAACTCCCGACGACTCTTTGAACATATTAATTTTATTTTCAATTTGAAAAAGGACCAAATTAACATTAACTTACAATTCTTAAATTTATATCAAAAGAAAGAACAAATAGTCAAGTATACGAGCCCGTTTGCACAGAATTGATATCGATTTGTATAAATGCACAATGTCGTGTTATATTATCCGTGTCGAGGCTTATTTTCAGCATTTTACTCTTTGTTTAATGTGATTTAGAGGTGTCTTTTTAAACTTAAAAAAGGACCAAAATCTTATTAAAATATTTTTTCAAAACAATTCCATCATAAAGGAAAATGTTTAAGCTAATACAGGCCGTTTGCACAGGAACGATATCTGTCCAGAAAAAAAAGTTATTACAAGTTATGTAAAAATGCCCTTCTTATTTTAAACCTGCGTGTCCACTATTCTGCGTAACGATTAGACCGCCAAGAGTTGTCTGAACAAGGCATATACAGTACTGTTTTAAACAGCGTCAATATACCCCCAATAACAGAAGGGTTAGGTTTTATTTGATGAAAACTAATGCCAGACTATTCGAATTCTCAGAATTACGTTGTCTGATCAGTATCCACACTATTTCTCCCTTTCATGATCAAATTTATCGTGAGGTTTTTAACTCCTCCGCCAAATTTTCGTCTGCGTCAATATTACTGTCTGCAATGTCGTTTCAAAGCTAGAATTAAGGCAGTATAACTGACGTTATTTCAAAACAAGTGCCAAACATGTTTTGATCCTGATCAAACGCCCCGTTACGCGGCGTCTGATCAGCATCAAAACGGTTTGCAAATGTGTTTTATGGCGTTATTGAGAGTAGAAGGGCTGTTCTCAGAATTACGGTAACTGATCAGCATCCACACTATTTCTCCCTTTCATGATCAAATTTATCGTGAGGTTTTTAACCCCTTTACCGCCAAATTGTCGTCTGCTTCAATATTTCTTTCTACAATATCGTTTCAAAGTTAGAATTAAGGCAGTATATCTGACGTTATTTCAAAACAAGTGGCAGCCAGTTTTGTTTGGGATCAAAACTGTTTGCAATTGTGCTTTATGACTTTTTTGAGAGAGGAAGGGCTATTCTCAGAATCACGGTATCTGAGCAGTATCCACACTATTCCTCCTTTTCATGATCAAATTTATCGTGAGGTTTTTAACCCCTTTACCGCCAAATTGTCGTCTGCTTCAATATTACTTTCTACAATATCGTTTCAAAGTTAGAATTAAGGCAGTATATCTGACGTTATTTCAAAACAAGTGGCAGCCAGTTTGATCGGGATCAAAACTGTTTGCAATTGTGCTTTATGACTTTTTTGAGAGTGGAAGGGCTATTCTCAGAATCACAATATCTGATCAGTTTCCACACTATTTCTCCCTTTCATGAAACATAGCGCCGATTATATCCGTCCTCAAATACAGAGTGCATGTCGTATAAGTGTCATTAGTGATGAACTGTTAAACAGGCCATTATTATAAGCGGCATTCAACTGGAAACAGTAGATTTTGAATTTTTCTCATACAGCCACGTTAGTAAACCACCAAACGATTATGTCTGTGGAGACGATTTCAATCCTTTGTCTGCTGTATCGCGACTTTGCTGGTTTTTGCAAAAAGTTTGGATCCAGATCAGACGTCACGTAACTCGGCGTCTTCTTTTGATCCAAGCTGCTTGATACTCGTCTTTTGATTTGTTTAATTCAAACAGGTATAAATCTACATTCAACACATTTTACAGACGATAATTTCAAAGCACACGATTTTACAGCAAAATAAGGGTTAAATTTGTTCATTTCATACATGTCATATATATTTGCCACCTACTCTTATCTCCTTAGAAAAGCAGAACGGATACCACATATGTCAATTACATACAGTAAACCCCCTATATTGCGACCAATGAATTATGTCATGCATAACTAGTTGTTTGAGGCAGCTGGCTACTTAACGCAGGGTGAAAGTAGGAACCTTTAGGAGCTTTCTCTTTTGATTTCGTATTGCGTTAAGCTGAAACATGTCATTCATACAAGCCACTGACCTTCCTTTAAGTGGTCGTAATAGAGGAGTTATATGGTATTTATTTACACCAATCAAACAAAGTCTCCGTAGAAAATACAACCCGGAGAGACCATGTACTTTTATAACCAATAAAAGCAAATAAATAGACGTCAATTTGGTTTGAAATGAACAACAATTCAATACGTTTCATAACTGGAAGACGAAAACAGCCATTTTTTAAAACAGACGTATAGGTAGGGTATTCACTATTCCATTATAAAATACTAAGGGAAGTTTATCCCTCTCCTTCAGGCTGACAATTCAACTTCAAGCCAGTGTAGCATTACCTTTCAGACTCTTGGGTGTAACAACAAATTTGGTACGAATTTGATACGTTTCAATTTCAGTTCTCCGCGTTGTGTATAATCACGACTCGACAACGTTCCACTTACGCACAAGTTAGTTTAAATAAATTGTATGTAAAGAAAAAGAAGAACTTTGTCCCCGAAGCCTATCCCCGTCATTTACATATCTACCGGATACATAAAGCTAGCACAAGCACGCCTGGCGTGAACTCAGCCATTAAGAACACTCTCTGTTCACAGATCCCGACCCCTATAAATAAATGACGCTACTTAACCCATCTGTGCCCATGATTCCATAAATGGGACATAGGCAAACAGTGTAGACACTGATCAGACGCCGCATCATGCGGAATCTGACCAGAGTCCACACTGTTAGTTTAAACATATTTTATTTCCATATATATAAGGAAATGGGGTCGGGTCACAAGTTCTCTCAACATTAGATTCGACCCTTCCCCTACAATGTATATAAACAATGGAACAATGGCAAACACTGTTTGCTGATAAGAATTTCAATATAAAACAAAATGAAAATGAAAAATTTGACCAGGCATCCCTTTGATAAAAAATGGACTTATCAAATATATAAACATGGAAGAATCCACTGAGCGTAAATGGGTTAAGAAAACTGGCGTTAACCAGGAAACAGTCTTCGACAGCCTCCATAACTACTCTGTCTAATATCTGTGCGGGCTTGATATTTATAGGCCAAAATCGCACAATCATGTGACTAAAACATTTGCTGACGCTACATTCATGTTTTTATACAATGATCAAACTCTGGTCACAGATCATCAAATAAAGATAAAAAAAATAAGCTGACACTGAATTCGGGCTTTTATATCAATGGTCAAACTCCGGCTACAGATCATCAAATTAAGATAAGCATTATTCAGTGTATACGTCTCTAAACCGATATAGATTGCTCGTAACAGATTCTGTTTATCGATCAGTGCTGTATATATATCGGGACCCATTTCCTCTTTGTTAAATAACTATCTAAAGCTATACCATATTCCATATCTGGATCCAGCACTTAATTGGTATTAGTATCCATATCATTAAGGTCATTATAGTACACCACTCAGATTAAAATTAACCGTTAGATGTTTCTAAAAGTTGACATTTTCTACATGTCATTGCAATGCGTTTGCGTTTAATAGGAAGAATAATGTGTTCTCAACTGTACTGTATCTCAATAACCTAATGAACTTTATCGAGGCAGAGTATAAATGAGCCGTGCCATGAGAAACTCTGCCTTATTGCATTCCAAACAGTGTAAATCAAGACAAGCCGCAGCGTCAAAGACGTGCATTTAAATTATTCTATTTACAGTTAAACCTCTCTATTACGACCACTAAATTATGTTAATTATTAGGGTGTTTACGATATGTGACCGCCTAAAGCAAGGTGACAGTAAAACAGAAAGCTCCTGTATGAGCTTTCTGTTTTACTGTCACCTTGCTTTAAGCTGTCACCTGTCATATATACAATCAATTAGCCTTCGTTTTAGTGGTCGTAATAGAGAGGTTCTATTGTAGTTGTATTATACGATATTTGACAGTGTAGATCAAACTGAGCATGGGATGACAGCGGTACTTGGTATGAACAATGTTGCAATGCCATAAGGCAGGTTTTGTCATGGCAAGGCTCAAATAATTTGATATGTTGATGAATGTACAGATTAAACCCTGATAACAACAACTGAAACGAAAATCCGTCGCCGATGTAGACAATAAAACGCAAATGTGCAGAACAAAATCCGCACAAATATCCAAGATCAGTTTTCTACGTATAGATGCGTTAACAAATTGAGGAGGTAGTACACAATAAGAGTGGCTCTCGGACTTCTCGCTTGGCTGAAATCTATTGTGTAGTACAGTGCTCCCTCTCTACAACGGCCCTCGGAACATACATTCCCGCCTTACAACGACCTTTGTCGATGTTCCCGAAACAAGACAATTATCTATAACGCTTCCACTGCTGCAAACTTGGAAACTACTTGGCCCGTTTCGTTAAAACTGCAAAGCATAGTACGTTCCTTGGAGAGTACACTCTGTCAGATTTCTTCAAATATTGGTTATCGAATTGAAATTGTGGTTGTCATGACAAATTATCAACGCTTTAGCAATCTTTTTCTAAGAATAAACTGACCAGAATTGAAAATTACTTTACACAAATCCTCCTTGGGTGGCCCTTTATCAGATTTCTATTTTTTTCTAGTTTAAAAACAAGGCGCAAGTGGGTGAATAAGATTTTCTTTAAATAGCTACATTTATTGTGAAAACTTTAAAACAACTTCTTTGTCTGAAACTACTTGCCCGATTTAAAATTAATTTAACATAAATGACCCATTGACGGCCTTTGGCCAGATTTCTTAAAGTTAGTTTCCTAACTTGAAAATATGGCCGTCAGTTGATGGATCAATTTTTACAGATATACCAAACCAAAATAGAAAGTACCCACTTTTTACATTTACTTTACATTCAGTAAATTTAAAGCTCCTCATCTTATAATATACATTAACACATCAAGTTTTGTTTGAGATTTTAAAGACTCATACGTTCACCAATGTGTTCGGGTAAAAAACATCAGATTAAACGACACGTGTAACGAAACTGACACACTCAATGATCATTATTATTTCAAATCAAAGGTAGGTAATTTGATACTACAGTGCTCCCTCTCTATAACGACATCCAGTGGGAGACACAGATTGTGTGTGTTGTTCGGAGGGAGTCGTTATAGAGAGGGAAAATCAAGACTTGGCTTACATTTGCAAACAACGTGAATCCAGATCAGACGCCGCGTAACGCGGCGTCTGATCTGGATTCAAGCTGTTTGTCACTCATAATTATATTTATTCTATCAACATATCCACTTATATGTGATTTTAAGAAAAACAGCAGACGACACTTTTAAGTAGACATTATTGCAGCCATGAAAAGATTGGACATAATTGTTTCGTTTTGGGTACTGATACAAGGGTCGTTGTAAGGAGGGAGTCGTTGTTGTGAGGGCCGTTGTAGAGAGGGAACGCTGTCTAAGACTTACTATTCTTAATAAGGCCGTAAATATTGTGATGAATGAAAGGTCTGACGTGATTTTTTATTTTCTTTAAGCAAAAGTTCTAGCTGCTGAATATGAGCACTATCGTTTCTCTTCTGTGGAAAACATGTCTAAGCAAAAGTGTTGTTTTCAGGATAAAGAATTAAAGATCTTTTATTTTCAATACAATATGCTAGTTATGTAGCCACAATTATTTTATGGTGTTTGCCATTTTCTATAAAACAAAACTTAAATTCAGTTTATGTATGAGACGCTGGTAATTTAGAATACAAACATGGGTACTTGTTTTGGCTGAGTATATATTGCTAAAGACAAAACTTAATATACTGCTCGATTTAAAAACAATTTAGCACAAATAATCTAAATATTGGACATCTACCACATTTTTAAAACAAATATTCTAACTCGAAAAACCAGTGGGTTGGGCGATTATTTATATATGGCTAATGGTAAAACTTTGATACTGTAATCTTGTCTTGGATTTGAGAATAGTTTTACAAAAATTTTGCATGGCTGATTTCTGTAGATATCAATTTCCTTAGCTTTAAAGCATGATTGCCAGTTGATTGGTCAGATTATCATGGCCTTGCTTGCTAAAGTAAAACTTATAATTCTTAACTGAAACTAGTGGCTCGATTTGAAAAGAAATTGACGAATAATGAACCATTTTGGTGGACTTCTGCTAGATGTCTTAACTATTTTCCCTAGCTTAAAAAGCGTGGATGCCAGGAGATGGTATATGTTTTGACTAAAAGTAGAAATTAAAAACACTTTTAAAAACATGGTTTGATTTTATTTATTTTTACGCATATGATCCCTTGATGGCCCTCAACGAGATTTCGTACGGTAATCTTACTGGCTTAAAAAACCTTGCGTTGGGTGATGAAGATTTTCCTATATGGTTTCAGTGAAAGCTTCCAAATCTTCTCTTTTGAAAACACCTTTGAAAATCCATTCTAATGTAACCTTAATCATTACTATTGTCTACCAGGTGCGTGATTCCTTAAAGAGCCCTCTGATTAGGGTCTACATTCTTTGTCATTTTAAAATAAATTGTTAAAATTAACCCTAAATAGTCAAACATTGACAACCGGTAGACTCATTTGAAATTGAAATTGTTTCAGGGGGGGATGAGTTAAAACAAACAGACACTGCTTACAATAATCAGACTATTGATAGGACAAAAAGTTAATTTAACGGATTGTAAGTAAGATAAAAATAAATGTCAATAGCCGATTTAAGACAATATACTCACGTACCATATAAATAAACCAATATCAAAACGAACGCAAACGCAAAATAGTATATCCACCTGATTCGCATCTTGTCGCGTGCAGTATACAACATAGTATAACCAATACTGTAAGTAACCAACTACCGTAGCCTGATGACGAGTTGTACACCGGTTTACCTGTATGTTTGGCGGGCCATATTAGGATGTAATGCTTGCCAAATGCCTCAAATCAGAGCAATCTGTAGCAGTATCGTGCATTTGGCATTCGACAAATATGATTGGTATAAAAACTTAATCAAGAAAACTCACTGAATCTTAAAAAAGAATCTTTGTTGTTGTTTGTTTTCCCATCACGTTTTCTTCTCCGACTTGGACGGAGTAACTTCGCTACATTGAAGTCAAATACAGCATTCCCTCCCTACAACGGGTCTCCAAACAACCATTTCCTCCAAACAACTACCCTTTTCGCATTTCCCTAAACATGACAATTATGTGTAACGCTTTTACTGCTGTTATATCGTCTGCTTAAAGTTTTCGTCTGCTGTTTTTCTCAAAGTTATATACATATACAGTGAACACTTTGACAGAAAAATACTTAATGACGAGTGACAAACAGCTTGAATCAAGATCAGACGCCGCGTCACGCGGCGTGTGATCTGGATTCAAGCTGTTTGCAAATGTAAACCAATTTCCCTCCCTATAACGACCCTCTCCGAACAACGAACATATGTGTGTCCCCCATTGGGTGTCGTTGTAGAGAGGGTGCACTGTAGGCTAAATTAGAACATCAGATAACAATGGCTCTGTTGTCGGGTGGGTTAACGCGTCGACTTCTTTTACGGTCATATATTATTTAACCTTTTACGCACAGGTTCGAATCTCGACCGAACTCATTATTTCTTTTTCTTTGAATTGTTTTTTTAGAATAAATTATTTTTTCAAAGTAAATAAATTTCTTAAAATAATAGTAAACGCGTTTATATGTGCACCTTGCATGCATTTACTAAGATTTTTAGGCCACATTTTGTTTTCAGTTTCATGCCAAATAAGACAAATAGAATATAAATAGTTCGATAAGATCGTCGTGATAAATATAAATCATGTATATTGGTACCATGGCTTAAATGTTTAATTTTAAAGCCATTGACACATACCTTTGGTGTATCAATGTCATGAATTTAAGAAATTTTCAAAGTATATAAAAACACTTTATGGTGGTTTTGTATTGAAGAGCTATTTAAGATGAATGAAAAAATAGAAAAAGTGTACATTTTGGTGAACAACAGTTGGCTCCATGGCCATGTAAAATTTACCCCACCCACTTTCTCTTATTTTGTCCTTTTCAAACAGCCCGCTTCAATAAAATCCATTTTAAATGAAAACAAATATGATAATTTGGTTGTGTGTTATTTATTTTCTATCTATGGTAGTATTTCTTCATACAAAAACTAATTTAAGAAAAAACAGGCACCAAATGTGAAATTTATAAAGCTCTAAATATCATCGATATGGTAATTTTTTGTAAATTCTGTAAGGGGAGATAACTCTTTTTACTTTAATAACTCAAAATTTTCAACACTGACCTTTCAATTTCTTTTCATATTTTGAACTGCCTTAGCATTGGCTTTCATTTGGTAGAATATAAGAAAAAGTTTAATACCAGAATTATTTCATTTTCAAACTTTTTCACTTTTTTTTTTCATAAAATAAAAAATCTAATAAAAGCATGTCCTATAAAAAGCATATTTTTGATATTCGAAGATCCATATTGTTCAAACCTAGTGCCTGCTTTGTCTAAATTTGGTTTCTATATGTGAACATACCACCATAGACATGAAATAAATAATGAAACCCAAAATTACCATGTTTTGTTTTGTTTTGAAATAGATTTTACTGTTCAGCTTGTACTCTGAATGGGTAAAATTTGAGAGAAAAAGTCCAAATTTGGCATACCTTTTTCAAATCGCTGTAGCTAAGAAAAAAAGGACACCACCATGTATTTTTTTCCATTTTTTCATTCATCATAAATAGCTCTTCCAAAAAAACATTGATAGAAAAAAAGTTTGATACTTTGAAAAAATCGCTTATGGGTTGGATACACCCTTAAGTATTCATAAAAGTCACTGTTCGTTCTCATCAGAACATTTGAACTAATCTAGGCGGGCTAACCCTCTAACCGCAAAACTTTTTTATAGTACCCCTTCGCCGTAATATTGTCTGCTTCAATATTGCTGTCTATAATATCGTTTCAAAGTAAGATTTAAGCCAGTAAGGCTGACGAAGTTTCGATGCAAGTAAAATTAAAGCAGCAAGTGTCAAACAATTTGGACTTTGATCACACGAAGCATCCGGATCCAATCTGTTTGCAAAGCCGACCTTATTCCACTACTGCGATGAAAATAACTATACATGAAACCTATAATCAAACCTTTGTCATTCGAAATTGTATTATAGTGTGCGCTATATAGCACGAAGTTGTCATTGTTACTACAATAAAACCTCTCTATTACGACCACTAAATTATGTTAATTATTAGGGTGTTTACGATAGGTGATCGCTTAAAGCTAGGTGACAGTAAAACAGAAAGCTCCTGTAGGAGCTTTCTGTTTTACTGCCACCTTGCTTTAAGCTGTCACCTGTCATATATACAATCAATTAACCTTCGTTTTAGTGGTCGTAATATAGAGGTTCTACTGTATATTCAATGCACGCAAGAGTGCCAATATCGTTTGATATGTACATGTCATGTACATCATACAAAAAACTAACACCGGCTGCGAGTCGTACGTACTTTGTTGATTTCCCGTGCTCTTGTTTTGTCATGCGGAATATTCTCTTTTGCAATAGATAGGCATACCTTTTAGGTTTCTCTTTCTCTCATTTATATTCTCCCAATGATTAGTCTTGGGTGTAAATAGCAATCTAACTAAACTGTGACCTTGATATTTGACCTCAATTAAAACAACATAGATCTAACGTGTCCGCTAGATACATCATATGCAACACTAGCTAGGGGTACCAAATATGTTGTGTCACTGTTAAGATGGTGGAGTGTCTCGTAGAAATGTCAGACCATTGTGAAATTCACCTTGACCTTTGAACTCAAATTTGTTTGGAGTGTATACCCTTCATCCCATCAGCAGATGTTACCAAATTTAATGTGTGAGTACATCTTAGATCAATTGGGAATTACATAATCATGTAAAGGAGGCATTGTCCTTGACCTTGACATTTGACCTAGAAAAATAGAAAAGCATAATATTATGTACTATAACATGTTAGCTATGGTGTGTGCAAGTGTATTTTGTTGGATGATGAAATTTCGCATACCATTTTCAGTTTCCTTTTACAATGACCTTGACATTTGACCACAATTAGAGAATAAATTTGTTCGGAGTATATTTCCTAAACCATATCAGAAATTCAAATTCAATAAGTTCTTTTTAAAATCTATACGTAAAGAGATTTTTTCAAAACGGGCAAAACCTTGGCAACAGACATGTGTCAGTAATACAAAGCAGGATCAGAAAAAGTTGTAGCATTTTAAAGTACGGCGAGATAATTAATCACAATAGACAAGGCTTCCATAAGTTGATCTTGAAAAAATCATTTTTTCTATTTTTCAAGCGTAACTACTTAAAGCAGATTGAAAGTAAAGCAGAATGCACATTCATGCGCATTCTGCTTTACTTTCAGACTGCTTTTAAGCTATTAAACATTTTTTAATTTCTACGGCGGCCATAAAACACTCGTCGCAAAGTGGTACTGCGGCTGCCGTGCGGCCGCCGGAACTCAATTGTCACTTTAACTATTGTGCATTTGTACTTTTGTTCGTAAATGTGTATTATCTTAAAATGGATTTAAATGTTCTTAAATGTTGTCCAAATGCGTCCTTTGAGTTCACGGTGTAGTTGGACTGAAATGAGTTGTGTGAACATGTAGCAAAACAAGTTATGTAGCAGAATTTTGATTGCAGAGCAGTGCCGTGCGGCAGCCGCAGCAAATGTGAGCTCAACACACGGCGGCCGTAGGAATTCTGCGGCGGCCGAGGAGTTGCTACTCGCCGTAGAAATAACAAGCCGCGCGGCCGCCGTACTGCAGCCGCAGCAAATGTGAGCGAGGCGTTTCAGATAGATGTTAGCAAAGACCACAATAGTTAGTAAGAGCACGGCTTGCTTTGTAAGCTGGAGACAATTCTAAAGTCAACTGCAGTTAACAAATCCAACCCTAGCCACGAGTATACTACACTACTCATCATTAACAAGCAGTATGCCTGGGAAGAGTACATTTGTTCTATGCAAACAGTGTAGACCCTGTTAAGAGGGGTCCTGCAGAATCTGTTCTGTTTGTTATTTTGAAATATATTGTTGAAATTTGAAGTATTTCTCAAAAATAATTAAGGTAAAATGACTATAATTCTCATGCAATTAAATGTTCACAACATTCATTACAAGAAATTCAAAAAACCTTTCCGAATAGAGGTGTTCAGAGAGATATTCTATGAACTTTTTGAATTTTGTAGTATGCTATTTTTTCAAATAAACATCTGACTAGTTTAAGGTACATTTTTGCCATTCTATTCATCAAAAGTTGGTCAGAAGAAATTAGAAACGTGTTTTGTCTGGATTTGTTGTAGATCAATTTAAATAATTTCTTTAACAAAAAGGGCGGAGGTTAAAGCAAGTATTGAATTAAATAGGACATTTTGACTGGTAGTCAATCACTCTACCAAATGAGCTTTCAAGACGACAGTGGTATTTATCAACCTTTTCATTATGTAAACCTTTACAAAAGTATAAAAAGCAAAGAAAATATTTTCTAGCAGCATGAAGAGGATCTAAAAAGAGGAATATAGAGATAAAATTTCGCGACCTCTCTGTGGTTCGATTAGTTCGTCCGGGGTGCAATTGGTAACTTAACCCTTAGCCTGCCAGTCACGACTATAGCTCCATATGCAAACAGCTTGGATCCGGATGAGACGCCGAGTTACTCGGCGTCTCATCCGGATCCAAGCTTTTTGACACTCGGACAACATTTTCAGAGATTTTGAGCAACTTTGAAGCACTTTGAAACTTGAAGCAGACGAGAAATATAGCAGACGACAATTTATTTGGCGGGCTAAGGGTTAATATTTTACGTTTCGTACATAAAGTACCTACATGAACAATGCTGGACTGTGGTAAGCACAAGCAGGAAAAGTCCATGGCATGGTTCCAAGCGCGTTTCAGGTCGCCAGCAAGAAGGCTTCCGCAAGTATTAATTGGCCTAAATTGGAAATTGGAAATGTCCATTAACAGGTTTCAGGGGAGAATGAGTTAGCCCTCTTGACGGCAACCGTCTAGTGTCTTGCATGTTTGGGCGTGAATCCTTTCGACTCTAAATTAATCGTGAGATGTTTACCACTTCACCGTTATTTTGTCGTCTACTTCAATATAGTTGTCTGCAAGAACGTTTCAAAATTAGATTTAAGGTAGGGCGGCTTAAGAAATATCGATGCTAGGATAACAGTTTGGATCCTGATCAGACGACGCGTGACGCGGCGTCTGATCAGGATCTTAACTGTTTGAAAAATCGTCTTTATGCGTTCGACGCCGAAATAGAAAAGCAATGTTACATATCTAACAAACTCCTCCATTAATGCAAATAGTTCCGTTTTATGTAGTTAGAATTTCTACAGCCTGAAAGCATGCTGAAGGTAAAGCAGAATATGACTTAAGACGCATGTTACGTTTAACATGCCTTACGTGATCACCGGTCTTCTAAACTAGAATCAGGCTGTGGGCTAATGGGATAAAGTGTTTTATACATTATATGTATAACGAATATTTAGAACAGTCAAAGCTTGAAAAATTGTGTCAAGAGACCTATTAGCCAAATGCGTGTAGATTTCATTTCTGAATTAAAAATAAAACACCAATTGAAACAAAACAACCACGCAGTATTGTGTTGACTGTTTTTTAATCATCAACGTTTCGGCCTTACAAAGGACTTCATCAGGGTGGAACGAAATGCAAACACAGTTTATTACAAACATCTTGTCCCTGAAGTACAGGTTTGTAGGCGCCTTTGTCATGTGTCCTTTTATAAGTATAGAACAGCACTCATTATTAAAACAAAGAGTAGTCATTACACTAAATTTAGATGACTGACCAATGCTTGATAAAAATAATAATCGTAATCAAAATGATACAGTAGCTTTCTTCTGTATACAGTATTTCTGCCCTATACGAGTCATACGCATACTCTCGGTCCTTCATTCGGATGGCGTCGGTCTTACTCGGAGACAAAAATGATTCTAATTTTCGGTAAATTCGCGCTTTTGCAACTTATGTAAGACCTTCGTAGTATTCATAAGACCTATTCAGATAATAATGCGTAAAAAGTATGAGATTAAACGCCCTGCTGCACAAACTTATGTAGATTTCGGGTTTGTTGTCCCCGAGTGTGCGTGCTCGCTAAGTGTAAACAAAGAAGGTATGACGTAGGACTGGAAGAGAGAAAGTTTGACACCCAACGCCTTACTTTAACCCTATTACCACATAGCCTATTTCTAGTATTGATAATACATGTAGGTTACTACTTAAAGCAGGTTGAACGTAAAGCAGAAGGCGCATTCTGCTTTACGTTCAGCCTGCTTTAAGCTATCATCTGCTAGAATATAGAACATATTTCTTAAGATAATTATTTACTACTGTATAATTTGGAACTATTTTCTTCTGTAGATGTATGAATTAGGGGTGTCAAAACACGTATGTGGGGGGGGGGGGGTTAATGGGTTAACCTGATTGCAGCGGTCATTTGCAAACTGTTTGCATCATGATCAGTCCTCAGAATTCCGGTGTCTGATTAGGATCAACACTGTTTGATATGCCGTCATCAGCCAAAACACTTAGTCTTACCGTTGTCGTCATAATTAATAACAGTAGATGGTAATTGATTCAAATCCAATGTAAAAATAATTTCCTAACTTCAGTCAACTGTTAACGAGATCCAAATATATGTACATCCAAAGTCCCTTAACCCATTACCCCATAGTCTGTTTCAAGTTTTAAGGCACATTCTGCTTTACTTTCAGCGTGCTTCAAGCTACCATCTGCTACAATATAGAAACTATTTCTTATGCTACATATCCATGAATGTATAATGTGGAACTATTTTCTTCAGTGGAATAATATATTAAAGGCGTATACAGGCATACAATTGGAGAAATGGGTTAAAGACTGCTGACTTTGCACTGGCTTCCTTTTAAAAGAAGATCAATGTGTTAATCCAAATCAATGATTTATCGGTTTAACTTCAATAAAGTGAAACAATGTCTTAATTTGGCTGAAAACTTTCACTACCATTTGTGACTAGAGTCACATTTTCAAAACAGCTATGTGCCAGACCAGGTACCAGGTAAGTCGGGTTTTGATCAGGACCCAAACTATGTGACAATAAGATTTGAAAGAATATCGATTATTTTTTTAACATAGAAACAATAGTAAACACAGTACACGTACTTATTATTCCCCAATACCATTGAGATTAAAGTGTGTAACCCATTACCCATAGCCTATTTACAGTATTGAAGAAAGGTGACCACTTAAAGCAGGTTGAAAGTAAAGCAGAATGCGCCTTAAGGCACGTTCTGCTTTACTTCCAGCCTGTTTTAAGCTATAAAGTCCTAGAATATAGAAGGTATTTCATTTGATGCACAGGTACTTGACACATACTTTATTATCTATGAACCCCCTCCCCCCTTAAAAAAAAAAAAAAAATTATTTTTTTTACTATACTTCTATTATAGATACAAGGTAAACAGCGCAATTCGACACCTAGTCTTTACTATCGACTTAAACTGATGCTAAAATAGACTCGATCGCCGATATTCTCTTGTGGTACCCTCGGGAAATGATTAATTTATCAATATCTACTTTTTATTTCATCAAATTCCGTCAAATAACGCCACAGTACGTGAATTATAACGAAAATAAGCTTCAAAAAGTTTTATGTCGTTCTCTTGGTACAGAATTTATTGCCCAAAATAAGGGGTAATCTAGTCGGTTTGCACATTTAACGGCCTTTACGGCTGGAACTTTCACCTAATTTCATTAGAGCAAATGCGTTTGTGTCGGAACATGACCCTCTTCACTATCAGCTATATGAAATATACATGTAATTTGGCACGAAATTGACAAGTGAAAGACTCATTTCATTTTCAATGCCATTTTGAATACCGGAATGAATCGAATGAACGGAGCGATCTCATTGGTCAAAATTAAACAGGTAAAGTTTCTTTTAATTTTGCATTCTATGTAAATTATATAAAACTGATAATATTTCATTTAAAGATGATTTATAATATTTGGTGAAAGTTCCAGTGGCATAGGCCGTTTATTGTGGACAAATAACAGATCACCCCTACATGTACATTCGTTGCTATGTACCAAGAAAACGACAAAAAACTTTTTGATGCTTATTTTCGTTATAATTCACGTACTGTGGCGTTATTTGACGGAATTTGATGAAATAAAAAGTAGATATTGATAAATTAATCTTTTCCCGAGGGTACCACAAGAGAATATCGGCGATCGAGTCTATTTTAGCATCAGTTTAAGTCGATAGTAAATAAAGACTAGGTGTCGAATTGCGCTGTTTACCTTGTATCTATAATAGAAGTATAGTAAAAAAAAAAAATTTTTTTTTTTTTAAGCGGGGAGGGGGTTCATAGATAATAAAGTATGTGTCAAGTACCTGTGATTTGATGCTTGTTCATAACTGTATAAAGTGGAACTAGTGGAAGAATGAATTACAGGCGTAAAAAGTTGTATTTATGGGGTAGTGGGTTAAGAGACTGACAACCAAATGGCATATTTGAAAAAGTTTAAGAAACTACTCAAAAAAGGCAAATGTGTAGCATTAAAGTGCATCTTTCATTAAAAGAATATGATCAATATGACAACCATTTACAAACAAATATTGTTTGACACTATATTGTTTTTCAGTCTCTTTACAGCAGACGATAACACTTGGTCCGAAAAGGGTTCAAGACAAACAAATAATCGATTATATTCGGACAACTCCTCAAAAACAATAGTATATCTTAGTCTTAACAGTTTTACTTACCCCATGGCCAAAGATTGATAAATTAGTGATTCAATCGCTATGTGAATCGATCAGTGGCTGTACCTTAGGCTGTTGTAAATGAATATAAATGGACCCTTATGCTAAACGGTCGCGTGCTTCAAACAAACCGTCTGTGGAAAAATCAAAAGTAGTTATTATGTTTTTTTAATCCGAAGAAACGTTGCATATGAGTGACAAACAGTTTGGATCCCGATCAGACGCCGCGTTACGCGGCGTCTGATCCGGATCCAAACTGTTTGCAAATGTTAGCCAAGTCGCGCTTAGCACAATAAGGGTAAACATCTGTAACATCGTCTGCTAAAAAAGTGTCGTCTGCAACATTTGTCAATTACAGTAACTTCTGATCACTGATATAACGTCCTTTGTATTGAAGAGAAGAGATTATTGTTTTCTGTTAAATCAATTTGTGCCCAGTGGATTCTTCCAGGCTAACATATTGGATTCGTCCTTTTGTTTTAGCGAAGGGGTGCCTGGTCTAAATCATTTGCAATTTGTTTTATATTGAAATTCCTATCAACAAACAGTTTAGACTCTGATCAGACGGCGCATTATGCGGCTTCTGATCAGAGTCTACACTGTTTGCATATGGCCTATATATAGACACAAATGGGATGAACGAAATTAAACACAATACCAATGTTATAATATGGCGGAAACTACAAATTACAAACTGCTGAGGATATATATCTATATTTGAGTGGCAAATAGTACAAAGCTTGATCAGACGCTGGTTTATCCTACATCTGATAAATCTTCCTGATTAGCATTATATATACATATGTGCAAACAGTGTAGACCCTAATCGGAGAGTTCCATTTGACGCCCTTTACAGAGCAGAACACGTTATTCTTTCACGGTTTAAAAAGCGCACACGAAACGCAATCGTATTGCAATAGATTACAGTCAGGACTCGATACAATAACACAGTTCGTTCCCAACAAATGTGTCATTATAAAGAGTTTGTCGTTATATTGAATCTCATATATAAAGCTTTATGCAGGTTCGTTCCCACGGAATTTGTGCCGTTAACCCTTTCCCCAATAGAAGCACCATTTAGCGGATATGATCTATTCATCCGCTGAAGGAAATAGTTTCAAAGTTTCAAATTTAATCAGTAATGAATATGTATTATAGGGAATATTTTCTATATTATAGCACACGATAGCTTAATGCAGGCTGAAAGTAAAGCAGAATGCGCCCTAAGGCTCAGTCTGCTTTACTTTCAACCTGTTTTAAGTAGTCACCTATCTTAGGTACAAGAACTATGCTATCAGGTAAAGGGTTAAGTGAATATTCCGTTGTAACGGATGTCGTTGTATCGAGTCCTGACTGTATAGGCAATGTCCCCGTTCAAATGTTTTAACGATTCATTCTAATCTAAGTGACAAACGCTTTAAAGTCCCATTGTGTTTTCAGACCTTTTCTTAATGCCTGAAATACAATAACGGTTAATAATAATGTTTGAACATTCTTATGGGCCAAACTGATCTATGAAATGATGAAGACGGACCTAAATCACCAAACATAACAAACCGAAAATAGAACGTCTGTCATAAACATTACCAAACGGCTTAGTATCACGTGATACAGCCGAATTCAACTTCACTGGGGCCAACCGTATCTCCCTCCGCCCGTCCATACATCAGTCAGTTAGACTATCACACTTTTTTGTCCGCTCTCTAACTCAACTATATTTTATCCGATCTTCCACAAACTTGCTGAAAATGTTCATTGATATAAAATCAAGATTTAGTTTGATTACTACTAAAATCGCATAAGGTATTTTTGAGTTATTGCCTGTTAATTAATAAAAAATGACTGTTTCAGTCATTTTTACACTCTAAAACAAACAGCTTTTATCGGATATTGACCAAACATGCTGAACATATTTATTCATATAAAATTTAGGTCTAGTTTGATTATTACAAAAATCGCATGTGGCATATCTGAGTTTTTGCCCTCTATGTATTAAAAAATGACTGTTTTCAGCAAGTTTTGCTCTCTAACACAAATACGTTTTATTGGATCTTCACCAAACTTGCTGAAACTGTTTATTGATATCAAATCAAGGTTCAGTTTCATAACTACTAAAAGCGCATAAGGTATATCTGAGTTATTGCCTGTTTATTAATGAAAAATGACGGTTTCAGTCACTTTTTGCACTCTAACACATACAGTTTTTATCGGATATTCATTAAACTTGCTGAAAATGTTTAAGTATATAAAATTTAGGTCTAGTTTGATTATTACAAAAATCGCATGTGGCATATCTGAGTTTTTGCCTTTTATGTATTAAAAAATGACTGTTTCAGCATTTTTCAGCAATAACTCAGACATGCCTTATGCGATTTTGTAAGTTATTGAACCTAACCTAGATTCTATACTAATAAACATTTGTAGCAAGTTTGGTGAAGATCCAAAAAGAAGTGTTTGCGTTAGAGAGCGGACAAGGCTGAAACAGTCATTTTCAGCAAGCTCAAGGTATACATTCTCCGTAGTTTATTTTAACCGTTTACCCACAGTGAAAGATATGTACACGTTGTTATTGAATCTCATAGTGTTTAACCATGTGCCTACTTTACGGAGTTTACAAACTATTTGAATCTAAAAAGACGCCGCGTAACGCGGCGTCTCATCTGGATCCAAACTATTTGACACTCGTCTTAAGGTTGGTTTAATTAAAACAATGCATAAATCTAAACTGAACACATTTTGCAGACGACAATGTCGAAGCAGACGTCTGTGCAGCAGAATAAGGGTTAACAGGGTCATTTTCAGTGTTCCAGCTACACATGTAATCGGGAGTAATCTGAACTTATCTAACATGTTCTCACTCATTTCAGCACCGAATGCTATGGTGTTACTACTGATTAAACCGTCTCTTCGAGACACTTTTAATGAGTATGACACCATTGGGTTTAAAAGCAGAAATAAAGATTTAAGTTTTCGAAATACTTCCGTTATCTGGAGCCCTGTATTTACAGAGTTGTCCTTCTTTCCATTCACAAGGGAGGCTTTTTAATTTGTGCAGCACCAAAATATTATAAATAAAATTTAAAAAGCGAATTGCTGAGATAAAAGCGGTTTTTGTGAAAGAATCACGTCCCACGTAGTTCAAATGGGACCCCAAACAACCGTTTTATGCAGGTTTCTCAAAAACACAATGCGGCTTTAAGATGTCACCATATTTTACACAATCAATAAGCCTTCTTTTTGTTTTCGTGATATAGAGAGGGTTACTGTACATCAATATTCAATATACATACCCATCTCGTAATTATACAATTATTCAAATAATATGCATACTAAACTTATGATATTCCATAAACATAAGTATCTGAAGCTCAGCCACGGTACAAATTATTCAACTCATATGTAGTAGAAATCCTCTAAAACGGTCACTGCCATAAGGTTCGTTGATACTTTTTAAAGACAGATGTCAGCTTAAAGCAAGATGGACGAAATACAGAAAGTTCCTTAAAGAGCCATGTGTTTCAGTTTTATCTTGCTTCAAGCAACCACATTCTTTAAGTACAAAACATTAAATCTTATATAGTGATCTTACTATAAGCAACATCATACCTTAGGTACAAAAGCAAAACTCAATCTTAACTAGTGATCTTAATACAGGGAACGATAACTCGACATGCGGAGATAGTAGTTTACACTGATGTGCATCTATTGATGCGCAAGGTGTATAATTTCTGGTCGGTTGCCCTTTGAAAAAACCCTAACCTGAATAATTACGTCCTTTAACTATTAGACAAAACGCCAAGTTTGTAAACTATTAACAAATATCCCCAATGATCAGAACATAATGTAGAGCTTATAGATATACAAAGCATACAGATGTACGATATTCAATATTGCATTTTATCAGTATGAATCTGCAAGAAATATAATTACATGTATATATGTATCAACAAGATCAAAATATGTCGCACATATTTACATTTTCATTGTTTTATGGCTCAAAGCTGAATGTGGCGTCAGTATGTTTAATTATGAAAATATCAATATTAGAAGTATATTATAGATGTACAGGGGGAACTCGATACTTCGAACTCGCTTAAATCGATCTTACCAGTATTCTATAAGTAAAGTTCCAATGATAGATATTGCCTAAGTCGAACATATCCGTATTCCAAAGTAAAACGTGGCTATAGCCACGCTCTAACTTTGGAATATGGGTGTTTTCGAACTAACGCGAGTTCGAAGTATCGAGTTTGGACTGTATATATGCATAAATTATACACTCAGACATTTACATTACAATCTATTATTTGCATGACACACGTGTGATACTGGTGTCAAATCTTGCAACTCAATATAGAAAAAAACACATTACAGGTATATAGTTTATCACACGCACGCGCGCTACACACACGCTGTGCTGAAATTAGTACAGTGTTCCCTCCCTACAACGGCCCTCCAAACAACGACTCCCTCCTTACAACGACCCTAACGGTTGTTCCCCAAACAAGACAAAATGTTTAACACTTTTACTGCTGCAATATCGTCTGCTTCAAATTATCGTCTTCTGTTTTTTCTCAAAATTACATTTTGATGGAATAAATATAATGACAGGTGACATACAGCTTGAATCCAGATCAGACGCCGCGTAACGCGGCGTCTGATCTGGATGTTAGCTGGCTGTTTGCAGATGTAAGCAAATTCCCCTCCCTGTAACGACTCCCTCTGAACAACACACACAATCTTTGTCTCCCATTGGGTGTCGTTGTAGAGAGGGAGCACTGTAGTTTATCACACGCACGCGCGCTACACACACGCTGTGCTGAAAGCAGTACCTTGAAATATCTAGCACAGGAAATAGGAGAGACTCTTTCCCGTGCATGTTTGATACCCTTACGTTAACATATGTCAACTTTATAGCTGTATTTTAAATACTATATACGTGTGTGTAATTTTATAAACATGAATAATAACTTAAAATTGTGGATGAAAATAATAGACTTAGAAAGAAGCAGAATACAATATATCACTTATCATCACTATCTTATCTAATTAACCCTTTCATGATCAAATTTATCGTGAGATTTTTACCCCTTCGCCGCCATATTGTCATCTGTTTCAATATTTTTGTCAGCAATATCGTGTCAAAGTTAGATTTAATACACGTAATTCCAAAACAAGTGAACCAATCGGTGTATATTTGAGCTTGAAACAAGGATGTTCTTTTCAATATTTTCATTGACAATGTGGTCTTGAAGATTAATTTCTAATAAGGGGTTTAATGTTGATTGACTGTATTCTTGTTTACACTAATTACAATAAACGTTGTAATCATAATTTTAAACAATTGTCACATGTATGTGCATTTTATATTTTAGTCCTGGTTGACATTTGGATTGGCGAGCTCTATAATGTTGAGCTTGTCGCTGAGGGTGGCAGCGAGTAGTCCCTGGTTCATTGGCTTTGGTTTCATCAGTCCGCTTTGCAGCTTTCTAGCGCTGGGGTATGCGTGTAGCGTGGACTGTGAGCGTAGTTTGGTAACAAGTCTGTCGAGCATTCTGCCTCACACATACATTTCATAGAGTTGACATCCCATCTGTATGACAGGAGAATGTTATATATACAGGTTCCAGTGCTTGCATCTTGGGTGCATCAAGGTCGCATTGAGTCTGTATCTTTGGCGGCGGACTGCTATGGTAACGAACAGGTTATGTGTAGCACACCATATTCTTGCGCAGTGCCAACTCGTTGCTATTGCCTGTGCCAATTCCACAGTGTATAAACGAACTGTACGATGACCGGGTAAAGTGACTAGCTTTAACAACGAATGTTGACATTTGTGCAGAGGTCGGAACATAAACCTGTTAATTTTGGATATCTTCTTCGAACCCATGCGAGCGAACGTAAGTAATAATTACAGTTATACATTTATTTTGTATCGTAGTACACTTGTAAGGGTGTAGGTAGAGAGGAAATTGTGATCTGATTGAAAATCAACACATAGTGTCGATTTCCCTCTCAAATTGGAAACAGTTCTTTGAAAATGCCCTTTGTTTTAATCGCTTATATTACAATACGGTACTGTATGTTATCTAAATAGACCGCTAAACAAAGCAACCACTTTTTGTTTATCGTAAATCGCCATTTGATTATAAATTTAGGCAAACTGCTACATGTAGACTGTATCATTTATTGCAATCATCTGCTATCATTTAAAGCGACTACCCAACAATGTGACTGTATGACATATAGCGACAAGATTCCCCTGAAATTTGTATGACATATAGCAACTAGCTATACACGATTTCGAAAAGCCTGCTTGGTGTATTGTTATAGTTTCTTACATAAAAGCTGTATCAGAGTGATACGTATATGTACGTGCAATATCTACTACGACTTATAGTGTGTTCATGCAAATTACCATTTTCGACCATATTTTCGGAAATGTGTATGACATATTGCGACTCGCTTAATATGATTTCACCAATTCTGCATACTGTATTGTTATTATTCGGATATACTGATTTTTCCCCAAATCTTCGGATTTCTGCTCTTACTTTTAAAATTTGGACCTTAAGCGTAGTTTGCGTTGAAAACATTGATATGAGTGTCAAACAGTTTAGATCTAGATCAGACGGCGCGTTATGTGTCTGATCTGGATATGAACTATTTGTAGAGCTTTGCAGCGAAAGGGTTAATGGTACGTTTCCTAAAACCGCGCTTGAAAATTTAGAAATCTTAGGATGTTTTAGCAACTTATGGTAGCCCTTATTTCAGCCTAACATTTATCAATTTATGTTTCAGGTTCAATGGATAATTTCCAGTGTATCTACTGCCACTGTGTATACCCGTACACAGGATATTGGTACCAGCGAGTCGAGAGAATTAGCCGGTCGCTCTGCAGTGCGTGTATGTTTTCATGGTTTTATAGCATAAAATGTCTATGATCAACATATATATAATACAGTATTAAAGCGTGATGTTTCTGTGATATGCTGATGTCAAAACAGTTCTGTTTTAATCACAAAAATCTCGTTAAATATATAAGTATGCTGCCTAGTACCGGTAAATAACAACGACTGCTGACGAAAAATTATGATATCAACTGTTTCAAACGCTCCTGACTACAATATTTACATGAAACACTTAGTCTATTTCATAATAATTCATGTAACTCACTAAAACCACACTGTTGGGTCGTGCTTTTAAGAATAGAATTAAAAGAAATGTGTGTCAAGTGTACGGCATCTTGGTTGTGAATGAAATATTACTGTACGGCATACTGATGTGTCACTGTACGGGGGTTTGCTACCAGATATTTGGCCCTTAACACGTTTTGCTCTGTCCCAGTTCATCCTCATGGTGTTACGTTCAACCAAAGGTAGCCGTGTACCGAGAACAGTCTTCCTATCTATAAATGTTATACTTTTCATTGTTAATTTACTTAAAATAGATAAACTTGATATAGAACAGGAACACCTAATAAAATGAAATTGAAACGATGAATGTACGTTTAACATATTCTAATAGCTGTTCACGTAACAGAATACTTTTGAAGCGAACGAGTAACTGTATCGGACTATATCTTAATCGAAGATTTCTATTAAAAAACTTAACACACACAGAGTCAATAATGATTGCGGTTAATTTATGATATCAAACTAATCCTACCACTCCTAAAATATTGAAATACACGTACACAACTATAATTTCCATCTGTGTTTTTCCATTTTGCACGAACATATCGTGCAGTATGTTTACTGGTTAATGCGGTATCATTTACCACAGTGCAATCAGAATAAGCAGCCCGCTTTAAAGTGTGCGGTATTCAATTTAAAGACATTTCCTGATCTTTTTCCGGTGGTGACACCAAACCAGGTATAAAATCATGCAGTCATATGCGAGTTTTGTCCTTACTGCTATCTTGTCCAGGGATAATTATACTCATCCAAGCGTTTCATGTGAGGGCCGTACTTTAAGTTTGTTAGTTTGATTAGTAAAACCCATTGAGGGGTATGTGAGGGGCTCTCTAGACAACTTGAGATTACTGACATTGACTTTGCACACTACTGTGCTACCTGTATTTTCACACAGAGTGAGAACAATGGGGGAGTCCATCAATGGACTGATGAAATGTCTTTAATCCAGAGTCCTTTTCTATAAAAACTGCCGCGGTCGTGTTACACTTGCTTGTTATTCCTTATCTTGCTAAATTGTTGTCTGATTCAATAATGTCGTGTGCGAAGAGAAACTAAACCCTTTTTTCAATGTGAGTGCCAAAACCAGTTTGAATATAGATCAGAAGTCGCGTTAAAGACATTTCCTGACATACTTTCGGTGGTAACACCAAAACAGGTTTAAAAGCATGCAACCATGTGGAATTTGTGCAGTTAGTGTTAACTGTTCTAGGGATAAAATCATTGAAGCGTTTCATGTGAGGTCCGTTCCTTCAATTTGTTAGTTTGGTTAAAAAAAACATTGGAATAACTCTTAGGTGTGAGTATGTCAGGGTCTCTCTAGACAACTTGAGATTAGTGACATCTGCTAAGCACACTGTACTCCTGCGTTACCTGTATTTTGACGCCTATTGAGAACAACAGGGTGCATCTAAGGACTTAAAGCGGCGTCTTGTCTTGTTCCAAACAGTTTGCAAATGTTATCCAATGAGCACTTAGGGTTACGTTTATTCGAATAACAGAGTTAAAATTGATAGTTGGCACACATGTTGCTCTGTGCGGACAGCACGCCTGTAATAATGAACAATAACAGTAAGCGCCAAAACAGTTTAACTTCACCAGAGTATCTCATAAAGGATGTCGACTTTTCTAAGTCGAACCAGCGAACAATATCTGTGAAAAGCAAATATGTTCTATTTTTAATGGGAAATTTGCCTTCAAAGGCCAGCCGATTGAATGCTATATAATCAAGTTTGCCAGTCTGTTTCATTTCGTCGATTACGCTTCGGATCAGGGATAGTAATTCTTTATACTCCCTTTATACTTCTTTATACTCCCGAAATTCCTCTACAACAGGCAATTCGGAGTCTTGCAACAAACATGCTCATGTTCTTCATTATATGCAAACTTGCACATTTTTTTTTCAATGAAGAGTCTTTGGGTGTAAAGTATCGCTTAGATGGATTATTTTGTTGCGTTTCGTCTATTATAGATATAACCCTCCCCTCCCCTCTACATTGTCCAGGTATAATATTGAAGTTGCACACTTTTTCGGGAAAAAAAACAACAAACAACGCTGGCGAAGGTATTTTAATTCCTGATAGCCATGCATCTCTGTCAAGTGGGAAATTACCTCCCGGAACGTGGGTAGTTGTTCCTTACAGTACGAACATTTGTACAGGTCCATAATCTGTAAAATATAAATGACAATGTACAGAATATATACTTGTACAAATCAAACAGCCGTCGATTTCGATGTAGATTTAAGCAAGTTGCCGTACACTGGATTGAAAGGCTTTAGCAATATGCCGTTCACTAGCGTAGCAAGTTGCCGTACACCTAACCAAATTTCATTTCGGGTTTTTAAAGCACATACGTAAAAAACAATAGTAAAAGTTTCATAATGTCAATCAAGATAGCATAAATTACTCGTATAACATGAATAGATCTCTTATACAATTATTAAAAACAAATTACAATGATATTATGTCAGCAACAGTTGTTATTTACCGGTACCAGGCAGCTTGTTTATACGTCTTACGAGAGGTTCCTCGGTAAAACTGAAATGTTATGACATCAGCATGTTCCAGAAACATCTCGCTTTAATATAGTATTATTCTACATATTGATCATAGA
Source organism: Gari tellinella (assembly GCA_922989275.2). Lineage (NCBI taxonomy): Eukaryota > Metazoa > Mollusca > Bivalvia > Cardiida > Psammobiidae > Gari > Gari tellinella. The sequence continues at coordinate 107,532,744 of OV277857.1, forward strand.
CATATAGTTCTAGAAAATCATGAAAACATACCTGCACTGCAGAGCGATCTGCTAAAAACTCTCGACTCGTTGGTACCAATATCCTGTGTACGGGTATACACAGTGACTGCACTTTCAGCACAGATGTATTCGACCAAGTCATACAACATTGTGTCGACATTCACAAAGACCAAACCTAAGATTAAAATTTTATCGATTTCGGACATTACCAACACAATAAAAACTCACTCAAAGGACTTTCGTCTTGACACAAAACCGGCAAAAATTATGACATATATTGTAAAAACAACTCTAAAAAGTAAAAATGGACCAGAATACAATGAAAACTAGAATTGTCCATTTCAGGTTTCAGGGAGGAAAGGCTAAACTTTATATTAACTTAATCAAGGACTTAATTATATATGTGCATACATAAACAAAATGTCAGCATCAGCTTGGGAGTTGGAAGGTAGCGGGTTTGATCGCCAGTTGCAAACCAGTGCCGTAATATTGCTAGGAGCAGCTCTCTTTGGGGTCTACATTTTGTGCAAATTGTCAAAAGGAGGCATTGTAAGGTTAAGGGTTGAAAAGAGATTTATTTAAACTTTGTTAAACTAACAAAAGGGCGTTTTGGACGTAAAAGGATCCTAAAGTCGTCTGAAATCGTTACCGTAAGATCGCTATAATTGATACAGTATAGTCGCTATAATCATTCAGATCACCGTGTAGTCTGATTCAATAAACAATACAGTTTCAGTTTCATCAGTGCAGTACTTTGAACGTGGATATTTTATTAAATCTCACAGTTATTGTGGTTGTACTGCTATCTAAATAAGAATACATAATTTTCTCAAGTTTTAACGCCCGATTAGATGTCAGGATGTGTATAAACTGCATATATGACACGTTTGTAAACACGGCCTCGTGTAAACATTGCCAGGTATTTATTGATGTAATGGAAATATTTTTTTGGAAAGCTTGATAACGGAACAATGACAGTCAGGTAAATATCTTAAATCAATGCACAATATAATGTACGTTTGCTTTTCTTAGTGATCTACTTAGAAACCAAGGAAAACAGATGAAAACATGTCCGCGTGTCGCACTGAATCGATTGACTCCTTACAGTCTAGTCGCAAAATCTAGTCATTGTACAGTTCGTTTATACACTGTGAATTCCATTCCTTCCTATATCTCCCTCCTAAGTGTGGAAGTACCATCCCGTGCATTGAAATAACAAATAATGACGAGAGTGTCTTGGTTGGGGTTGTTTTAGTTCAGAGACTGAGAGTACCAAATCCTTGGTAGAACTTGTCTTTAATGTCGCCTGGCTCCGAGTTATAAAGCTTCTTAGTTGAGTCTGTGTGTGTTCCAAAGCATTTGATTGGTCAGATTTGAGCCTATGCTCAAATCTGACCACTCAAATGCTTGGGAACGAGTTTAGACTCAAGTCAAAAGCTTTATAACCTCGGAGCCTGGATTTGTCATTGTAGGAACAAAGGCACTGATGAGTGTGTAATGCTTTGATTTCTCTACATGTATCTTTAAGGTCATAAGGCAGCCAAGGATATTTAGGAAGGCTTGGCAGCTTACTGACAAGAGACATTTTGACAGCAAAGTCAACACCGGTCCAAGGTTATAAAGTTTTTGAGTTGTGTCTGAGATAGTTCTCAAACATTTTATTGATCAAGATGTGAGCCTTTGCTCAAATCTCACCAATCACATACTTGAGAATGTATAACCACAAACTAAAATCATATCTCTTACGCATTGACGACTTGAAAAGGAGGAATTGTTTGGCTGCAGACAAGGAAATAACTACTAACAAAGGCGACTTGAAAAGGAAATATTTGTTTATGCAGTCAAGGAAGAAATTTCAAGCAAAAGCACTAAAAGATAGGATCTAGCTGTAGTTAATTACTGTTACTGCATGTTTATACAAATAAGGAAAATAAAACAAATGTGTACCTGATATTTGGTTACGCTTATTGCTTCCTATCGCCCCACCAACGTGTAAACGGTAGCAATATTCAAGATAATGCTTTTCGACTGTATATGCTAGTTTATTCCAAATTTTAGGTCATTAATCGGGTAGCAAGTCGGCCACTAAACTTTAATATCGCTGTACCATGATTTTGGTTCAGAAATGGAATGAAAACGTGATTAAGATTAGGTCAATTTTCCAAATTTCTCCCCGAAAACAATTACATTTTGGGTTGACACGCCTCTCAGGTGGACAAATTCTTTCAACAATTCTTAAACTCATTCACTATGTCGACCTTATGTCGAATTTCGACGTTCGACAAGTGGCCTGGCAGGGAAAAAGTCGAAATATTGTCGGAATTCGACGTTCGACATTCAATATTTCTTGAACACATTCCCTCTGTTAAACCATTGTCGAATTTCGACGTTCGACAATTTGCCGGACCCGGGAAAAGTCGAAATATTGTCGGAATTCGACGTTCGACATTCAATATTTCTTGAACACATTCCCTCTGTTAAATCATTGTCAAATTCGACGTTCGACAATTTGCCGGACCCGGGAAAAATCGAAATATTGTCGAAATTCGACGTTCGACATTCAAAATTTCTTAAACACATTACTATGTCGAACTCATGTCGAATTTCGACGTTCGACAAGTGGCCGGCCCGGGAATATGTCGAAATATTGTCGAGTTTCGACATTTGACATTTATCAAAAGTCGACATTCGACACTTATACAAAGTCGGGAAATTGTCGAACTAGGGTCGAATTTCGACGTTCGACAAATAGAAAGTAAGAGAAATAGTCGAAATTCGACGTTCGACATTCAATATTTCTTAAACACATTCACTATGTTGAACTAATGTCGAATTTAGACGTTCGACAATTTGCCAGACCCGGGGAAGGTCGAAATATTGTCGAAATTCGACGTTCGACTTTCAAAATTTCTTAAACACATTACTATGTCGAACGCATGTCGAATTTCGACGTTCGACATGTGGCCGGCCCGGGAATATGTCGGCATATTGTCAAAATTCGACATTTGACATTTATCAAAAGTCGACATTAGTTCGAACTAGTGTCGAATTTCGACGTTCGACAAGTGGCCGGCCCGGAAAATGTCGAAATACTGTCGAATTTCGACATTCGACACATATACAAAGTCGGGAAATTGTCGAACTAGGGTCGAATTTCGACGTTCGACATTGTCCTTTTACCAAAATGTCGAAAATTTTACGAAATTCGATGTTCGACTTTCAACACTACTTAAAGACATTCACTATGTCGAACTTGTGTAGAATTTAGACGTTCAATAATTTGGCGAGCTCAGAAAAAGTCGAAATATTGTCGAAATTCGATATTTGACAATCAACATTTCTTTACCACATTCAATATGTCGAACTTATGTCGAATTTTGACGTTTTACAAGTGACCTGGCAGGGAAAATGTCGAATTATTGTCGAATTTCGACTTGCGAGAAATTGCCAGGCAGGGAAATAGTCGAAATATTGTCGAATTTCGACGTTCGACATTGTCCTTTCACAAAGTGTCAAACATTCAACATTTCTTTAAAGTCGGGGAAATGTGGAAAAATTATCAAATTTCAAATTTCGACAATTTAACGGCAGATAGTGCGGATAAGTCTTCGGGAGTCGTGCGATTTATTCTGTATACGCATGGGCGCAATAATTTGCCTATAGAAGAGCCCTTTGATCTAGTTATACACTGTTTACTACATGTATTTGACATGTATGAATTATTGTACCACGCACTATTATTTTGTAATTGTATGTAGATGTATAACCTGTACATTTATACGAAAAACGGTTTGAATCCAGATTAAAGGTCTTCTACGGAACTATATTTATCTAGGTCTACATTGTTAATCTTATACTTGTCTAACCTGCTGTGTAACTTCTTTTCTTAAACCAAAACACTCTGAGCTTAGATATTTGGCGCAAAGCATCATCTACTGATCCTCTGTATAGTAAGGGCGCCCAGGCCAGTGGAAATTTTTTTTGCAAGTGGCGATGCAGAAATTTTTCAGTTATATTGCCGAATTCGTAATGCATTTTATGAAGATTTTATGCGGATGCCAATTTCAAAAGTGGTCAGAATTTTTTCTACAGTCATTTTACTTACTCCACCCACCAACGTTCAATGCTAAATCTTATAAACGGAAAGCATGCCAACTAGTTTCAGGGCTGACTGGACCCTAGGTCCCAAAAAAGCCTCAATTAATGAGACCTATATCATGTTAAATGTGCAAGTATTCTCTACAGAATGGAACGTGTTTGATGTTAAACGGCCGCCGGATAACTCGGAAAATTAGTATTGATTATCAGCCCTTGAATACTGAATTCCAGCTTCTTATTTCCCACTATATAAACTTACTAGTAGAAATGATACGTGAATTTCTCTTCAAATCATGATGCTAAGTTTTCCTTTTGTGTATGGGAATTGCATAAAACCATCGGAAAAATGAAAATTAAAACATATAAAAATCCAAGATGCCTGCAATTGGTCATTTTGTCGGCCATTTTGAAAATATCGGAAAAAATGTTTGTCTTGGAACTAGGTGTGACACATTGATTTTAATTAATTTGAGGTCAATTAATTCATTGCTGATGTTAAAATTACATTTAGACGGTGTTGGATAGCTCAAATTATTTAATTCTAATCAATTGCTACTATATATATTATTGTTACATAACCTCATGTTAAAATAACAAAGTGAACTAACAGATTTGTTTTTAAATTATCTTTATGGTAATATGGCTGTTCATGATCATGCATTGAGGACATACAGCCAGCATAATCTTTCATGTGGCAATGCTCCAGATAAGAGAAGGGCACATGCTGTTTTCAAAACGTGTACAAATCTTGGTGTTAAAATGGGTCCTTTATGGACCGTTTACTTTGCCAGTATCACATAAAAAATCAACAACCCATTCCATACATGTTGTCTCAGTTCATTGAGTCATCTAACAGTTATTCAATAGTTTGTCTAGGAATTTAAGTCCTCCATAACGCCATATAACAACATAAATCAAGGTCAGTCACCAGTTATGGTAGTCGACCAGCCCGTCTTCATGTTTGAAAAGAAACTTCAATGGCAATATCCGCAGACAGAACACGGTAAGGTCTCCACCCTTGCTACACTTGGGCAATGTCTACTGAACATAATTACACGCTGCAACGAGTGTCAGGAGATAGGCTAGACTGTAGAAGGGGACACTAGCACTCGATATCTCGAATAGTGGCAGAGCTCATCCCTTAATTGGCAGCCATTACATATGCAAATTAAAATGCGTGAATTAGGATTCAGTACCTATTCTGTACATTCCTAAGCAAGAAACATATATTTTATTTTTATTATGCCAAAATGCTACAGACAAATTGTCATCTGACGTGTGGATTAAACATGTGCCCTCTAGAGCCACATGTAGATTTCTGCCTTAAACTGAATCTTCTGATTCTTCAATTTGTTAATTCTTGTCACACAACTGATTTTAGTCTTTATATAGAAGCGGTTAATTCTCAAATGCCATGAGTCTTCATATGACACTATTTCTAGTATTTTATAAACCTGACATTCCACCTCCGCCATATGGAAATACGCGAAAAGAAACATACCGCTGTACCAAAAGGCTGATTTCATGGGTCTAAAAATCAATGGGAACATTTTTAAACGCCAAACGTGCTAGCTTCGTGATTGATTTGTTGAATTTGGTTTCATGGCATCGCAATACATCAAAGGGCCATATGGCGCAGAGAAATGATTACGTATCATGTACATATTAAATTATGTCGATCAACGAGTGTGTACCTCAGAAAATAACCCAATGCATGTATAAGGATAAAGGCGTTTGAAAAACAAAACTAGACATATATGTCCAATAAATAGCGTCCTGGGTTACAAAAACATTATAATTTCATCCATTTGAATGTGATAACTCTAGAAGATGCCTTTGAAGATCATGTACCTGAATGAACACCATAGTAACAAGAAAGGTACACTAGCCTACAAATTACATGTGAGCGACATGGATATAAGATACATGTACATGTGCAGGCATGAACGATATTAACAATAATTGTGTAGCTTGATATCAATAGTGATAACTTTTAGAAGACGTCAAATTTTGAAAAGATATTTAATACTCAACTACTCTGATACATATGCTGCTGGTTTGCCTTGTAACCAACTCACAAGGTCCATCTGCGTGACCATATTTTGAAAATAATACGAAAACGGCAGTAAATCCTAACGTAATTCAGTTGAATTAAATCATACAAACTCGGAATAATTATGATTTAACCGGCGTTACGGTACACTAAAATTATTTAGAAGGTTTTGAGTATATCTGTCAAAATGTTTATATGATATTTGGCAATTTACATATTAAACTTAAACAAAGGGGAGTTTGCTCAAACAAACGAGACACCGCAGACGATGCAAATACCCTCGCTCAGTTCTATTTATACTTACGATGGCATTTTAAAAGGGGTGATTTCTGTGAATATGTGTGTGAAGTTTCGTGGTAAAAGTAATATACTCCGGACAGAATAAGTTAAATACATATGTACATACACACATTTTGGAATATAGGTCAAATGTCAAGGCCAAAGTCACAGTGACCTTAAAGTAGTACTGAACATCCAGCCATCTCATTTTGTATACTCAACAAAATTTCTAATCGGTCACCTTATATTTCATTCAAAAAAAGAAATATAAAGAAATTATAAACCATGTTTTTGTGTTACAATGTCAATGTAATCAATTTTGAAACAGACTATCACAATTTGGCGGCTATCACCTTTCCTTCTAAGCTTTAACAACAACTTCTGTGGAGGCACTCCAGATTTTGAAAGGCACAGGAGTGTTACACAGATCTTAGGCCGAATGTTAGTAATGTGTATTGCCCCCGTCAGATGCAATAACAGTTTCTTATTTACTTCTCATAGACGAGAAGAATTCAGCAAAAGTATTGATGACCTAACGTTCTCACACATTGATGACGTCACGCCCCAATGCGTCAAACTATGTTTTTGTGTTACAATGTCAATGTAATCAATTTTGAAACAGACTATCACAATTTGGCGGCTATCACCTTTCCTTCTAAGCTTTAACAACAACTTCTGTGGAGGCACTCCAGATTTTGAAAGGCACAGGAGTGTTACACAGATCTTAGGCCGAATGTTAGTAATGTGTATTGCCCCCGTCAGATGCACTAACAGTTTCTTATTTACTTCTCATAGACGAGAAGAATTCAGCAAAAGTATTGATGACCTAACGTTCTCACACATTGATGACGTCACGCCCCAATGCGTCAAACTATGTTGGCTGAGGTAAGGTACGAACGCGTTTCTTGAGAATGTCGAAAAAGCGCTCTGTGGGGTTAAACTTATCTGTATCGTCGGGTCAAATAAATACGAAAGAAGACTCAAGCAGGAAACGCAACACAAACAATACACCCATCTCTAAAGCAGAACACACACACAGCCATACCATAACAAACAAACACACACACACACACACACACACACGCGCGCAATACCATTCCTTCATCTACACACCAAATAGAAAACAACACGCAAGACAAACATAAAGCTAAATGAACATAGGAGCCCGCCTTGGTACGGTCAGTAGCAATCAATAATCAATTATAAATTAATAAACTATTAACAACCACTGGGGGTTAAACCTGGGTTTAGGGGCGCCCAATCTCACACTTATCTCCTATATTCACCTATAAAGACGAACAGTGTACATAAAATATAAACCCTGTTCCACAACCTTACAATCAAAAAGACCGCCAGCACAGTAAGTAAATACATGTAAAACATCTAACAAAATTCTCTGACAGGATTATTAGTAACACGGGAAAGAATTAAACATTCAAGCCCGTGTTAAAAATAACCCACTATGGAAACGGTCAAATTGTACTCAAGCGAATAGTCTGTAGTCACGAGTAACTGTAAGACATGGGAGGGTTTAGGGTACGACAGAGAGGCAAAGCTGTCTGGTGATGACTTCATCCTAAAGTGGCCGTCAGCAGCGATTGTCCACCTATTGCAGCCGTTAACGTACCGTTTTTTGGGTGTGACGTTACGGTCGTGTTAACCATTAAGCTGTCTTGCCGTCTTAGCAACGGGAAGAAATATGTTTCTCAGGTGCATCACTACAATGTTTCGGGCTTAGGGTTGTTGTTACCCGCCGTTTTGGTTTCCTCGGGCGGTCTGCTCTAATTCGGTGACGTCAGTTTGCCAAATTATAGCCTAAATGGTCGAAAGTAACCGGTTTAAAGAGTGCTAGCCACATGCAAATGGACGGAAACATTTTCTAATATTGAATACACAGAAATTAGTCTTGTTTTGTTTCCACTTCCGGAATTCCTTGGTGGTTGAATCTTATTTGCCGTAAGGATACACCAGCGTGCAGCATGCCGACGTCTCTGTCGCTCTCTTCATGTGTTATTCTCACCATTTTAGGTGTTTTTCGGGCTTGGCAGTCATTGGAGATCTTGCGGGTATAGACTTTCTTCAATACCTTACCCGCGCAAATAAGGCCAAACAAGTCATATGGTTGTTCTGACGTTCACGAAGTAGGGCAACTTGTATAAATCCAAAAAATAAGGAGTGCTAAGAACCAATCATATTGTGTGTAAAATATCATAAATGTGACTTTAGTATTTAAGGGTGTATCAATGTCATGCATTTGGGAAATTTTAAAGTATATGAAAACACACTATTATTATTATTATTATTATACCAGATTTATATAGCGCTCTTTTCACACAGGGATTGTGCGTTCAAAAGCGCTTTACATGAAATAACACTTATGTACCTATAAATCGTGAAAAGACAAAATAACTACAATTAGATCTGAAATAAAACATGAATAAACATATAAAAGACAGTCCCCCAAAACGGCGATCACATTACCCCCATCAATCAGCAATGAACCGACCGGCTAAGTATTGCCGACTGATATAAATAATGGTAGAGCGCCCAATGCAGGCCATCGACAAAACACAAATAACTATAATTAGATCTAAAATAAATAAGAATAAACATACAAAAGACAGCCCCCAAAACGGCAATCACACTACCCCCATCAATCAGCGATGAACCAACCGGCTAAAGATTGCCGACCAATAGAAATAATAGCAGAGCGCCCAATGCAGGCCATCTAATGTAACATAACTAGGAATAATAGCATGCGACCATAACTAAAAACTCTATAGAAGATCAATAACATTATTAAAAATGGTGAAAGCTGTCCACGAATTGTACCACAGACCACGCCAGCTGGTTTCAAAAGAGATCAGAGTTGTATCCCTACCATCAAAGATCCACCAGACAGGCATTGGTCAACAGTACAACCCCAGAACTAAAAATTAGACCCATAACATATACAGAATGAACACAGCCCTAGGGTAGCAGTCATCTACCCTCTCCACCCCACACCGGCGGGACCTACATGTTCCATGGCTGAAATTACACCCTTACTTTATAAAACATCAAGATAAGAAGCTGTCCTTGAATTTTACCGCAAACCCCAAGCCAGTCGGTTTCAAAGAGATCAGGGGCAATCTCTACCATCAAGATCCACCGAACAGGCATGGGCAAACGGTACAATTCCAGAACTCCCATTTAGACCCACAATATCTACAGCAAGAACATGGCCCGGAGGTAGCAGTCATCCATTTCCTAATGTGTTCTAATAATAAATATTAAAGAAGTGTGTTTTCAGACGTTTTTTGAAGACTGCAACTGAGCTCGCATCTCTGATGTCTGATGGTAGAGAGTTCCAGAGCTTTGGGGCTGCATGCATGAAACTTCTATCTCCAAACTTCACTAAACGACTTCTCGGCACAACCAGCGATACTGATTTACTCGCAGACCGCAACTCTCTTCGAGGTCTATACACATCCAGCATACTAACAATGTACCTTGGAGAATCATTGCACATGGCTTTGTATGTGAGTGTCAGAATTTTGAATTCAACTCTGTGTTGAACTGGAAGCCAGTGAAGCTCCTTCAAGACTGGAGTGATGTGATTGTACCGAGGAGTCCTGGTATGATGGTTTTGTACTGAAGAGCTATTTAAGATGAATGAAAAAATAGAAAACGTGTACATTTTGGTGAACAACAGTTGGCTCTACGGGCATATAAAATTTACCCCACCCATTTCCTCTTATTTTTTCCTTTTCAAACAGCCCGCTTCAATAAAATCCATTTTAAATTAAAACAAATATGATAATTTGGTTTTGTGTTATTCATGTCCTATCTATGGTAGTATTTCTTCATACAAAAACAAATTTAAGAAAAGAAAGGCACCAAATGTGAAATTTATAAAGCTCTAAATATCATTGATATGGTACTTTTTTGTAAATTTTGTAAGGGGAGATAACTCTTTTTACTTTAATAACTAAATATGTTCAACACTGACCTTTCAATTTCTTTTCATATTTTGAACTGCCTTAGCATGGGCTTTCATCTGGTAGAATATAAGAAAAAGTTTAATACTAGAACTATTTCATTTCAAACTTTTTTACTTTTTTTCATAAAATAAAAAATCTAATAAAATCATGTCCTATATCCTTAGCAAGCCTTACCGATTTTGTACACATAACACAGACAATACCGGACTAGTTTTGAGCTCATTTTCTGAATAAACACTACACTCTGACATCTCAAAACTACTCTGACGTGTAAACACGAAACCGAAAGTGACAATCTATTTTTAGAAGCGCTATATTTAAATCGCGTTCACGCAATACCCAAACGACTTAAAATAAAAAAAAAAAAAATAGGATCTTGAGCTCAGTTTGAGCTCAGTTTGAGCTTTGTGAGCTTTGTGTTGACATGTCAGTGTTACTGAATTCCAGCATGAGTGCTTTTATAACGGGTTTTGACAAAAAGGTCGCGTACATTTTAAACCGAAAGTAGAAAGATGGACCGTTTCGGCCCCTCTGGCATTCGCATTTTTCCAGTCTTGCAAATTTGTGTCTGGATCCATTTTCGATGCTGCCTGAAAGTGTCACATTTTGCAGGAGACCATTGATATTCTAGAAATAAGAAGAGCCGAACCTGGCCTTTCAGAAAAGTCTTCCAACGTGATGTGCGAATCATAACTTTTCATTCTACGGAAGCCAAAATGTGCCATAAACGTCAAAACGTTTTAATACGTTATGGGCGTGGAAAGGATATAAAGCATATTTTTGATATTCAAGGATCCATATTGTTCAAACCTGGTGCCTGCTTTGTATAAATTTGGTTTATATATGTGAAAATACCACCATAGACATGAAATAAATAAAGAAAACCCAAATTACTATTTTTGTTTTGTTTTGAAATAGATTTTACTGAAGCTTGTACTCTGAATGGGTAAAATTTGAAAACAAAATCCCAAATTTGACATACCTTTTTCAAATCGCTGTAGCTCAAAAAAAAGGACACCCCCATATATATTTTTTTTTCATTTTTTTATTCATCATAAATAGCTCTTCCAAAAAAAAACAATGATAGAAAAAAAGTTTAATACTTTGAAAAAATCGCTTATGGGTTGGATACACCCTTAAAGACATATGTAGCTTTAAAAAGTGACCGATTAGAAATTTTGTTTAGTATATTAACACACCAAATTTGCTATTCCTTGCTAATACGGTACAACAGATATGCCCCAGACAAGCTTTTTGAAAAGAATTGAGGTCAAAATTCAAGGTTAAGGTCACAGTAAATGAAAAGTATTACATGACACTCCGCCTACCCAAAGTGTACTCACACAACAAATTTGCTATTCCTATCTGATGTGGTAATGGAAATATACTCAGGACAAGGTGAGTTACATACATACACGCATACACACATTTTACCATTGAGGTCTTAGGTAAATGTCAAGGTCATAGTGACCTTTAAGTAGTACGCGACACTCCGCCTTCCAATGATGTTCTTACTCACCAAATTAGCTATTCCTAGCTAATACGGTACAGAAGATATGCGCCGGACAAACGTTTTATTAAAAATGAGATCAAATTTCAAGGTCATGGTCACCGTGCCCTAAATTAAGTACGTGACACTCCGCCATCCCATGAAGTACTCACACAACAAATATGGTTGTTAAGGAAATATACATGTAGTGTTAAATGCAATATAATTGTGGCGAAAATTGAATAATTCAAGGTCAGAGTTATCGCCCTTGTTAAAATGTCCCTGACCACTTTCAGCCTTGGCATCCACCGTTTACAAACTTGGCAAGGTCTATACTATTCAAATATACCATTAGAAATTTTCTGCATCTCCACTTGCAAATCATTATTATTTAAGGGTATTTTGAGAGTTGGCGCCCTCACTCGTAAAGAATGTTCAATTTTTTTCCCATGGGTAAAAAATGAGCCCACCCGGGAGTCACAAAATTACACAGATAAGAAATAGTACAGCCCGCTGAGGGCCTTCTTGCATTATAGTGACCGACCAGTCAGTCCCAAAATAGTTTACGGTCCGAAGCCAAGGCTGAGGGCCGTAAACGTTTTGGGGGCTGACTGTGAGGTCACTATAATGCAAGGAGGCCCGAGTGGGCTGTACTATTTCTTATAGTATACCGCAATTCTAATTTGGATCAAATCAGTTATCGAACGTAAAATTCTTATGGTCGTCTCGAGAGTATCTCCCTTTGAATTACTTTATATCGGTGATCGTACTTACAAAAGTTTCGGGAACAATTTTTATAGTGGAAATTTTATCAAAATCAATAATAAAATTACCTCTATTTCATCTTTCTAAACCTAATATAGAATCTATATAGATCTAACATCTATACTAAGCTTTGTTTGAAATTTAATAAAAGTCTTTATATATCTACAGTAAACTTGATCTATCAACCTCGCAACGTGTTTATATGGATCTAGTAAAACCTGTTTTGACGCATAATATGATTATCCAGCTCATTTCGTACGTTTCTCCATTTCGTTTTCTAATTTCTGAGTAAAAGTTAAAGAGACGATTTGCTGAATGTTACGAAGTTTTCCAGCAAATTTATTGATTCTAGATTCTACTTCTTTGCTTTATTCGTTTTTACGTCTCTTTCCCGGGGTACTCTCTTAGAGATCTTACCCATGGTCGGGGGAGCATCTTGAAATTATTAAGATCTAAGCACTGGAATTTTTATATTTCCGTCGTCCTCATTAAACCCTTTTTTCTCGAGTTTTCGTGTTCGACAGACCCGCAAATCTGCCATTGGAACTCAATAGTAAATCTAAAGATTTGTGGAAGCCGGGCGTGTATTTTCGAGTTATGTAATGTTCATTGATTACCTCCCTTTAATAAAATTTTGCATCGGTAGTAACCAGTAAGCTTCCTTGTGTATACTTAAATCTACACTTTCCGTATTATGAAACTAATAATGTAAAATTGAATTTTAAAATCTAGTGTATGATCTTTGATTAAATCGCAAACAATCAAAGTTGAGATTTTGCAAATGTTAACGTTTATAAGACTAAAACAGATCAAGTCTTATAGTCACAACTAATCTCTATGAGTCTTAGATTTATCATAGATAAATTTCAAAATAGATCTACACTTCACCTTTAAGTTATAAGTACTCGGACATAATATCAAAAAGGCTAATATTTGCTAAAGTCACGTTAACACTTCCTAAAGCAGTTATTTCAAATTTCATAACGCAGTCATCATATTCATGACGCAACCGCGCTTAGCAGCGAGCACTATAGGCCATTCAATATAAAATTCGACCTAGACAAAATTGCAAAAGAATTTCTGATTGTTGTCGGCGAAACTAGATATGTATATTATCTCACTGCAAAAAGTTGGAAGTTGGAGTAGGTGGGGAAAGTTAAATAAAATCGATTTTAATCCGCTCTACTTTACGCAAAATCCGATGGCATGTACAGTGTACCATAGAAGTATTTCCTGACGTAAAAGCTAATGACGTCATCAATATGACGTCATAATGCCTAAGAAAAAGACGATCGCAAGGTTTTAAATTTACTTCCGGTTGTAAATTATTTCGAAAAAAGCCGATAAAAGCGATACTGGACATTACTGGTAAGTCAAAATTATTACATTTGTATCACAATTGCAATACTGAAGACGGGTGATTTCGTCTGTGTATTTATTATTACACGAAATTTAATAAAATGGCGAGTTTTACCGCACATTTGTTGATTTCAATCTTGCAGGTTTTGGTTATTTTTTTTATGAAATAACTGAGTTTTTGCATAATAGTATTTAATACATGAACATCGGTATAAGAATTATGAGGAAAAGAGCGATAAAAGCGAAATTATGGTGAAAATAAAACGGCCTCTTGTTCGATTTTTAAAACTACGGAAGCACATTTCTGTCATAATTCACTGGAATTTCGCGATACTATATTGTTTTCAACAAAATTGACTTGCACGGATTTCAAGAACATACCGCCACTCGATATAATGGAATACGAACTGCAGGGCTGCCATAAGTTGACATAAAACACCCTAAGGTTGCATGTTTCAAGTGCGATTTTACGAATTGTACCTTTACCCCATCGCCTGTGTCTAGTTTTGTTGACACGTGGCTGCTTAAAGCAGGCTGGAAGTAAAGCAGAATGCGCCTTATTATCATGTAATAGAAAAACATCCGAAGATTTAGGACAAATCCGGAGAAATGGCAGCCCTGGAACTGTGGTCACGAAATTATTAGCTTTACTGTTATTTAGTCTTGTAATAAGCGCGTAAGTATTAAAACGATTATTTAAAAGCTCTATGGTTTGTTATGCCTCGCTCACATTTGCTGCGGCTGCCGTACGGCGAGATATTATTTTTGTGGGGTTAAAAAACCTGCGGCTGCCGTACGGTGACCGCACGGCGACCGTACGGCCGCCGTACGGCAGCCGTGGAAGTCCAGCCATATACCCTGCAACCAAAATGCTGCTCCTGCTACACAACTTGGTTTTGCTACATGTTCACACAACTAATATCAGTAAAAAAACATGAACTCAAAGGACACATTTGGACAGCATTTAAGAACATCTAAATCCATTTTTAGATAATATACATGTTTTACATATATGAACAAAAGTACAAATGCACAATAGGAAAATTGACCATTGAGTTACGGCGGCCGTGCGGCGATCGTAGAACCACTCTGCGGTGTGTGTTTCTACGGCCGCCGTAGAAATGAAAAAATGTTATAACTCCGCGTTATAATTCTACGGCGACCTCTACGGCCTGTAAAATATTGGGATACGCCGTGCGGCTGCCGTACGGCCGCCGCACGGCCGCCGTAGAATCTCTACGGCCGCCGTAAGATTCTCTCGATTTCAGGTTTCTGCGGCCGCCGTACGGCCGCCGTAGAGCAAATGTGAGCGCACTATTACTGTTGAGTAAAACGACATAGAAAGCTACTGCTATAGCCTTCTGTATCACTTTCACTTTACCTCAAGTAATCGTAGGTTTTAGAGACTACACGTGTAAATTCGTCATGTCATAATCGTTTAGTTGCAAAAGTCCGATGTACACGTATCAATTAGTTCAACATCATAAACTACAAGTATCGAAACTATCGCTGTAAAGAGGAGTGACTGTAGATCTATACATGTATGTTAGAATGTACTGCCGACAACATCCAATGAAGTTATAACAACAGTGTAAATAGGAAAGAATAATGGTTTCCCAGGCTTCCCATAACTGACCGTCTGTCACACAATTACCATTCAAAATGTATATATTGACATTTTCTCAGGCTTTGAAAACAAAAAATAATATGGAAAGCAAATTATAATAACTACACCACTTGATGTTGTTTAATCATGCATGGTCCTAGCTATTTGAAAAAAATGTGTTACCAGCGAACTTATTGAAGAATTGGTACATGTATGAGTAACATCTGCAGTGACAATTATGGACGTTTTGTTTCGTGGTTTGTAGATTTATTTTTTTTATACGTATACTGGACAAGACATTATTCTTCCCGTTTAAACAAACTAAACACCAACACAATGCAATGAAATTGACAGAATGAAAATTGTTTGAAAATGGTAAACGTACAAACTATAGAGCTTCATTAAATACTGTCCGGCGTACAATGCATATATTATTATTTATTATTATACCACATTTATATAGCACTCTTTTCACACAGGGGTAGTGCGTTCAAAGCGCTTCACATGAAGTTACACAAATGTACCTACAAAGCAAGAAAAGACAAAATAACTACAATAAGATCTAAAATAAACATGAATAAACATATAAAAGACAGCCCCCAAAATGGCGATCACATTACTCCCATCAATCAGCAATGAAGCAACCGGCTTCTGATTGTCGACCGATAGAAACAATAGTAGAGCGCCCAAATGCAGACCGCCAGGGAAAGACAAATAACTCCAATTAGATAAAATAAAATAAACATGAATAAAAATACAAAATACAGCCCCCAAAATGGTGATCACGTTACCCCATCAGTCAATTAGCAACGAAGGCAATGGCTTCTTTATGCCGACTCATAGAAATAATAGTAGAGCGCCCAATGAAGGCCACTAAACATACAAAAGACAGCCCCCAAACGGCGATTGCATTACCTCATCAATCAAGAGCAACGAAGGAAATGGCTTCTTTATGCCGACTGATAGAAATAATAGCAGAACGCCCAATGCAGGCCGCCCAATGTAACATAACTAGGAAAAATAGCATGCGACAATAACTAAAAATTTCTATAAGAGACCAAAAACCAGATAATACTCCAGAACTCCCATTTGGACCCACAACATCTACAGCAAGAACATATCGCATAGGTAACAATGTTCTAATAACAAATATTAAAGAAATGTGTTTTCAGACGCTTTTTGAAAACTGCAAATGAGCTTGCATCTCTGATGTCTGATGGTAGACTGTTCCAGAGCTTTGGGACTGCATGCATGAAACTTCTATCTCCAAACCTCACCAAACGACTCCTCGGTACAACCATCGATACTGATTTAGTCGCAGACCGCAGCTCTCTTCGGGGTTTATACACGTCAAGCATATTGACAATGTACCTTGGAGAACCATTGCACATGGCTTTGTATGTGTGTGTCAGAATTTTGAATTCAATTCTGTGTTGAACTGGAAGCCAGTGAAGATCCTTCAAGACTGGAGTGATGTGATTGTACCGAGGGGTCCTGGTAATGATGCGGGCTGTTGTATTTTGCACACGCTGTAGTTTGTATAGTGAGTTTTGGGAATCCCATACAGCAGTGAGTTGCAGTAGTCAATTTTTGAAGTGACCAGAGAATTGATCAAGGTCTTTGTAGCTTCTGGAGAAAGGTACTGTCTAATATGACCTATCTGCCGCAGCTGTGAGTAGCCAGACCTGCACACAGCGTTAATGTGCTGTGTCATATCCATTTGGGAATCTAATCTAGCACCAAGATTCTTCACACACACTGATGGTTTGATTTTAGAGTTTCCCACTTGTACGTGAAAATCTCCAGGAACGTTAAACTTTTTTGAATGAAAATATTTTATACTAATTTTCCCTATCACCAAACTACTCCGCCGACTGTACATCAGTTTGTAGAATCTAGCCAAACTTAGATCACCACTACTATCGTATAATAGTGATCGCTAGCTCGTACAAAGATAAAGAAGGAGCGTACGTAGGTAAGGTATACTATAGTTATATAGTGAACCTTCAAACACCTCTGAAACTAATATGACCAGAGTTTTTGATACTTGGCATGGTGAAAGTTCTAGAAGCACTTTACCAATATATTCAAGCGGCCTATTGCATATCTAGGTCACAGGAGCTAAAAATATTTGTTTCAATGAAACCTGCAAAAAATCTTTTTGTCATAATAGTCACAACAGTACGTACCCTGAGCTTAGGTATTTGGTACACAGCATCATCTAGTCAGCAATAGGCACTGTCATATTGTCAAAATTCTCAGCTTTTCAAGATATTTACGTCAACGGTTCCAGGTGAGCGATTTAGGGCCGTATACGACTCTTGTTTAAAATTGGCATTATAAAATAAGAAAATTTAGATAATGTTAACGTTTTTCGGCGGAGCTGGTCTGATTTCTCATTGAGCCTCAAACCTTATATGGCCCAACCAATCGTGAATGACCAGAAATGAAAGCTTAAGGACACGTGCTTAAAATCGAATAGTCTGATTGGGTAGCGGTTAGACTTGACTACTGCCTTTTACAAATTTGTAAAATAAGAGACACAGACTGTTATAGGCTGATTTGCTATGTAGCGGTACCAGTAGTAAACACGACTTTCCGCTACTGCTAGTGAGTTATAACCGAGAAATTTTACGTGTCCCGACCGTTAGGTAGTGATTTGAATGACATAGTGTTTCTATTTTAAGATATGACATATAGTCTCAAATTTCGGCAATGATTTGATGCGTTCTGCAAATCAGAACGAAATTGTTCATAATAGAATTGATCATAATTTTAATCTAGTACCAAGTATATGAAAAAGAAAGAATAGCAGTAACAATTCAGTGAGATTACGAGAAAACTGGCGTTTGAATTTAACCTAGATATCGAAAAGATTAAAGATTTCGAGCATGATGGGTATTTTTTGTGTTAACACCGTTTTCCTCCAGCGCATGCGCAACTCTGTGACCTCAAATGTAAACAAACCGTGATTTTTTTAACGCGATCGCAATCTCTTGGTTAAATGCGAAAACACAACAACACGTAGATACCTAAAACGTACATTGCTACACTTTGTAGATATTTTTATAATAAATCAGAACATAGAACTAACTCTACAAGACAAATCCATACACGAATTCTTGAAGCGGACACTTGCTTTATTTTCTCATTTGAGGGGTCGTTTCAAAAAATTCATATTCGGCATATTTCGGGGGTGCTTTCCAAAAATCTCAAATCAAAATCAGGTGATTGAGAATATTTAAACAATCAAGCCATATTTAAAGTAACTAACAAAAGAGCACACACATACGAATTTTAGTAATTTATGGTATCTACAAATTACAAAATAAAAATGATACACGTAGATCTAGACATGGAAGTATAATTCCGTGATCTAGATCTGTCTTTAAAAATTCTAATCACTTTCAGTCACATCCTAGGAAGAAGTAAGTGCAATTCAATTGGCTTATAAAGATGGAAGTGGAAAATTGCCCCCCCCCCCCCCCCCCCCCCCCCCCCCCCCCCCCCCCCCCCCCCCCCTGTGAACCAAGCAATAGACGCATGTATAAACTGTACCTTCTGTCAAGAATTCTCAAGTAAATCTCTACAACCACCTCTGAAAAAGTACTTATTGATGGAATAAAAACAGCTGACAAACAGCTGACAACTTGCAGCAAAATGTAGCCCGATCAAAAGCATAAACGTGTGTAAATGCTCTCTGCTGTACTTTCACCTTCAGTCTTTGAGAGACCAACTGCCTTAACAAACTAATGATTAACCTCAGATCCAGTAGTTTAATGATTGCAAAAACTCATTCTTGGCGACTCTCAAGACCTTCAGTCTTTGATTATATGTATGTGGTCGTAGATTACTGCGCGTGTCTTATTAGATAAATATTAAGCTTAATATCCTGATTTACCATCCTATTTATTGCAACTTGGATAAAATCAATTCCATATACATCATTACCTTAATTCACCACCCATTCCGCCGAATATCTTTTTTAAAGATATTTCTTGTTTATTATTGCGACAAACCGAGCAAACAATGTTTTAAGGTTATAGATTCATAATGCGAAAACCTGAACACCGTTTCCGCATATTCTGTAATATGCCCGGCACAATCTTACTACACGAACATTGAAACTTCATGTACATACCGATGTTCGAATGTTTTCTATTATGGCTCTAAAACCTTAATAAAGAAAGGACCAGTGAAAGAAGAGCCATTTACTATTTACTCCATAGCCAATTTCTATTTGTGAAGACTAGTGACTACGGAAAGAAGGTTGAAAGTAAAGCAGATTGCCCCTTATGATACATGCTGCTTTACTTTAAGCTTGCTTTAAAGCGACTCGCAACCGGATGGTGTACTTGTCAAAATAAAATAAAATACTCAAATAAAAGCAAATTTGTGGCATTATTTGGCTTCTGACATTAAAAAAATATGATCAGTCCAAAAAAAGTCTCAAGAATCGTCACCGAATCTTGGATTTTTAGATATTTTCCATCGTTTTTCTATACCGACTAGTAGACGGTATAGTTGTTGCTGTTGCTTCTCTACACGGGCTCAGACATAAACACGAGCCGAATTACGAAGTTGTATGCACTTTCGACCGCAACACATTGAAATACGTTAAATCGATCCGAGATAAACGGATAGTTCCGTGGTCCATTGGTCTTAGCGGTTTCCCCTATTTTGCCTTCTGTCCGCCAATGCCGGGCCATGGGTTCGAATCCCACCAGAGACCAATATTTTTTTTTATTGAAATTCATTTTTTTAAACAGAATTTCTTATCCTAAACTAATTCTTTACCATTTATATAAGCGTTTGACACATATTTACAAATTACTATTTTTAATGCACCATCTGGTTGCGAGTCGCTTTAAGCTATCATCTGCTAGAACATAGAATTATTTCTTATGATACATATTCATGACTGTGTGAATTGTACCAATTTTCTTCATTAGGAGGAATTAGTTAACAGAGTTAAACGGCATATCTAGGGAGTAAATGGTTAACATAAAAGGCACTGCAAAATCATAGCATTGCTCTATTCCAATATTTCGACAATATATTCTTTGAAAAAGGCATTTAGAGGTCGAACTATCAGAAAAAGCATTGTTATAATTTTAAACTAATTTAATTCCCCATTTCGAATATTGCTATATCTGTCTTTAAAGGCACTGCAGATAATACTTTTAAATGACGTTAATCCATTGTATTTCAATTATATTATGAAACACCATCTACCTTTGAACATCGTAGAACTTTTCAGTTCTTATTAAAGATTAAGATTGCTATGACAAACAGTGCAGCCACTGATCAGAATGCTCTTATATAATGTATCTGAGCTGGGGCTACATTGTTTGCATAGTACTGATCCATCAGTATCCAGCTTACAATAAGTTACACATAAGCAATACTTGTAATTCAAAGACATACATGTATAAGTCAGTACCTCCTTGACATTATAATCAGCAATGCCTAGAAATCGGACATGTAACATAGGCAAAGTCTATTCGCAGGCAAAGGGATAAAGTAAAATCAAAGACCACAATATAAGTATTTTGTAAAATACGAGTATAATGAAAGGTCAACTTCATGTATTGATTCTAATCTGATTCAGAATTTAGATGACCACATGGCAAAGTGACCCACAGAAAGTGTTTCTGTATAATAATTCGAATATGCAAAGTAGCAGAGGTCAATTTATAAGGAAAACAAATAATGAATCCTTCGTAGATTGGATCAGAAGGTAATATCTTTTTAAAAGTTAATTGAGGCTGAGGCCGCTGAGCTTGTCGATATATTTTCATTGATGCCATAATTATACAGTTTTGTATGAGAAGGATGTAATATATATAATTGTGCATTTCTAACATTCCTGAAAGATCTTAGTCGCTGTTCACTTAAATCAGGGCTGCCATTTCTCCGGATTTCTTCCGAAATCTTCTGATTTGTATCCTAGCAGATGGTAGTTTTAAACAGACTGGAAGTAAAGCAAAAGGCGCCTAAATGCGCATTCTGCTTTACTTTCAATATCGGTTTTAAGTTTCCTTGTGTTTAGATAATGACTATAGCGTAAAATCGCGTTTGAAAAATAGAAACATTGGGAAATCTTAGGAATGTTCATGATCACGTTATACCCCCCCCCCCCACACTTTCTCTTATTTTGTCCTTTTCAAACAGCCCGCTTCAATAAAATCCATTTTAAATTAAAACAAATATGATAATTTGGTTTTGTGTTATTTATTTCCTATCTATGGTAGTATTTCTTCATACACAAACTAATTTAAGAGAAAACAGGCACCAAATGTGAAATTTATAAAGCTCTTAATATCATCGATATGGTATTTTTTGGTAAATTTTGTAAGGGGAGATAACTTTTTTTACTTTTATAACTCAAAATTTTCAACACTGACCTTTCAATTTCTTTTCATATTTTGAACTTCCTCAGCATTGGCTTTCATTTGGTAGAATATAAGAAAAAGTTTAATACTAGAACTATTTCATTTTCAAACTTTTTTACTTTTTTTTTCATAAAATAAAAAATCTAATAAAATCATGCCCTATAAAAAGCATATTTTTGATATTCGAGGATCCATATTGTTCAAACCTAGTGCCTGCTTTGTCTAAATTTGGTTTCTATATGTGAACATACCACCATAGACATGAAATAAATAATGAAAACCCAAATTACCATGTTTGTTTTGTTTTGAAATAAATTTTACTGAAGCTTGTACTCTGAATGGGTACAATTTGAGAGAAAAAAAATCCAAATTTGACATACCTTTTTCAAATCGCTGTAGCTCAAAAACAAGGACACCACCATATACATTTTTTTCCATTTTTTCATTCATCAAAAATAGCTCTTCCAAAAAAACAATGATAGAAAAAAAGTTTGATAAATCGTGAACATCATTGTGCCAATCTAAGTGTTTGTTGTGCCAATTTGATTATTTGTACAATGTATCTCCAAGAGAATGGTTCTTTTAGGTATTGTAAGATTACATAATAAAGTATATTTATGCCCAAAACACTAATTTTGAGTAATTTAAGAGACCCCATCTTTAAACTGTCAGTCTCATTGGATTTCAATTGACTATACTGAGTTAGCCGAGTCAATATCCATTTACTTTGATGTCTCGTTCATAAACTTATATATTTCATAGACGTTCTTCCCTGAAAGCATGTGTTTTGACATTAACTTACAACGAGGCGGCTATCTTGAAAATTGGCGGCCATCTTTGAATTTTCATACGGATAACGTACATTTGTCAAAATGTCGATCCTGGACACCATTTGTGCCAATTTTGATGTTTGTTTGTTACAACAGAAATGTTCTTGTAGGTATTGTAAGATTATATAACAAAATATATATAAGCCAAATACGCTATTTTTGAGTAATTTTATAGCCGCCATCTTGAATCTACCAGCCCTATTGGATACCAATTGACTCTACTGAGTTAGCCGAGTCAAAATCCAAATACTTTTATGTTTAATTAATCAGTTCATATCTATTCATAGAGGTTCTGAAAACATGTGTTTAACATTTACTTGCAACGCGTTGGCCATCTTGAAAATTTGTGGCCATCTTGGAATTTTCAGATGGATAACATACTTTTCTTAAAATGTAGACGCTGGAAATCATTTATGACAATTTTAATGTGAAATGCTCTTTTAGGTATTGTAAGAATACATAGTAAAATATATTTATGCTCTTATTTTGAGTAATGTTATAGCTGCCATCTTGAATCTACAAGTCCTATTGGATTTCAATTGACTATACTGTGCTTTCGGTGTCAAAATCCAATTATTTAGATGTTTGGATCTTCAAAATACTTCTATTTATTAACATTCTACACTGAAAACCTGTTTTGTACATTTGACGAGACCCAGTAAACCATAAGTTTTGGTTTTGGAAACGTTTTCAACAGGTTTGGTTTTTAAATCGTTTGGTAAACTGGTGAAAACGTTTTGAACAAGTTTTCAAAACGTTTTAAAGCCACGTCGCTTGGCAAACGTTTGCACAACGTCTTTCCTTGTGTTTTCGTGTCGCTTGACAGAAGTGTTTTCGAAGTTTTGAAGTAAAAACGTTTTTGCAACGTGTGCACTACGTTTTTCATTGAGTTTTCGTGTCGCTTCAAAGAAGCTTTTTCGAAGTTTTGAAGTAAAGACGTTTTTGCAACGTGTGCACTACGTTTTACCTAATGTTTTCGTGTCGCTTCACAGGGGCTTTGTCGAAGCTTTGAAGTAAACCCGTTTTGGCAACGTTTGTGCTACGTTCTCCGGGTGTTTTTCTCGATGGACATGTGATCTGGCGAGATATCGTCCATTTTCTTTCTGTGGCACGAAAATGTTAAGCATGCAACGTTTTAAAGTGTTGATTTTTTAAACGTTTTTTAAAACTGAGGAAAACGTTTGGACAAGTTTTTATATCGTTTTAAAGCCAGGTCGTTTAGAAAACGTTTGCATAACGTTTATGCTTGTGTTTTCGTGTTGCTTGGCAGAAGTCTTCTCGAAGCTTTGAAGTAAAGACGTTTTTGCAACGTTTGCACTACGTTTTCCGGGTGTTTTTCTCGACGAACACGCGATCTCGCGAGATATCGGCCATTTTCCTTCTGTGGCGCTAAAATTTAAACAGGAACAGACAAATAAAGAAAGGCAATGATTTTTTAGGCAATTAGTAGGTAAGAATGTAATCTAACACTCCGTAATATATTTTTCTATTATTTTATGTGAATTTTCGAACTTGCGAGGGTAAGTGTACTTTTTCCTTAGCGATAATATAGCTGCCAGTGTCGTGTGAATGGCGCTGTGCCAGCGTTGCATAATGTTTTCATGCTACTTCTCTTTTTTTAGTTATTGATTTTGTGGTTGAAGATGTGTATACTAATATGTCAGTTTGATACATTTTATTGAAAGTGTTTTTAAAGAATTTCGTCAAGAATCCAATAAAACAAATATCTGTAAGGCACGAAAGCGTTTTGCAAACGATCTGCAAACGCTATGAAATGTGTTAGTCTCGCCGCACCCATCAGTTTCAACGTCGGTACAAAAATGATTTAAAAAGATTGTTGGTATTAGCCATGCCTTTCATGTACATGTATAGAAGTTATAAAGTTTTCTCAACATTTTAAAATGATTTCGGACAGTTATCTTGAATACATTTAAGTGTGGCAGTATTTGATATGTTGTACTGCGACAATGGATTCCATACGTTTTATAAACGTCTTCCAAACGTGGTAATTGTTTGTCCATACGTTAGAATGAAAACGTTTTAAACGTTCCTAAATCGATTTTATACATTGTATGAATAGCACTGTGAGATAATATTACCAGGCTGCGATAACG
Source organism: Gari tellinella (assembly GCA_922989275.2). Taxonomy (NCBI): domain Eukaryota; kingdom Metazoa; phylum Mollusca; class Bivalvia; order Cardiida; family Psammobiidae; genus Gari; species Gari tellinella. The sequence goes on from OV277857.1 coordinate 107,557,715, forward strand.
TATTCCAAATTTTTGCAAACCGTCTTAAAACGCTTGGTAAAAACCTTTCTTGTATTGATGTTAGTAGAATAGCAATCTGTTCAGTCTATCTGTGTTTCTGTATGTCTGTCCGCCCGTCTGTCTACATGGTGCAACAATTCAAATTTTTTTTCTAAATTTAACGCCTCTATAAAATGTTTAATTCCACTGGGAGAGGATCTTATTAGACAGCAAATACGTATTCCAGACGTTTGCGAACCGTATTTAAAACGATGGGAAAACTTACGTTTTCTAAACGTCTTCCAAACGCATTAATTATTTGTGTCCATACTTTAAAAATGAAAACGTTTTAAAAACGCTTTCATACATTTTATAACGTTCATTGGGTGATGATTTTATCAGGCTGTGAAAACGTCTTCCAGACGTGTGCAACGCGTCTTCAAAACGCATTCAACCCTTAAACTTGAATTGGATAATCCCTATTTTCCTTTTAAGTTTAGTCTATTTTCGCTATTTAAGGGTGTTTTACAATGTAATGCCAAAATGAAAAACAGTGTACACCCTGATCAGAGGACACCTTAAGGGGCCCTCTGATCTGGGTCTACACTGTTTGCATAGAACAAATGTACTCTTCACAGGTACGCTGTTTGTAAATGACGAGTATACATACTCGTCACTAGGGTTGAATGAGTTAAGATTCTTGTTTGTTCATATCTTGCAGTCCAGAAAAAATGGCCTACAGAGGAGCAAAGAAGGGTTTTGGTAAGGAAGAGAAATATTCAAGCATACAAAACAGGCAGATCCACTGAATAAGAGGTGGGTGAAGGCTATTTTGGCAGAAAATAAGCAGACCAGATGTGACGTTATTCCCAAAATCTGGATTTCTAAGAGTCGTTGCAGTGTTGCGGCCACCCGCATCTTTGAACTACAAAAAAGCTGTAGAGATGTGCACATCTCCACCAGCCGGTCATGTAGGCTGGACCCAGTTCAAACTTATGTCGTGCAGCAACCTGGTTAACTCGCTTGCTGAGGCACGAGACATTCAGATCGGACAAGAGGATGAGGACACAGATGCTCCTAGGCGGCAGTTCTAGTTTGAACTTGGTACTATTATATTTGAAGTTCGCGATCTTTCCAAACTCAAACTGTTATGTATGATTGCACCTGCCGCATACCTTATTTGCCTATTAACTAGTGCACCACCTTTATAATTATCCATATGATTATAATAATTCATATGATCGCTTCAGATATTTATAAATGTGCTTACCATTATGTTTCTCCAGAAAATAGTTTGCAAGTCATTTTAAGTTTACGTTCATCTTCAATGTAACTACATTATCACAAACAATTAACAAACCCCGACATATTTTCGTATCTGTCAGTACGAAGAAAAAAAGAAACATGTATGAAAGTATCTTTTATTAGTCCCTAAAGCAAGTATATGAATTGTTTTATGAAATTAGTCACAGAACTAATAAATATGCAAATAAGGTAAGCATTAAACTTGAGTGTTCTAATAGTTTATACAGAAATAAATGCAAAACTATGTTTCGTTACTTGTAGACTGGTCTGTTCATTTAATGCCATGTAAAGAACCATAATTACCGGTATATACCGTCCAAAATGCCCTAAAAGCGTCACTGAAACGTTTGTTTGGTTTGCAAAATGTAATACTTTTGGGGTTTTGAAAACGTCTCCGGTATTGTTTGAAACCAGACGTTAATATAACGTTTTCTTGGGGCTCTCAAAACCACTAAAAACCTTTAAAAACGTTACCCAAACGTTCGTCAGGTTTTCAAAATGTAACGCTTTTGGGATTTTGAAAACGTCTTCAGTATGTTTTTAAAAACACGTTTCTATAACGTTTTGCAAACGAATTAACAGTTTATTGCAAATGTTTTAGTAAAGTTGTGGAAAAGTCTCTGTTTAAAAAACGTTTCAAAACAGTGTTGAAAAACGTTTCCATAACGTTTTCTTGGGGTTCTCAAAACCACTGCAAACCTTCAAAAACGTCACTCAAACGTTCGTCAGGTTTGCAAAATGTAACGCTTTTGGGGTTTTGAAAACGTTTTCAGTATGTTTTCAAAACAAACGTTTCCAATACGTCTTGCAAACGTCAGATGGTTTTCATGGAGACGTTTCCATAACGTTTTGAAAACGAATGACAACGTTTAAGTGAAGTTGTGAAAACGTCTCTGCTCCGGTTGAAAAACGTTTTTATAACGTTTTCTTAAGGCTCTCAAAACGACAAAAAATCATCAAAAAACGTCGTTGAAACGTTCGTCAGGTTTTCAAAATGTAACGCTTTTGGGGTTTTGAAAACGTCTTCAGTATGTTTTCAATTCAGGCGTTTCCAATACGTTTTGCAAACGTCAGATGGTTTACTGGGGACGGACATCTTTAAAAATGGTGGCCATCTTGGAATTTTCAGGTGGATAGCGTGGTTTTTGTAAATTGAACATCCTGTACATCATTTGTACCAAAGTTGGTGCTTGTATCACCAAAAGGCACTTGTATGGAGGAAGGGTTAATAAAGAAGAAAACTTAACAACAGCATATAGAAAACAACTTTTACTTTAATTTTACCTGGTACATCATTACAATTATACAATAACAATAACACATTTTTGGTATCATGCAATGCTTATCATTAAAGTATGTACAAACATACATACATGAATTTTCATCAAGATAGGTCCTTTTTTTCTTTCATATATCATATACGAAATCAGAACTAAATGTGTTATCTGCTTTTAACCCTTGAAGTAGTAGAACAAAATATATATCAATCCTTGATAAACAGTGTAAACCCAGATCAGAGGGCTCCTAAACAAGCCCTCTGATCAGGGTTTGCACTGTTTGTTATTATGCTATAATATTTTTTGGACAAGTCTCTCAAGTGTTAATGTAAACTAGTCATTTGTCAGAAAACGGACGAGTCCATTTTAAAATTCAGCTTGGTAAGTGTTTATGGTCACTCCTGGCATATCCTTTTGCTAGATGCACAACACAGTTTTTACTGTATCAGTCATAATCATTCAATGTTGTACAATTAAACCTGTATTCAGCAGCTGATCTTTTAAAGAAAAGCATAAAGATTTCTTTATACAGCTAACTGCTAATCCTCTCTTCCTAGGTATGTTCATATATTAAAATTCGCCCACTATGAACATATATCATCTGGACTAATAAATTGGATAATGAAAATTCATTAATTGGCAAGTTTTCCACCAGGAAAACATTGAGACTTAAATTACACAGATCATACAAGACATTAGTGCAGACCCTAATCAGACAGTCTCATCAGGGGCTATCTGATCTTGGTCTACAATGTTTTCCAAGAGTCAGTATCAGCTACTAGCTGAAGGGACCTAATGCGTGTAAAGGCAATGCAGAAAGGTTCCTCTAAATTCTGAATATAGGTCCTCTGCTCAAAATATCTGCTTTAATTCTGAAGTGGTTCTTACTTCTTCATATCTGCAAATGTACAATAAGAGTGATAAGCTGCTATAATCCTGAACAGACACAGATTTACTGGACACCTGATCAGTAGTCTAACTGTTTATAAATACCAAGACAACTAGGTAGCTGCACTCATAAGAGTTGCATCAAAATTCTTTCCAAACTCAACTACAGCAAAACCTCTCTATAATCACCACTAAAAAGAAGTCAAATTGATTGTATTAAAGACAGGTGACAGCTTAAAGCAATGTGAAAGGTAAAACAGAGGGTCATAAAGGATATCTCTTTTACTTTCACCTTGCTTTAAAATTAGGCCGCCATCTGCCTTAATCCTTTATTCCATAGCATGTTTCTAGTATTGAAGATAAGTGGCCACTTAAAGCAGGTTAAAAGTAAAGCAGAATGTGCCTTAAGGCACATTCTGCTTTACTTTCAACCTGTTTTAAGGTACCGTCTCCTAAAATATAGAAAATATTTCTTATGATAAATATTCACTAATGTCTCTTCGTTGGAGGAATAAATTAAATGCATAAAAATGTGTATCTAGAGTAAAGGAGTTCCCGAGTAAAGGGTTAAACACAAAATAATTATCACATTGTAGTGGTTGTAATTGAGAGGTTTAACTGTACAACAGTAGTTGGCAGTCTGTAAAATTAAGGTTTATTTTGGATGCCCTTTGGACATGTATTTCCTCTGGTTGTCGGAATGTTTAGAAGCACTCTGCTATTTTATTGATTTGAAAGGTTTATTAATCATAGAAAATATAGTCAACTATGAAATCAGTGTTGAAGACAGGTGGCTACTTAAAGCAGGCTAAGAGTAAAGCACAAAGTCTCTGCTTCACTTTAGCCTGCTTTAACAAACCACTTGTCTGGATGTTCGAAAACTTTCCTATATTTTAGCACTGTGATTTGACAACCATGCTGGCCAAAATGAGTGTCCAATTAAATCTAAGTTCTTAAAGCAGGTTGAAAGTAAAGCAGAATGGGCCTTACGGCTCATTCTGCTTTACTTTCAGCCTGCTGTCAAGTAGATACCTGCTTATTTCACATACTGTGTTGAGAGACATGAATAGGAATAGTAAGACCTCTACAAGACTATTCAGCAGAATGAGTATTACAACAATACATTCATTATATATACAGCAGTTTTCACCCAAATCTCACTCCTCACCATACAGTCAAGAACATTCTCTGGCATTCAGATAAGGTGAGGACAGTTAATCTTGTATTAAGTCATCTCCCAATAAAAGAGCCATGTGAAATAAGTACATATGGTTGCTTCATACAGTATAAAAATAATGCATAAAGCTACTACATGTACTTCTATCCTGGGGCCCGTCTTATGAAATGTCATACTACAAATATAAAATACAGTCTACACAACATGTCTGAGATTGTGTGTTGTCTATTGTAAACCTCTTGAACTTCGATTTTCTTCAAATATTGTTGTAAGTCAGATTCCAAAATTCTCAATCATTATTTATTTCTCCACCTTCCTGTGACATCCCTTTGGAATTGTCTTTTTAATTCCAAAAAGATGTCACAGAACAGGATTAGATGGAGAAATCTGAAATTAAATGTATTTTAAAGTTTTTGTCGTACGACAGACCCCTGCATCTAACAACTTATTGTCTACTTCACTGATTGCTTGCTTAATTCATTGAACCCTAGCTATGGAGAGTTCACTTGTCCCATTCAAACAGTGTAGACCTAGATCAGAGGACTCTTAAAATTACTTGAAAATCAGATATTCTGAAATTGCAATTGATGTTAAATCTCTATTAGTCACTTATTACCATCAAACAAGGGGTTTGTGGAGGGCTCAGTGTTTGTGTCATGCTCCAAGAACTGCATGAAGCAAATAACAGCTTCTAATACAGTTGACCTGTAATTCACTGAAAACAGATTCTTTCCAGAATAATTCAGTTTTTTAATAGTTATATATGAGCTGTTCAATGAGAAAACCAGTCTTATTGTATTCCAAATAGTGTAGATCTAGTACTATCATGTATCTGAGATGCAGTGTCAGCAATGCTTAGCACTCGCCTCCCAACTTGTTAACCGTTTTAGACCTTAACCTATTACCAAATATACAAACATTTTTACGACATGAGTTTATTTATCCACCATAGAAAATAGTTCCACATTATACAATCATGAATATGCACCATAAGAAACATTTCCTACAAACTATGGTCTTCTGCTTTACTTTAACTCTTTCCTCCCTGAAACTTTAATTGGACAATTCCAGTTTCCATTTTAGTCTAGTCCATTTCTGACTTTTAAAGGTTGTTTTTGTCAATGTTTGGCATTGTGACAAACAGTGAAGACCCTGATCAGAGGGCTCCTTTCGGAGCCCTCTGATCTGGGTCTTCACTGTTTGCATAGGACAAGTGTACTATTCACATGTACAGTGTTTGAAAAGCACGCCAATATGCGGGACTAGGGTTCAAAGGGTTAAGTGACCACTTGTCTTTTACTCTTTCAACAAAAATATACTACATGTAATTACATTTGCAAACAGTATATATCTAGATCAGAGGGCTCCTACAGGAGCTCTCTGATATGGGTCTACACTGTTTGCTAATCTAGACCAGTGTTTATTAAAGTACCCAGAATTCCAAGTAGACTTGTTCATGTTTTGGTAACTAAAATGATCCACAAGGGAACCTAATAGCCCACAGGAGTTACTTAGAGTTGAAGGAGTTAAAACTAGAAACGGGAAATGAGTAATGGGTTAATTTGATTCCAAGATTGAGATGGTGGTTTGTCTTGGTCTACACAGTTTTGCAATGCAATAAATCTCATTTTATCATGGCAGAGCTCATGTAAGTTCATAACCATTTACAGATTTACTTTTGTCAGTTTCACACAGACCCCATGCAAACAGTAATGTACAAAAATAGTTCTATACATAAATATAAAACAGTAAAATAATTGATAAAAACAAACTAGGTGCTGTTTGAAGAGGAAAGAACAAATAACCCCCTTCACTGCCTTATCCAGAGTACAATTTGGTTATTTGCAAACAGTTTGGATCCTGATCAGACGCTGCATCACATTATACATGTCTGATCATAACTGTTTGACACAGTTTACGATATTAGTTTTATAGTCAGTCTACTTAACCCATTACCCCATAAATACGCTTTTTGACACCTTGAATTTATTCCTCCACTGAAGAAAATAGTTCAAATTTATACAATCATGGAGAGGTATCATAAGAAATATTCTCTTTATTCTAGCAGATGGTAGCTTAAAGCAGGTTGAAAGTAAAGCAGAATGTGCCTTAAGGCACATTCTGCTTTACTTTCAACCTGCTTTAAGTGGTCACCTGTTTTCAAAACTAGAAACAAGCTATAGGGTAATGGGTTAACATTTAAATATGAGAAATAAAAGTAAAGAATTGTGTAGAGCAGATGATGTCAACATGGTAGTGAAGGGGTGAATAACAAGCTTTATTCAACAACAACCTACATGTATATAAAGTAAAATCTCTTTATTACCACCACTGAAAAGATGGCTAATTGATTGTATGAAACATAGGAGACAGCTTAAAGCAAGATAAACTGAAACAGAAAGCTCCTAAAGGGGTATTCTGTTTTACGTTTATCTTGCTTTAAGCAGCCACCAGCCTTTAACACAAAATAATTAAGTTAATTTAGTGGTCATAATAGAGAGGTTTTTCTATACACTGGGAAGAATAATATTACAGTAAAACCTCTCTATTATGACCACCAAATTGTATTTTTTTTAAATGTTTATGACAGTTGACTGCTTTAAGCAAGGTGACAGTAAAACAGAAAGCTCCTATTAGACCTTTCTTTTTTACTGTCACCTTGCCTTTAGCTGCCACCTGTCTTTTACACAATCAATTATCTTTGTTTTAGTGGTCATAATAGAGAGGTTTTACTGTTTTCCCCTTACAAATGGTTTAGTATTCCAAGCCCATTGCAAACAGTTTGGAGCCAGATCAGACACTGAATGACTAGGGTGTCTGATCAGACTCAAATTAAAACAAATCATCAACATTTTCACAATACTGTAATTTTCTTAATTTAATTGCAACCATTAGCATTTAGTTTTCCTCCATAGCCTACAGTGCAAATCATCTTAATCTGAATACAGCTGGTGACCTTTTAAAACAGGATGAAAGTAAAGCAGAGAGCTCCTTACAGAAAGTACTGTGTATGCCATATCAGAAGGATAGAGGCGATTTCCACAGTTGGTCATGGGGGAGAGAATTATGTTTACTGTACATTTTCTGAAATAAATATTTTTTCACTATAACAGGTTTGGTCGTTATAGGTCTGCTTTTGTCTATCAATAGATACAAACAAATCCTAACAAACTAAGAATTGCACAGTCATAGATAAGTTCAAGTGCTCCACATTAAGTGAGTATCAAACTACATTGTATTGCCTAAAATCCTTATGCCTCCACCAAACCTTATGATGTGATTACTTATTAGAATCGTCGCTTTGCTAGTAGTTACAACATAGTGCAGCGCTCCTTTTCTTCAGCAACACTCAATGGGAGACACAGATTGTGTGTGTTGTTCAGAGGGAGTCGTTATAGGGAGGAAAATTAGGACTTGGTTTATATTAGCAAACAGCTTGAATCCAGATCAGATGCCGCGTAACTCGGCGTCTGATCTGGATTCAAGCTGTTTGTCACTCACTATTATATTCATTCTATCAAAACGTCCACTTTATATGTAACTTGAGGAAAACAGCAGACGGCAATTTTAAGCAGACCATATTGCAACATTCAAACGTTAGTCATACTTGTCCTGTTAAGGGAACAGCGGCAGAAGTCGTTGTAAGGAGGGAGTCGTTGTTGGGAGGGTCATTGTAGAGAGGGAGCACTGTATATGTATTTGCAGGCCTGCCATAAGTTGATAAAACAAGGGCCACTATGGCCCTAAATCGCTCACCTGGTACACCATGGCAAACTTGACCTATAGTGACCTAGATTATGACAGGCCATGACCCACAATCAACCTCTAGAATGTAAACAAGATTTTCCTATGATTTGACCTAGTTTTTGAACGGACACAATCCATATTTGATTTTGACCTAGATCTGATGTAGGCAAAAATTCTGACAATAGTTCATGCAGATCTAGTGAGATTTGTAGCTTCCAAAAGGTTAACACTGTTTTTCTTTGATTTGACCTAGTGACCTAGTTTTCAACCAGACATCATTCAAAATTAACTGAGCTAGATATCAATGTGGCAATCATGTTGAGCAAAATTCATTAAAATCCAATGAGAGTTGAAGCATCTAGAGTGTTAACAAGTTTCCCCTATGATTTGACCTAGTGACCTAGTTTTTTACACTAAATGACCCATATTCGAACTTGACCTTGGTATCAATTAAGCAAACATTCTGACCAAAGTGCATAAAGATCAGATGAAATTTATAGCCTCAAGAGTGTAAACACGGTTTTTCTATGATTTGACCTAGTGACCTACTTTTTGACCGGACATAACCCATATTCAAACTTGACCTAGATATCAATAAGACAAACATGCTGACCAAGTGTCATCAAGATTCTCTGAGATTTGTAGCCTCTAGAGTGTTAACAAGGTTTTTCTATGATTTGACCCAGTGACCTGGTTTTTGACCGGTCATGACCCACATTCAAACTTGACCTAGATATCAATGAGACAAACATTTTGACCAAGTTTCATCAAGATCCAATGAGATTTGTAGCCTCTAGAGTGTTAACAAGGTTTTTCAATGGTTTGACCTAGTGACCTAGTTTTTGACCCAACATGACCTACATTCGAACTTGGCCTAGATTTCTACTACACAAACATTGTGATCAAGTTTCATGAAGATTGGGTGATATTTGTAGCTGCTAGAGTGTTAACGAACCAATTGTGGACGGACGGACGACGGACGACGTACGACGGACATCCAGCGATCCTAAAAGCTCACCTTGGCACTTCGTGCCAGGTGAGCTAAAAAATCCTAAGATTTCAAAATGTTCAATTTTTCAAGCCAGATTTTCCTGATTATACCTTTAACCCATAGTCTGTTTCTAGTTTTTAAGACACGTAATGCTTAAAGCAGGTAGAAAGTAAAGCGGAATGCGCCTTAAGGCGCATTCTGCTTTACTTTCAGCCTGTTTTAAGTTTCCATCTGTTGGAATAAAAATCCGAAGATTTCGGAAAAATCCGGAGAAATGGCAGCCCTGTATTTGATAGAGACATAAATGAGAAAACATAGGAAATCAGTGGTTTAAATACTCTTTATATGGAGCCCTGGATAACATTCAAGTAAAACAAAAGAAAAATACTATTCATTGATTAGTACACTTTGATTGCACATGCTCCTATAACGTAAACAAGAGTACCTAGTTGCTACTATACATGTCAGATTTAACAAATGAACAAATAAATACTCATATTGTGTGTCCTTCTCATTGGCTGCTTAACACAAATTTAATAGTACAGTAATCTTCATCTATTACACTTAACCATTTACTCCATAAATATGACTTTTTACACCTTAAATCAATCTGTCTATTGGTGAGAATAGTTCAAATCTATACAGTCATATATTTATATGCAACCTATGAAGTATTTTCTATATCCTAGCAGATGGTAGCTTAAAGTAGGCTGTACATAAAGCATAATGATCAGGATATGGAGTAAAGGGTTAAGGTCTTGAATGCAGCTGACTGCTTAAAGTAAACTGAAAGTAAAGCAGAACTCTCCTGTAGATGATATTTACCTAACTCTAGAACAAAATAGTGCTTTCACCTGTATCTAATATCACTAATGTGTTCAGTTTAAGCTGTTGTAACAATTTGATTGCACACTCCCAAAGTTAATCTATAAATGCTTAATGTACCTTAAACAGGATATATACAAACAGTGTGGATCCAAATGAGATGCTGCAAAATAAGTTGTCACATCAGGATCTGCACAGATTGATTTAATATTATGTAGCATTCATACATTTGAACAAAAGGCATTTAAACATCAGCCTTGTGCAAAGTGACCACTATATAAAGGGTTATTAACAGCCTTAATCCATTACCCAATAGCCTATTTCTAGTACTGAAGATAGGTGCCCACTTAAAGCAGGTTAAAAGTAAAGCAGAATGTGCCTTAAGGCACATTCTGCTTTACTTTCAACCTGCTTTAAGCTACCTTCTTCGAGAAAATAGAAATTATTTCTTATGGTATATATTCATAACTGTATAAATTATAACTATTTTCTTCAGTAGAGAAATAAATTAAAGGTGTTAAAAGGCGTATTTATGGGGTAATGTGTTCATGTAGGTGGTGGTTTAATGCACGGTAAAAGTAACACAGAAAGCTCCTGTAAGAGATAAGAGTTTTCTGCTTTACTTTCATCTCTGCAATAATCCGTTACTGAACAACTAGTGCCTAATTTTGATGAAAAATGTACACTTAACCCTTTCCCCCATAGAAGCGCCTTTTAGTGCATTCAGTTTATTCTTCCGCTGACGAAAATAGTTCAAATATATACAGTCATGAACATGTATCATAAAAAATATTTTCTTTATTCTAGCAAGTGGAAGCTTAAAGCAGGCTGAAAGTAAAGCAGAATGCGCCTTTACTTTCAACCTGCTTTAAGTAGTCGCCTATTTCCAAAACTAGAAACGGGCTATGGGGGAAAGGGTTAAAGTAGGTTGAAAGTGATGCAGAATGGGCCTTAAGGTGCAGTCTGCTTTACTTTCAACCTGCTTTAAGCTATCATCTGCTAGAATATAGAAAGTATTTCTTAGGATACAAATTCATGACTGTTTAAATTGGAACTTTTTTCTTAATTGGAGAAATAAATTAAGTGCGTAAATATGTACCTCTGGAGTAAAGGGTTAAAGGGTGGTCATTGAACACAATTTTTACTGTATTTGTTTGTTTGTTTCAATATACATGTACTGCTATACACCCCTTTTGGGTATTACAAGCAGGAACACATTTGAGGTTCACTAGGGACTGTATCTGGCTGGTCACTTTATCCTGACACTGACGAACCAGTCGTAATGCTAACCCAAAATCCTGAGCGTCAAGGCAGAGGGCCATTACTACCGTTTTTACGTCTTTGGTTTGACCCGGCTGGGGATTGAACTCGCAACCTTCCCCATTGCAAGCGGGCGCTCTCCCAACTGAGCCATGCAGCCGGTTATGTCCCTATCTTTTATAATTACTTCTTTTGACAATTATAACGGAATAATTAACAATATTCAGGACTACCATTGTATGTATCTAACATGACACTAATTAACAAGACTATAATTCACTATCTCATGAACACAAAACACATAAAAAAGAGATTTCCTACAATGAAAATATTCTCAATTCCTTGCATTGTAAAGTGACTGACTTGTTTAAATATTAAAACTCAGATCTGGTAATAGTAAATGAAAATTGAATGATAAGACTTAAACAATACAGTAGAACCTCTCTCTATTACAACCACTAAAAAGAATGCTAATTGTCTGTATAAATAACAGGTGACAGCTTAAAGCAATGTGAAAGTGAAACAGAAAGCTCCTGTAGGAGCTTTCTGTTTCACTTTCACATTGCTTTAAGCAGTCACCTGTCAGCAATGTGAAAGTGAAACAGAAAGCTCCTGTAGGAGCTTTCTGTTTCACTTTCACATTGCTTTAAGCAGTCACCTGTCTTAAAGGACTAATATTTGACACAACTTAGTGGTCGTAATAGAGGGGTTCTACTGTACATGTGAGTTTCAATTATCTCGTACATGCTAAAGTAGAAATACAGTCAAGCATGTACTCAGCCACTTTGAAGAGGCACACTCCCTGTACGAAAAGTTCCGCACGGAATTGGGACGGAATTTTGGCACGGATTCCGTCCCGATTCCGTCCCGAAAGCATTTAACATTCAAAAAGAAACAAAGTGCGTTTTCCGTGCGGAATTGGGACGGAAACGGGACGGAATTTGGCACGAAATATGTAAATGAGCAGGAATGATTTCCGTGCGGAAATCAGGAACGGAATTTTTTCGGGGCGGAATTGGGACGGAATTTGGCACGAAATATGTAAATGAGCAGGAATGATTTCCGTGCGGAAATCAGGCACGGAATTTTTTCGGGGCGGAATTGGGACGGAAACGAGGCGGAATTTGGCACGGAATATGTAAATGAGCAGGAATGATTTCCGTGCCAACATTTTTTAAAAGGAATTTCCAAATATCAAGGCGGAAATTTTAGGCACAGTCTCCTTGCAGATTTTTTTTTCTCAAAAAAATATGCAGTGATACATAGCAGCAACAATTTTCTGCATGAAAATACTCAGGTGCACATGATCATGGCATGAATATAAATACTTCATTCTGCTTCAGTTATGAGTGCCACAACTGTCTGGAAAGATGTACGTACAAACAAAGGCAAATCTATATGCCCCATTCCCATTTTGGATGGACATGAAAACATATTAATTACCAAACAGAAAATGTAATTAAATTATTTTATATCATAATAACATGTTCTTTACAATATTAATAATGCCAAAGTAGCTGATGTACACAATTTGACAGTAGACTATAGTTAATTTTTAAAATTGTTATTCTTTTCAGATTGCATCTACAGCACACAAACCCAATGTTTTCATCTTCTTTTGATACTAATTTTCAAATTAATGGAGACTTTAACTAAGTTGTCTGCTATAGAAAAACCTGTAACATTCCAAATCAAACAAAAGCACTTGTCCTTCAGTCTTCATTTTGATGAAAGGTCTCACTTCTTTTCACACCTGTTGATGTTTAACTGCATCAGTTGATGAACGACGAGTCAAAGGCTTGATGATATCTGCCAGTTTCCTGTTCATCTCAGATTTTGTCTGTTGGGAAATGCTCCATCAGGATTTCTGTAAATAAAATTTAAGTTTAAGGTGCATTCGTTTTTACTTTCAGTCTGCTTTTAGCTACCATCAGTTATAATATAGATTTAAACAAGGAATGTCACAGTTGAAACAGTGTATACCCAGACCAGACAGCCTCCTTCTGATCTCTGAGGGACTGAACTTTTTCCTTGTAGTTGGATCTCTGGCATGAGTTCCCACTCTTTCCAAGGGAAAATGTTCCACTTTTATGTAAATGTAACTAAACATGGCCGATTTTGCCAAAAATAACAAATGGGGATATCGTTAGTTCCAAGCACAATTTCCAAATGTTTCGTATTCAAATAGGTCTAGAAATGAAGTTGAAACTCATCTTCTTTTCTTATAAAGTGAAACAGGGGAAAATATCCGCCCGAGGTGGGACTTGAATCCGCAATTTATTTTTTTACCACCTCATCACTAAGTCCAGTGCTCTACCTTCAGAGCTAACCGGGTGATGACCGATCCCTGGTGACCTCTACTTATATATAGATCAATATACATATGTTTCTCTACATAAATTCAGTGCCATAGTTTTTAAGCGTTTGAAATGTCTTGATTTTAAAGTAGTTTCATATCATGTGTTTGCTCAGACTGTCTGACTGGGATATGCACTTTCTTTCTCTCTCACACATACACTTAGATTTAATAACGTTCTGACAAGCTCAGACATAATAAACACACTGTTTTGTAATTTCACTCTTCAGTGGTTGTTATATTCAAGTAATTCTGCTCAATTTTAGTCCTCCATACACTCAAAGGTGATGCTTGATTACAAAATATAGAGTGATTTTGACCTAACACTACCGGTCGGTCACTTTATCCTGACACCAGCGAAACCAATTGCAGGGATTATTCTGTCGCAGAATGCAAGTGAGAGAAATTCTCTCATTTGTCAAAAAAAAGTGAGAGATTTTTTTCGACGATGAGAGAAATTTTAATTGGTAGTCTGTTTGTACCAACAAGCACTACTGCTATATCTACTGCTTGAGAATTTTGTGTAAATAAAATTTATATGACATGGAACTGTTATTCTTCTTCTCCTCATCGAAATCTAGTGAAAAGATTTAATCCATACCATAAATTGATAGTTTACCGCACGCGCCATTAGCGTATATGTTATCGGCAGATTCATTTTCGTCTGTAGAGGGTCAGTTCGCGAAAACTAGTGACAAAAATTATCGGCGCGGTTACGACGATAACTAAGGAATAAAATGAACGATATTTTGGTGCATTGTGCAGTTATTCAATCCAGTGAAGGGAAATTACATTCCTGTTTTCGAAAGAAAGTACGATCCAATGACAGAGGACAAAACGTGTACCGGGCCGACGGTAATCCCTGCTGGTCACCCATCCAGATTCTAACCTCACAGGACGTTTGCTTAACCAATTAGTCTATGTGCGGTCTGGTACACGTTTTATTCTGAACCGGATGTGTTTTGATTTTATATACAAAATTCGGAACTCTCGGTCCTTTCCGTTTATTGGTTTGCTGTTATACTTATTGGTGCGCGGGATGCTGCGATTACAATAAGGCGTTTGACGAAATTGATCAGAAATGTTTGTAAATATCGGAAATAAATCGAGAAGAATAAACTTTAGCTCGCAAGTATCTGAGAAACGAGTGCGAGAAATATCCGCGTTATACAAATTTTGATGCGATATCTGTCATTTTCGTGCGAAATATCGCGGCCCAGAATGATCCCTGCAATTGTTACTAAATGCTACATGTAACCCAAAAACCCTAACTGTCAAGGAGGGGAAGTCATTAAATTTAACTACTAATTTTAAGTATTTGGTTTGACCTGGCCGGGGAATGAACCCGCAACCTCCTGCACTAGAACGGGACGCTCTACCACTGAGCTATGTATGCACACCGTGTCAGTGTTGATCATCTAAAATAGAAGTATTCTTG
Source organism: Gari tellinella (assembly GCA_922989275.2). Classification (NCBI taxonomy): domain Eukaryota; kingdom Metazoa; phylum Mollusca; class Bivalvia; order Cardiida; family Psammobiidae; genus Gari; species Gari tellinella. The sequence goes on from OV277857.1 coordinate 107,572,958, forward strand.
TTTAATATTTCGGCAGTCTTTACCTTGTGCAATGGTAACTGAGCTTAGGCCACCTCAATATCTCTCCATGAATCTTTAAATAAGATTTTTCAACAGTGTTGTAACTATTCTATTGGTTAACTCATGGAATCTGAAATAGAGATATGTTTTGATAAAATTAAATAATGTGTATCTAGATCTAAAGTTGAGTTTTGAAAAGATAGATAAAATCACATCTAAATAACTTGTTTACCACACATTAAACTCTAATTAACTTGTTTAAACTAAAAGAATGTATTTAAGAAAAACAATCAAATACGGGACAACCTATTAAAAATGTTGAAACGATTTTCTCTATCCAACTATACACTGCAATCACTATTCTATAGTGTGTAGGCCGAATCAAACCAGTTACGATTTGACTTGGGACGAATTGAACGGCTACGATTTTCAGTATGGGAGATTGTATTCTGTATCTGTCTACCAATTGCACTTTTCAAGTGATGGATTAGGTAAATAAATATTTGCAGCTTCGACTTGAACACCTATCTACTGGATTAAATATAAATACATGTAAATGTATCTGCATTAAATCTTATATTCTAGTAGGATCGACAAAAACAACCAGGCAGCTTGCGTGCGATCTTCTCATCTGAATATTACAATTTATACACAAACATACAAGTTGAAATACACAATTTACCTTTAATTAAAACACACAGTGTCCGCGACAGCGTGTATGAGCCATACAATAACACACTAGGTGTGATTTCTTGGTAAAAGCACGGACATTCTTGTATCGTTGTGTCATATCTTCGTTACGAATTTTTCGAATTTCGAGACCAACAGCAGGCGCATGCGCGGAACGGAGGAGACAGCGAAACTTCGACCCCATTGAGTTTCGGCCTTTCACGTAAATAAGGTGTCATTATTTCTGCTAAAAACAGGGAATAAACGTGAATTATCTCTGAAATGATATTATGTGCATATTAAAACTGCCGAAAACGTTGAAGAGAATTTAAAATTGTTCTTCCCTTAAAGTTAAATGGCTATTTCTTAAAATAATTTTCCAAGAATAAAAAAAAGGCAGCCCCCCCCCCCCCCCCCCCCCCCCCCCCCAAAAAAAACACTAGTGGGTGGGGTACTCGGTTTTCCTTTATTTGGCTATAGAGTCTACATGTATATATAGTGGAAACTTTAAAATTCTTCGTTTCTGAAACCACTGACTCGATTTAAAAATAATTTAATACAAATTATACATGGGTGAATCTATATCAGATAGATTTCTTCAAATACAACTTTAAAAATATTGCCTTAATGAAGCTGCAGTTCTGAATTGAATGTAATTTCACACAACTGATTCCTAGTTGCCCAACCAATTCGTAGAATTTATTTTTTATTTAAAAAATAAAAAAGCTTAAAGATTCAACATTTGGCCGCCAGTGGGAGGGGCAGATTAATTTTTCTTATACATATTATATGCATATATAAAGTGAAATTTAAAAAAAAATTCTTGTCTAAATTAAACTTCTGTTCAGTTCCAGATTGAAAGTTATTTTACACTGAAATCTCATGTGACTATCAGATTTTTAAAACAATTTTCCAAGCTAAAAATCATGGCACCAGTGGGTGGGGTAGATTTTCCTTACATGACTATAAATCTAGTAAAAATCTTCTTCTCTGAAACCATGGCACTGGTCTGATTAAAAAAAAAAGTTGATAAAATAATACCTGTGATAATTAAGTGACCCAGTCTATCAGATTCCTTTTAAAAAAAACAAAATTAACATCCAGTTGTAATTATGGTTGTCATGCCAACTAATTGAAAAAATAAAAAACTTCTTGTCAAAAACTACTGTCCTGCTGAAATGATTTTTTTGTTACAGAAATAATCATAGGTGACTAGATCTATCAGTTTTTTAAAAAAATTTTTTAAAACATTCCAAGCTTAAAAAATGGCCACCAGTGGTTGGGCCAGATATTCCTTATATGGCTATATTATAGTGAAATCTTTAAAAAAAAATCATGTCTGTAACTTCAGTAAAAAAACTTTAAAAATTTAATCTAAAGTTCTTCTCTGCGATTGTATACAGGGTCTGAATTGAAAATTCCGTTCCAACAAAACTAATTGAAAAAATAAAAAACTTCTTGTCAAAAACTACTGTCCTGCTGAAATGATTTTTTTGTTACAGAAATAATCATAGGTGACTAGATCTATCAGTTTTTTAAAAAAATTTTTTAAAACATTCCAAGCTTAAAAAATGGCCACCAGTGGCTGGGCCAGATATTCCTTATATGGCTATATTATAGTGAAATCTTTAAAAAAAAATCATGTCTGTAACTTCAGTAAAAAAACTTTAAAAATTTAATCTAAAGTTCTTCTCTGCGATTGTATACAGGGTCTGAATTGAAAATTCCGTTCCAACAAAAGTTTAAGTCGAAAATTCCGTGCCAACAAAATGATTAAGTACAAAAATCCGTCCATGAATGAAGACAAACTTGGAGATTCCGTTCCAAACAAAAAGTCTAAGTCCAAAATTCCGTCCAGAATAAAATTCCGCACGGAATTTTACTGATTTTCCGTACGGATTTTTTTTCCGTGTGGGGCGTAATGGCACGGAATTCTCATTTCCGTTCACTTTCCGCACGTAAAGTAGTGATTCCGTCCCATATCCGTCCCATTTCCGTCCCAAATCCGTCCCAAAATTTCGTACGGGTGATAATCAAAGACAACTGACTGCTTTACTGCTAAATTGAAAGATATAACTTATTTTTATCCTGGATTTAACAACCATCTGTATAAGTAAATGCTTATTGGCACTGAAGTGATTGGTCACTTAACTCATTATCCCATAAATATGCCTTTTATCCATTACTGCACAGAAGAAAGCAGTTCCACTTTATACAGTCATGAATATGAACCATCAGAAATATCTATATCCTAGCAGATTGAACTTTAAAGCAGGTTGAAAGTAAAGCAGAATATGCCTTAAGGCGCATTCTGCTTTACTTTCAACCTGCTTTAAGTGATCACCAGTCTTCAAAATTAGAAACAGGCTATGAGGGTTAATACAGGTTGACTGTAACATTATTTTTTACAGATGACTTTAGATTAGTTGAAGTCGCTAAAGTTATACATTCCCATATATATCAAAGTTAAAGCATGGCTAGACCACAGTTCAACTTTGAAATATGAGTAAGTTTGACTTATACAAGTTATTGCAATTTGACTGTATGCTGAAAATATTAATATACATTAAATAAAAGGCAACACATTGACAAATGGCTTTATCACATAATTATTTCTGGACTTGTTTCCTAAACAAACTTTCAACAAAACCGTCTTCAGGTTCTCTAAAAACATGCATTTTAATCACAATAAAGGAGACTGGTGTTAAATACAAGTGACATTTTAAAACAGGATGAAAGTAAAGCAAAACTCTCCCACTAGAGTTTTTTGCATTACTCATCTTGTTTTAACTCTTTCAACACCATATGCCTGTTTAAAATATACTCATGACATTTGCAAACAGTGTAGACACAGATCAGATGGCTCCTACAGGAGCCCTCTGATCATGGTCTACACTATTTACTAATTTAGACCAGTATTTATTAAACTAGCAGAGTTCCAAGTAGACTAGTTCTTGTTTGGTAACTAAAAAGATCCTTATAACCCACAATAGTTACTTAGTGTTGAAAGAGTTGAACACTGAAAATGCCTTTTGCTGAGTAGTACCAATACACATGTATTATGAGACAACAACAAATCTAGCTGACTTCTCTTGATTATGCTAGCAACTGTATATGGTAAAAGCTCATTGTTTTCAGTTTAATAAGCATCTTTGAATTTCCTCATCTCACAATAAACAAAATATTTGTGATGATTCTAACATCTACAATGAGAGAAATATTTAACATGAAAAGGGTTGAAGTTGTTCTGTAAATCTTTTACTGTGCTTGCTATAAAGAAGCATAGCTAACTCTAATTGACAGGTGGCAGCTTAATACATTATGCATGACAAAAGCAAGACAAACAGATCCTACATAGGCTTTCTACTTTGGTCTGGTCCTGCATTAACTCATTGACTCTTAAAACTTCTAATGGATAATTCCAGTTTCGTATATCTTTTACTATATAGGGCTGGGTTTTTTTACAACATTTTATGATGTAAAAACAAGTGCAGGCCCTGATCAAAGGGCTCCTACAGCAGCCCTCCAATCTTGGTTTACACTGTTTGTATATATATAAATTGAACTCTTCACAGGTACAATGATAGTGAATGACATACATGCGAGTCTCTAGGGTTAACTCTTTCCTCCCTGAAACTTTAAATGGACAATTCCAGTTTTAATTTTTTTCTAGTCCATTTCTGACTTTTAAGGGTTGTTTTTGTCAATGTTTGGCATTGTGACAAACAGTGAAGACCCTGATCAGAGGGCTCCTTTCGGAGCCCTCTGATCTGGGTCTTCACTGTTTGCATAGGACATGTGTACTATGCACATGTACACTGTTTGAAAAGCACGCCTATATGAGGGACTAGGGTTCAAAGAGTTAAGCTTCCACATAACTTGAAGATTGCCTATGCATTTGTTTTCTGTGCACTTGAACCCATTACCCATTGCTCGATTCTAGTTTTCAAAACAGGTGATCAATTGAAGCAGGCTAAAAGTAAAGCAGAATGCTTCTAAGGAGCAGTCTGTATTACTTTCAGCCTACTTTAAGCTCCCAACTGGAAAGGTACTTGAACTGTCTTTAAACTTTATGTTCAGAATTTTCTTGCTGGGGAGAACTTTACTTAGTGCACTAAATGGGTTAAAAGTTTGAAAAAGTGCTCATTTAATAAAGGTTAGTATTAAATGACATCTCATGTAAGATCCTATAGTTCATATCTCATATATCCCACAGCATACATGATAAACTTAGGCTTCTGTGTATAATACTTCAGCAACCCTTAAATGAACAACGCTTCCAACAAAATTGAATTAACAGCCATAAAAGAAAATACAGTAATTGAATATAAATCACAAATTGAGGCCTTACATGGTTTTTGAAAAATACTTTAAATAGTTATCTTGCTACAATCACACTGTATAGACGTAACGGGGATGCTGCCGTCATTACGTTGAAGCTCGAGTCAAGTCAACGTTGAAGCTGGTAAACAAAGATGGCGCCGCCTATGCATTTGGACGAGGTAAGCACATAAACTGGTTTTTTGAGAGAGTGTTTCTTTGAAATATCAAAAAAGGAACAGTGTCACGGAATGACCCGGTTCTATCTCCTTGCTCAGGTGTTGTCGTCTCGTTGGATAAACGCTTGTTAACGAAGTTTAGCCAGAAAAAGTTTTGACAGATACAGGAAATCTTGAAACACTTGGTGTCTAGACCTCTAAAAAAGATGTTGTTTTCTCATTTCTGGATTGCTATGCATACCAAAAGATCCCCTAACGGACTGTTTTGATAATGTGATACAAAAAGGCCTGCTGTAGTGCGTAGTAAAACATATTTTGTCAATTTTAATAGGGAACGCACTCCGCTGCCGAACACGAGGCAACGTTGATACTGCTGGATGAAAAAATGGCAATCAAGTTTAAGTGGTTTTTTGTCTGTTTGAGACATGTAAAAGATTAATTTATGTTAGTTTGGACTACGACGCACATATACGCCTTCTGTCTTTTAAAAGGCACTGTCATATAGGAGATGCCAAACAATAATCTAGACTTATCTGTTCCTGTATGTCACTTTTTGTGTAATGTAAAATAAACAGTGTCTTCGTTGCAATTATTAGTTATCATTTGTCTCAACTCACTCTTGTCAATTTGTGAATACAAACATCTTCTAAACCATTATGTCTTTGAATCGAAATTTAAACATATTGGTAAAATGAACTTGTTGTCGCTATTAACTCATTCACCCCTGAAACTTTTAATTGACAATTCCAATTTCAATATTAGTCTAGTCTATTTTGACTGTTTAATATAGGGTTGAATGTAGCATAATAATTCAAAATGACAAACAATGTCGACCCTGATCAGAAGGCTCATTAAGAAGCCTTCTGATCAGGGTCTACATCGTTTGCATTGGACATGCGTAGTCCTCATAGGTACACTATTTGTAAATGACGAGTATACTCATCGTTAGGGTTGAATGTGTTAAAGATATGAATAAGATATATATTTGTTCAAAATTCAGGTAAAGTAATACAACGCAGATGGGGAAGCGTTACCAGAAAGTCAGCCTTTGGTTGAACAGGCCAAAGAAACGTCCAGTGGCATTCGCGACACCTCGAAAAAATATGTGTGCTAGTCGCCCAAGAACTCCAAGCACTATCAAATATGGGACAAGTCCATTCAAACCACATGGAACCGTTAAATTAACCCCATCAAGAAAGACCTCGAAACACGCTCTTTCACCACAGTCAAGACATATAAGCAGAAAAAAACTTAATCTAGAGTTCAAAGAAGTTGAACAACATTTTGTGCCTGAAACGTAGATTCCATATGACGCAAAAGAATTCCTTGAATTAGCAAGTCATTTCGAAGTGCTTAAATAACTGCCGAGTGGGGGATTACTGATATACTTGATTCAGTTCCTTACTTTAGTTAAAGAAAACAGGTACCCTATGAAAAACATCGCACTTCTACTGTTGCGAGAAACTGTACGATGGTAAAATTCTTTGACCACCCATGCAATGTGGTACTTGGAATATCGACTATTTCACGGTAAATTTCTTTGTTTAATGTCGGAACTGAAGTCTATTGGAAAGTTAACTTCAGAAAATAAACGATATTGTGATAGATACTCAACAATCAGAAAATAATTTTGCGGTACCAAGCGCGGGGTAATTATTCGTGTCTGATATTTTCTAGAACAATATAATGGAAAGGAATCATTTTAGGCCAACCTAAGGGCATATTTTTGCTTATTTTAACTATTGAATAATATATCTTAATACATCTTAATTTCGATCTTAGAATGCATAAGGGTCAAGTCCGAACAATGCTACACAAGAGTTATTACTCGTTGTTTGGTGAGCTATACTCTTAAAAATATAAATAGGTGCACAGCATTAAAAAATGGTCTTTAAACAGACAAAAGCCACTTTAATTAGATTGCCATTTTTTCACCCAGCAGTATCAACGTTGCCACATGTTCGGCAGCGGAGTGCGTTCCCTATTACAATTGACCAAATATGTTTTACTACGCACTACAGCCAGGCCTTTTTGTATCACATTATCAAAACAGTCCGTTAGGGGATCTTTTGGTATGCATAACAATCCAGAAATGAGAAAACAACATCTTTTTTAGAGGTCTAGACACCAAATGTTTCAAGATTTCCCGTATCTGTCAAAACTTTTTCTGGCTAAACTTCGTTAACAAGCGTTTATCCAACGAGACGACAACACCGGAACATGGAGATAGAACCGGGTCATTCCGTGACACTATGCCTTTTTTGATATTTAGAAGAAACACTCTCTCAAATAACCAATTTATGTGCTTACCTCGTCCAAATGCATAGGCGGCGCCATCTTTGTTTACCAGCATCAACGTTGACTTGACTCGAGCTTCAACGTAATGACGGCAGCATCCCCGTTACGTCTATACAGTGTGACAATGAGCGTTATGTTCGTGTAATACTACATACTGTACTGATCCTAAGTACTGGGACAAATAGGCCTGGGCAAACAGTGTAGACCCTAATCAGACTGCTCCATAGAGTCTACACTGTTTGCTACTCAGTTTGAAACTTTCGGACAAATTACTGTTTCTTGATAAAAAAAACCAATTTTGTTCAAATTAAACAATTACAGCAGTTCTACAGGGTGTGCCAGTTTTTAGGATCTTACAGTATTCAATGGCAATGATACATGGTCAGTACATTTCTTGATGGCTTAAATGTATACAATAAAACCTTTCTATTACTACCACACACGTATGCTAATTATTAGATGTTTACAACAGGCGACTGATTAAAGGAAGGTGACACTAAAGCAGAAAGCTCCTATAGGAGCTTTCTGTTTTACTGTCACATTGCTTTAAGCTGTCACCTGTCTTTTATACAATCAATTAGCCTTCGTTTTAGTGGTCATAATAGAGAGGTTTTACTGTACTTTAGTATGAAATCAGTCACATCATCCGAAACAGGACTTTCACACATTGCAAACAGATGTCCCTAATCAGTTATCACTTTCAGAACTGCACATAGTGGAGAAGACATTGCTCTTCCCTGATTAATTAAAACTAAATGCAAACATATTGCAATAAAATGACGATAAAAGTTATTCAATTGCTCTTTTCTAATAGTTTGACGTCTACAAGCCTGTAGAGGTAGAAATATTAGATAAAAACTAAACAATGATTTTATACATTTTTTTTACTTATATAGGCACTAATATTAAAAAATATATTATAAAAGTAAAAACATACCCTACAATCAGCTATGCGCGAAAGTGCACAGTGTGCCGCCATAGTAGTTATTGACAAGCGCTACATTCATTGTTTGATTGCAGTAAAGGTGTTAATTGATGTTTGACACGTTGTTGTGACAGTTAATCAGTAATCCCTTCACTGTCTCGCCCCAGATACGCTGGTTATTTGCCAACACAGTGTTGATCCTTATGAGACATGTAATATGGTTTCTGACTAGGCTCCAGACTTTTTTCTGATGTGAAAACACACAAAAAACTTTGAGAAATAAAAGCAGACAACATTTGCAGATGACATCTTTGTAGATCAGGAGGTTGATGTTACTTATACATGTAGATCTGTTTCCTACCTGTATCCAAAATGGTATTGTATACACGCTAGATGAGTTTTTGCTGTCGTGTGTTTCTTGTTTTATCATAGTCTCGTTGACTTATTTCGTTAAATTGCAATTTACACAATTTCTGAATATTGTTATATTAAACCAATTTACGTACGACATTATTTTGGTTTGTTTTCTACTTTTCATTTTCACTTGTCATTGATATATATCAATGTATATACATACATTTTAATAGAGTTCGTGTTACACATTACGTATATGAATATATTGCCTATGTTAATAATGACAAAATTGGCAAATCCTCATCATTCAGTTCTCATCTTACAGCGTCTCGCCCATCCAGCGTGTATTGTCCAAGTGAAATGGCATCCGGCCATTCAACACCATCTTATTCGCCAACTGAATAAATTACAGTTAAACCCCTCTTCTATTACGACCACTCTAAAGAAGGATAAAGACATGCGACAGCTTAAAACAAGGTAACAGTAAAACAGAAAGTTCATAAAGGAGCTTTCTATTTTACTGTCACCTTACTTTAAGCAGTCATCTGTTTTCAATAGTTAATAATTAACACATTGTCAAGTTAGTGATCGTAACAGAGAGGTTTTACTGTATTGTATATGGATTCATTTTACACTGCCAAAATCTCGAACAGTCTCATTGTATATTGTAATCTGCTGAAACATTGTCAGCTGCATAGTTATTTTTGTTTGTTTTGAACTCTGTTTTAACGTAACTTGAATTGAAATAACTTTAACTGCAGGTGTCTTACAGTTTGGGTACTGAGCAGACGCCAGGTGACTCGGCATCGGATCTGGATCCAAGCTGTTTGTTAATTTCTTCTATAAACATCATATCTTTGCTGTAGTGGTGAATTAGAATATCCGTTTGTACGTACACTTAGAGCTGCTTAACCGTGGATGTTATGTTGTTTATTTAATATAAATTATGTTTTTTTAAATACATTTATGAAGCACTTTTGCCTCAATGTATATTCTTTACGTTAAGGCAATGGTTATTATATTCATCATATTAAGCATGTTTAAGATCTGTTGTACATTATTGCATCTTTTGGGGAATGTAGTGAAATGGTCCAAGGATAATTAATAGAAAACATGACCACACCAGCACTTGAACAGTAGAGAAGACTTTATTCTTTCCCAATAAATGAGTATACGCTCAAACTTTCTTTCCCATTGCAAACGGTTTGGAGCCAGATCAGACGCCGGGTTGCCCGGCGTCTGATCAAGCTCGAAGCTGTTTTGCACTCAGTCAGAATTAAAACAACCAACAACATTGCAATGCCTTTGCCTTTCATTTTGCGTTTAAATGGGAAATAAAACGTCTTCTTTATTACACAAACTTTTTAAGGGACAATTGACACAGTAGCAGACACACAGACCAAACATTAACCAGGGGCGTGGATGCTTCTGTTAGACACAGACATTGGTCGTATTCGAATCAGGGCAACTATCGCGTTAGTTGGAATATTTGTCAACAAGTTCTATTCGAATCACGACTTGATGTTTTCCGTTGACAAAATGTTGTCAAACCCTAAAATCCAGCGTTGATTTGAGTCACGTGACCACGTTTATACCACGTGATTAGTGTCTCTAGATAAAACAAACATAAAGACCCTCTCAATTAATCGATTGGATCCAGATCACATGGCATTATGTGCATATATAAAAATTGGGAGCATTACGACTGTTTTAACGGGTGTTTGATTCATTTCCATTCGTCCGGAAGTACAAAGTTTTCGTTGACTACAATTTCTATTCGAGTCGGGCCAAAATCGTTGACATCAGTAAATCTTCGCGCGTTTGCTCCGCCCACTTTTCGTTGACCACAAACTCGATGATTCGAATACGACCACCCAGCCAGCATTCTATATCGGGCCGACATCGGTAAGATATCGCTCTCTATATCGGGCCGATGTCGGGTCCAATATCGGCTGCAAACGGAAAAGATGTCGGCCCGATGTCGGCAGGGTATATCGGCCCGATATCGGTTTGTTGTCGGCACGATATCGGTTGTGTATATATCGGTTTGATGTCGGCCCGATATCGGGCGGATATACCCTGCCGACATCGGGCCTACATCTTTTCCATTTGCAGCCGATATTGGACCCGATATCGGCCCGATATACATGCTCTTTGTTAATCGGGCCGACATCGTATTGATGTCGGCCTGATGTCGGCTGTATCAAATATTGGTTTGACATCGAATCGATGTCGGCCCGATATTGTTCCGACATCATATCGATGTCGGCTATGTCATATCGGTTTGACATCGATTCGATGTTGGCCCGATATCATAACATGTCGGCATGATGTCCGCTATTTCATATCGGTTTGACATTGATTAGATGTCGGTCCGACATATAGCGGTTGTCATCATGTCTGCTGCATTATATCGGTTGGACATCATATCAATATCTGTTACTCGGCATCTCATCTTCCACCATAGCTATTTCCATCAGACACTGTAGACACAAATGGTAGGATAAGGGTTGAAGGTCTGACAGAATTTCCAACATCAGACCACAATAACACTGATTACAACAATCATGTTTTACAAATAATGCAGCCAACAACATGAGAAAAAGGACTTTCAGGCTTAACTAAAAATGAAAGACAACAAAGCAGCTACTGATATACTGAATCAAAGGCCACATTGCAATTGTTCCAAATTAATTTTTCTTGGCATATAATGATAAAAAGCCCCAAAGTCCTTTTCATCATGATGCTAGATGTACATCCATGCAAGGGTAACTTTCTATAACCAACACAATGTTATATAACTACTTTTATTTACTTTTTATGTGTAGTAAATTAATACAAAGCATTAACAATTAAGTAAAGAAGTAGAGTAAAGCAGATTCACATCTTTAAAAAACTTACATGTATACATACAACATGTAGCTTGACCCTTTACCAGCATCATGTCATTACATATATTAGTATCATATTCATTCAGCTTGGGTCCTGATGAGATGCCAAGTTACTCAGCGCCTAATCAAGATCCAAGCCGTTTGACACTCACCCAATATCTATACCTAACTTGGAGCAAAAAGGTTTTAAAGTCAAAGCAGATGACTAGAGAACTTGTGCATGCACAGAGTTTTGAAGCAGTTAAAGGGTTACGGTTGATCACACCTAACGAGATCAGACAGAAATCGGCATGCTATGTATGTAGCAATCCACCCTGTTCGCCACATTACAGTACATTCCAAACTATGCTTAAATAGCACAGTTCGGTACGGGCCGACAGGTGACGAGAATGGCCAATCCATCTCGGTAGCTTACTGATACCAGTCCAAACTCATTAGGAGTCCTCAACCTTAAATAGATTTCTTTTTCAAAACATAAATTTAACATACATGAAAGGGTTTGCATGTTGAACGGATAGGTACGAAAAGTACATATGCAAACAGTTGGGATCCAGATGTAATGCTAAGTAACTTGGCGTCTCATCTGAATTCCAAAATGTTTTAAACCCCCCCCCCCCCCCAAAATTAAAAAAATTATGCATACACAAAGTCCTTTTTTCAGGATAGACCACCTGCATTAGTCGTTCCGTTGAATTATCTGGATCACTTGCGGTCCTCAGTCACTACCTAACAACAACAAACTCTACTCCGGCATTAGTCATTCCGTTAAATTATTTCTGGATCACTTGCGGTCCTCAGCCACTACTTAACAGAAATAAACACTACTTCGGCATTAGTCGTTCCGTTGAATTATTTCTGGATCAATTGCGGTCCTCAGCCACTACATAACAAATTCTACTCCAGCATTAGTCATTCCGTTGAATTATTTCTGGATCACTTGCAGTCCTCAGTCACTTCCTAATAACAAACTCTACTCCGGCATTAGTCATTCTGTTGAATTATTTCTGGATCACTTGCAGTCCTCAGTCACTTCCTTAGATAACAAACTCTACTCCGGCATTAGTCATTCTGTTGAATTATTTCTGGATCACTTGCGGTCCTCAGCTACTACCTAACAACAAACTCAACACCGCATAATTCCTTCCGTTGAATTGTTTCTGGACAGCTACTGAAAATATGAAAGCATTATATAAAGTATTACCAGAATTCATGATATTTTAAAAACAATTTGAGTTATATTACATGTACAGTCGAACTTCGATGTCTCGAAGTCGGTTTTGTCGAGCATACCCGTATTTCAAAGTTCAAACGTGGCTAAGCAACGTTTTAACTTTGAAATATGGGCATCTTCGACTTAACCGAGCATGAAATAATGCAGTTCATATATCAAACTATCAGATGGATCTAGTTAAACGTGTTCGAGATATCAAAGTTTGACTGTATTATGTTTAGGAGCAAATGCAAACAGAGCTTCAGATAAAGGAAGTATTTCTAAACCTAAATCTTATTCTGCATTAAAGCCTATATGGTGTTATAGTTAATTAGAATCGTCTCGATGAAATAGTTCTAAAGAGTAGCAACACCATAAGATTTGGTGCTGTAATGAGTAAGAAAATGTTGGATTTGTTCAGTTTACTCCCTCGACTAATCTGAAGCCCTGTCACGGTTGGGGGCAGAGGCACTGTTTATTGCTGCGATTGATTGTTTATGTACCGGTATGATATATTTTCCTAGTATTTACAAAATGACATAACTATCAGGTTTTGTTTGTAGATTTAATAAAAGAAAATACACTGATCACTAAAGTTTACTCTAGAAACTCTATCCTCAAAACATCAGATTGTTACCCGGAATGTGTGTAACAATTGATGAGAAAACTATGCAACTGTGACAAGGCCTTGACTTGAACGCAGACCCCTCACTTACAGGGTGAGTGCTCTACCGACTGAGCCTTCTGACCGCTTGCTCAAATCTCTCACCTGACCATATATTAAACGCAGACAGGTCTGCTACACATCAATCCTCTAGCTATATACAAGAATTTGTCCTGAATTCTTTAACTACATCAAGAACACTACTCGAGTTTCTTTTTATTATCTTTGTACACTTTGCGAATTACATCTTACATATCAATTATGCAGGTTATTTAAGTTGGGGGCAAAATTAATGTTTTAATTGGTAAGAGAAATATGCAAACCCCTCGCTTACTGAGCATTAAATTGCTCTACTGACAGAGCCATCTGACCGCTCTCACCATTTAACCATAATCTCAACTCGAGTACTACGTACATCACGGTACATGTGTAACATGGTGAGAAAAATATGCATCCAGACTGGGACTCGAACCCGGAGACCCCTTGCTTAATACCGGGCAAGCGTACTAGTCTCCCATATAAGCGATCTGGACCGCTTACACAAATCTCTCACTATTTACTATGGACTCAACCCGGCTACAATAATTAGAGTTCTGACGAGAAATATCATACCTAGGAGTAGTTAATTACTGCTTCGAGATCTTTCTGACTTAGTATTTTGCACTTACTTCTAACAGCAGCTTTCAATATTCCAAATGGTTTCTGGATTATCGTGCCATAACAGTCAAGCTACTTCACACATGTGCTCCCCAGCAACTGTGAACAGACACGCGTTACCGTATCGGCCACATGTGCTCTTTCCAACGACAAGTGACAGATTGATCTGTAAGAAAAATAATTGAAAGCATTTAATAATCATACATCACCTAAATTCATATCAGCATTCTATAAAAGTATACGATTTCGGCTTACATGTATATCATTATAAATTTAGCTACAAAATGTTAACCTAGACCCGTGTAACTGGTCAAAATGATCGCTATATATGCTGCCTTACAGGCTCTATATAATTTGTATAATATTGTTTCTTGTTTTGTTCAAAATAGTAACAATACATAAAAATCAATCCATAATTATAAGGTAAAAAGTTGTATTTTATTATATAAATCAGTTTACTCAACTATTCATCTCCTAAACCTGATTACAATAGTGAAAAAGTAAAATAACAGCACCTCTGAAATTTCTATCTCAAAATTCAAATCGATCATGTCGCGAAAATATGTGACAAATCTGTTTTAATAACTTTTTTGACAGAACTGACACAGCTAAACACTTGAAATATATTTTCTAATTAAAACAGATTCTATTACCTTAGCATTGGTGAAGACTGGGTGCAAATTTCACTTCCTTTGTTTACACAAAGCATCTTCATTTGAACTTGGAGAAAATGGCGGCAATGTTAACTAGAGTGATCTTTCTTGATTTTAGCAGTTATCTCCCTTGGAAATAGGGTAAAACATTGACTGGTTATGTCTAGCCGACGTTGGGCCGATATAATAAACCCGAGATACATATAAATGGGATGCAATTATGAAAATAATGTTTGCTCACACATACAAAATTGTTTTTGCAGGCCAACTGAACTGTCTTATTGTTTAACACAAATTTACAACAACACACCAATATCGATCCGATGTCGGGCCGATATTGCAAATAATGTGTAATGTCGGTCCGATGTCGACCCGATATTTCCAAACCGATATATAGAAAATAATAAAGTAGATCAATATCTGCTATTTGTTTATTGATAACTTACATCACGATGCTGAAATGGCTTCATTATAACCTTAATGAAACATTTAAAGAAAATATGCGATATCGGCCCTACAGCGTGCCGATATCGGCATGATGTCGGCAGGCTCTTCCGATATTCCGACCTTAAGCCGACATCGGCCCGATATAGGTGTGCTGGCTGGGCAATGATCATTCTCTTTTCCAGTCATCCGGGTATTTAAAGTCATACGCATACTCTCGCTCCTTCATTCGGATGGCGACGGTCTTATTCGGAGAAAAAAATAATTTAATTTTCGGTAAAATCACGCTTTTGGTAAGACCTTCGTAGAATTCATAGGACCTATTCAGATAATAATGAGCAACAAGAAATATCTTTAAAAAAGATATTCGGCGGAATGAGTGGTTGAACTAAGGCTATATAGATGGGTGTGCAAAATTGAATGAAATTGAGGTTTTCAAAGAATTGTAATATCTTGGATTGAAAAGCAAAAAGTAAAAGTATACAACTGAAACAGTAACTTTTACTTAAAATGCAAAACAATGCAAAACAACACAATAATTTAACTCATATCCTAGCTACTGGTAGGAGATCCTCACATTAATCTATTGTTCTATATATCAAACTTCATTCATAGAGTTTCTTGAAACAAACTATAGCATACACAAATGTACAGATTCAACATACTGCTGTACTTCACCATGGAGAAAGGATTTGTCCTTTCTCCATGACTTCACTCTTGTAAATAATGATGAAACCACACGATTGTGTTTAACTCACTTGAGGCCATTTATATATAATATTGCTTTTAATGTATGGTAAATGTGTACAAATAGTTAACAATTAACACAAATAATTGGTAGTAAACAATTACAAAACACCTTAGAGCTTCCTCTGTATATCTATAAAAAGATTTCAGATGTCATCTTAAAATAGAATCATAAGTGTGTCTCTAAATTTTACACTCACAGTCCATATCTGGGAAAACTGTAATTGGACATAGACCAGCCTACAGGGCTCCAGGTAAGAGGGAGTAAACTAAACAAATCACATTTATTCACTCCTTTCAGCACCAAACCCTATGGTGTTACCACTCATTTTGATTGTCTCGAAGAGACAATTCAAATGTATAGTGACACCACAGGGTTTAATGCACAAATAAAGATTTTAAGTTTTGAAATAATTCCCTTATCTGGAGCCCTGGCTACTATCCAATCAGACTATTCAGTTTCAACAGGTGCTCCCAATTCTAAATTTCTGATCAAATATAATTGGTTGAAATGTGTGGCCAAATAGAAAGTGTGGCATAGAAACCAGACAGCTCGGCCGAAAAAAGAATGAGATTAAATGTCCTGCTGCACAAACTTATGATGAGTTCGGGTTTGTTGTCCCCGAGTGCGCGTGCTCGCTAAGTGTAAATAAAGGGGGTATGACGTCACACTGGAAAAGAGAATAGTTCCGTCAGCGATATATGCGAAATTTGCTAACTTAAGTAACACAAATAACACATGTAAAGGTCAAAAAGTGTTATACCCGATTACCGTAACCGGAAGCACAATCAGTTTTCCTGCTTCGACACTAAAACAAAAAAATGGGCCGATTTGACCCGGTCCGATTTGGTTTTGGGCCGATTTGACTCGGGGTCCGATTTGGTTTTGGGCCGATTTGACCCGTTACCGCAAAAGTCCGTGTTGGAAGGGGCAAAGGTCCGTGTTGGAAGGGGCAAAGTTCCGTGTTGCGATTTTTGACGAAGGGGCAAAAGGCCGGAGGGGCAAAGTTCCGGTATTCGATTCCAATTGACTCTACTGAGTTAGCCGAGTCAAAATCCAAATACGTTTATGTTTAATTAATCAGTTTATATCTATTCATAGAAGTTCTGAAAACATGTGTTTAACATTTACTTGCAACGCGTTGGCCATCTTGAAAATTTGTGGCCATCTTGGAATTTTCAGATGGATAACATACTTTATTTAAAATGTAGACGCTGGAAATCATTTATGCCAATTTTAATGTTTGTGAAATGCTCTTTTAGGTATTGTAAGAATACATAATAAAATATATTTATGCGCTTATTTTGAGTAATGTTATAGCTGCCATCTTGAATCTACAAGTCCTATTGGATTTCAATTGACTATACTGTGCTTTCGGTGTCAAAATCCAATTACAATGTATTTAGATGTTTGGATCTTCAAAATACTTCTATTTATTGGCATTCTACACTGAAAACCTGTTTTGTACATTTGACGAGACGGACATCTTTAAAAATGGTTGCCATCTTGGAATTTTCAGGTGGATAGCCTGGTTGTTGTAAATTGTACATCATTTGTACCAAATTTGGTGCTTGTATCACCAAGTCAAGTATTTTTCACTTAAGCTGTCGGGCTAGAGGGGAGACACTGTTAAATATGGCATTTTCAGCAATTCAAAGGCAGATAGCTCTTTATCTATTAGTCCTATTTCAACCATAATCAAACTCATTCAAACTCTTGTGGCAATATACAATCTGAGCAAGTTTGAGAAAGATTGGATAAATATTGTGGCCTCTAGAGTGTAAACACTAAAATTGTTGATGACGAACGACAGACGCCAGACATTCAAGGATTGCAAAAGCTCACCCTGAGCTAGCCCAGGTGAACTAAAATCTGTACCAACAGAGATCAAATAAAGATATCAACAGGATTGTGCAAATATGGAATAGTTTACCAGAAAGTGTGATCTCTAAAGATGTACAAATATTTTAACAAATGTTGGGAGCACCAAGAAGTGAAATTTAACTATGAATCAAAATTAACAATCGGAACCAAACTAAATAACAAAGATAATTCAGAAATGGAGCTTAGACTAGTAGTATCTTAATGCCAGCTCTAAGAAGAGGATCTGTTAGTATCTGTAAGTTGATCAGAAGGCCTCTGGTTTAGGTCTGCACTTTTTGTTTAGGGTTCATCACAGGTAAAGCTTGAAAATGATGAGTATACTCATTACTAGGGGTTAGTGGCTTTAACATTTACCCCATAGCCTGTTTCTAGTTTTTAGGACAGGTGACCACCTAAAGCATGTTGAGAGTAAAGCAGAATGTGCCTTAAGGCACATTCTGTTTTTCTTTCAGCCTGCTTTAAGCTATTATCTACTAGGTACATATTTATGACTGTATAAAATGAACTATTTTCTTCACTGGAAGAATAAATTGATTGCACCAAAAGGCACTTGTATGGAGGAAGGGTTAATAAAGAAGAAAACTTAACAACAGCATATAGAAAACAACTTTTACTTTAATTTTACCTGGTACATCATTACAATTATACAATAACAATAACACATTTTTGGTATCATGCAATGCTTATCATAAAAGTATGTACAAACATACATACATGAATTTTCATCAAGATAGGTCCTTTTTTTCTTTCATATATCATATACGAAATCAGAACTAAATGTGTTATCTGCTTTTAACCCTTGAAGTAGTAGAACAAAATATATATCAATCCTTGATAAACAGTGTAAACCCAGATCAGAGGGCTCCTAAAGGAGCCCTCTGATCAGGGTTTGCACTGTTTGTTATATGCTATAATATTTTTTGGACAAGTCTCTCAAGTGTTAATGTTAACTAGTCATTTGTCAGAAAACGGACGAGTCCATTTTAAAATTCAGCTTGGTAAGTGTTTATGGTCACTCCTGGCATATCCTTTTGCTAGATGCACAACACAGTTTTTACTGTATCAGTCATAATCATTCAATGTTGTACAATAAAACCTGTATTCAGCAGCTGATCTTTTAAAGAAAAGCATAAAGATTTCTTTATACAGCTAACTGCTAGTCCTCTCTTCCTAGGTATGTTCATAAATCAAAATTCGTCCACAATGAACATATAGTATATCCTCTCTATTACGAACACAAAAAGTGTGTTAATTGTTAGGAATTTAAAACAGGTGACTACTTAAAGCAAGGTGACAGTAAAACAGAAAGCTCCTTGAGGAGCTTTCTGTTTCACTGTCACCTTGCTTTAAGCTGTCACCTGTCTTTCATACAATCAATTAGCCATTGTTTTAGTGGTCGTAATACAGAGGTTTTACTGTTTATCAACTGAACTATTACATTGGATAAGGACAATTGGCATTTTCTCCCAGATAAAACATGACTTGTGTCACAGAGATCCTACAAGAAATAAGTGCATACCCTGATCGGACAGCCCGATCAGGAGCTATCTGATCTGGGTCTACGATGTTTCCCAAAAGAGTCAATATCAGCAATTACCTAGAGAAGGGCTAATGCAGATAAAGGTAATGCAGAAAGATTCCTCTAAATTCTGAATATAGGTCCTCTGCTCAAGACATTGTCTGCTTTAATTCTGAAGTGGTTCTTACTTCTTCATGTCTGCAAATGTACAATCAGAGTGACAAGCTGCTACAATCCTTAACAGACACAGATTTACTGGACACCTGATCAGTATTCTAACTGTTTACAAATGCCAAGAAAACCAGGTAGTAGCACTCATAAGAGTTGCAACAAAATTCTTTCCAAACTCAAATACAGCAACTTAACTACCTCTCTATAACCACCACTAAAAAGAAGCCAAATTGATTGTATTAAAGACAGGTGACAGCTTAAAGCAATGTGAAAGGTAAAACAGAGGGTCATAAAGGATATTTCTCGCTTTTTGGGGGTGCTAGACCACATTTTGTTACTATAAATAGCAGTGCGGCAAACCTTGTCTGGTACGGTATTCTTCCGCCCGAATGGGTTTAAGCAAGGGAACGGGAGGTAACTCTTACAGAAATACCCTAAAACTAAAATTTGACCTCAAGCTACGTTCACAGAGAGAAATGTAATCGACAATTTTACAGTAAACTCTACACTGGCTGTGGCTTTCGACAATTCAATGATCCGGTGTTTAAACAGTGATTTATGTTGTTTTTGTTGATTGTTTCAAATGATTGAGTATCCGCGTAACGTCACGTTCTTATGTGACGTCATTGACGTCGGTTGTTGTTATGGAAGTAGAACGTATATAAAGGAAGAAATGATCGTTTCGATAACTTAAACTATTCAAACCGCTTGGATTCAATAAAAACCGTTTGTATTTCTGAGTTATGATCTAAAGTTGGACTCGTTTTCTTCTTAAAACGTGTGTACAAATAGATGTCAAAGCCAAGCTGAAATAGCGCGACCTTCAAACAGCTGTTTGTTGCTATTGGATATGGAATGTTTGATACGGGAAAAAAGTAGGTCTTTACAAATCCTTTAATATACTCGTTTTAAGAGGTATTTTAAGCGAGAAAAATAATCAAGCACGGCTTCTGGTCAAGACGGATGAGTCTAGACCCTCGGTCTGTCTGTTCCTGTCGGAATCTCGCTAAAGCTCGATTCCGACTGGGAACAGACAAACCTCGGGTCTAGACTCGTCCGTCTTGACCAGAAGCCGTGCTTGATTCTATTACTCTTTTACTTTCACCTTGCTTTAAAATGAGGCCACCATCTGCCTTAATCCTTTATTCCATAGCATGTTTCTAGTATTGAAGATAAGTGGCCACTTAAAGCAGGTTGAAAGTAAAGCAGAATGTGCCTTAAGGCACATTCTGCTTTACTTTCAACCTGTTTTAAGGTACCGTCTCCTAAAATATAGAAAATATTTCTTATGATAAATATTCACTGTCTCTTCGTTGGAGGAATAAATTAAATGCATAAAAATGTGTATCTAGAGTAAAGGGTTAAACACAAAATAATTATCACATTGTAGTAGTTGTAATTGAGAGGTTTAACTGTACAGTAGTTGGTAGTCTGCAAAATTAAGGTTTATTTTGGATGCCCTTTGGACATGTATTTCCTCTGGTTGTCAGAATGTTTAGAAGTACTCTGCTATTTTATTGATTTGAAAGGTTTATTAATCATAGAAAATATAGTCAACTATGAAATCCGTGTTGAAGACAGGTGGCTACTTAAAGCAGGCTAAGAGTAAAGCACAAAGTCTCTGCTTCACTTTAGCCTGCTTTAACAAACCACTTGTCTGGATGTTCGAAAACTTTCCTATATTTTAGCACTGTGATTGGACAACCATGCTGGCCAAAATGAGTGTCCAATTAAATCTAAGTTCTTAAAGCAGGTTGAAAGTAAAGCAGAATGGGCCTTACGGCTCATTCTGCTTTACTTTCAGCCTGCTGTCAAGTAGATACCTGCTTATTTCACATACTGTGTTGAGAGACATGAATAGGAATAGTAAGACCTCTACAAGACTATTCAGCAGAATGAGTATTACAACAATACATTCATTATATATACAGCAGTTTTCACCCAAATCTCACTCCTCACCATACAGTCAAGAACATTCTCTGGCATTCAGATAAGGTGAGGACAGTTAATCTTGTATTAAGTCATCTCCCAATAAAAGAGCCATGTGAAATAAGTACATATGGTTGCTTCATACAGGATAAAAATAATGCATAAAGCTACTACATGTACTTCTATCCTGGGGCCCGTCTTATGAAATGTCATACTACAAATATAAAATACAGTCTACACAACATGTCTGAGATTGTGTGTTGTCTATTGTAAACCTCTTGAACTTCGATTTTCTTCAAATATTGTTGTAAGTCAGATTCCAAAATTCTCAATCATTATTTATTTCTCCACCTTCCTGTGACATCCCTTTGGAATTGTCTTTTTAATTCCAAAAAGATGTCACAGAACAGGATTAGATGGAGAAATCTGAAATTAAATGTATTTTAAAGTTTTTGTCGTACGACAGACCCCTGCATCTAACAACTTATTGTCTACTTCACTGATTGCTTGCTTAATTCATTGAACCCTAGCTATGGAGAGTTCACTTGTCCCATTCAAACATTGTAGACCTAGATCAGAGGACTCTTAAAATTACTTGAAAATCAGATATTCTGAAATTGCAATTGATGTTAAATCTCTATTAGTCACTTATTACCATCAAACAAGGGGTTTGTGGAGGGCTCAGTGTTTGTGTCATGCTCCAAGAACTGCATGAAGCAAATAACAGCTTCTAATACAGTTGACCTGTAATTCACTGAAAACAGATTCTTTCCAGAATAATTCAGTTTTTTAATAGTTATATATGAGCTGTTCAATGAGAAAACCAGTCTTATTGTATTCCAAATAGTGTAGATCTAGAACTATCATGTATCAGAGATGCAGTGTCAGCAATGCTTAGCACTCACCTCCCAACTTGTTAACCGTTTTAGACCTTAACCTATTACCAAATATACAAACATTTTTACGACATGAGTTTATTTATCCACCATAGAAAATAGTTCCACATTATACAATCATGAATATGCACCATAAGAAACATTTCCTACAAACTATGGTCTTCTGCTTTACTTTAACTCTTTCCTCCCTGAAACTTTAAATGGACAATTCCAGTTTCCATTTTAGTCTAGTCCATTTCTGACTTTTAAAGGTTGTTTTTGTCAATGTTTGGCATTGTGACAAACAGTGAAGACCCTGATCAGAGGGCTCCTTTCGGAGCCCTCTGATCTGGGTCTTCACTGTTTGCATAGGACAAGTGTACTATTCACATGTACAGTGTTTGAAAAGCACGCCAATATGCGGGACTAGGGTTCAAAGGGTTAAGTGACCACTTGTCTTTAACTCTTTCAACAAAAATATACTACATGTAATTACATTTGCAAACAGTGTATATCTAGATCAGAGGGCTCCTACAGGAGCTCTCTGGTATGGGTCTACACTGTTTGCTAATCTAGACCAGTGTTTATTAAAGTACCCAGAATTCAAAGTAGACTTGTTCATGTTTTGGTAACTAAAATGATCTACAAGGGAACCTAATAGCCCACAGGAGTTACTTAAGAGTTGAAGGAGTTAAAACTAGAAACAGGAAATGAGTAATGGGTTAATTTGATTCCAAGATTGAGATGGTGGTTTGTCTTGGTCTACACAGTTTTGCAATGCAATAAATCTCATTTTATCATGGCAGAGCTCATGTAAGTTCATAACCATTTACAGATTTACTTTTGTCAGTTTCACACAGACCCCATGCAAACAGTAATGTACAAAAATAGTTCTATACATAAATATAAAACAGTAAAATAATTGATAAAAACAAACTAGGTGCTGTTTGAAGAAGAAAGAACAATTGACCCCCTTCACTGCCTTATCCAGAGTACAATTTGGTTATTTGCAAACAGTTTGGATCCTGATCAGACGCTGCATCACATTATACATGTCTGATCATAACTGTTTGACACAGTTTACGATATTAGTTTTATAGTCAGTCTACTTAACCCATTACCCCATAAATACGCTTTTTGACACCTTGAATTTATTCCTCCACTGAAGAAAATAGTTCAAATTTATACAATCATGGAGAGGTATCATAAGAAATATTCTCTTTATTCTAGCAGATGGTAGCTTAAAGCAGGTTGAAAGTAAAGCAGAATGTGCCTTAAGGCACATTCTGCTTTACTTTCAACCTGCTTTAAGTGGTCACCTGTTTTCAAAACTAGAAACAAACTATAGGGTAATGGGTTAACATTTAAATATGAGAAATAAAAGTAAAGAATTGTGTAAAGCAGATGATGTCAACACGGTAGTGAAGGGGTGAATAACAAGCTTTATTCAACAACAACCTACATGTATATAAAGTAAAATCCCTTTATTACCACCACTGTAAGATGGCTAATTGATTGTATGAAACACAGGAGACAGTTTAAAGCAACTTGAAAGTAAAACAAAAAGCTCCTAAAGGGGCATTCTGTTTTACCTTCACCTTGCTTAAAGCAGCCACCAGCCTTTAACACAAAATAATTAAGTTAATTTAGTGGTCGTAATAGAGAGGTTTTACTATACACTGGGAAGAATAATATTACAGTAAAACCTCTCTATTATGACCACCAAATTGTTGTTATTTTAAGTGTTTATGACAGTTGACTGCTTTAAGCAAGGTGACAGAAAAACAGAAAGCTCCTATTAGACCTTTCTTTTTTACTGTCACCTTGCCTTTAGCTGCTACCTGTCTTTTACACAATCAATCATCTTTGTTTTAGTGGTCGTAATAGAGAGGTTTTACTGTTTCCCCTTACAAATGGTTTAGTATTCCAAGCCCATTGCAAACAATTTGGAGCCAGATCAGAGACTGAATGACTAGGGTGCCTGATCAGACTCAAATTAAAACAAATCATCAACATTTTCACAATACTGTAATTTTCTTAATTTAATTGCAACCATTAGCATTTAGTTTTCCTCCATAGCCTACAGTGCAAATCATCTTAATCTGAATACAGCTGGTGACCTTTTAAAACAGGATGAAAGTAAAGCAGAGAGCTCCTTACAGAAAGTACTGTGTATGCCGTATCAGAAGGATAGAGGCGATTTCCACAGTTGGTCATGGGGGAGAGAATTATGTTTACTGTACATTTTCTGAAATAAATATTTTTTCACTATAACAGGTTTGGTCGTTATAGGTCTGCTCATGTCTATCAATAGATACAAACAAATCCTAACAAACTAAGATTGCACAGTCATAGATAAGTTCAAGTGCTCCAGATAAAGTGAGTATCAAACTACATTGTATTGCCTAAAATCCTTATGCCTCCACCAAACCTTATGATGTGATTACTTATTAGAATCGTTGCTTTGCTAGTAGTTACAACATAGTGCAGCGCTCCCTTTCTTCAGCAACACTCAATGGGAGACACAGATTGTGTGTGTTGTTCAGAGGGAGTCGTTATAGGGAGGGAAATTAGGACTTGGTTTATATTAGCAAACAGCTTGAATCCAGATCAGATGCCGCATAACACGGCGTCTGATCTGGATTCAAGCTGTTTGTCACTCACTATTATATTCATTCTATCAAAGCGTCCACTTTATATGTAACTTGAGGAAAACAGCAGACGGCAATTTTAAGCAGACCATATTGCAACATTAAAACGTTAGTCATACTTGTCCTGTTAAGGGAACAGCGGCAGAAGTCGTTGTAAGGAGGGAGTCGTTGTTGGGAGGGCCGTTGTAGAGAGGGAGCACTGTATATGTATTTGCAGGCCTGCCATAAGTTGATAAAAAAAATCCTAAGATTTCAAAATGTTCAATTTTTCAAGCCCGATTTTCCTGATTATACCTTTAACCCATAGTCTGTTTCTAGTTTTTAAGACACGTAATGCTTAAAGCAGGTAGAAAGTAAAGCAGAATGCGCCTTAAGGCGCATTCTGCTTTACTTTCAGCCTGTTTTAAGTTTCCATCTGTTGGAATAAAAATCCGAAGATTTCGGAAAAATCCGGAGAAATGGCAGCCCTGTATTTGATAGAGACATAAATGAGAAAACATAGGAAATCAGTGGTTTAAATACTCTTTATATGGAGCCCTGGATAACATTCAAGTAAAACAAAAGAAAAATACTATTCATTGATTAGTACACTTTGATTGCACATGCTCCTATAACGTAAACAAGAGTACCTAGTTGCTACTATACATGTCAGATTTAACAAATGAACAAAGGGACATAACTCAGTGAGTTATGGACATATGTGTTGTCAGAGCTATTGTGATAGTGAACCTTCCTATCAAGTTCGATGTAAATTTGTTGAGAACTAATTGAGATGTAGAGTGCATGACTCTCACTAAAGACATGCAAGTCCTATAGGAGCTTTCTGCTTTACTTCCATCCTGCATTTAGTTGCCATATGTAATATAAATACTCATATTGTGTGTCCTTCTCATTGGCTGCTTAACACAAATTTAATAGTACAGTAATCTTCATCTATTACACTTAACCAATTACTCCATAAATATGACTTTTTACACCTTAAATCAATCTGTCTATTGGTGAGAATAGTTCAAATCTATACAGTCATATATTTATATGCAACCTATGAAGTATTTTCTATATCCTAGCAGATGGTAGCTTAAAGCAGGCTGTACATAAAGCATAATGATCAGGATATGGAGTAAAGGGTTAAGGTCTTGAATGCAGCTGACTGCTTAAAGTAAACTGAAAGTAAAGCAGAACTCTCCTGTAGATGATATTTACCTAACTGTAGAACAACTTAGAGCTTTCACCTGTATCTAATATCACTAATGTGTTCAGTTTAAGCTGTTGTAACAATTTGATTGCACACTCCCCAAGTTAATCTATAAATGCTTAATGTACCTTAAACAGGATATATACAAACAGTGTGGATCCAGATGAGATGCTGCAAAATAAGTTGTCACATCAGGATCTGCACAGAATGATTTAATATTATGTAGCATTCATACATTTGAACAAAAGGCATTTAAACATCAGCCTTATGCAAAGTGACCACTATATAAAGGGTTATTAACAGCCTTAAGCTATTACCCAATAGCCTATTTCTAGTACTGAAGATAGGTGCCCACTTTAAGCAGGTTAAAAGTAAAGCAGAATGTGCCTGAAGGCACATTCTGCTTTACTTTCAACCTGCTTTAAGCTACCTTCTTCGAGAAAATATAAATTATTTCTTATGGTATATATTCATAAATGTACAAATTAGAACTATTTTCTTCAGTGGAGAAATAAATTAAAGGTGTTAAAAGGCGTATTTATGGGGTAATATGTTAATGTAGGTGGTGGTTTAATGCACGGTAAAAGTAACACAGAAAGCTCCTGTAAGAGATAAGAGTTTTCTGCTTTACTTTTATCCAGCATTCAGCAGTCATCTCTGCAATAATCCGTTACTGAACAACTAGTGCCTAATTTTGATGAAAAATGTACACTTAACCCTTTCCCCCATAGAAGCGCCTTTTAGTGCATTCAGTTTATTCGTCTGCTGACAAAAACAGTTCCAATATATACAGTCATGAAGATGTATCATAAGAAATATTTTCTTTATTCTAGCAAGTGGAAGCTTAAAGCAGGCTGAAAGTAAAGCAGAATGCGTTCAAAGGCGCATTCTGCTTTACTTTCAACCTGCTTTAAGTAGTCGCCTATTTCCAAAACTAGAAACGGGCTATGGGGGAAAGGGTTAAAGCACGTTGAAAGTGATGCAGAATGGGCCTTAAGGTGCAGTCTGCTTTACTTTCAACCTTCTTTAATATAGAATATAGAAAGTATGTCTAACGATACAAATTCATGACTGTTTAAATTGGAACTTTATTCTTAATTGGAGAAATAAATTAAATGCTTAAATATGTACCTCTGGAGTAAAGGGTTAAAGGGTGGTCATTGAACACAATTTTTACTGTATTTGTTTGTTTGTTTCAATATACATGTACAGTGGAGAATCTGTTATTCTTTCCCGTTTAAACGCAAAGCAATAAAACGTAGAAAAGAACAACTTTTGGACAATTCTGATAATTCTTGTTTATCATGGTGGCAAACAGCTTGGAGCCTGATCAGACGCCGGGTTACCCAAACTGTTTGCACTGCAAATAATAGTTTTAGTGTAAACGCGTTTATTTGGAAAGAATAACAGATTCTCCACTGTACTGCTATAAACGCCTTTAGGGTATTACAAGCAGGATCACATATGAGGTTCACCAGTGACTGTATCTGGCTGGTCACTTTATCCTGACACTGACGAACCAGTCGTAATGCTAACCCAAAATCCTGAGCGTCAAGGCAGAGGGCCATTACTACCGTTTTAACGTCTTTGGTTTGACCCGGCTGGGGATTGAACTCGCAACCTTCCCCATTGCAAGCGGGCGCTCTACCACTGAGCCATGCAGCCGGTTATGTCCCTATCTTTTATAATTACTTCTTTTGACAATTATAACGGAATAATTAACAATATTCAGGACTACCATTGTATGTATCTAACATGACACTAATTACGGTAACAAGACTATAATTCACTATCTCATGAACACAAAACACATAAAAAAGAGATTTCCTACAATGAAAATATTCTCAATTCCTTGCATTGTAAAGTGACTGACTTGTTTAAATATTAAAACTCAGATCTGGTAATAGTAAATGAAAATTGAATGACAAGACTTAAACAAATACAGTAGAACCTCTCTCTATTACAACCACTAAAAAGAATGCTAATTGTCTGTATAAACAACAGGTGACAGCTTCAAGCAATGTGAAAGTGAAACAGAAAGCTCCTACAGGAGCTTTCTGTTTCACTTTCACATTGCTTTAAGCAGTCACCTGTCTTAAAGGACTAATATTTGACACAACTTAGTGGTCGTAGTAGAGGGGTTCTACTGTACATGTGAGTTTCAATTATCTCGTACATGCTAAAGTAGAAATACAGTCAAGTATGTACTCAGCCACTTTTCTTTCACTTTGAAGAGGCACACTGATAATCAAAGACAACTGACTGCCTTACTGCTAAATTGAAAGATATAACTTATTTTTATCCTGGATTTAAAGGGACTCGCAACCGGATGGTGTACTTGTCAAAATAAAATAAAATACTCAAATAAAAGCAAATTTGTGGCATTATTTGGCTTCTGACATTAAAAAAATATGATCAGTCCAAAAAAAGTCTCAAGAATCGTCACCGAATCTTAGATTTTTAGATATTTTCCATCGTTTTTCTATACCGACTAGTAGACGGTATAGTTGTTGTTGTTGCTTCTCTACACGGGCTCAGACATAAACACGAGCCGAATTACGAAGTTGTATGCACTTTCGATGGCTCCACATTGAAATACGTTAAATCGATCCGAGATAAACGGATAGTTTCCGTGGTCCATTGGTCTAAGCGGTTTCCCCTATTTTGCCTTCTGTCCGCCAATGCCGGGCCCCGGGTTCGAATCCCACCAGAGACCAATTTTTTTTTTTATTGAAATACATTTTTTTAAACAGAATTTCTTATCCTAAACTAATTCTTTACCATTTATATAAGCGTTTGACACATATTTACAAATTACTATTTTTAATGCACGATCTGGTTGCGAGTCGCTTTAACAACCATCTGTATAAGTAAATGCTTATTGGCACTGAAGTGATTGGTCAATTAACTCATTATCCCATAAATATGCCTTTTATCCTACTGCACAGAAGAAAGCAGTTCCACTTTATACAGTAATGAATATGAACCATCAGAAATATCTATATCCTAGCAGATTGAACTTTAAAGCAGGTTGAAAGTAAAGCAGAATATGCCTTAAGTCGCATTCTGCTTTACTTTCAACCTGCTTTAAGTGATCACCAGACTTCAAAATTAGAAACAGGCTATGAGGGTTAATACAGGTTGACTGTAACATTATTTTTTACAGATGACTTTAAATAGATTAGTTGAAGTCGCTAAAGTTATACATTCCCATATATATCAGAGTTAAAACATGGCTAGACCACAGTTCAACTTTGAAATATGAGTAAGTTTGACTTATACAAGTTATTGCAATTTGACTGTATGCTGAAAATATTAATATACATTAAATAAAAGGCAACACATTGACAAATGGCTTTATCACATAATTATTTCTGGACTTGTTTCCTAAACAAACTTTCAACAAAAACGTCTTCAGGTTCTCTAAAAACATGCATTTTAATCACAATAAAGGAGACTGGTGTTAAATACAAGTGACATTTTAAAACAGGATGAAAGTAAAGCAAAACTCTCCCACTAGAGTTTTTTGCATTACTCATCTTGTTTTAACTCTTTCAACACCATATGCCTGTTTAAAATATACTCATGACATTTGCAAACAGTGTAGACACAGATCAGATGGCTCCTACAGGAGCCCTCTGATCATGGTCTACACTATTTTCTAATTTAGACCAGTATTTATTAAACTACGCAGAGTTCCAAGTAGACTAGTTCTTGTTTGGTAACTAAAAAGATCCTTATAACCCACAATAGTTACTTAGTGTTGAAAGAGTTGAACACTGAAAATGCCTTTTGCTGAGTAGTACCAATACACATGTATTATGAGACAACAACAAATCTAGCTGACTTCTCTTGATTATGCTAGCAACTGTATATGGTAAAAGCTCATTGTTTTCAGTTTAATAAGCATCTTTGAATTTCCTTATCTCACAATAAACAAAATATTTGTGATGATTCTAACATCTACAATGAGAGAAATATTTAACATGAAAAGGGTTGAAGTTGTTCTGTAAATCTTTTACTGTGCTTGCTATAAAGAAGCATAGCTAAATCTAATTGACAGGTGGCAGCTTAATACATTATGCATGACAAAAGCAAGACAAACAGATCCTACATAGGCTTTCTACTTTGGTCTGGTCCTGAATTAACTCATTGACTCTTAAAACTTCTAATGGATAATTCCAGTTTCGTATATCTTTTACTATATAGGGCTGGGTTTTTTACAACATTTTATGATGTACAACAAGTGCAGGCCCTGATCAAAGGGCTCCTACAGCAGCCCTCCAATCTTGGTTTACACTGTTTGTATATATATAAATTGAACTCTTCACAGGTACAATGATAGTGAATGACATACATGCGAGTCTCTAGGGTTAACTCTTTCCTCCCTGAAACTTTAAATGGACAATTCCAGTTTTAATTTTTTTCTAGTCCATTTCTGACTTTTAAGGGTTGTTTTTGTCAATGTTTGGCATTGTGACAAACAGTGAAGACCCTGATCAGAGGGCTCCTTTCGGAGCCCTCTGATCTGGGTCTTCACTGTTTGTATAGGGCATGTGTACTATTCACATGTACACTGTTTGAAAAGCAGGCCTATATGAGGGACTAGGGTTCAAAGAGTTAAGCTTCCACATAACTTGAAGATTGCCTATGCATTTGTTTTCTGTGCACTTGAACCCATTACCCATTGCTCGTTTCTAGTTTTCAAAACAGGTGATCAATTGAAGCAGGCTAAAAGTAAAGCAGAATGCTTCTAAGGAGCAGTCTGTATTACTTTCGGCCTACTTTAAGCTCCCAACTGGAAAGGTACTTGAACTGTCTTTAAACTTTATTTTCAGAATTTTCTTGCTGGGAACAACTTTACTTAGTGCACTAAATGGGTTAAAAGTTTGAAAAAGTGCTCATTTAATAAAGGTTAGTATTAAATGACATCTCATGTAAGATCCTATAGTTCATATCTCATATATCCCACAGCATACATGATAAACTTAGGCTTCTGTGTATAATACTTCAGCAACCCTTAAATGAACAACCCTTCCAACAAAATTGATTTAACAGCCATAAAAGAAAATACAGTAATTGAATATAAATCACAAATTGAGGCCTTACATGGTTTTTGAAAAATACTTTAAATAGTTATCTTGCTACAATGAGCATTATGTTCGTGTAATACTACATACCGTACTGATCCTAAGTACTGGGACAAATAGGCCTGGGCAAACAGTGTAGACCCTAATCAGACTGCTCCATAGGGTCTACACTGTTTGCTACTCAGTTTGAAACTTTCGGACAAATTACTGTTTCTTGATAAAAAAACACAATTTTGTTCAAATTTAACAATTACAGCAGTTCTACAGGGTGTGCCAGTTTTTAGGATCTTACAGTATTCAATGGCAATGATACATGCTCAGTACATTTCTTGATGGCTTAAATGTATACAATAAAACCTTTCTATTACTACCACACACGTATGCTAATTATTAGATGTTTACAACAGGCGACTGATTAAAGCAAGGTGACACTAAAGCAGAAAGCTCCTATAGGAGCTTTCTGTTTTACTGTCACCTTGCTTTAAGCTGTCACCTGTCTTTTATACAATCAATTAGCCTTCGTTTTAGTGGTCATAATAGAGATGTTTTACTGTACTTTAGTATGAAATCAGTCACATCATCCGAAACAGGACTTTCACACATTGCAAACAGATGTCCCTAATCAGTTATCACTTTCAGAACTGCACATAGTGGAGAAGACATTACTCTTCCCCGATTAATTAAAACTAAATGCAAAGTTGAAACATATTGCAATAAAATGAAGATAAAAGTTATTCAATTGCTCTTTTTTCTAATAGTTTGACGTCTACAAGCCTGTAGAGGTAGAAATATTAGATAAAAACTTAACAATGATTTTATACATTGTTTGTTTACTCCAAGTAAAGGGTTAACTTATCTTGGGCCCTGCAACTTTACGAAGTGGCACTTAACCAAGCCTTGAACTACACTGCTTGCAATGTCAAGAGATTCTATTCCTTGTGATGAGACACACATTAAAGGCTATTAACCCTTATCCTGCCATCACATCATCTGCTTTGCAGGGCTGCCATAAGTTGATCATGAACAATCCTAATATGTTCTATTTTTTGAGAGAAATTTTACGAATTGTACCTTTAACCAGGGTCTGTTTCTAGTTTTGAAGACAAATGGTAACTTAAATCAGGTTGAAAGTAAAGCAGAATGCACCATAAGGCGCATTCTGCTTAACTTTCAGCCTGCTTTAACCCTTTACCCAATAACCCGTATATAGCATTAAATACAGGTGATCACTTAAAGCAGGTTGAAAGTAAAGCAGAATGTGCCTGAAGGATCATTCTGCTTTACTTTCAGCCTGCTTTAAACAACCATCTGCTAAGCTATATAAAATATTTGTTATGGTAATTGTTCATGAGGGTATAAACTTGAAATAATTTCTTCAGCGGAGGAATGAATGAGATACGCTAATAGTCGCTTCTATTGGGTAAAGGGTTAAGGTACCACCTGCTAGGATTAAAATCCAGAGATTTCCGGAGAAATGGCAGCCTTGACTTTGAAATTGTCATCTTCAAAGTTTGTCAACTTATGATCTACAATTGAAGAGATTTAAAGACGAATGTCAAACAATGTGGATCCAGATCAGACACCATGTTATGAGGCATCTGAACTGGATCCAAACTGTTTGTAAATACCAGTAAAGTAGTGATTAGCATGAAAAGGGTTAACATTTTGTTAAAATGTTTAGGCAAATGTTCTTCAACAATGAAGATGAAAAAATACAACATTTTATGTTCACAAATATCCTTATAAATAGATAAATCTTTAATCTGCTAGACCATTTTTCAAAGTCTACAGACAAACTAGCGGCAAATAACTCCCCCCCCCCCCCTCCCAATCATCCTTCATTTCCCTTCAAGTAATCAAAGGATGGATAGATGACAATAAATCCTCCCAATGGAATTTGAGCATGAGAAAGATTAAATCTAATAGCTCCTGATCAAGGGACTATGATAGACATATGCACGGCTTCAAATAACAGAGAGTATTCTACATGTACAAACTTCCAATATTTTCACAAAAGCCAATGGTGTGAATACTCATTAGAATCGTCTGAAAGAGTAGTCATACAATAGGACTTGGGTGAGACAAAAGAAGTTCATTATTTGAAATACAGTGGAACCTCTGAAAAACGTACAAAATTTACAAACACACATTTTAACTGTTTACAAATATTTCAAGAACGAGCTCATATCATCAAACTGGTAGATGCTTAATGTAGGCCAACAGTAACACAGAAAGCTCCTAAACAACTATTGTTCTACATTAAGCATTCACCTGTCTTAAAATTTTCCAATTTCAACTTAATTTGAATGGCTCTAAAACATCTGTTTCATTTGGTTCAAAAGGGTTCTTTTCAGAGTGCTAATTTTAGCACCAATTCTTATGGTGTTACTACTCATTCTAATGAGTAGTGACACCATAGGGTTTAAAGCAGAAATAAATATTTTAATTTTTGAAATACTCCCCTTTTCTGGAACCCTGAGCGACCACTCTTCAAAGAAGCATGTAGATCTCCACAGACTGGTGACTGTAAGCTTTAAGGAGGTTTCTTCGGACTTTTGATCTGCATTAACCCTTTACCCCATAGCCTATTTCTAGTACTGAAGTAAGGTGACCACTTAACGCAGACTGAAAGTATAGCAGAATGTGCCTTAAGGTATAGGTGATCATCTCATAAGAAATTGGTACTATACTATGTATAATATAAGATATTATATTATACATAGTATAGTACCAATTTCTTATGAGCCGATCACGTATGCCTTAAGGTGCATTCTCCTTTACTTTTAGCCTGCTTTAAGTGATCACCTATATTCTATACTAGAAATATGCTATGGGATGATTCACACAATATTTCACTATACTTTCTATTATCAGGAACCGTACATACGGGAACGCGACAGTGTGGCTGAGATAGTAGTGTCTAGTGCATGTGACGTTGATCAGTGCCGCCTAGAGTTTGGCAAATGTGGAGGTTCCCTGCCGTAGAAGCCCTCCTCAGCTGGACTGTTTAAGCTGTTTTGTCTGTACAGGTGGTTTGGGTAGAGGGGTGCTGTTGGATGTGGGCGAGGCCCGTTGTGGATGAGGTTACTGTTTGGCATGCCACTGCCGATGGTTTCTCCATCAGCTCCAGGTTCTATCACAGTCTGTAGGGCTACCGGTGTAAGCCACTCTTTTGGCAGGGCTCGCTCAAGGAAGGGTATACAAGAGCTCACATAGGCAAGTCTATTCACCCAGCTTGGAGGCTCTTTGCCACATAATATCTGAAATAATAGGATAGTCATATAATGAAACCTATCAAAATGAAATCTACTGCCACACTAGTGGTGATAAAGAGTTAAATAGGTTAATACTGTTTAACCCTTTGCCCCGTGTAAGCACCTTAATTTATTCCTCCACTACAGAAAATAGTTACAATTTAATCAGGATTATGTATGATAAGAAATAGATTCCACATTCTAGCAGATGGAAGCTTAAAGCAGGCATATTCTGCTTTACTTTCAACCTGCTTTAAGTGGTCACCTGTCCTCAACACTAAAAACTGGATAAGGAGTAAAGGGTTAACCCTTTACCCGTTGCCTGTTTTCAGTTTTGAAGACAAGTGGCCATTTAAAGCAGGTTAAAGACAAGAGCCCCATGGGGCATATTTCGCTCACCTGAGAAAACAGCTGAAAAAATGGAGATAATAATTTAGGTCAAGGACTGACCTAGATATGCAACAGACCGGAACAATTTGAACAAATTATGTAAAGTATATTTAAAAGTGTCACCATACAAAATATAAAAGCTCTGGCCATATTAGTGTCAGAGAAGAAGACGTTTGAAATTTTCTATATATAACTCTATGTAAAACTGTGACCCCAGGGGCGGGCCAATTTTGACCTCAGGTGCATAATTTGAACAAACTTGATAGAGGACCTGTAGGCGATGATATGTGCCAAATATCTAAGCTCTGGCCCTTGTAGTTTCAGAAAAGAAGATTTTTTTAAGTTATAATTGAAAAAAATCTATTTTTAGCTCCTGTGACCTAGTTATGCAACCGACAAGAACCATTTGAACAATTTTGGTATAGGACATCGAGAAGTGTCACCATGCCAAATATCAAAGCTCTGGCCATATTAGTTTCAGAGAAGAAGACATTTGAAAATTTCACTATATAACTCTACGTAAAACTGTGACCCCAGGGGCGGGGCCAATTTCGACCCCAGGGGCATAATTTGAACAAACTAGATAGAGGACCTGTAGGCGATTATATGTGCCAAATATCTAAGCTCTGGCCCTTGTAGTTTCAGACAAGAAGATTTTTTAAGTTTTCAATGAAAAAAATCTATTTTT
Source organism: Gari tellinella (assembly GCA_922989275.2). Lineage (NCBI taxonomy): Eukaryota > Metazoa > Mollusca > Bivalvia > Cardiida > Psammobiidae > Gari > Gari tellinella. Next base: position 107,608,616 of record OV277857.1, read on the forward strand.
AGCTCCTGTGACCTAGTTATGCAACCGGCCAGAACCATTTGAACAATTTTGCTATAGGACATCTAGAAGTGTCACCATGCCAAATATCAATGCTCTGGCCACATTAGTTTCAGAGAAGAAGACGTTTGAAAATTTCACTATATAACTCTTTGTTAATCTGTGACCCCCGGGGCGGGGCCAATTTTGACCCCAAGGGCATAATTTGAACAAACTTGATAGAGGACCAGTAGATGATGCTATGTGCCAAATATGTAAGCTCTGGCCCTTCCAGTTTTTGACAAGAGGATTTTTTAAGATTTCCTTATTTTTTCACTTTGGTTGCCATGGCAACCAGAGTTCTGCATTGTGTTTAATTCTTTGAACAAATTTGAAAGAGCTTGACCCAAGGAACATTTCTGTAAAGTTTGGTTGAATTCTGTCAAGCGGTATAGGAGGAGATGTCATTTGAAGCAATTGTTAACGACGACGGACGACGCATGACAGACGACGCCGGACGCCGGACACAGGGCCATCCCAATAGCTCACCTTGAGCCTTTGGCTCAGGTGAGCTAAAAAGTGGAATGCGCCTTAACGCATTCTGCATAACTTTCAGCCTGCTTTAACCAACCATCTGCTAGGATATAGAAAATATTTCTTATGGGGCATATTCATGACAATATAAAGTGAAACTATATCTTCAGTGGAACAATAAAGTAAAGTCATAATGAGACCGCCAGTGTCGGTATGGTCGGATTGTCTCCACTTTTGCTTTGTCTATATATACAATATGACATGGCACCATGACAAAACCAGCGATATTCTACTATTGAAACTTTAAATGCAAAATGAAAGCAAACAATTTTTTTCTAGTTCCAATTGGTTGTTATTTTAGTAAGTTACTCATGGTATGTAAAGCTGATCTCATTATAACTCCATATGTCAATTTTGGTTACTTTAGTATAGTGTACTTTGATTTTTACTTTTGCTACTTTAATTGGCTGTAACAAACAGCGAAAAAAAATTTGTTAACCAGACAACTATCAGAGACAATGAATTCAACCTACTGATTAATCACTAATGCTATGCTACCCTCAATGCGAATGTACATGCCACATTTGAATGCTGTAGGACTTATACTTTGGCTAAAACTAATACTAACCAAAAGGTAAACCAAGACACAAATGAAAAGGTAAACCAAGAAATTCTCTAAGTCATTGGACCATCAGGCCAAAAAGGCGTATTTATGGGGAAATGGATTAAAGCAGGCTGAAATTCAAGCAAATTCTTATGAGTAGTAACAACATAGGAAATGTTTGAGACATAAGAATTTTAGTATACAATGGAAAAGTCGTTATATTCTTTCTCATTTAAATGAAACAAAACGCAACAAAATCAAGCATAGGAAATGACAGGTTTTTTTAATATTTGACTGACAAACAGCAGCCTGATCAGAAAAAGGGTCACCAGGCATAATGATCTGGCTCAAAACTGTTTGCAACTGAAAAAATCATTTTAACAAAAGTGCACTTATTTGGAAAGAATAACGTCTTCAATCTTGTATGACAGAGCACAGACACCCCATATCTGCAACTAAGTGATTACCTTAGTCAGCTGTGCAGTGAAATGGTTACAGTTCTTGTTCAGCAGGTGGTACTGATCTCCCTTGAATTGCTTGCCGAGCTCCTCCACTATTTTCTGTACCTCATCTGCAGTAAAGTCTGTTGTTCCAAGCATTACGGACTCCCTGAAACATTATTAAAGAAGAAAGGTAAAATCTCATTGACGGCACATAGCAATGCAAATCTCTCCTGTGGGAACTTTCTACATTACTTTTATCCTTCATAAAGCAGCCAACTGTCATACAGGCTACACCATTTTAGAGTTTACTGGTTGCTAAATATAGATTTGACTCTATATCTAAATAAGTTTAAGCAGATAGCTACTTAAAGCAAGATAAAGGTAAAGCAGAAAGCTCCTACCGGAGCTGTCTGCTTTACTTTGATTTTCTTTAAGCTGCAACCCATATTAACCCATTACCCCATAGGCTAGCCTGTTTCTAGTTTTGAAGACAGTTGACCACTTAAAGCAGGTTGAAAGTAAAGCAGAATGAATAATCACTTTCACCCTGCTTAAAGCTATAATCTGCAAGTTTTCTCCATAAATAAGAGGCATAAAAGATTGTATTTATGGGATAATGGCTTAAACACCATCAATAAGTATAAATGTGTGGCACTCATGTGCATAAGGATTATACTTATGCCTTAGGATTCTACTCACTTAAATTTAAACTGTTCCCCTAGGTCTTCTGCATCTTTAGGGATGATTTCAAACACTCCTGACATGGGAAGAGGATGGCCTCCATATGCGTATTCTGTAAAAGAACAAGACTGCGCATTCAATAAACGCTTATGCCCCCGGTGGCATCCTTGACAATATATTCTGAATTTTTTCTAAGTCCAAATTAGGTCAAGGTCAAACTGAGCTTGGGTATTATTGGTGAGTTGGTAATGGTCCAAGGCAATAACTGTGTAAGTATCTAAGCATTGTAGTAAACAGTGTTGATGCTAGACAAAACGGTAAAATCTAGTTAACCAAGAAATAGCCTATTTAAAATATTCTAAGTCCAAATTAGGTCAAGGTCAAGGTCAAAATCAAAGTATGGTGATATTGGTGGATAGGGAATGGTCAAAGGCAACAACTGTTTAAGTATCAAAGCATTGTATTCAGATGTATTGATGCTAGATATAAACGGTAAAATCTAGTTAACCAAGAAATTCTATTTAAAATATTCTAAGTCCAAATTAGGTCAAGGTCAAGGTCAAAATCAAAGTTTAGTGATATTGGTGGATAGGGAATGGTCCAAGGCAACAACTGTATAAGTATCCAAGCATTTGGGTAAGCGGTGTTGATGCTAGACGAAACGGTAAATTCTACTTAACCTTGTTACGGACACACGGACGGACGGACAGGACGATTACTACCGTATATGCCTCCGCATCTGTCGATGCCGGGGGCATAAAAAATCACTTCACAAATTCCTATTCTTAACACTTTTGTCCATATAACCACCTTTGTGTGTCTCCAACTCCACCTCAATAAATTATAAGCATCAAATGTGAGAGGTTTTGAGTACAAATACAGTGGAGAAGAAGTTATTCTTTCCCATTTAAATGCAAACGAAATGCAAACACAGTGCACTAAAATGGGTGAATTCACAACTTTTGAAAATTCTGATGACTCATTATCAACTGAGTGCCAGCAATTTAGAGCATGATCAGACGCTGGGTTACTCGGCATCTGATCTGGCTCCAAACTGTTATAACTTTAACTCCCTGTACTATGTGGAAACCAATTACACGTGTACAGATAAATTACAAACATTGTAGATCCTGATCAGAAGGCCTCTTAAGAAGCTATCTGATCAGAGTCTGCACTACTTTTAATACATGTATGATTAAATACATGGGGACAAACCCTTTATGAATCAGCATAAACTTTTCATTTTTCAAAATGGAACAGTCAGTTTATACAGTCAGTATTGTTACAGTTAACTAGGCCTAAACCCTATATGCATATAGTCTGTTTCTAGTTTTGAAGACATTGAAACCATTTAAAGCAGGTTGAAAGTAAAGCAGAATGTGCCTCATGACTGTATATATATAGCCAAACTCTGTTCAGTGGAGGAATGAATTACTGATAAATGCGTCGAAACAACTTGAAAGGCATATCTATGGAGTAATGAGTTAACTTCATATTAATAACCATAAAATTATGAGAATGGCAAAGTTGAAACCTTTTGAGCCTATCATTACAAATACCGTATTCAATTCCCTTACCTGTTCCATACAGGCTGACCCCAGAGTGGTACACCCCTACTCCTATAACTGATGTGTACTCATTAATCCAGTACTGTAAAGAAACAATCACATAGTATTACAATATGAAATAAACATACAGTAACAGTCAATTATTACACATTGAAATAAACATAACAGTCAATTAATACACATTGAAATAAACATAACAGTCAATTATTACACTATGAAATAAACATAACAGTCAATTATTACACTATGAAATAAACATAACAGTCAATTATTACACTATGAAATAAACATCACAGTCAATCTTGTATTAAGCATAATAAGCAACCACTATAAACTGAAGTAGCATCAAGATCTCTATATACAGATGATAACTTAATGCAAGATAAATATAAATAAATATAAAGCAGAAAGCTCTGGTGCATCTTCTATTGAGTGGAACTTGCTTTATACAAGAGGCCTTATTGACATGGGGAGGACTAAGAACCCAACGCATAACCATTTCCTATGAAGAAATTTAAACTTTCTTCATATAAATGCCTTTAATGCTTTGATTCTTCTTCTCTGTCCTGTTAAGAGGCAAAAGTGCCAAAAGGAAAATTACAGTTTGTTTTAGAGAACACATATCTCCCCCAGTTTCCCCCTATCTTTAAAGGTGCTATATGTTGTCCATCCGTGAAAATTTAAATCCAACCCCTCCAAAAGTGTACTGTAGGATGAGTTAGCTGCACAAAAGTTTCTCCTCTATGTTCTATGCAGGAAAACAATCCAAGGGTCACAACTTCTGTCAAAATAGTCATGTGGCAAAAATTCTAAACTTGATCCTCTTCGCATATAAGTATTATTATTAAATCTGTGAAAGTATTAGGCATATCCTTGTAATATTGTATAAGGATTTATAGCTGCACAAGACTTTAACAAACAGACAGTGGGCATAGCCCTGACATGCTAAATATACATACAACTTAGCTGATTATTGAACATGAACCAAGATTTTACTATCTATCTATCTGTTCATACTGCAACACCATCATATGAGTATTACGTGCAGCTGCGCGTCTGTGCGAATTAGTTAAGAAAAAAGTAAAAGTAAGATAGAAGAAAATGTTGTAAAATAGTTTAAAAGTCTTGTTATTTTTTAGCAAGAATAGAATATACAGTTAAAAGAGGATAAAAACACTGCTGCTTAACTAATAGAAATGCTGCACACTGCCTACTGCCTGCTTGAACTGGTCAAGATCAGGCAATAGGACAATGTGCGCAGGTAACTTATTCCACAGTATGATAGTCGCCGGAAAAAAAGAAAATTTGTAGTAGTTAGCTGAAGTATGAATCTGGCGAAAAGAGAGAGGATGCATATTGCGAGTCATTCGGGTAGGGTGTTGCAGGTATGAGGGTGCGGGGAGGGCAACTAGGCCGTGGACTATTTTGTACATAGTGACTAGTCGGCAGTCCCGTCTGTCTTCAAGGGTCCGCCAGCCTAGCTTCTCCTGCATTCTTGTAACGCTGTCATAGGTCGAGTAGTTGTTGCTAGTCCACCTTACTGCTCTACGCTGGACCTTTTCCACCTGTTTGATGTTCTGTTGGGTGTACGGCGACCAGACAGATGAGGCATACTCGACTTGGGGTCTCACAAGAGTCTTGTAGGCCATCTCACGAATGCCTGGGTGTGACGTCTTTATATTACGTCGTAGGAAGCCCAGGGTTCTGTTGGCTTGTTGGCTGATGTTCCTGATGTGACTGTTCCAGCTAAGATCTGAGCTAAGTGTCACACCAAGATACTTACCCTCTTTCACTGCCTCCAGGACTTGACCATGCAGGATGTACTGGGTCTTGATGGGGCATGCGGACCTAGCGATATGCAAAACATTGCACTTGCTAGGGTTGAACCGCATGTCCCATCGGTGTTCCCAGTCCTGGAGTCTGTCAAGGTCAGCCTGGAGAGCAGCTCCGTCCTCTTCGCTGGATATGGTCAGGTAGACTGCAGTATCGTCTGCAAAGAGTCTTACCTGAGATGTTATACTTTCCGGCAGATCATTAATGTATATCAGAAAGAGATTCGGACCAAGGACAGAACCCTGGGGCACTCCGGACGTAACAGGGACTAGTGAGGATGAAGACCCATCGAGTACAACTGTCTGTGTCCTGTTGCTGAGAAAGGCCTCAATCCATTTGTTGGTCTTGCCTGTGATGCCGTATGCTGTAAGCTTATGCAGTAGCTTCAGGTCTATAAACATTTTCAGCAAGTTTGAACAAGGTCTGGTAAAAACAGGTTAAATTAGAGAGCATACAAGACCAAAACAGCCAAAGTTGACATGGACATGCATTATGTAATTTGGGTAATTATTGAACTTGGCCAAACTATTACATCAATAACAGTTTTCAGCAAACCAGAAGCTGCATCTTAAGTAAAACTCCATACCACCTACATGTAGGAACTTTTATATATCATGCACCAGAACAAAAAGAACCTATTCTTTTTTTCTGGTATGGAGGATTATAGAGTATCCGGTTCTGGCCAAGAATTGGATGATTTTATCTGTAAAATAATTCTAAACCAAGCTCTACATAGTTACACTTTATTTGAACAATTTCTTCCTAGGAAACTTTAAACTATCCAAGGAACACCCAAATGAATGGCCGAACAGATAAATGAATTTGATAGTGACTAAAGTTAAGAAAAAAATACTCACCATATCATATATATTCAAAACCACTGGCTCTTGTGCCATCTCTAACAAAGTTCCCTTCAGACCAGTTTAAGTAGAAAAGTTTGTTTCAACTGTTTGTCCAAACTGCAGTCATTATGACGATGTGGTGATCATGCTGTAAACAATAATGTAACAACTTTTGATCAGATATAAAACCTATAAATAAAAAGTAATGTACCGGTAGCCATGGAAGAACTAGAACTATCACTAAAGGTGATTTATACCCTCCACCAGCACAAATCAAAACCATAGTAACAGGATATAATTTCATATCTATATGAAAAGGGAGATAATTCAAGAATGACAACATTTCATTTGTTAAAAAAAGAAAGTGACAAATCAAAACCATGTTAATCACAGGCGTATTCAGATGGTGTTCCAAAATACTGCAAAGTTCTGTTGATGCATGACAGGGTAAAGCTCAGGATAGAATTTCATATATTAAATAATGAAAATATATTAAAATTATGAAAAGGGAGATAATTCAAGAACGAAATGACAAAACTGCAACTGCACAACTTCAGACAGTGATCAACAATACCGCATAATTTAAAAACATTTCTGTTGAAGGATGGCAGAGCAAAGCTTCAGACAAAATCTATGTATTAAAATTACGAAAAGGGGAAATAATTCAAAAACGAAATGACGAATCGCATGTGCACAACTTCAGATGGTGATAAAACAATACTACACAGTTAAGAAATAAGAGTTCTGTTGAAGGATGGACGGACTGTAGTACGGTACTCAAAACCTTTGTGTTACATGGCTATTTCTTTTGTTATTTTTTTTTGGCTATAGCCACATAACCAAAATTTATCTTGGCTCTAACTTAAGAATTTAAGAATCTGGAAGCTAATCCTAAACCTATTCCCACTAAATGGCCAGATTAATGTTACAAAAAATGGCCAGGTTAATGTCACAAGAAATGGCCAGGTTAATACTTTTTGCTTATGTGGTTATATAAGTTATTTTAGCTATTTGATTTATGAGCGCGGACGGACGGAGTGATTCATCATCATCATCATCATCTTTCGTAATCGCAGGGTCCTGTCCAGAGCATACTCGCGATGTGGTTAAAACTTTGTACATGCGCAGCTGAAGGTTGATTTTTTTTTTTAAAGTTCTCTATTTACAGTAGGTTAAAAATGGATAAAAACGGCCATTGATATCTACGGCCGGAGGGAGCGGATGCCCGCAACAGCAGTCTTGAAGCCCTCAAGTGATGGCTGGCTCACAGCGTGTTGGGACAGGTTGTTCGCGAGTATGACGGAGTCAGGAAAGAAGCTGTAGTGGTAGGCAGGCATATCCCATGGTAGCTGAGTGAAACGCTGATGGTGGTTTCTAGTAGATCTTGTAGGGCGGAGTGGAGGGTCTGGGGGTGCATGAACCAGTCCATTATGGATCTTGTACATCATGGTGACTCTAGCAATGTCACGCCTGTGTTCAAGGGTGTCCCATTGTAGGTGCTCTGTCATGTCTTCTACGGAGCTATCTCTTTGGTAGTCCCTCATGACAAACCTGGCTGCTCGACGTTGGACCATTTCTACTTGTCTGATCGGGTGATGGACAATTCGTCAAAGTGCAAACTCGTCAAAAAGGAATTATAGTACAAAAGGGGTAGACAACTCGTCAAAAAGGAATTATAGCACAAAAGGGTAGTCAACTTGTCAAAAAAGTTTTTATATAGTGATTTACTCAGTATATAATTATTGTTCACACCTATAGGTATTATAATTACCAATTTTTTGTATTCGTTAATAGATCCTGTATGTAAATGACACAGATTTTGGCAGACAGTTTGGATCCAGATATACGGGGGAATTTGTGATTACTGATAAAAGCGTTTCAGATATATATAAGTTAATAATAATACTGTTTTAACCTTCTGCACGCTATGTCAATTTAATTGTAATACTTTATCAAATAGTTTGGATCTGGCTCCAAACTGTTTGACAATCAGATGAAATAAAATACATCTAGATCTAACTTAGAAACTGATTTAAGACAGCAAAGACTAATTATCTTTGAAAATAAAATGGTGCCAGATGAGATCTTGATCGAAACTGTTTGACAATAGGGTTATTTTAGAAACGTTAAAAATACGTAAGTGAAATAAATACAGTTTACAGTTTATTTCATAAATCCAGTGGGTCTACACTGTTTACATATGAAATGTTTAATACATACAGTAACACCGCTTGCATATGAGGCATATATAAACTTGAATCAAATGGATGCTGAGGCGGCGTTGATGGGGTCACGGCAGTAGACACACGTAGAGCAAAGGTCATGCATTAGCTGATTTCTGCATTACTTTTGTCCTGCTTTAAAATGCTACCGTTCATTTGTAATTTCATTACGTTTTAAGTTTTAAACACTTATAAATTCATGCTCATCATAATTTCAAACATGCTGTTAAGGAGCACCTGTTGTCCTTCTTGTAAGTTTGTGCTAGTTGTTTGAAAAGAGAGAGAGTAAAATATTTCATTACGTGTTACTTAATTTATACTCATTTATTTTAAATATTCATATAAATACTTTAATCTGTGATATAAAAATGCATTTCCTATTTGAAGCCTGTGCATTTCGGGTACTTGAATAAAAATAATACTTATTATCAGTATCCAAACTGTTCGAGACATGTTTGATCACTGAGCATGACATTCCAGTGTACGTATGCCTATGGTAATTGGTTTGTTGTTTTAACAGTTTAATACCAGTACGGATATAACAGGTTGAGTAATTGTCAATCGACTTTTCGCACCAGATAAACAACAATACCCATCCAATTAAAGTCATCTGCACGTGGCGCTATCTTCAGATCGAGATATCCAACCTTTGTGTTTGATCTACCGTTTCTGACTAAAGCATTGCCTCTGTGTTAATTGTAGCATTAGATCAGGGCCTAAACCATATGTACCCAGACTCAATTTTTTAAATGAGTTTATGTAACATATTCTATCAAGAATAAGGCACGGGATATTCTAATAGAAGTTATTGCTTTAAAATGTATTGGCGAACGCAAAACCGATTTCTGTATTACTTTTGTCCTGCTTTAACCCTTTGAACCCTAGTCCCACATATAGGTGTGACGAACAGAGGTTTTACTATGCGGCGGCACCGAAAAACGTTGAAACATTTTAGGGCCGTAGATCTTTTATCCCGTTCCATATTGTTCTCAAGTTTATTTCCGGTTGATGATAATTTGCAGACGCTATCCGTATTCAAAAGATAAACCTTCTACCAAGAAATGTGAGTAATCTGTTCGTCACTTACCTTCGTTTCTATCTATTTATGTTGCAAAATAACTCATCAATTGTCATAATCATAGTGTTTATACAGTTTATTTACCAAAACGGATGATGGCATTGCGCATGTCCGGAAGCCAAAGTGCCTATATAAGTCGAAATTTCTTACTGAATTGTCATTCTGGTCATAGCCGTCGAAGCATTCACTTCAACAGAACAAATAATTAAACTCGCAGATTTATTACTGGGACTTTGGTTCGTGTTTAGGGATACTAAGAAGACTTACAGTTTGCAACCTGGACTCATTCACTTGCAACCCGAAAGGGATCATTTGTTTGCAGACCAGGTTTAACTAAAGTCCTCTTACCTAAACACCAGCACCGGGTCGCAGTTGGACTCAGTCCCCATAGATCTAGACTAGGTACCGGGTACCAAGCACCGAGTACTGCTTGACGTCCAGTCGCACATTGTAAAACGTGGACTGGAGTCGAACACTGGGTACTGGTACTGAGTCTGCGTGTATCCAGGCATATAGTTGTTAAACATGGACTAGAGTCAAGTACTGGGTACAGGGATCGAGTCAGTATTAGATAGCGTTAGAGCTGATTTGTTATTAAGAACCATAGAGGGTTACACATACAATGTAGAGTTTCAGTATCTGTCTTAGACATACTGGAGCTGTAGGTCTGGGGCTGGTGCACTGGCACGAGTGCTTGCACATCGGTCCTGGGTTTATTCAATGCCTCGTATCTAGGCATTTTTCATAGTAGTTGTTGTTGGGTTATTTCTTGTACTAGTGTATATATATACATGTAGTTGTTTTGTGTTAATAGTATTCAATCTTTGTTCGGAACTGGTTCGTGGACCCAGTCCAGCAGCAGTTAGCTGAAACCTTGTATTTTTATATAGTTCTTTAGTGGAAATATTCCAGTTAAAACCTTTTAGTTAAATGTTCTTAAATCAGTATAAGCAAGTAGCTTAAGGAAAATTTCATATTATAGTTAGATTTAGTACTGGTCCTGGTTAAGAAACCCAGACCCGGACACGTTTCCAAACAGTGTACATGTGAGTAGTACACTTGTCCTGTGCAAACAGTGAAGACCCAGATCAGAGGAGCCCTCTGATCAGGGTCTTCACTGTTTGTCATAATGCCAATTATTGACAAAAACAACCCTTAAAAGTCAGAAATGGACTAGACTAAAATGGAAACTGGAATTGTCCATTTCAAGTTTCAGGGAGGAAAGAGTTAAGCTACACATTTCCCTTGTAATTCGTTATGCTTCAACACTATATAAAATATACACTCAGTAGTCAGTATACATTGAAACGTCTCCCTATTATGGTAAAAGTTTTAATTTTATTTGGACAAATCAGCATCAATATTCATCTTATATGCATTTAGTAATTTATGTATTACAACTTAAAAGTTTAAATGCTAGAAAATCCATCTCTCCGTCTCGATAATTGCAAATTTCACCAATATAACCTAAATATTTAACAAAAAAAAGTATTACTATTCACATATATAACAGGTTAGTATATACCCAAACACAAAATCCTTTTTGACGAAACGTCTTTTGCCATTACTATATATCGCCTTTTTGACAAGTTTACACTTTGACGAATCGTCCGTAATTCGTCTGATCTGGTAGTCAAAGTGTACACACTGTTTCATACTCCAAATACAACTTGAAATGTGAATAATGAATAAGACTTCGGGTTCGAACTCGGAGCATATATACAGTCACAGCCCTGGGCAGAAACCAATATTAAGTTTGGCACTAAATGCACGGAATTATACAAAACGGAATAGCAACTAAGCGAAGTTGAATAGGCGAGTATTTGAGCTCTCGCGGCAGTTGAATTTTGCGAGATTATGTGTCACGTGACAACATCTTCACTTCTTCAGGGCTCCAGATAAGAGGTAGTTATTTCAACAAATCAAACATTTTCTCACTTATTCAGCACCAAATCCTATGGTGTTACTACTTATTAGAATCGTCTCTTCGAGACGATTCTAATGAGTAGTGACACCATAGGGTTTAATTCTGAAATAAAGATTTTAGTTTTTGAAAAACTACCCTTATCTGGTGCTCTGCTTCTTGCCTCGTTGTCCGCCATTTCTGGCATGAAATTTACTGACTTGAGTGTTTTTATTGACATTTTATAGGATTTAAACGATCACTTGGTGGACATTCCTATCAATTCACGGGAATATAAACCCGTGAACAATGCTTGGAAAACACACATTTATCATATTGACTACCGAGATTTACGATATAGCGCGAGGTTTCGATTCCGTCAGTGTATAATTCTGTGCTAAATGTAACCAAGTATTTTGATAAAGAAACACCTGAGCCGACTCGGGATTGCACACGAAGCCGCCAGGTTTGCAGGTCATGCACTCAACCAAGTCCAAATAAAAGCGTGCTTGTACAGCAAGGCCATACAAGTGGTGACAAACCTTACACACTGTGACATTTATCAAAAAATAAAATGACAGTTGACAAAAAGTCAAAGAGATTGAAAATAAAGGGTAAATAAAAACATAACAATTGTAAATGTTTAGACAAATCCTTAGTGCATGTTCTTATCTCAGTTACATTAATTCTGGTGGATTTCACTGTAATATTGCTTTGGTTGTGAAAATGTCAGTGTGATTAAGCTAACAAGTACTTATGAGTCATCCACAATCTTACTCAAGACCAGCAAATCAAGCAATAACGCTAGTAAAATTCAAAAATGTGGTATCAAACAGATTATTATGTTATCATTAGAGGATAAAGGTAATTTTTACTCACTTGATAAATGAAAATTATGATTTTATGCGTATTCAAAGTATTTTTTCACCCAAAATATGTCGACGAAAATCAAAAGGTGAAACAGGAAGTGCTGTTTACGTCACCAATTTCTGTATATTCTCAAAGGATAGTGAATTGTGATGCTGATAATTTACCAAGGAGCTTTTCTTGTCCTTTCGATGATATATGAAATAAATTGCTAAAAGTGTGATCATTCGATTTTTATTTCTTGTCATATGTAATTCAATAACTTTAAAATGCCCTTCCTTTTATTTCTCATTTAGGGGTAACCGATATTTGAGTCTTATTTGTCGCCTGGTCCGAGTTTTATACAGATTCGCATCCTGTCCTCATTTCCGGTTGTATATTTTTCATCGACTGCAAAGCGAAAAGGGTTACGAATCATAGGCCTATAGGATCAAATGCAGTTAGGGTATTTATAAATGGAAAATACATTGCTCAATTCTGTGAGCTCAAATTCATCTCAGAACCAAGGTAGTTACCAGATATATATATTCATGTGTTGCAATAATAGCGAGGTTTTTTGTCGCTGTCACCGCTGCACTTTCCTTAGTCCAAACATTAAGACGTATCTACATGCCCCTATTTAACAGTCAACTTTCATTAATCTGATATTTTCATTTTACATTTATCATGCATGTGTACCAGAAAATGTAAAAATGTGAAATAGCTACGTCAGGTCTTATTTATAGGACTACACTTTCCTCAGGCTTTAAGGCTTTATGACGCATAGAACTACCTTCTAGTTTTATCTATCTATTTTCCGTTTCAGTTGAACCCTTTGAAGGGACTTAAACTGTTATTCTACTTACTGTCAAGGGTCTGAACGCACTAGGTGTGAGCACAGGTGTCCGTCGTGTGCCCCCCCCACCACATCAGAAAAATGCTAATTCTGAATATCCATTCCCATTTTTAATTAAGTTTAATTTGCTTACAGATTTTATGTAAAAATAAAACAAATTTAGATTTCAATTTTTTAAATAGTGTATTATAATGACAGGATTGGCAGCTTTCTCATGGGCAAATTTGTATCTTACCTATTTTACTTGTAGCTACTTTACGTTTGTTTACATACACTTGTTATACTGAGCGTAGCGAAGCTACTACAGCTACGTATACAATAAATTTCAAGTTAAAATTCACATTTTTAGACCTGTATAGACCTGTATAGACCTGTATGTACATTGAATAGATTTTTCTTCGTAGGTTTTTTGTACTTCCGCCGGATCTACTTGCTACATTATTTTTCACAGACTGGTCGACCCTGCCCGCGTTTTATTTATGAACATGTTGAACAAATAAAGTTTCGTTAAATATTTTGCTTCCGGTTACCCATACGTTGACCCGGAAGTTATTGTCTATCACTTGCGACCTCTCAGCTATTTTTCACTGACTGGTCGACCCTGCTCGCGTTTTATTTATGTACATGTTGAACAAATAAAGTTTCGTCAAATATTTTGCTTCCGGTTACTCATAGGTTGACCCGGAAGTTATTGTCTATCACTTACGACCTCTCAGCTATTTTTCACAAACTGGTCGACCCTGCTCGCGTTTTATTTATGAACATGTTGAACAAATAAAGTTTCGTTAAAATTTTTGCTTCCGGTAACCCATAAGGTTGACCCGGATGTTATTGTCTAACACGTGCGAACATTCTGACTGACCTCTGAATCTATTTCAGATTTTTAAGTGCACAAGTGGTCTAGCTACTGTTTCCGTTTATCTCCAAATGAACATAATTTATTGCGAGAATCACACATCAAATTTAAATTAAACTTCGCTCGTTAAAACCATCCTACTGAAATTAACAACACTGTCAAAACGTCCCGTTTGTTTATCCACGGACTAAGTCCGTGGTTTATCAGTCCAAAAATAGTTGTGATTGATGACGTCATTTCCACAGATTAGGGAAGTATCAATGCCACACACATTCGACTTTCTTTTTATTTCTATATGCTGTTTCTTACCTGGTAAAAATTTCTATGTTTAGCTGCATGTGTTAATTTTACACATATGCTTTTAACACTGTTTTCGACGGTAACGGGTCAAATCGGCCAAACACCAAATTGCATGGAGTCAGGACCCCGAGTCAAAACGGCCCAAAACCTAATCGGACCGGATCAAATCGGCCAACTTATTTTTAGTGTCTAAGCAGAAAAAAATGATTATGCTTGGTTACAGTATATCACTTTTCAATCTTTACATGTGTTATTTGTGTTACTTAAGTTATACAATGACTTATATTAGCTACACAGTCTACACTGTCTCTGAGTAATATCATGGAGAAAGGACTGTCCTTTCTCCATGGTAATATTGAAACATATTGGTGACAAGTGAAAATGCAGAATAGAAAACAAACCAAAACAATGCCGTATACGTGAATTGTTTTATATAACAGTAATGCAATACTATTCAGAAATTGTATAAGTTGTAATAAACTAATTTAACAAAATAAGTCATCAAGACTAAAACACGACAGCAAATCACATCAAATGTGTATACAGTGCGTCGATGCTCCAGAGGGGCCCTGCACTTAATGGGAAGAAGAAGAAGAATACCATTTTGGATACAGGTCGGAGACAGATCTATAAGTTAAGTTCACCTCCTGATCTACAAAGATGTCATCTGCAAGAATTGACTGCTTTTATTGCTCAAAATTTATTTTGTGTTTTCACGTCAGAAAAAAGTTTGGATCCCATTCAGAAACTGCATTACGTGTCTCATAAGGATCAAAACTGATTAACTGTCACAACAACATGTCAAACATCAATTAACACCTTAATGCAGTCAAACAATAAATAAAATCGCTTTTCAATAGCTACTTTTGTGGCACACTGTGCACTTGCGCGCATGGCTGATAAGGTATGTATTATTCAACGATATCTATGTCGTCAGCGTAAAGCGTCAGTAAAATACCCCATCCCCATTTAAAACAAAACGCATAGCTTCAAGTAGTCCTATATCGTCAAATAGTTGAAAGTAAAGCAGAATCCTCCTTCAGGAGCATTCTGTTTTACTTTAAGCTTTATAGTTTAAGCAACAATCTAGCTGCCTTCAATACTGATAACAAACTTATTAATGGGGAAAGGGTTAAAGGATAATATCAAAGTCTCAAATATACTGTATTGAAATAGACTATTACTTCACTATATGACAATAATTTTTAAAAACCTTACAGATCACCAGTGTTTTACTTCATTTTTTACAAATTAAATAAAGTATGGTGGGTTACAATGTCATGAACATTCAAACATTCCGTCTACATGTATATATCGGTATTCATATTTATTTATTTATTACACCAAATTTATATAGCGCTATTTACACACAGGGATTGTGCGTTCAAAAGCCCTTCACATGAAATTACATAAATGTACCTCCAAACCGAGAAAAGACATGAAAGTTGCTACCCATTCAAAGTACAAAAATACACATATGTACGTTAAAGAAAAGGCAGCAGGCCTGTGACTGGCGCCAAAGTCATGGACTTATTATTTCTATTGTGTTTACTGTATATATACCTCTACCGGTATAGATCTATATGGGATAGAAAGTAATTGATCTATAGACCCTATGCCTCTACCGTACCTGTCTGTAGACTATCTATTATAAGGTGTTTTTGTGTGTTTTTATTGACTGTTTGTAGATCTATGTCTCTTCTAGTCTGTAAAGTCTATAATATTAGACG
This sequence comes from Gari tellinella, assembly GCA_922989275.2. Classification (NCBI taxonomy): domain Eukaryota; kingdom Metazoa; phylum Mollusca; class Bivalvia; order Cardiida; family Psammobiidae; genus Gari; species Gari tellinella. Next base: position 107,624,888 of record OV277857.1, read on the forward strand.
AAGGAGGAAAATCTAGATGTGTAGTCACATATACAGTAAACACACAGACAGACACAGAAACAATAAGTCCATGACTCTGGTGCCAGTGCATAATTTTTCTGTCTTCGACTAATAAAGTATGGTGGTTAAGGTGCTAACCAGTACCTACATCAATATTATACACATATTCAAGCATTAACAAAGAGTGGTGGGTGACATAAAAGTAGCTAGACAATAAAAGAAGAAAAAAAATCACAGACACTAAAAAAACAGTAAGCCAGCTATCTACCAGTCTGCAACTTAATACAAGACCAATATGATGTCATAGACTTTTAGTCCAAGATATAAAGCTCTATCAACTACATTTGACTTGGATTTCAAGAAAAGAAAAGTAAGATGTTGTTAAGTTGAAGTTTGTAGTTCGAAGTTGTGTTTTCAAAGTTTGTATCAAGTTTTCTTTATTGTTTGATTTTTAATGGGAGTTATAATAGCTGGTATCCATTTGATCTAGTGCTATGCAACAACAAAACATTATAAATCATGTTTGGTTGTGTGGCTTAGTTGTAGAGTGTCTGCTTGCAGTGCGGAACGTTGTGGGTTCAATTCCCGACCAGTTCAAACCAAAGACTTAAAAATTGGTAGTTATGGCTTCCCTCCTTGGCACTCAGGATTTTGGGTTAGCATTACAACTGGTTCGTCAGTGTCTGGATAAAGTGACCGGCCGGGTACAGTTCCAATGGTGCAACTAAAAAGTGCACCTGCATGTAATACCTGAAAAGGGTGTGTAGCAATATATATAAAACAAGTATAGTCCTCATGTGTGACATATGTCCCCAACGTGTTTGACACCAAAATGCATTTTGGTGATTTTTTTTTACAGACAATGTAATGGAGGTGTAACATAAAATTTTGATACTCTTAAAATAACCCAGGAGTCCATTCTTAACATTAAAAACAGAACGGTTTGCGACACTCCTCAATAGAGATATGCTCCGGGCAAGCTTTTTGTAAATTTGAGATCAAAGGTCAGTGTCTGAGTGACCTTAAAATGCTATGCAACACTCCGCTGTCCCAAGATGAATTAATAAACCAAGTTTCGTATCCCTAGGTGGTAAGGTATAGGAGATATGCTCCGGACAAGATTTTTGTTAAATGTAGGTCAAAGGTCAAGGTCACAGTGAACTGAAAGAGGTACGCGACACTTTGCCATCCCAAGATGTACCAATTTTGGAATCCCTAGCTGGTAGGGTATAGGAGATATGCTACAGACAAACTTTTTGTTAAATCGAGGTCAAAGGTCAAGGTCAAGATCATATTGACCTGAAAGTGGTACACTCCGGGAGTCCCCATCCAAAGATGTACTCACACACCAAATTTGGAATCCCTAGCTGGTAAGGAATAGGCGATATGCTCCAGACAAGCTTTTTGTTAAATCGAGGTCGAAGGTCAAGGTCACATTGACCTGAAAGTGGAACACGACACTCCACCATTCCAAGATGTACTCACACACCAAATTTGGAATCCCTAGCTGGTAAGGTATAGGAGATATGCTCAGGACAAACTTTTTGTTAAATCCAGGTCAAGGTCACAGTGACCTGAAAGTGGTACACGACACTTCACCATCCCAAGATGTACTTACACACTGTCCAAATTTGGAATCCCTAGCTGGTATGGTATAGGAGATCATATTTTTAATCGAGGTCAAAGGTCAAGGTCACAGTGACCTGAAAGTTGTATGCGACACTCCGCCATCCCAAGATGTACTCACACACCAAATTTGGAAATCCTTAATTGGTAAGGAGATAATTATATGCTCCGGACAAGCTTTTGTACACACATCACACACACACACACAGTGCGATTACTATATGCTCCCAAAGGCAAGCTGTGGGGGGCATAAAAACAAATTACATCATAGCAGTTGGTTTTTTTTTTTTTTTAAATGCTTCATATAAAATAGCTGGTATTCATTTGATCTATTGCTATGCATAATGCCATTTGTTATTAAATCATGAAAATGCATCATATCATTTGGTTTATATCCCCAATCAATATGCATTAATTTATTCATCCACTGAAGAAAATAGTTCCATTTGATACAGTCCAAAATCTGTGCCATAAGAATTATTTTCTATACCCTGCAGGCATAGATCCACAGAACAGAGAAGCCTGGAGACTGGGTGTTAGACACTCTAGCCACCTGCTGCCTACCCCTGTCCCTGGGACACCCGCAGCAGTTGAAAAATAAACTCAGGATCAAGTCAAAGTCAATCCTAGCTGCTACTAATTTAAAGCAGATTGCAAGTAAAGCAGAATGCGCCGTAAGGCGCATTCTGCTTTACTTTAAACTTGCTTTAAATAAGTTGTCACCTGTTTGAAAAACTAGAATCAGGCTATGGGGTAATGGGGTAATTTGTTAAAATGCTCCATTCTTTAATTGCTTTCGACAGCTTCGCTCAGTTGTAGGCTGTGCCTTATTACATATTATAGTCGGTTATAAAAGCCACAGAATTATACACTGACAGAATCGAAACCTCGCTCTATATCGTAAATCTCGTGCGGCGGATACGAGACTTGCGAGACTTGATAAGAGACTGTCTATCGGTAGTCAATATGATAAATTTATGTGTGTTTTCGAAGCATTGTTTGCGGGGTTTTATTCCCGTGAATTGATAGGAATGTCCACATAGTCGTTTAAATCCTATAAAATGTCAATAAAAACACTCGAGTCGGTAAATTTCACGCCAGAAATCGCGGACAACGAGGCAAAGAAGTGAAGATGTTGTCACGTGACACATAATCTCGCAAAATTCAACCGCCGCGAGAGCTCAGGTACTCGCTTATTCAATTTCGCTTAGTTGCTATTCCGTTTTGTATAATTCCGTGTAAAAGCTCTTGAGAGCTTATGTTATTTGTATATGTCTTGCCGACTCAAAATAAAGCTTATCTTATCTTTTTACCCGTTCATCTGTTCCACATCTGTTGCCCCTCTGCAGCAGCAACCATTCAGAAAATTATGGGTGCTACAAAACAGAGTCCTGGAGTGCCCGATAGTGTGTCCGGGCCTTAAAAAATGCATTTACAGCATAGTTCTTTGTTTATTGAACAAATTTATAGTGTTTTTAATAGTTCTTAGTCCTTTCTTTACTTTGTCCAAAAACCTGGATCACATCGTTCAGATCCTTCATCGTCCATATACCGACTAATTCTTTTGAAAGCAGGTCCCTTACTTAATACTAATCAAGGAAGTTAGTTAGTTATAATGCTCCTATCTGATAGACTACTTGTGTAGCCGGGTTGAGTTTATGATTAGATGGTGAGAGATTTGTGTAAGTGGCCCGGTGGTTCAGTCGGTAGAACACTTGCCCTGTTAGCAAGGGTCCCAGGTTAGAGCCCCGGTCTGGCTGCATATTTTTCTCACCATGTTACATTTGCATACATTGGACGAAAGAGAAAGTACATATATTGATTATTTACCCGTTAGCGAACAAATTCTGTATCAAATCAGTCAAATACATTGTTTTAAACATCTTACTGTCACAAAAACCATAAAGTTTTTTCTTTCACAACATTTACAGTGATCCGTTATATTCTGATTTATGCAGGACTTTTTCTGGCCATTTTGGGAAAAACTGCAAAGTCTGATTTGGGAAATTTTCAGTGCGAAAAATCAAGTTTTGGGAAGAATTTTTAGAATTGATTTCATATATATTGAAGCTAAATGGCCAGAAAAATGACATGTAGTAGTTATTTCCACTTGTTTTATTAGTTTTTATTTGAATTTGAGTTATCAGTCACACTCACAACCTGTATAAAAATTTTTTTATTTTTTTTAAATTGGGAATTTTTTTTTGAAGGGAATATTTTTTTACCATTTCCCATTGGGAATGGGTCCGTTAACTCTTTCCTCCCTGAAACTTTAAATGGACAATTCCAGTTTCCATTTGAGTCTAGTCCATTTTTGGCCTTTAAGGGTCGTTTTTGTTAATGTTTGGCATTATGACAAACAGTGAAGACCCTGATCAGAGGGCTCCTTTCGGAGCCCTCTGATCTGGGTCTTCACTGTTTGCACAGGACAAGTGTACGACTCATATGTACACTGTTTGAAAAGGACGCCTATATGCGGGACTAGACTTCAAAGGGTTAACCGGACCCGTGGACCAGAAAAAGGCCTGTTATGTTCAAATGAAATCTGTATCTTTCAAGCGCTTGCCAAGCAAAAACTCCGGATAGCGATAATATTGGAGGATTTCTGCGTGGGACACACCTCTGTACTTTCACTTTCGTGCAATGCAATGACTGTGAACCTGGTGTAGCTGATCTGAGTGGGTATATTTCTTACAAGAAACACTTGGCACCCAATATGGTTTCTGTGACTGTATAGAGACTTCATAAAAAGGCATGCTTTAAGTCTTGCAAATGTAGTGGGAGTTAGAGTCGATCCGGCCAATTTCGTACACTTTTGGATCCGGCTAATTTCGTACACTTTTGGTGTGAGCGACGCTTGACACCTATATAGGTCACATAAATGTAATCATGCGTATTTGCTTCATAATTGGCATATGTCAAAATAAACAAACTTGATTAGATATGAGGGGTACTGTGTAAATAACAGAAGGATGCTGATGTCGGGGTTATCTTGTACAGCAGCGTGTAATTCTGTACACTTTTATTTTCATAAGTTTTTATTATTTAACATTTTTCAATAAAATTTGAAGTTCTTTAAATTATGACAATATGTTTTATCATTAAGGACAGTTTCCACTTGATTACCTGATTGAATGGGACAACCTTTTCTGTTTTCGGGTGCGATGTACGTAACAGTGTCTCTCAGCGAAGTGCAGGCAATGCGATGTTTATAAAAGCCATGCATTGAAATGCTGTCCAATCAAATACATTTATGCTACAATACGTAGATTTGGCATATTAATAACTTTGATTATACCTAGCTGAGAAATTTAACAGTACACATTCATGTAGAGAGTATAGCAAAACACAGGACTATACATTACGTCAAAAGCTGTCGCATGTTTAAGTGTACAAACTAAACCGCAAATATGAAATTACTCGGAACGACTCTACTTGGGTGTGTACAGGTATCTGGTGGATAATCAATACGTCCTAAACCGGGTGGCTCGGTAGCTCAGTGGTTACAGTTCTGGCACGGTAAGCCAGAGACCCTGGGTTCTAGTCCCCATCATGCCACGTTTTTTCACTCAGTCCTGTTACAGTTTATGTTGTGACCACCGTTGCATTGCATACCATTATTCCATAAGTGAGATTCGGGCTAATCTCAGGGAAAAATCCCCATTTTTCTCCTTTAAAAAATAATTATATAATCGACAATCAGTCACTGATTATTAGGGACTGAACACGGCTGGTCACTCTATTCTGAATCTGGTAAACCAGTACTAATACTAACCCGAAATCCTCAGCGCCAATTTTTAAGTATTTAGTGTAACTTGGCCGGGGATTAAACCTGCAACCTGCGATCTGCAAGCTGGCACTCTAGACTACCAACGACTCACTGAGCTGTGCAGCGATTGAAGCATTAAGAACTTTATTGATGGTACTTATGAATTTTTATTTCAGTTTTCCAGCCCACAGTGTGCCCTGGCTTATACTGTGGCAGACAAGATTTGGGAAATGGAGAATATTCTGACTGTGGAGTAAGTGAAGATAATTCTTAATTTCTGATTTTATTTTGTTTTGAACTTAAGTATCCTTTTGTTTTAGCTCACATGATTCTATGTGTAATGATTACTGCTATCAATTATTGTATGATAGCTTTTACATCTGTGAAGTTTGCCATTTAGTTCAAACTAAGTTGCCAACATTTTCAAATAACTGCCTGTTTCTGCATTTAATTGCAATGTTTTGCATTTGGTTTCATTTAAACAGAAAAGAAAAAATGATGAATTTTTCATGACTCAAGGCTGTTTATATACCTTGTGTAATATTTGGAGGTATCAAGACTTAGTGCTGACGAAGAAATTAAGTACCTCTTAAAATTACACAGTGTAAATGAACAGCTCAGTCATGAAAATCTCAACAATATGTCCAATCTTGAGCTTCATGTTGTTGTTTCTGCTGAGGTTTATAGTCTCGCATAAGCTTTATCAGATGCGTCATCCCATAAATCTCTTGAGCTTTAATACAGCCTATTAAGTGGTAGAGAAGAACGAATCTTCCCCACTATACATGGTTGATGAGACACTGATAGAGATTAAGAAGTTTCAGCATTTGTTAAACCATTAATATGTGCGTTAAATATTTTAACAAGTGTATTGAAAGATAACAGTCATGTATAGTTATTGAAGCTGTTCTATTTTCAGGCATGTCCGAGAGGGTCGAAGCCAACAGATTATTCTATCTGTGCCTTTTGTGAAGGGACGCCATCATTCTATGACTGGTTGTATCTAGGGTTCATGGCTCAGCTGTCTTTGCTGCTGCATTTTTTCTTCATTGATTACACAAACCAATCCAAAAAGTAAGATACAGTTAAGCCTCTGTATTAACACATTCAACCCTAGCGACGGGTATAGTCGTCATTAACAAACAGTGTACCTGTGAGGAATAGGCTTGTCCTTTAGAAACAGTGTAGATCCTGATCAGAGAGCTCCTGCAGGAGCCCTCTGATCAGGGTCTGCACTGTTTGCCATTTTGCAATATATTGTTAAAATCAACTCTAAATACATGTAGTCAAAATGAACTAGACTTAATTGGATATTAGAATTGTCCATTAAAAGTTTCAATGGTGAATGAGTTAACCAACCATTCAGTGCAATGCCCATAAGCAATCACTTATACAGGTGGTTGGTAAATGCAGATCTGAGGTTAAAGGTAATGCAGAAAGCTTCTGCAGGAGCGATCTGCATAAATGTTTTTCTTGACTTTTGCAACCACCTGTCTTTCAATTTCTGATTGCTTCCAGAAAGGAAGGTCACTTAATACAGGTTTGAATGTACAGTCACACCTTTGTACAGGGTCCACACAATACATTTAGCAACCAATGTAATTGTTCAAAATGGTAAATATTCACAGAGGGCAGAGTTTTAAATACATGTATAATGTTAACTCTTTGAACCCTAGTAACACATGTATGCATCATTTGCAAACAATGCAGCTGTGAGGAGTACTCTTGTCCTATATGCAAACAGTGTAGACCCTGATCAGAGGGCTCCTTAAGGAGCCCTCTGATCAGGGTCTACACTGTTTGTCATTTTGACATATATTGTAAAATTTAACCCTAAAAAGTCAAAAATGGACTGGATTGAATTGAAAATAAGAATTGTCCATTTGAGGTTTTTAGGGAGGAAAGGGTTAATATGACGATTATGTACATGCATGTATGAGTATTCAGCAGGAGAAGGGTTGATACATGCTTTATTATTACCTGACTCTCTATTTAAGTGAATATTAAGCATTTTTGACTGTTTTCCGCAAATATTTACTAGACTGAGGCCAGGGGGCAACCGTTCACTGTTACATGGTACTGTTACATGCGCGAAAATGGTGCGCAAAAGATTTCTGCATCGCCGGACCGAATAAGGCGTCTTTTTGATTCAGATTTTTGTTTAAGGATTTTGCCTATCATGGAGTTGATCGGGTCATTTTTTCTCTCCCGAACAATCCCCTTAAAAGGCTATATAGTTCTAGATCTAAAATTAAGAGTAACTCCGAATAAAATCGATAAACCGCTTGCATATCTAACGTCTTCCTTTTTTAAACAAATTATGACGTTACAAAAATAAATGACGTCATATCATACATGACGTGATTTCGACAAAGTGTCAATCAATTTCAGTCAATAAGAAACAATTATAATTGAAAAAATGAATATAGTACTAGTAGACATCTTTTTCACAAAACAGTGATGTTCACATTCAGTTGTTGTATTGAATTTAATTAAGATTAAATATAAGATCATCTCTAGAATCTAAATACGTTTTGTTCAAATCTTGTATATCTAGATAGATCTAGATCTAGCCATTCATTCAGCCTGGCTTAAATAGAGAGTCAGGTAATAAATCGGTAGCAGGGAAGACCTTGAGAAATGTTGCCGTTGGCCTCAGGCAACAATTCTCAAGGTCTTCCCTGCTACCTCGGGTCAATGATTTGACTGTTCCCTCAGTACCTATGAAACAAATGTATACTGTTTACCGTCTATCTCTATATAGGTCCCTGGTTGTGTTACATCTGTCTGCAGTCACAGAGAGTGTCATAGCAGCTCTCCTAACCCTCCTGCTAGCAGATCCAATTGGTTCCCTGCAGATCAGATCATGTTCTGTGTCTCGGCTTGAAGACTGGTATACCATGTTTTACAACCCATCACAGAATTACACTACGACCCTGCACTGCACACAGGAAATAGTCTACCCTCTGTAAGTATAGCTATAGTATTTTTCTCATGGGCAGTTTTCAACAACAAAATTGAAAAGAGAAACAGTATAGTGTTTGATGGAAAACAATTCAGTGAAGTAAATGGAAGATATTTGGCTGTTTAATTATCAGGATCTTCACTGTTTGTCGCTCAAACCTATAGAGTTGAAAATAGACCAGAATTAAATGAAAACTGGAATTCATTATTTGAGGTTTCAGGGATAATTTAGTTAACACTTTTCTGCATAGTTCTGTCAATGTTTAAGATGAAAGGCTTTCACAGCTTTAAACAAATATTCAATAGCTATGCCTTTTATTAAGCCTAAGTCCTTTAATCTATTCTTCCAGAGAAGAAAATATATTTAGTAAGTTCCACTTTATACAGTCACGAATATGTATCATTAGAATTATTTTGTACATCATAACAGGTCAGGTGGTAGCTTAAAGCAGGCTGATAGTGAAGCAGAAATCACATTAAGGCACATTCTGCTTTACTTTCAACCTACTTTAAGTGGTCCAGTCTTCAGTACTAGAAACAGGCTACGGAGTTAAGGGTTAAGTAGCAATAGTAACATTGAAGTTCAGGTTAATCAGGGTTCCCCAGTCTGTGGAGAATTACATGCTTCTTTGAAGAGTGGTCACTGAGGGTTCCAGATAAGGGGAGTATTTCAAAAATTAAAATATTTTTTTCTGCTTTAAACCCTATGGTGTCACTACTCATAAGAACCGTCTCGAAGAGACGATTCTAATGAGTAGTAGGAGGATTTGGTGCTGAAATAAGTGAGCAAATGCTGGATTTGTTCAGTTTTTAACCCCCCCCCCCCCCCCCCCCCCCCCTTATCGGAAACCCTGGTTAATGGCAGAAAATTAATCTGTTAATGTTTGATATTGAAAATTGAAAGTGTTTAATGTTTCTTCAGTCAAAATGTCCAAAATCTAATGTTTGTCTTGCCACAACAAAGGAACAAAAGCAAGACTAAAGTTTTGCTTTTTCCATCAAAGTTGGCATGGTCGACAATAAATGAAATACTTGGTTTTAGCTCCAACATAACTTATTAAGGCTTTCTCTTAAGCTCTGTTGCAGGAAAGGTATAGGAATGGCATATATGCCCTATACAAGCCAAACCATAGATGTCTTAAAATAGACCAGATCAGGCACCTTGTGCTAAACTGCCATTGATTGAAAATCAGAAAGATGCCATATTTGAAGTTGTATCATACACTTCGCTCTTATGGCAAATATGATTTACTTTCATTTGCAAATGAATTCATACTACATACATGCAGGGGTGTAAAATTCCACTCGCCCGCTCGCCATGGCGAGTAACATTTTATCAGGGCAAGTAGATTTTCTGATAATTTATAACAGAAACTAATGAGCATAATGTCATTATCACCCTGCAGGGCGAGTAACAATTGTGAAAATTTTACACCCCTGACATGTACATAAATGAGCACCATAAAATGACAATCAAACGATAATACATGCAAAACAATATTATTTCCTATTCAACTGACTAAAATCATTGGTTAATCGTAGTATCTAAGGAGAGGTTCTGCAGTCAATTATGCAATGTCAACACCGACGGCATAACCTGCCCACAGCATATAACGTTATCAATCTACTGCAATAAGATGTTCGTCGGACGGATTTTTTGCATACCATACAACTTCCAAAACGGCGTCTCAATTACCATTGCTGCTTGGCCTAAGCTGATCTAGTATATTTTAAGAGATCTATGAACCAAACTTGGAATACAGACTGTCAAGTCTAAATGTGTAGACTGATGAGCAAAGTGGAGACAGGTGAAACATAATTTTAGTTTTGCAGAATTTGTGTCAATAAAGCAGTCTTTTCGACATTGAAGAGGTTCATATAATATTTATACGCCCACCTCTAAAGGTGGTCGTATATTGGCATGGCCCTGTCAGTACATTTGTCCGTTCATTCGTCTTCTGTCAACATTTTGTTTGTCCAGATTTTTTTCCTGAAAAATGTGAAGGATATTAATGGAACTTCACACAAATGTTATATACATAAAGATCCGAAGCTGAGTCAAGTTTGAGGTTGCATTCGATTTTTCGTTACAGAATTATCTACTGAGATATACTATAACTTAAAGGCTGCCAGTGGTCGTATTGTTTGCGGTGCTCTCATTTCAACTTTGCTATGCTTTTATCTTGAAGGTACACATTGGTAATGATCTACTTTGCCTTTTCCCTTCTGTTACTGATGTGTGTACGGCCAATAGTCAGCTTGAAGTTTGTGGAGTGTAGAGGAACAAAGTCTATCTACGCTGCTCTCTACTTCCTGCCAATACTGATAGTCGTACAAGCAGTATTTGGAGGACTTATTTGTAAGTTTATGTGGCATCTGATCAGGATCTGCACTGCTTGCTGTGGATGTGGACAAATGCTGTTTATTAGATTTATTAGCCCATTACCCCATAGATACACATTTTTCATTTAATTTACATGTAGTCCTCCACTGAAAAAAATAGATCTAGTCATGAATATAAATGTATCATAGGAAATGTTTTCTATATTCTAGCAGATGGTAACTGAAAGCAGGCTGAAAGTAAAGCAGAATGTGCCTAAAGGTGCATTCCGCTTTACTTTCAACCTGCTTCAAGTCCTTCAATACTAGAAAAAGGCAACGGAGTAAAGGGTTAGAAATAACACTGATCAGGATCAACAGTCTGTAATGTCCAAAGATCCTTACTTTCTCATGAGTTAGCTCAAATATGATTTGTCATAAATACTTGATTGACAGAAGTCTGAAATATACTGCTTTTCTTACTGAATTATAGTCAAACATGGCGTAACCCATGACCCCATAAATATGCTTTTGTACGCATCTAACTTATCCCTCAACCGTTTCAATTTATACAGTCATACATATACATATTTACTATATCCTAGCATATGGTGGCTTAAAGCGGCCTGAAAAGTAAAGCAGATTATACCTTAAAGGGACTCGCAACCGGATGGTGTTCTTGTCAAAATAAAATAAAATACTCAAATAAAAGCAAATTTGTGGCATTATTTGGCTTTTGACATTAAAAAAATATGATCAGTCCAAAAAACGTCTCAAGAATCGTCACCGAATCTTAGTTTTTTTAGATATTTTCCATCGTTTTTCCATAGCGTTAGCTAACGGTATAGTTGTTGTTGTTGCTTCTCTACACAGGGTCAGACATAAACACGAGCCGAATTACGAAGTTGTATGCACTTCCGATCGCTACACATTGAAATACGTTAAATCGATCCGAGATAAACGGATAGTTCCGTGGTCCATTGGTCTAAGCGGTTTCCCCTATTTTGCCTTCTGTCCGCCAATGCCGGGCCCCGGGTTCGAATCCCACCAGAAACCAATATTTTTTTTTATTGAAATACATTTTTTTAAACAGAATTTCTTATCCTAAACTAATTCTTTACCATATATATAAGCGTTTGACACATATTTACAAATTACTATTTTTAATGCACCATCTGGTTGCGAGTCGCTTTAAGGCACACGGTGCTCTACTTTTAGCCTGTTTTCAGTGGTCACATGTCTAGAACTAGAAACAGGATATGTTCAAATTTAAATTTTAACTTTATGCAAAACCAAAATATTAGAATGGATCACTCTCTCTCTCATTGACTGCTGAGGTCTTATTTTTTTTACTTTTTCTGGTTGTCTTTTACACTCATCTTTTATGCAGATAGTTAAATGGAAACTGGAGGAGTCCATTTTAAATTCCAGGAGACTCCTGGGGTTGATCTGATATATATTTCAACAGTGAACTCCAAGTATCTTTGTATCTAGTAGGAACCCAAGCTCTTTGGCACTGATAAGTTTCTTCATTTGGAAATACAAAACTAATTTAATTTGGAAAACTTTGCAGACACCAAATTTGATTCAAAATATATTTCAGCATGCTTGTGTTTCTAGTATTTTTTACTTTTTTATAAGACTTTTTGTATTTTTTTCTTCAGATTACTCATTTCCAGAAATCATGATCATCTGTTCTCTTATAACTATTGCGATTCACATGGCTAATGGCATTGAAAGGGTAAGTCCAGTCAAATTCATAGGTCATGGAAAGCTTACAATCTGTGAAAATAGCAGTTGGTTGATTGTCTTAGACAAGTAAAATTTAATTTGGTAACACATCACATAGAAATAAACTACAGAAAGAAGGGATTGAAACGAAAGACATTAAAGTCTTATAGGATTTCTCTCCCTGAACGTGTCATTATGTACAAATAATTGCGAAATTTGTCCAAATTACGTTTTACTTGTCTAAGACAATAGAACAACTGCTATTTTCGGCTCACCTGATGAATTCCTCCACCTTACCAGATAAAATTTCTCATTTAAAGCTAGGAACCAAATATTTTCTTTATGAGTACATTGTACAATGCTGAATTTTCAAATGTATGACAACAGTGTAGACACTGACCAAAGGACTCCTTCATGAGCACTCTGATCAGGGTTTTCATTATTTGCAAAGCATGTTTATACTCAGTCCTCATACTGTCTGGAATAACAAAGATGGTTTCCTGTAAAATGCTGTCTTCTATGTACCAAATTGAATGAGGTATGTAAAGCCTTTCAAAACAAACCCTGGGCTGAAAGTTAAAGTGACTGTCGTTGAGAGAATTTATAGTACAGACCTGCATTAAGTCTTGAACAACCAGAAAAAAGCTTAACTTAGTTTGACGAGTGGATGCAGAGTATAACTCAGAACAGCAGTAATGCAGAACGTTCAGTTTGCATTTTTATGCCCCATATCTATAGATGCAGGAGGCAAATAGTGATTGTCCCCTCCATCAGTCCATGCGTAGAGGTTGACCAGATTTTACCACATCAACACCACTTACTCAAATAAATTCTCTTAGTTTGTTCCTTCTACAGTTCCCATTCCACCAATATCATAATCACCCAACCAAAATTTGACCTAGACCTTCACCTAATTTGGAGATTCAGAGCGTTATTGTCAAGAATGCCACCAAGGGCATATAAGTGTTTATTAAACAGTTTTATTCTAATGTGCAATTTCTCAGTCTTGTTTTTCACACCCTTATTTGTCAAAGTGGTGAGACATTTTAATTCTTGTTGTAAGTTTGGTGCGATTCAAATGTAATTTACTTTTTGTTGTAGGATTATAAAGACCTTCTAACGGAGAACTTTTGTGATATGCGCAGACTGACAGTGGTAGTGGGCCACTGGTGTCTTCATTCTTTTGGTATCATCGCACTGACAGAGTTACAAAAACCTGAACGAGACATTCCACTGTTACTGCTTGTGTTCTTTCCTGTGTTGTTTTACATAGCTACTTCAAAGTTTACAAGGCGGGAGAACCTGGATAAAACTGAATAAAGATGCTTGAGATTCTGTCAGGAGGTGGAATATAGTGTCAGTTTGTGGAGGGAAATGTCTATAAGAACCTTATATTGTTAAACTTTATGGTACTTTATTTATTGCTGAACATACAGTTCTCCCTCCCTACAACAGTCCTCTGAACAACAAGTCCCTCCTTACAACAACACTTGTAGCTTCAAACAAGACAATTATGTCTACTGCTCTCACTGCTGCAATATCATCTGCTTAAAATTGTTGTTTTTTGACAGAAAAAAACTCCATAACATTGAGTGACAAACAGTTTGAATCCAGATCAGACGCAGTGATACCCGGCGTCTGATTTGGATTAAAATGTTTGCAAATGTAAGCCAATGTCCCTCCTTCCCTATAACAACTCCCTCTGAACAACAAACACAATCTTTGTCTCCCATTGGGTGTTGTTGTAGAGAGGGAGCACTGTACAACTGTTACTTATTGACCCCTGAAACTTCAAATGAACAATTTCTAAGTCTGCTCTATTGTTGGACTATCTATGATTGATTTTACAATGAATAACAAAATGTTAAAAAATGCAGATCCATATCAGATGCCTCCTATATGTATAACGTCTATAGACCATTCCCGACCCAATGAGAATGGTCAACCATGAAATATGTAGGAGAATTCAGGTAGACTTGATTTTATTGTAACTAGATTATGTTAAAACTTACTGCAATATTTCCCATGTCTAATACGGTACCTTTTCCCAAGCCATTGTTTTTAGTTTGTTTTCAATGTTTTAGACAGGTAGTTACTTAAATCAGGCCAAAAATAAAGCAGAAAGCTCTTAAAGGAGCTCTCTGCTTTATTTCCTGCCTTCTTTAATGATCCATCTATAAGATGCAAAAAGCGTTTCCTATACCTCTTTTTCATGACATGGTAGAAGGAAAAGGTGAAGGCATCAACAGGCTTTTCTTTGATGGCATGGGTTAAGCTAGTGCTACTATAGTACTAGTAAAATGATACCTTATTTTGTCAATCTGCCATTTTTTCAGTTGTGCACTAAATGATTACAAACAAAGCAGGTAAGATTTGGCTAAAGGAAACATAGTTGCGGGTAAACTTGTATCAAATGACCATTCAATGAATGATCAAAATATTTCTTTTTATACATATTCATTACTGTGTAAATTTGAACTATTTTCTCTAGTGGAGGATTGAATTAAAAGCATTAAAATGAATATTGATGGGGTAATGGGTAAAAGGGCCACCAGTCTTAACCCTTGCGTTGCCAAATGGATTCATCCATTTCCTATATAATAACCAGTTTACATTGACTCTCAAAAACATCGCAAAAATATTCCAAATTATCGCAAACAGTGCAGACCCTTAATAGGGGGGACTCCTTCAGGAGCTTGTTTATCTGAGTCTACACTGTTTGCAAATGATGTATATGCATTTACACCTCAATTACAACCATTAAAAGAGTTCTTATTATTAAAGTTCCACTGCATTACATTTTAAGAGATTTTTTTGGTTTTCACCCTGTGATCCCCCCAAAAAAGCTTTAAGCAAGAAGGCTGGATTTATCTCCAATATAGATACAATTGATTTGATATTATGTGCCAAATATTTGTTTGTGTTTATGAGCTATAAATGTCTATTGTCATTGTACATGTATATAGAAATGTTCAATGTGGTATATGATAGTCAGTGCATTTGAAAACCTGTTTAATACATTTTGTTCATAGCTTGTTGTCAGCTTGTTAGATAGAGACTGCTTAACTAATTCACCCCTGAAACTTTTAATAGACAGTTCCAATTTCAAAATAAGTCTAGTATATTTTTTGACTATTTAGGGTTAATTTTAACAATATATTTCAAAATGACAGTGTAGACTCTGATCAGAGGATTCCTTAAGGATCCCTCTGATCAGAGTCTACATTGTTTGCATAAGACAAGTGTAATTCCCACTGGTACACTGTTAGTAAATGACAAGTATACTTGTGGCTAGTGTTGAATGTGTTAACCTTTACATTGCTGACTTTTAGTTTACAAATTTTCTAAAGAATGACTGGTCTACATAGACTCTCGAGGGGTTTGTCTGAACAATATATAGAACTATGACAATCAGTGCAGACCCTGATCAGAGAGCTCCTTCAGGAGCTCTCTGATCTGGGTCTTCGCTGTTTGCAATTAAGGTAGATACTTGTTCCTGCACAGTACTGGTAAAGGCATCTTGATACACTACCTGTGTACAGTGATCACTCAAGAAGGAAACATGACCAACTCTAAAGATTTTGTATTGCTTAATACAGGACAAAAGAAATGCTTCCATTGCTTTCAGTATTATTTTTGTCCTGCATTATACTTTCACCTTTTATATAGACTAGCTAACTTCATCTTTTCTTAAGTGTCTGTTATTTCTATATGATTATCTGATTGGTAGATGTGAAAATAAGTGTCTCCACTGAGAAACAGTTTTTACTTTTCTAGCACCTGCAGCACATAATTAAGAATTTAGCTCCAATATAAAGTTTTCATGTGAATCTGTATCTCATTGCAACACCTTTAGCCTTGGTTTTCACTTCTTTGTGGCATTTATGTATTTGTATACAAAATTAATGTAACCATGTGTACCTTGTAGAGTAAATCTTGTACTTAGGGATTACTAATTGAAGTATGTGTGCATGAAGATCTCTAAAGAAGGGTTACCATTTGATACCAGCCTTCTGCATTACTTTTATTCATCATACAACAATCTCCTGTCTTAAGATTAAGATTAAATAAAGGTCTTCTGTCAAGTTGTTACTTTACACTTTACTCTGTAGCCTATTTCTAATTTTGAAGTCAGAAGACTACTTAAAGCAGGTTGAAAGCAAAGCAGAATGCACCTTAAAGTGCATTCTGCTTTACTTTCAACTTGCTTTAAGCTACCATCTTCTACATTATAGGAACTACTTCTTATGATACATGTTCATGTCTGCATAAAGACTTATTGTAACTATTCCTTTCAGTTGAGGAAAGAACTGAAAGTGTAAAATTGCATATCTATGGAGTAATGGGTTGAATTTTTACACAATTGTCTGTCCTTGGGATATCTTATATCTTTCTGTATTAGTTATTGTTCTTTTCATATTTATAGAATGATTTGTTCTGTTTTAATTTTATCTGTTTATCGTAAAATATTTGATAATAAAATGAATGTGATAACAACAAATAAGCTTTGTGTTTAACTTTTAAAAGAAATCTCCATATAGAACTGAAATATCTTGTATCTTATAATGTGTAAACAGACAACTAAACCCTTTTCTGCTGAAATTCTGGGCTTTGTAAGACAAATGTTGTCGTAAGTCAGCTTATAAATGTCTCAATTATTATTTATTTCTCCATCTAATTCTGGCTTGTGACCTATCTTTGGAATCGTCTTAAAAAGACGATTCCAAAGAGATGTCACAAGACAGAATTAGATAGAGGAATCAGAAATTAACTGTTTTTTTAAAGTTTTGACTTATGACGGTTTTTGTTGTACCAAATTTTATGGAATGGGCTCCAGGAATTGTCCAAGTCTAGATGTCAAACAGTTTGATCCAGATCAGGCAACACAGCATAGGTCTTCAGAACTGGTTTTCAGTGTTGAATGCTTAAAGGGCTAGTAGAAATTTACAAATGCTCACAGATAAGTTATTACAGTGACAGGAGCCATTTGTGTCAAAGTTGTGAAGTTAAATTGTTATTTGCCACAGCCCACAAGAGGCAGGCCAAATTCAATAACCAGCCAATTTGGACCAGGCACTTCAGAGTTATGGTCCTTGAATTTGACTCCACAATGGTTTCTGCTCTATAACTCAAAACAATTTTTTTATACTATCTTTACCAAACTTTCTGAAAATGTTTGTTGCTATGAAATGGAGGCAAGATTTGATAACAAGCCAAATAGCACCAGGCATTTTGGAGTTATGGCCCTTGAATTTCTAAAGAGACGGCTCCACAGAAGCCATTATGATTTCCGCTCTCTCATTTAAACTGTTTATCTAACCTGAACCAAAGTTTTTGAACTTAGTTCAAACAGAAGCTGTTTTGCCTGTTTCGTCCAGGGACTTTAACATAGAAGCTCAATACAAATGTTTACTCATGCAATGGCACATTGAAAGCAGTACTTAATATAAGTACATGTATATAAGTATCACTTTCCTCTTAATTAACAAGAGAAATTAATATTGCCTTTGATTCAAATTGGAGTTATGGGACAAGGTATTCTATGAAAAAAGACAACTCATTCAGACATTGGAAGATACTTTTATGTGATTTCACAAAGATCCTGACTAACAGACATAATGCTGGATGAAGATCTTGACACAAGCATGAAACAAAATTGGTAGGAATCTTACAGAACTAAGTCAATTCTGTGATACTTCAAATGGTGTACACACCTAAAGATGTATTAAGCGACTACTAAAACTTGGTCTATTTATAGCCTAGCAGTTCAATACAGGATGAAAGCCGTTTGTTTTCTTTTCAAACAAAAATACAATTGTGCTAGCAACAGCTATTCAATAACACAGCTAACACATTTAAGGGAAGGGCTAATCCCTCTACCCTGTTACATTTGACACATATTCATCTTATCTTAGTTTTATATCTTAATCTGCACAATTTATCATTTGTAACCATATAACTGAAAAGGAAAGTAACCCTGTTATTAAACACTTTCTTTAGTCACATATTTTTCTATCTTTATCTCATTCACCCCTGAAACTTTTAAGGGACAATTCCAATTTCAATATAAGTATACATGTAGTCCATTTTTTTCTACAAAAGGTTGATTTTAACAATATATTTAAAATGACAAACAGTATAGACCCTGATCAGAGGGCTTCTTAAGGAGCCCTCTGATCAGTGTCTTCACTGTTTGCATTAGACAAGTGTAATCCTCACGGGTACACTGTATGTAAATGATGAGTATACTTGTCACTAGGGTTGAATGTGTTAAGACATGTGGTTCCTAAAGCAAGCACAAAGCTTAGCAGAAATCTTGCTTTAAATAGCCACCTGTCAGGATGTAGGAAAAGTTTCCTATGCTGTGTTAGTAAGTTCTTCTTACACTGCTAATAGTAAATTCTATTTACCCGGACATGGACTGTTTGTTTTATCACTGGCATCAATCAAGTGATCAACTTGGATACACCAAAGATATTGAACAAAGAGAGTGACCAGTGAACAAGGTAAATCAAGGATGCGTTACGCATTCGATTAAACCAGGGGGTGTTCCATCTCAGCCAGGTCCACTACCTTTTGTTAGCTACCACCTCCGGTAGCAACAAGGGGAAGTGAATCCTAGTTCCCACAGATCAGTAACCAGTGTTCAAGCAAACTTTCTGGGTAAATAAAAGTAACTTATAGCAGCCAGTGTAACAACACGGCATTCTACCTCCTAAATGAACAAAAAGTATTCTATGGTATCTATCAGAATAGAGTAGAAGAATGGATTGGCATTTCCATCAGGCATATTCAAAGGAAGGGATTAAGCTTTCCTCGGCATAAGAACCCTAGGACCCCTATACCTACTCCGCTACATTGGCAACAAAATTTATGATCCATCTATAATGTTGAACATGGGTGTCAGCTTCAAGCAAAATGAAAGTAAATCAGAAAGCTCCTAAAGGAGCTTTCTGATTTACTTTCATATTGCTTTAAGTAGCCCCATGCATCTGACTGAAACATAGACAAATTTGATGATTTGAACATATGGCTATGGAGAAAAGGCTGAACTCATTCACCCTAAAACATTTAATGGACAATACCAATTTCAAAATAAGTCTAGTCCATTTTTGACTGTTTAGGGTTGATTTTAACAATATATTTCAAGATGACAAACAGTGTAAACCCTGATCAGAGGGCTCCTAAAGAGCCCTCTGATCAGGGTCTACACTGTTTGCATATGCCAAGTGTATGTGTAATCCTCACAGGTACACTTGTTGTAAATGATGAGTATACTCATCTCTAGGGTTGAATGTGTTAACAGGTTTGGATGAATTGAACAGCACTGATATTCATACAACTCGGAAACTGTACTTGTACAAAATAATTTGAGAATTTTATACATAAATGATGACAGATATTTCTAGCCTCCCTTTTAAGTTATGTTGTTTAAGTATCCATTTTCTGTGTTTATATGCTGCCACTGATTTCACACAAAAAAGACTGAAGAATAGCATGTTTTGACAATTGCAAAACATTTTACAAATGGAAATTTTACATTGAAATACAGAATATTATTGAAATGTAAATATCATACAACCTACTGGGCCCAGGTGCATGATACTTAGTTAGAGCCTAGCTGTATGCTAAAGGACTAGCTGTTAGTCAATCCTGTGGTAAAAAATCAATATTTAACTCTCAGCGAGGGATTTAGCATACAGCTAAGCACTATCTACGTGCCACGCATCCGTGGCCTGGTCTTCTCCAGCTATTATAGTATAGTGATGCTTTTGAAAACAGTGTATACCCAGAAGGAGCTGTCTGATCTGAGTATGCACTATTTCCTTACAGAATAAGTCTGACATTGGTTTGTACTCTTTCCTTGGGAAATTGTTTCTTATTTTACCAAATGTTATAGCTCAGATTATAGATAAACACAGTTGGTGAAGCTGGTCTGTTGAAATAGGATTTTAACTTGCTTAAACAATATTTCAGTCAAATTGCGACTCTCGGAGACAAATTACCAGATAAACACCTCATTTACATGGTTTTAAAAATACTTGTATGAGGTATTGAACAGGGTGGAGCTGGATCATTCAAATGTTAATGGGGCATTTAAACACAACACTCAACTAACCAGGCAAGAGACAGTAAACTAAGAATTACGTTCTGACACCATCAAACTCGAAAAAGATTTTCATAATTTAATTAAAATGTAAGATTTATTTACCTTTCTATAATCTTGTATAATACAAGATTAGTGTTTTCTATGATAAATTCATAATTCACATAAAAGACTACGGTCATTTAGACCCATATATTCACTTAAAGACCAGAAAAGTATGGTTTTATATGGCATACATGTATATACATAAAAACTTGTTTTAAGCCACCATTCAGTTAAGTAACAAAGATATCTCTTAAATCAGTGAAGCTTTGAATTGACAATAACAGTTTCCAATTAAGTCTAGTCCATTTTTTACTATCTAAGGCTGATTTTCACAATATATTGCAAAATCACAAGCAATGCAGACCCTGATATGAGACCTCTGATCTGGGTCTGCATAGTTTGCACAGGACCAGTGTACTCTTCAAACGTGTACACTATTTGTAATGAACAAGTATTCTTGTCACTATTAAGTGGTCGTTTATTACATGTATGTGTATGAAACAACCACTTAATAACATACCCATTTGTAGGTTTAAATACAGTTAGGTACTTAATGCAGGATTTAAACAATGCAGAAAGCTCCTATAGAAACTTTCTGCATTGCTTATATCCTGCATCAAGCACTCACCTGTCTTTAGGGATCGTCCATTCCTTAAACTGGTTGTATTTTAATACAAGATTGAATGTGTACTTATAAAATAACTAGCATTGCTGGAACCTTTGCCATTGGTCAGTTCTGGCTGTATATATAACAGTAACAGTGTTCTGTCATGCAGGTCTTGTAAAAGCTAATAAAACTCATGTAATACAACAGCAGTACTAGCTAACTCTTTCAACAACATGGATCTGTTTAAAATATACTCAATACATTTGCAAACAGTGTAGACCCAGATCAGAGGGCTCCTATAGGAGCCCTCTGATCTTGGTCTACACTGTTTGCTAATTTAGATCAGCATTTATAAAACTATCCAGAATTCCAAGTAGACTGGTTCATACTTTGGTAACTGCAATGAACCAAAAGGGAATCTAATAACCAACAAGACTTTCTTAGTGTTGAAAGAGTTAAAAGAGACATTCATTTGAATTAAGCTCAGTTTTCAAACAGACATTTAAATAATGTATAGAAGCATGTATATGAACAAGATTTAAAAGGAGAAGTGCACAAAACTGAATGTGTAAGACAGTTTTCATTAAAATTGTAAATAGAAGTAAAATACAATTATAATTATCCAACTATTACAACCAATAAACAAAATGCTTGTTGTAATGCTTAAAGCAAGATGAAAGTAAAGCAGAATGCTTTTGAAGGACCATTCTGTTTCACTTTTCAACCTGCTTTAAATTGCCAATGAATCTTACTTCATATTTTGCAATACCACTACCTAAAGTAGGTTTAATTGCAATTGTAAAACAACATTTAACAGACCCTGGTAGCCATTATACAGTGCTCCCTCTCTACAACGACACCAAAATTTGTGTTCGTTGATCAGATGGAGTCGTTATAGGGAGGGAAATTGGTTCATATTTGCAAACAGCTTGAATCCAGATCAGACTCCGCGAGCGCTGCGTCTGATCTGGATTCAAGCTGTTTGTCACTCGTCATTACGTTTTTTTCTGTCAAAATGTCCACTTTGTAACTTTGCGAAAAACAGCAGACGACAATTTTAAGCAGACAATATTACAGCAGAAAATGCCTTAGACATAATTGTCTTGTTTAGGGAACTGAGACAAGGGTCATTATAAGGAGAGAGTCGTTGTTGGGAGGGAGCACTGTATCAGTATACTAACTGAAAGGCTGAAATTCAAACTAAAAATTACATGGTAAAAACATAAGCTTTATTGATAAAATAAGTTTTCTCACTCTGCTGCGCAGGTTGTTGTTTTTTATTTTTACATAAAAAATATACAATTGGAAACTAATTTCTACACGATAAAAATTCTTTCAGGATAAAAAGTTACAGCTAGTCAATCATGCATTCTTCTAATATAAATCTGAAGTGCTCTATTATATAAAACTGAAACAGTCATACACTTCACATTTCTTCTTCTCAACCCTGTTGTAAAGTCTACAAAACGTCATCCAAAAGATAAATGCGACATCTGATCAGGATTCAAACTGTTTGATGCTTGTATTGATATGTCTTCAGTCATATTTCCTGAAGTCTAACTTCATCAGAATTATGCAGACAAAATTAAAGTGAAATAGTTAAAGCATGTGATAAAATAATTCTGCAGAGCAGGGATTAACGGTATATTTTCGCCATGCTCAGCAAATAATTATACCTGATTGATCTAAAACATACACCTGAAATTTAAGCAACACCAACATATACTACAAATATATAGAGAGAGCATTGAATGAGACAAAGGGGTGAGAAACTTTAAAGCTCATCGTACTAAAATTTGATTTGCTGCAAACTCATTCACCCATGAAACTTCAAACAC
This sequence comes from Gari tellinella, assembly GCA_922989275.2. Lineage (NCBI taxonomy): Eukaryota > Metazoa > Mollusca > Bivalvia > Cardiida > Psammobiidae > Gari > Gari tellinella. The sequence continues at coordinate 107,647,894 of OV277857.1, forward strand.
GGTTCCAGAAAAGAGGAGTACATTGAACAAATCCAACATATCCTCACTCATTTCAGCACCAAATCCTATGGTGTTACTACTCATTAGAATTGTCTCAAAGGGAGATGATTCTAATGAGTTTTGACATCATAGGGTTTAATGTAGAAATGAAGATTTTAAATTTTGAAACACTCCCCTTATCTGGAGCCCTGTTCAAATGGACAATTCCAGTTTCTAATTACTTCTAGTCTGCTTTCACCATTTAAGGTTCTTTTTCATTGCAAGCTGACAAACAATGCAGACCCTGATCAGAGGGCTCCTGAAAGTGCCCTCTCCTTTGAGTTTCCACTGTTTGCATAAAACAAGTGTATTCTTAATAGGTACATCGTTTGTAAAGGATGCATCAGTAGTTTTCATTGTGTGAACACTATAATCAGACGTTAACTCATTCACCCCCTGAAACTTTTAACAGACAATTCCAATTTCCAAATAAGTAGAGTCCATTTTTGACTAGGTTATTTTAACAAAATGTTGAACAATGACAAACAGTGCAGATCCTGATCAGAGGGCTCTGATCAGGATATATACTGTTTGCATAGGACAAGTGTAATCTTCACATGTACACTGCTTGTAAGTGACAAGTATACTCCTCACTAGGGTTGAATGTTTTAACACAAGTTTTACAGCTGATCTGGGTCTACATGTTTACAACCTCATCTCTTCTCATGATGCTTATTAAGCTTTGGCCACTTCACTTGCTCACTAGGGAGAAAGCTTTCTTTCTTTCAAATTAAAGCATTCATACTTAGACAATAAAGTCCATCACAAAGAGTATTGAGTTGTATCAAAAACTCCAAGTAACTCTGCATCTCATCAGACTCAAAACTGTTTACTACTGATCAGATTGTAATAAAGCATCAGTACAGTGTAACCTCTCTCTTACGGCCACTAAGACAAAGCTTAATTGATTTCATTAAATACAGGTGACAGCTTAACCCTTTCCCTCATAGAAATGCCTTTTAGGGCATTTAATTTATTCCTCCACTGAAGAAAATAGATCCAGTTTATACAGTCATGAATTTGTATCATAAGAAATATTTTCAATATTGTAGCAGATGGTACCTTAAAGCAGGTTGAAAGTAAAGCAGAATGCGCCTTAAGGCACATTCTGCTTTACTTTCAACCTGTTTTAATTGGTCACTTGTTTTCAAAACTATAAACATGCTATGACATGTGGTAAAGGGTTAAAAGCTTAAAACAAGGTGAAGGTAAAACAATCATCGCTTTAAGCAGTCACCTGCCTTGAACACCTGCTAATTAACACATTTTAGTGGTTGTAATAGAGAGGTTTTACTGTTCTTCCAAGCACCTGTCATTTTCACATTTTATTGCATTGCTCTTTGTGTTTCATTTTCTTTAAACTTGACAGCAAAATGTCTACCCCACTGTATTTGCCTCTGCCTATATTTTTATAGAATATGATTCAATGTCAGAAGACCATCTCAATATGAGTCAATTGTGTAAAACCACAAGTATTAATACATATCTGGTAGAATATGGCTGTAGATGATCTGGCTACCCTAGATGTACAACAAAACAATTATCAATAAGAAAATGAACTGATATCAATGACACGATGTATGTTAATTTCCTCCAGGTAAACCGTTTCTCTTGAAAAGTTGTCTCGCTGACTCTTCACATCAAAAGTCTTCAATGCAAGTCAAACATTCCTATCATCCCACTTATGATGCTCCTCATCTTTGAATTTCTTCATAGTTTTTCCACAATGGATTCAAACAAGGGGAGTATTTCAAAGACTAAAATCCTTCAGTTTTCATTAAATCCTATGTTGTGACAACTCAATAGAAAATAGAAATGTATTGCACAGACAATTCTAACAAGTACTGGCAAAAAAAAGAGTTTGATAGAAAACAAGAGCGTGTCCCAGTTACACGAATGCCCCCCATGATACAGGGAGGGGAATCCAGACTATCAAACGTAAAAGTTAGAGAGCTGAAACTGTAGTGGAGCGCCATTTTGAGGACTTCAAGGGTCATTACTCCAAAGGGCCTAGCATAAATTGGTGCCGCTGGTTATCCAAATTGGTCTCCATTTTATGTCAACAAACATTTTCAGAAAGTTTGGTAATGATCAGATGAAAAGCAATGTGTTTGTGAAACACAAATGCCCCCAGCCAGCATCATGTTCTGTAATGTAATGCTTATTTGCAAAAGTAGGTCAAAAGTCATGGTCGTAGGGTAAATGAAACATTGGCATGGTTGGAGAAGTCTTAACACAAGAAACATATAAGGTATGGAAGCTCTAGGCCTACTGGTTCAAATGTTATAGGCGTATAAGGATTTATACAAATAAAGGTCAAAGTCACAAGGGCAAAAACGTAGGTATGGTTGGAAAGGTCTTGACACAAGAAATAAATAAACAAAATATGAAAGCCGTAGGCCTACTGGTGCAAATGTTATAGCCATTTAAAGATTTCAACAAAAGTAGGTCAAATGTCAAGGTCACAAGGTCAAAAAGTTTTGTATGGTTAGAAAGGGAAAACACATGTCAAGTATAAAAGGCCAAGGTGCAAAAATGCAAAAGTTATATCCAAGGTTAAGGTTTTTGGTTAAAGTTTGATTAAATAGGTCAAAGATCGAGGTCAAGGTCACATGGTCAAAGATGTTGGTATGGTTGGAAAGGTCTTGGCACAAGAAATATACATACAAAATATTAAAGCCCTGGGCCAACTGGTGCAAATGTTATAGCCATTTAAAGATTTTTACAAAAGTAGGTCAAATGTCAAGGTCACAAGGTCAAAAGGTTTTGTATGGTTGGAAAGGTCTTGCCATGAAGAATACACATGCCAAGTATAAAAGGCCCAGGTTCAAAAATGCAAAAGTTATAGCCAATGTTAAGGTTTTTGGTTAAAGTTTTATTAAATAGGTCAAAGGTGAAGGTCAAGGTCACATGGTCAAAGATATTGGTATGGTAGGAAAGGTCTTGACACAAAACATATACATACAAAATATTAAAGCCCTATTCTAACTGGTGCAAATGTTATAGCAATTTAAAGATTTTTACAAAAGAAGGTCAAATGTCAAGGTCAAGGTCAAAAAGTTTTGTATGGTTGGAAAGGTCTTGCCATGAGGAATACACATGCCAAGTATAAAATGCCCAGGTGCAAAAATGCAAAAGTTATAGCCAATGTTAAGGTTTTTGGTTAAAGTTTGATTAAATAGGTCAAAGGTAAAGGTCGCAAGGTCAAAGATGTTGGTATGGTTGGAAAGGTCTTGACACAAGAAATATACATACAAAATATGAAAGCCCTGGGCCAACTGGTGCAAATGTTAAAGCCATTTAAAGATTTTTACAAAAGTAGGTCAAATGTCAAGGTCAAGGTCACAAGGTCAAAAAGTTTTATATGGTTGGCAAGGTCTTGCCATGAGGAATACACATGACAAGTATAAAAGGCCGAGGTTCAAAAATGCAAAAGTTATAGCCAAGGTTAAGGTTTTTGGTTAAAGTTTGATTAAATAGGTCAACGGTGAAGGTCAAGGTCACATGGTCAAAGATGTTGGTATGATTGGAAAGGTCTTGACACAAGAAATATACATACAAAATATGAAAGCCCTGGGCCAACTGTTGCAAATGTTATAGCCATTTTAAGATTTTTACAAAAGTAGGTCAAATGTCAAGGTCACAAGGTCAAAAAGTTTTGTATGGTTGGAAAGGTCTTGATACAGGGAAGACACATGCCAAGTATAAAAGGCCTAGGTACAAAAATGCAAGAGTTATAGCCAAGGTTAAGGTTTTTGGCACAGACAGACGGACGGACGTTCTTACGCTACGATACTTATGTGGCTATTTTCTATTGTTTTCTCTTGCGTGGCTAGCCACATAAGAGACAATTTCTTTTTGCTCTAACTTGGAATAGAATGATCTGGAGGCTAACCCATTCCCCTAACCCTATGTCCCACAACTGGCCAGGTTAATGTCACAAGAAATGGCCAGGTTAATGTCACAAGAGACGGCCAGGTTAATGTTTTTCTATTATGGGGCTAAGAATTTTAGCCACATAAGTATCCTAGCGTAGGCACGGACGGAAGGACGAACCAACAGACATGACAAAAACTATATGCCCCCGAATCGTAGATTCTGGGGGCATAAAAAAACTGTAAACATTTATTATTTTCCCATTTCATCTGGACAAGGTTCAAGATAAAGGTGAGTAAAATAAACATGCTCATCTTTTTCTCCTTAAACTCTTTGCATGCTCCAGGTTATTTTTTCGTCTGCAACAATTATCATCTGCTTCTGTTCTAAAATCGTTTTTTCAAAATTTCTGTTTAAAACAGGGTCAGAGTGTCAAACAGTTTGGATCCCGACAAGACCCTGCGTTATGTGGCGTCTCATTACATTCCAAACTGTTTGCACAGAAAATCACGATTCTATCGCTTGTGTGCGAATTTAAGTGTCCATCAAATTCTATGTTGTGACTACCCATAAGAATTGTCTCTTCAAAAACTATTCTAATGAGTAGTCTCAACATAGGTTTTGGTGAAGGCTAAGAAATAGGTATTTGAAATACTCCCTTAATATGGAGATCTATCCCTGAGAATACTTTTCAGCATCCTCATCCACTAGAACAGCAGCACAACAGCTATTAACCCTGTTTCTGCTACCACTGGAGATTTTGTCACACTTCTTGAAAGTTCTACACTGCTTTCGTGAGTTTCTTATTTTTGACAAATTGTTTTGCTTCCTTTTCAAGAGCATCTAAGTCCTCATCTGATGGATCGTCCTCTGATCCTGATTCCTGGTCTTCATCACTAGCATCCTGCTGGCTTCGTTTAGTGTCATCTATAAAACTGTCATTGTAGTCATATGTATTGGGACCAGTGTCATCCTCTTCATCTCCTTTTGACCTTTTGTCATCTAAAGTAAAGATTAAAAGAACAATTACAGTTCAGTCAAACTTGTGTTAACCCTTTCCTCCCTGAAACCTCAAATGAACAATTTTGCCAGTCCATTTTGACGGTTAGGTTTAAAATGACAAACGGTGTAGACCCTACAACTAAATAGGTTGTTTCCAAGCTCAAGATTGGACATTCTGATTTGTTTTTCATAACTCTGAGCTGTTATTTACCTGGTGTAATTTTCGGAGATCTCTCATCTCAGCTGACGAAGGAGATGAGAGATCTCCGAAAATTACACCAGGTAAGTAACAGCTTAGAGTTATGGAAAACAAATCAGAGTGTAGACCCTGATCAGAGGGCTCCTTAAGGCTCCTTTCTTCAAAACTAAAACCAGGCTTTAGGGTAATGGATTAAGCATAAATCTTGTAAAAACCGCTAACTGCTTGATGTACTATTCAGGACTTATTAGGGTTGATTCTTAAAATATATTGCAAACTGGTAAACAGAGCAAACCCTTATCAGAGGGCTCCAGCAGGATCTGATCTTGGTCTGCACTGTGTGCATAGGACAATTATACTCTTCACAGGTATACTGTAAATGATGTGAATACTTGTCACTAGGTTTGATGGGTTATGAATGCTAGTTCATTATAAATTCAGTTGACCGCTTAACATAGTTGGACAATTGAAATATTGGGATGAGCGCCAAACAGTTCAGATCCTGATCAGATGTCATGTTACGCAGTGTCTGATCTAGATACAAACTACAATCTAACCACAAAAATTTGTTAAGGCAACCTTTACTATTTGTCTTCCATTGAAATTCGATAACTTGAGCTCGTATATATCAAACATACACTTATTTCAAAGTTAAACTGTGGCTAAGCCACAGTTTAAAAGTTTAGGTACATGAATTTGAAACGCCTACTTTAGTTGCCTATGGTTGTGAAAGTGTTAAAAAGTTAAAACAATTTGACTTTACCTGTTGGATCTTTATAATCACTAGCCTTGAAAACATGGCGGTACTGCTTCAAATGCTGGGTATTTGTCCTGAAACAATAAGGTATACTTTAACCCATTACCCCATAGCCTGTTTCTAGTATTGAAGATAGGTGGCCACTTAAAGCAGGTTAAAAGTAAAGCAGAATGTGCCTTTACTCTTTCCTCCCTGAAACTTTAAATGGACAATTCCAGTTTCCATTTAAGTCTAGTCCATTTCTGACTTTTAAGGGTTGTTTTTGTCAATGTTTGGCATTATGACAAACAGCAAAGACCCTGTTCAGAGGGCTCCTAGGAGCCCTCTGATCTGGGTCTTCACTGTTTGCATAGGACAACTGTACTATTCACATGTACACTGTTTGCAAAGGACGCCAATACGCGGAACTAGGGTTCAAAGGGTTATGGCACATTCTGCTTTACTTTCAACCTGCTTTAAGCTACCATCTTCTATAAAATAGAAATTATTTCTTATGATATATATTCATAACTGTATAAATTATAACTATTTTCTACAGTGGAGAAATAAATAAATGGCATTTAAAGGCGTATATATGGGGTAGTGGGTTAAAGCCAAGCCTTCTACTGGCTATATAATTAAAAGTCCTCCCATTTTAAAAGTTTCTATTGAACCGTTCTCCTGCTACAAGCATACATTGATGGGCTTTTTAACAAAGTATTGACCCAGATCAGACAGTTCTGATCAGGGATCAGGGATAAGTATCAGAATGGACAGCTTTATTTTGACACTCGTTGACCCCTGAAACATCAAATGGACAATTTCAGTTTCCATTGAATTAAGTCAAGTCTATTTTTAATTGCTAAATCACATTCCGTGCAGACCCTGATCAGAGAGCTCCAGTAGCAAACTTCTGATATAGGTCTACACTGACTGCATAGAATAAGTGTAATCATCATAGGAACATGGTTTTTCACCCATAACTTTTTGCCTTTTAGAACTTCTAAATAATTACAATTTTCAGGAATGTCTGTATGTTTTCTTGATGTATTTTGTTTTCATGTTTATCTGAATATTTCTGCAGCTCTTCCATTTATTGCAGGACATTAGTATACCTGTAACAATTTGGCCCATACGCACAGTATGGTCGGTCATCTTCCTCCTCGAGATCTGACTGCTCATCAAAACTGATGTCTCCTGGGTGACTGAAGTCTGTGAAATGTTCAGGGTTTTTCCTGAAAAACACATTGATTATCAGATAACCATAATCTGCTTTTTACATTTTTTGAATGAAGCCATTTACTGTATCAGATTTAAACTACAACACAATAAATATGCCTTTTTACACCTTTTATTTATGCAACCACTGAAGAAGAAAAAAATTCCATTTTATACAGTCATGAATATATACTGTAAGATACTCCTTAAATTATGTCCTAACAGGTGGAAGCTTACAGCAGACTGCAGGTAAAGCAGAAGGAGGCATAAGGCTTTACTCTCAACCTGCTTCAAGTGGTCACTTGTCTTCAAAAAAACTAGAAACAGTCAGTGGGGTGAAGGGTTAAGTAAATATGCATGTAGAAATTGATGATTAAACTCAACTTGACACTTGGTGATATGAATATGCAAACAAATCAGACCATTATTACAGCAGTTATTGTGTAGAAACCAATTATCCAATTAGACTTAACCCTTTACTAAATCACCTGGTTCTAGTTTTGAAGACAGTTGACCAGTTTAAAGTAGTCTTCTTCTTTACTATCAGCCTATTTAAAGCTACCATTTGTTTGGGCATAGATATTATTTTCATCACTGTACAAGGTGGAACTATTTTTGTCAATACACAAATAAGTTTAAGGCAATTTAAAGGTGTATTTATGGAGGAATGGGTTATGTCCCTATATCAATGAACTATGTACAGGTAAATATATGCACATCAAATCCTGCCTATTTATTGCTTGTCTCCTGTAATTTAGTTTATTGTTTAATGTTAGTTGCTGCTGGAATGTTGTTTGATTTGTGTGGGACAAACTCTGCCATACTTTTGCTTACCTTCAACCCTTACCTCCATAGCTATGAATATTTATACATTTAATTTATTCATACCCTCAGGAAAATATTTCCAATTTATACAGTCATGAATATGTACCGTAAGAAATATTTTCTAGCAGATGGTAGCTTAAAGCAGACTGAAAGTAAAGCAGAATGCACTATAAGGCCCATTCTGCTTTACTTTCAGCCTGCTTTAAGTAATCACCTGTCTCCAAAACTAGAAATAGGCTCTGGGGTAAAGTTAAGCATCACATTCTGCTCTTGTTTAACTCAAGATTGAAAACAATTCTATGAAACTTCACTTACCTATAGCATTTCTTGCCAAACATACATGGTGGTCTGTGTTTACTCTTTAGCTGCCTAACTTTCTTTACATCTTCTCTTTTGTCCTTCTTCCCTTCATCACCTGAGCCTTCATCCTCATCCTCATCCTCATTCTCTTCATCATCATTATCTAATTTTGGTTTCTTCTTAGCCGGAGTCCTCTTTTTTGGTGTGACTTCCTCCGAGTCCTCACCAGAGATTTCCTTCCTCTTCTTGGTTTTTGGATCTCGTTTAGGAGCAACATAGTCATCTTCACTGGAATCTTCACTTCCACTGCTTAAATGTTTTCTCCTCTTCTTTTTACTTTTCTTTTTAGAAGATGAAGCAGCTTTACGTCTCTTAGAGGCTCGTGGTACATAATCGTCTTCAGAAATATCTTCGTCTGAATCTGCATAGCTTTTCCTCTTTCCGCCACGTCTTACTGATTTCCTGGTACCTTCTTGTGATTTCTGCTAATGAAATAACCAAATTCAGGGCTCTCGATTCCGCAGTTTGCACTGCTGGTGATAACTTGGGTACAAGGTTATAAAGCTTATATGTTGAGTCTGAGATCGTTCTCAAGCATTTGATTGTTCAGATTTGAGCTTTTGCTGAGCAAAAGCTCAAATCTGACCAATCAAATGCTTGAGAACGATCCAAGACTCAACTCAAAAGGGCTCCTGATACAGAATGAGTGAACTGAATATTTCCAGCATATTATCCTCTGTGTATCTGACAAACCCTATGCTGTGACCACACTATATAAGTGTCTGTTCGAGAGGATTCTAATAAAAGGTCACAATGTATGGAGGATTTGGAGGAGACATGAGATAATTTGTATTTGAAATACAGGGCTGCCATAAGTTGACATGAAAAATCCTAAGATTTCCAAATTTGCATTTTTCAAGTGCGATTTTACGAATCGTACCTTTACCCTATAGCCTTTTTCTTGTTTTTTTTGGACATGTGACTACTTAAAGCAGACTGTAAGTAAAGCAGAATGCGTCTAAGGGCGCATTCTGCTTTACTTTCAGCCTGCTTTAAGAAACCATGTAGTGAAAAAAAAATCGGAGATTTAGGAAAAATTCGGAGAAATGGCAGCCCAAGAAGTACCCATCCTATGTGGAGCTCAAAACCACTAAGAGTTTCACACTCTCTGAGGGCTCCCATTATGGAGTAATGTAATAATTTCTCAACATTGTGACAACTCATTACATTTTCTATTTAATGAGTAGTCACAACAACCAGAATGGATGGAAACAAGTCCTTCTCTTTGACTCAATGCTTCAAATGTAGCTTAATGCAAAGTCCAACCAAGCTGTAAGGAAGGACAAACAGATGGAAGGACAAACAGAAAGGGCAAATATTTAAAACCTGTCAATTACTCTGGCATGTATAAAAGATATGGGAAAAATAATTAGGCTATTTAGATAATTAGAAGGGAAAGTAAATTAGTTTAAAACAGGCTGAAAGTAAAGAAAAATGTGCCTTAAGGCGTCTTCTGGTTTACTTTCAACCTGCTTTTTGTGGTCACCTGTCTTCAAAACTGTTAACAGACTTTGTCATGTGGGAGCATAACAAATTGGTGGGGAAAAATTGTCTAATCACAAAAGTACAGTAAAACCTCTCTATTACGACCACTAGAAATAAGGCTTATTGTTTGTATAAAAGACAGGTGACAGCTAAAAGTAAGGTGACAGTAAAACAGAAAGCTCCTACAGGAGCTTTCTGTTTTACTGTCACCTTGCTATAAGCAGTCACCTATTCTTAAATCCTAATAATTAACACAATTTAGTGGTCTTATAGAGGGGTTTTACTGTAGTGTACCTTTTTGCTTGAAGATTTTTGTGACATCTCCCAGTCACTGACTGAGTCCTCAACTTCTTCCATTACAAAGTCACTGTCTTCTTCTTTTGATAAACTACCCTTAGGAATATCATCATCATCATCTGAGAACTCTACAAAGTCATCCACTGCAAATACCAACATAACTATGTACAGTCAAACCTTCATAACTTGAACTAGCTTAACCCATTACCCCATAAATATGCCTTTTTACGCTTATAATTCATTCCTCCATTGAAGAAAAGTTCCAAATAATACCTTCAAAAACATATAAGATAAGAAATATTTTCTATATCTTAGCAGATGTTAGCATAAAGCAGGTTGAAAGTAAAGCAGAATGTGCCTTAAGGCACATTCTGCTTTACTTTCAACCTGCTTTAAGTGGTCATCTATCTTCAAAACTAGAAACAGGCAATAGGGTAATGGGTTTACCCCTTCACTGCCATGACGTCATCAATTTTCAACAATTGTCGTCAGCTTTTATTTCTCAAAATCAAATTTTAGGTATTTTGACACATGAAATATTGAAATGAGTGGCAAACAATTTGGATCCTAATCAGGCGCTGCATTACGCAGCGTCTGATCAGGAACCAAATTGTTTGTAAATAACCATTTTACTCGAGGTAACTCCTCTGAAGACGGAGCATGGGTGCCTATATTGCAAGTTTATTGAAAACAGCTATGCACGTAATCCTCCAGCTTGACAGGCCATTCTGTCTGTACCAAGCTGTCCTGTGAGTGTTCAGTACAGGTAGGTCAACAACTACAAACTCCAGGTAACACAGTAAAGGGGGCCCGATAGATCCTTCAGGAACGACAGTGAAGAGGTTATGTCATACTCTCTTACGTAAAAGTTAAAATGTGACTTTGCCACGTTAAAACTTTGAAATACAGGTATATTCGATTCAAGCAGCTCAAATTATCGACATTCAACTAATGAAATACCAGAGTTTGATTTCAGTGACTTCGTGTTATTAAACTTTAACTGCATATTCAAGCATATATGACGATATATGCAAACACTTTATTAGTCTCTAACTGACCTAATTATCAAACCTTAACCAAGATCACAGAGGTCAAGGTAAAAGTCACAAGTCTGTGATGTAGCTTGAAGAATTCATTGAGGCACATGAGTATTTTAAGTTGCCCGACCCTAGCTGCAGTACTCAGTCTATAATTGACTAAAATGCAAAACCTTCATCAATGGGACGTACATACAGACACAGGTAACACTCAATGTCTTGCATCTTTTGTGACAGGGCATTTATAGTGTACAGCTTCTTGTTTCTGTTATCCCATTACCCCATAGCCTGTTTCTAGTTTTGAAGATATGTGACCACTTAAAGCAGGTTGAAAGTAAAGCAGAATGTGCCTAAAGGTGCATTCTGCTTTGCTTTCAGCCTGCTTTAAGCAATTATCTGCTACAATATTGAAACTATTTCTAATGATTTTTAGTTGTGATAGTATACATAGGAACTATTTTCATCAGTAGAGGAAGTAATTTACGGTGTAAAAATGCACATTTATAGGGTAATGGGTTTATAAATATTATAAACAAACTGATAATGGATCCATATGACCACTGTGTACATGTACTTTTAATAGAGGCGTTTAGCAGTTATGGTGATTTAAAGTACGTCAATGAAATCGAGATCTAGATCATACCATAACTTTTACGTTTGGCCCGAGCTCCTCTGGCTGCCCGTGAGGTGCTAGGTTTTTCATCTTCAGATGAATCTCTTCGACGAGTTCTCCTAGATTTTGTTCCTCGCTTTTTCTTTTTAATCTTAATTTCTTCCTCAGAGTCCCAGTCTTCTTCTTCACTCGAGACGGCTTTCTTCCTAGGTCGAGGCTTTGCAGGTGTTCGACTTCCTTTTCGCTTTTTTGGTTTGTACTCCTCCTCATCCCAATCATCTTCTTCTTCTTCATCTTCACTGATTTCTTTGTACTTTTTCTTAGGAGATCCTCCTGAAATAATGTAGAATACATTAACAAATTCCCCCATAAATACGCCTTTTTACGCCTTAAATTTATTCCTTCACTAAAGAAAATAGTTCCAATTTAAACAGTCAAAATAAAAATCCAAAGAAATATTTTCTAAATTCTAGCAGATGATAGCTTAAAGCAGGCTGAAAGTAAAGCAGAATGTGCCTTAAAGCACATACTGCTTTACTTTCAACCTGCTTTAAGTGGTCACCTATTTTCAAAACTAGAAACCAGCTATGGAGTAATGTGTTAGAATCAAACCATCATGAGGAATATTAGAACTGCAGGAAACAGCAAAACTCACCACATTTCTCAATATGTACATCTAAATCTTAACCAAAACTAGTGCAAACACTAACACTAAGGTGACTATATAGGCATCCTAATTCTTCAAATAGGCAAGCTAAAAACTAATTCTACAGCTTTAAGTTATTTTCAATATGACAATAGATAAGCCATTCCCTATCCAACACTTCTTATCATGAGTAGTTATGAAAGCTAAAGGAAATCAAAATGGAATTGCAGTATTTTAAACACAGACGCTTACATTAGCCATTAAATAAAGAATGATGAAAATCTCAGAGATAACTGCTTAATACAGCAGGGCTCGAACTTCGCTCTTGCGAACTCGCAAAATGCGAGTGGAATTTTGAAAATGCGAGCTGAAAATTTCAGCACTTGAAAAAAATTGCGAGTGTATATTTTGATGTTCAGACGTTCCAAAATGTAAGGTTATAATGGTAAAGACGAATACTGTCTAACCCTTCTAATCATGCAGTAATTTAAATAATTATCGCTGTTCGCCCATCTCCTTCTTTTCATATCTCGGCTATTTATAACTTCGGGAAACCCAGCACTTAACGCATGCGCATGATTGATAGCCCGGCTTCATACGTACCAACGTCGAATCAGCATAAGAAAAAGGGGAACCAGTCTATTAGCTAGTGACCGCAAACTGCGAATGTTGATGTAAATTAAACTCATATATCAACGTTTCCAGTCGACTCGTCCTTCTAGGGTTTATAAACGGAAGGCTGACGAGACATTTAAGGAAGAACAGCCGAAAACAGACTGAAAGCTAGCCCAAACCAAGTTACGAAACTCACGAAGTAATTGGGTTTTATTGCTTTGTGCGAAAATGGGACGAACCACGGCGCCGCTAAAATCTGTCCTAAAATGGTAGAAAGAAATGCGCATCTTTCTCGAACATAATATTATGGAGTACGATAGTGAAAGCGTTTTCGAAATATAGAGAACTGTCTGCTGACTGTCTTCACCAAAGATAAAAAAAATCATCCATAAACATCGAACTCTGAAAATATAACACGAGCCTTTCGCCCCCTTGACAAAACGACCCAGTTACAAAGTTTCAGCTATAGTCTGTGTTTAATTAATCTGCGAACCTTGCTGTTTTGAATGAAAATTGACTATATGGGATGGACTGCAAATAAAGACTTATTTAGAGTTAAGAATAGTAACTGTACAGTTTATACACAAAAAGACACACACTAGTTATTATTTTTGAAACTTTATTTACATGAGTAATCTAGCACAGAATGAGATACAGAATGAAAGTTCAACAAAGTAATGTTTATGAACTTTATCTTATAATTTTGATCAAAATGATGTGAAACGTCAATTTGTAGATAAACGTATTGAAAAAGCAAGTTGGAACCTGGTTTTGCAAGTAGAAAATATGGGCACTTGCAAAAAAATGCAAGTGGGAAAAAATCTAAAGTTCAAGCCCTGATACAGGTCAAAAGTAATAGGAGCTTTTACTTTTGTTGTGCATTAATTTATTTACTGTAAAGTGCTCCCTCTCTACAACAACACCCTATGGTAGAAAAAGACTGTGTGTGTTGTTCGGAGGGACTGTTATAGGAAAGGAAAATAAGTGAGGTCTTGGCTTACATTTGCAAACAGTTTGAATCCAATCCAATTTGATTAGACACTGCATAATGCAGCGTCTAATCGGGCTTCAAACTGCTTGTCACTTGTCATTACGTTTCTTCTGTCAAAATGTCCAATATGTATCTTTGAGAATAAATAGCAGGCAACAATTTTAAGCAGAATAAATTATAGCAGTTAACACGTTAGACAGAATTATCTTGTTTGGGGAAGAGCGGCGAGCATTTTTGTAAGGAGGTAATCATAGTTGTATGGAGAGAGCAGTTGTATATATATTACCCCAGCACCCCATAGCTGTTTTCATTTTTGAAGATAGGTGACCACTTAAAGCAGGTTGACATTAAAGCAGAATGCGGCTTAAGGCGCATTTTGCTTTACTTTCAGCCTGCTTTAAGCTACCATCTGATAGGATATAGAAAATATTTCTTATGGTACATATTTTTGACTTTTTAAATTGGAAATATTTTCTTCAGAGTAGTTATAAATAAGAGGTGTTAAAAGGCATATTTGTTGGGTAATGGGTATATTCATCTTCCTTTGAGTTGCCACTGTACATAGGTACTGCTGTATGTATAATTCCTTTGAAAAGATCAAGGCATGAAAGGGTCAGACAAACATTCTTTTACCTTTTTTCCTTTTACTGTGTGTCTCCTCTTCGTCAAAATCAAAGTCTTCGTCATCATCACTCTCTGTCTTCCTGAAATAAAACCATAAACAAAAGTTGACAGAGAGACAACAAAGCTTGCTGGCAGGGCTGGACAAATCCACTTGCCCCTCCCATGAGCAAGCTCAAATTCTGTTTGGCCAAGTCCAATTCAGACAGCAAATTGCCCTGGGCAAGGTCTATTTTCAGATCTGGGCAAGCTTAAATTCTTGGAAAAATTGTAAATAAACCAACCTATTGTCTAGTTGCACTTGGTTAACATTCAACCACAGAAATAATCAGTGCTCCTGCCCCCAACCGTGACCAATTTTTCTACGATGAAAATATGGGACAATTCCAAAATTTTGAGCAGCTCCCCCTGAAAAATATTTTTCCAGCCCTGGCTTGGGGTACATTTCGAAACTTAAAAGCTAAATCTGAGGTCCATGTCACAGGGATCAAACGTTTTGATTGCATGGGTATGTCTTGTCCATATACACATTCACAACAAATATGAAAGCAATACTTCAAGGGACATTGAAGTTATAAGCATATTCTTAAAATTGTTTATGCCGTTCAGGATGACGCCGACAACTATGCAAGGGGTAGATCATAAGCTTGTCTTGTACTTTGTACAACCTGTTTACAGTGGCCACTAAAGAAGAAGTAGAATTTGCAGTTGTAACCCTTAAATCCATAGATACGCATTTTTATACATATACTGTAATTAATTCCTCCCCTGAAGAAAAGAGTTCCATTTCACAGTAATGAATGTATAACACAAGAAATATTGTAACGTACGTCGTACGTTGGTATATGCAAATGAGGCTTCCCAAATCGTTGTATGTTGGGAAGTAGAGTGCATTATATAGCGCTATAAACATCTCTTGGTGTGAGCTTAAGCTTTGCATCGACGGGGTTTGTTGTTGCTGGGTCACTCGGTATGCAAGTTACAAATGGCAGCGGTGGGATAATGACAACTGCCAGACCGTAGTTGCCTTACCTACGGTTCTCCCAGGGTCCAAGTCTCGGGACGAGACTTCTCGGATGGGAGAGTTATGTAACGTACATAGTGCGTTAGTGTATGCAAATGAGGCTTCCCAAACCGTTGTATGTTGGGAAGTAGAGTCAATTATATAGCGCAACAAACATCTCTTGGTGTGAGCTTAAGCTTTGCACCGACGGGGTTTATTGTTGCTGGGCCACTCGGTTTGCACATTACAAATGGTGGCAGCGGTGGGATAATGACAACTGCCAGTAGAGTTGCCTTGCCCACGGTTCTCCCGGGTCCATGTCTCGGGAGAAGACTTCTCGGAGGGGAGAGTAATGTAACGTACGTCGTATGTTGGTATATGCAAATGAGGCTTCCCAAACCGTTGTATGTTGGGAAGTAGAGTGCATTATATAGAGCAAAAAAACATCTCTTGGTGTGAGCTTAAGCTTTGCATTGACGGGGTTTATTGTTGCTGGGTCACTCGGTTTGCACGTTACAATATTTCCTATATTATAGCAGATGGTACTTAAAGCACGCTAAAGTAAAGCAGAATATGCTGAAGGCTCATTCTGCTTTACTTTTAACCTGCTTTAAGTGGTCACCTGTCTTCAAAAGCATGTACATGTAATGTTTTGCAATTTATCAAGTTTTGCAAGTTATGTTATGCTGTGTAATGCGGCATCTGATCAGGATCAAAACAGTTTGACAGTTACATCAATATTTCTTCAGTCAAATTTTTTCAAAAGTTTAAATCTGGCATAAAATTGCAGACAAAATATTTTGCAGACAATAATTTTCAATCAGATGGTTACATTTGGCTGTGAAATGGTTAATAACGATGTTTGTTAACAATTTGTCAATTACCGTCGTCTTGCTGGGGTTCTCTTAGGTGATATATCTTTGTTTGCTTGTTTTTTCTTTGGAGGTGTTTTGGCAACTGGAAGGAAAGGAACACTAACCATTAAAACTAGAAAATATATGTCACACATATGTATACATATTATAAACAGTATCAACCCATCTAATCAGGATCCAAACTGTTTGACACTCATTTCGATGTTACAGTAAAACCTGTATTAAATAACCAATAAAAAGACAATGAATTTGAAGTATTGACAACAAATGGCAGATAAGTGCAGGTTAAAAGTCATGAAGAAGGCTCCTATAGGAGCCTTTTGCATGACTTTTAACCTGCATTAAATGGTCACCTATCTTTAAAAATCACAATGCATCTTGAGATAGTGGTCGCTTAACATATAAGCTTTGACTGTACTTCAGTCAATTAATCTGAAACCTAAATTTGAGAAAAAGACGCAAACAATTGTTCAAATCAGAAGACATCATTGCAGTGAAACTGTTAAAATATACACAGCAAAGTCTATCACTATAACCCCATAAATACTCATTTTTACGCCTGTAATTTATTCTTCCACTGAAGAAAATAGTTCTACTTTATACAGTCATAAATGTGTACCATTACAAACATTTTCTATATCTTACCTGATGTTAGCTTAAAGCAGGCTGAAAGTAAAGCAGAATGTGCCTAAGGCACATTCTGCTTTACTTTCAGTCTGCTTTAAGTGGTCATCTATCTTCAAAACTAGAAACAGGCTTTAGGGTAATGGGTTAAAGAGGGTTATTTAGTCAAACATATGTTGCTATAAAAGAAGGTTGACATTACCTGGCCTCTTGTATGATGTTGATGGTTTCTCTAGTGGTGCTGTTTTTGCCAGCTGAACTAGCCACTGTGGAAGTTTACGACGTTTCTCTACCGGCATCGCCATGTTCTCTCCTCCCTTTGGCCTAACTATTGCTGGCTAGAAAATCAAATGAGCCATGCCATGAGAAAACCTGACTTATTGCAATGCAAACAGTGTAGATCAAGGCTAGTTGCCGTGTCAAAGTCGCAGCAACTGGTCTTAATCTACACTGTTTAATACCCATGCGAATCTAAAAGCGTTTTATGTAGCTTGTATTATATACAGTTTTTGGCAGTGTAGACCAAAGGCAAACTCAAGATTCAAAGCCGAGGATGACAAAAGTGCTTGGTCTGTACAATGTTACAATGCAATAAGGCTGGTTTTGTCATGGCATGGTTCATATCTATACAGTGACATCTTGATAATTTCAATTAGTTACCCCAGAAACTTCAAATAAGCAGTTCCGGTTTCTAATTAAGTCTAGATCATTTTTTACTATTAAGGTATGTTTTTTACAATGTATTGCCAAACAACAAACAATGCAGACCCTGATGAAAGGGCTCCTACAAAGGGCTCCTGTAGGAGCCCGGGGATTAACATTGTAAACATTACGTGAATTTTGTGTAGGAGCCATCAGAGTATGGTCTTCATGTACACTGTTCACATAGGTCAATTGTACTCTCCATAGGTACACAGTTTGTAAAGGATTTGTATACTCGTCACTCAGTCAAATGTATCAAAGATAACCTGTTTTGCTACCCTTTCAACAGTTACTTAACTGTCTTTAATAAGATTTAAGTTAAAAGAAAAAAACAACTATCTTTTATTGACCCCTGAAACTTCAAATTGACAATTCCTAAATAAATGGCAAACAGTGCAGGCCAAGATCAGACAGCTCCTGTATGAGTCCTCTGATCTAGGTCTACACTACTTCCATAGAACAAGTGTACTCTAAACAGGTATCCTGTTTGTAAAGGGTGTTTCTATGTATCATTAAGGTTCAATGGGTTAAGCTGCAAATATTTCGACTTGTACTTACTGCTTTGCGTTTTTCCTTTACCTCTTCTTCTGACTCATTTTCAGATTCTAAAATTATCAATAAGATTATTGTAGAAAGTCATAGGAGACACATCATATACCCCAAAATTACAAAACTTGCTTTTTTTTGCATATCAAAATGTTTACATCTACTCCAACACCAATTTTTTTACTAATTCAAAATACAGTCGAACTTCAATATCTCGAACTAGGTTAAGTTGAACGTACCCGTATTTCAAATTTAAAACGCGTTTTAACTTTGAAACACGTATATGTTCACCTAAACCCAGCTTGAAATAAGGCAAATTCATGTTTCGAAATATCAGATAGTTCGAGTTAAGTGAGTTTGAGATATCGAAGTTCGGCTGTATGGCAAATATATATCAAATATTATTGTTTTTGTACTTACTGTAAGAAATTTGATAGGAATTAAAATTGAATGATAAATTTTTCTACATAACTATTTCCCTTACTTTGCAGTAAAAGGAGCATTGCTCCATCAACAATAGTTGAAATGTGGCTATTTAAGAACTCATATGAGCTATTTAAGTAAAAAGACATCCAATCAGGTATGATGAAAATATGGTACAAATTTTTAAAGTTATTGCTTAAACAAACTGGACTGACATATGGATGAACAATGCAATTCATACTATAGCCATCTTAGACGAGCAAAAACAACTGAATACTTCTGGGTCATGGATATGGATTTAACCCTTTCAACCTTGGAAGCGCATTTAAGCGTGTTTAATTTATTCCTCCACTGGTGAAAATAGTTCCAATTTATACAGTCATGAATATGTATCATAACAAATATTTTCTACATTCTAGCAGATGATAGCTTAAAGCAGGCTGAAAGTAAAGCAGAATGTGCTTAAGGCACATTCTGCTTTACTTTCAACCTGCTTTAAGTAGTCACATATTTTCAAAACTAGAAACAGGCTATGGGGTAAAGGGTTAAACATCATGAGAATCAAAGCTTAATTGATAATAAGTAAGAGTTACTTACCTGTTGCGTCTTCTTTTTCATCTTCAGAGACATCTTTGCTACAAAATGGTAAGAAATAGTTTATTAAGGCATTTCTCATGAAATATAAATAGGATTAACAAGCCCTGCTGAACTATCTTTACACATTCAATACACAAAGGTGATGACTGTATAAACAAGAACTGTGCAGATGTGGAGTCACAATGAAAAAGCCACAGGGAAACTATGGTATAGATTACCTAATGCATTGGAACCAAAATACAATGTGTACATCATCACTTGGTACTTTAGTAATGCATCGAAATGCATCATAACCCCTTTTGTTCAGTTGGAAGTCCAGTTTCCAATTTGGTCTAATCCATTTTTGACTATTTAGTGATGTTCTACCAAAGCATTGCAAAAGGAAAAACAGTGCAGACTTTGAACAGAGGACTCTGTAAGGAGCCCTCTGATCTAGGTATTCACTGTTTGCAAATGACAAGTGTACTCTTACCAGGTACACTATTTGCAAAGGAGGCTCATATGTGTGACTGGGGTTCAAAGGGTTAACCTAGTAATCTCTTCTTAGACGCATATGGAATTTTGCATTTGAAATACTCCCCTTACCTGTGATGGTATTTGAATAGTAGAAATGAAATCTGAAACAAGAGTCCAATGTATCTAACATGGTAGCTAATCCTTACTGTTGCAATGTACGAAAGCCTATTTTCTTTTCAGATAAGAAGAAATAAACTTAAACATATCAAACATTTCTTCTACTAAACCCAAAATAGGACTTCTAATTAGAGTTTTCCCCAAGATAAGATCTATTACTAACATTAGATTTCCTCATTTAAAATATTCTTCTTATCTGGAGCTCTCGTGAAATAACTGTCTCACCTTTTTCTGGTCCCATTCTGTGTTGTTGGACAATTTACTTTGAAGAAGAGGCTATCTGGTAAAAGCCCAATGACATGACCATTTCCTAACAGTCTCTTTTCATCTTTCTTCATAATCTCTGGGCTGGCATTTGTGTTCTTTTTGAAGAAGCAGGGGTTGGTATGTGTCTGAGAATAAAATTGTACAGATGAAAGAAACCTGCAACAATGGAAATAAACCTTATCTGGTTACCCCTATAGCCTGTTTTTAGTTTTCAAGACAGGTGACTTCTTAAGGATGTCGGCCTGTCTTTTTGAGCATTATGAAATTTCCGAAAAATTTTACGAACTCGTTTTCGTTTGGTGAATGCATACAGTAATAAAACACTATTTTCCCGGGAAAAAATTGGATTTTCGTTCCGGAAGGGACTTCTTAAGTTTTATGTCCTATTCGTAGTTAACAGCATACACTGTTTTCATACTCATAGGTAGGTTGTATTTTGTTACATCCGATTTCATTTAAATTTCTCAGAATATAAGCATGAAATTTTCATGGTAGTACAGTTTTAGTATAAATTATAGATAACTCAATATAAAAAAATGAAATTTTTTGGATGGTAAAAGTACACAAAAAATTGAAAAAATGAGAAAAAATGGATTTTTTTTTATAAAATGATCTATATCTTTTTTAAAAGATATGGGACCCTGTGTTTTTATTTGCTATTTCACTAAAACTTTTTGTTTGCAAGGCTAAAAACAACAAATAAACAAGAGCCCCATGGGGCATATGTCGCTCACCTGAGAATAGCT
This sequence comes from Gari tellinella, assembly GCA_922989275.2. NCBI lineage: Eukaryota > Metazoa > Mollusca > Bivalvia > Cardiida > Psammobiidae > Gari > Gari tellinella. Next base: position 107,668,870 of record OV277857.1, read on the forward strand.
GTACATCAAAATGGAGATAATGATTTATGTCCAGGACGGGGCCATTTTTTACCCGAGGGGCATAATTTTAACAATCTTAATAGAGGACCTGTAGATGATGCTATGTTCCAAATATCTAAGATCAGGGTACTAGAGTTCTAGACAAGAAGATTTTTTTTAAGTTTCCATTGAAAAAATCTATTTTTAGCTCCTGTGACCTACATATGCAACAGACTGGAACCATTTGAACAAAATAGATAAAGGACATCTAGAAGCAACACCATGCCGATTATATCAAAGCTCTGGCTATATTAGCTTCAGAAAAGAAGACGTTTGAAAACTGTGACCCCCGGGGTGGGGCTAATTTTGACCCCAGGGGCATAATTTGTACAAACTTGATAGAGGACCTGTAGATGATATGCAATCGACCAGAACCATTTGAACCTTATTGGTATAGGACATCTAAAAGTGTCACCATGCCAGATATCAAAGCTCTGGCCATATTAGTTTCATAGGAGAAGACGTTTGAAAATTTCACTATATAACTCTATGTTAAACTGTGGAAGAATAAATTAAAGACATAAAAAGGAATATGTATGGGTTAATAGGTTAATAAATATCATTATTTACATTTTCTAAATATAAGAAACTATATGTAAATGAGTAGCAAATAGTTTGGATCCAGATTAGATGCAGCATTATGTGGCATCTGACCTGGATCCATACTGTTTATGGCCAAGAATTAATTGTGGACTGATAGACAGAAAGATAAACAAACAAACAAACAGACAGACCAAAAGTAATATGCCTCGAACTAAGTTGTGCTTGAGCATAAAATAGCAGACATCATTCATTTCTGTTATGTATCTCAGTGACCTGAGTTCAGAGTAGCTATGAATCAGTTATGCAATAGGAGACGGTCTCAGGGAGAAATGACTATTATCATGCTGAACTGTTGTCTGCTCAAAATGTTTGTATGTGAAATATGTAAAAAATAATAACTTATATTTTCTAAATATAAGAAAATATGTAAATGAGTGGCAAATAGTTTAGATCCAGATTAGATGCTGCATTATGTGGCATCTGACCTGGATCCAAACTGTTTGCAAAAATGTTGCATTTAGTATAAGGGTAGCTTCTTAGCCTGGAAGATACAATGGGTCTGTATAAAAACGGATCATTAGAGAGTTTTTACTGTCAGACCTGCATCAAAAAGCACTGATACGGCCAGGGTTGAGTCAAATTTGACCCTAGGGTTTTGGTTTTTTACAATTTTGAAAGTGATTTAGTAGAAGATACTATTCATACAATATCTAAGGTGTGGGAACAGTGGTTTTTTACAAAAAACTTGTTTAAAGTTTTTCACTTTTTTTAAAAAATTTCAATAGGTAGTCAACATTTGAATTTTATTTTAACGATTTCTGTAGAGAAGCATCAAAGGAACACCATCAGCAATTTAGTTTTTCCCTCAAACTCGCGGTTTCAGAGGAGATGTCGCTTGAAGTAAAATTTGAACGGACAGATGGACGGACGGACGGACGGACGGCGATCACAACAGCTCACCTTGAGCCTTCGGCTCAGGTGAGCTAAAAATTTGGTATTTAGTTTGCTACAATTTGTAGGGCAATTTTCACAGTGCCTTATTCTCCCATTATAAACAAGGGCCACTATGGCCCTAAATGGCTCACCTGGTACACCATGGCAAACTTGACCTATAGTGACCTAGATTATGACTGGACATGACCCACAATCAACCTTTAGAGTGTAAACAAGATTTTCCTATGATTTGACCTAGTGACCTAGTTTTTGACCTAACATGACCCATATTCAAACTTGACCTATAATCAATGAGACAAACATTTTGACCAAGTTTCATCAAGATCCAATGAGATCTGTAGCCTCTAGAGTATTAACAAGATTTTTCTATGATTTAACCTAGTGACCTAGTTTTTGACCGGACATGACCCATATTAAAACTTGACCTATATATTAATGAGACAAACATTCTGACCAAGTTTCATCAAGATCCAATGAGATTTGTAGCCTCTAGAGTGTTAACAAGATTTTTCTATGATTTAACCTCGTGACCTAGTTTTTGACCGGACATGACCTATATTCAAACTTGTCCTAGATATCAATGAGACAAACATTCTGACCAAGTTTCATCAAGATCCAATGAGATTTGTAGCCTCTAGAGTGTTAACAAGGTTTTTCTATGATTTGACCTAGTGACCTAGTTTTTGACTGGACATGACCCATATTCAAACTTGACCTAGCTATCAATGAGACAAACATTGTGATCATGTTTCATAAAGATCCAATGAGATGTGTAGCCTCTAGAGTGTTAACAAGATTTTTCTATGATTTGACCTAGTGACCTAGTTTTTGACCGGACATGACCCACATTAGGTCTTGACCTAGATATCAATGAGACAAACATTCTGACCAAGTTTCATTAAGATCCAATGAGATTTGTAGCCTCTAGAGTGTTAACAAGGTTTTTCTATGGTTTGACCTAGTGACCTAGTTTTTGACTGGACATGACCCACATTCGAACTTGACCTAGATTTCTACTAGACAAACATTGTGATCATGTTTCATGAAGATCCAATGAGATTTGTAGCAGGTGAGGTAGAGTGTTAACGAACAATTGTGAACAGACAGACGGACGGACGACGGACATCCAGCGATCCTAAAAGCTCACCTTGGCACTTCGTGCAAGGTGAGCTAAAAAGTGGGTGGGGTAAATTTTACTCCTTTCTGGTGAAATCAAATACTTTTATTTTGGATCTTGAAAAAACATTATTTTCAGGGTTTATTCTTACTATGGTAATTTAAATTAGGATACTTTTGGTACAAATAGATTGTTTAAATAAAGATTGAAAAACCGTAGTACAAAAAAGTAGGAGTTTTTATGAAGCTTCAATTTTAGGGGGGTAGCCTTGAAAAATCTTAAATTGTGAAAAAGAAAGGTCCGGTATCCCCACTTTTTTCACCAGTTTTGTCATAGAAACTTATTTTACTATCAGTATGCAAAGTTTGAAGAATTTGGTATTTACTTTACCAAGGTGCTGCTGCACCTACCCCCTTAAAGCAGGTTGAAAGTGAAGGAGAATGTGCCTTATGGTGCATTCTGCTTTACTTTCAACTGTAAGTTACCTACTGGAAAAATACTGGAAATGCCTTCTATGTTTTATATGGCACATTCTGCTTTACTTTCAACCTGCTTTAACCCATTACCCAAAAGCCTGTTTCTAGTATTGAAGTTAGTTGACCACTTAAAGCAGATTGAACGTAAAGCAGAATGCGCCCTAAGGAGCATTCTGCTTTACTTTCAGCCTGCTTTAAGCTACCATCTGCTAGAATAAAGAAAAAATTTCTTATGATACATATTCATAACTGTATAGATTGGAACTATTTTCTTCAGTGGAGGAATGAATTAAAGGTGTAAAAATGTGTATTTATAGGGGAATGGGTTAAACTTCGTGTAAACCTAATAAAAGAGGTAAAATATGTGTTTATTGAGTATTAGCTTATGTGACAACTACAGAGATTTTAATCATCTGGAAATACAGTCAACCCTGTGCAACCATTAAAAAGATAATATATTTGAGTCATGTTATGAGAAAACCTGACTTATTGCATTGCAAAGTGTAGATCAAGGCCAGCAGCCAACGTCAGAGATGTGGTGGCTGGTCTTGCTCTACACTGTTTGATGTCCACATGAATCTAAAACATTTTATGTAGCTGTATTACATATAGTATTTAGCCGTATAACTTTTGCCCTGCATTAAGCAGTCACCTGTCTTTATATATCACCATGCATCTTCATTCAGTGGTTGCCTAACACAGGTTTTACTGTAGTCACAACTTTGGGATTGTAGACATAAAGATTATAATATATATCTGTATCTTAAGTACTGCCTGTATCTTGAAATATGGGGTTAAACAGGATTTGTTTACTAGATGCATTAACTAGTACATGTAATAGGTATTTAGACAATGCTGTCAGCTGTGTTACTTTTTTGAGGGGCCAATGCAAATAGGATTTACCAGGGCCCCAGATAAGAGATAGTAAACTGAATAAAAAAATGAGTAGTGACATCTTAGGGTTTAATTCAGAAATAAAGATTTCAGTTTTTGAAACACCCCCCTTATCTGCAGTTCTGATTTACTATAATAATCAAACATGTTTTAGCAATCAGTGTTGGAACTGTTACATTATGAAACTGAATATATTTGATGAAAGGTAAACAAAATACATGACGGGCACCCTGACACTGGAAATACATGTACATTGTACAGTGTTCCCTCCCTACAACGGCCCTCCCAACAATGACTCCCTCCTTACAACGACCCTTGCCGCTGTTCCCCAAACAAAAAAATTATATCTAAAGCTCTCACAGCTGCAATATCGTCTGCTTAACATCTTCGTCTGTTGGTTTTCTCAAATTTACATATTGGGCATTTTGATAGAAAACACATTATAAAGACGAGTGACAAACAGCTTGAATCCAGATCAGACGCCGCGTTACGCGGCGTCTGATCTGGATTCAAGCTGTTTGCAGATGTAAATCAATTTCCCTCCCTAAAACGACTCCATCCGAACAAAGCACACATTTTTTCTGTCCCTTTGGGTGTTGTTGTACTGTATTTATGATTGAAGATTAAGACCAGGATCATCAGAACATACTTACTGGAGTAACGTAGAGTTTTCCATTGGACACTTCAAGGACTGCATGGCTTCTGGATACTCTTTTATCTGTCACCTGTAGAAACAAATTATCCATGTTATCACCTCTTAACTCTTTCATCACTAAGTAATTAGTGTAGGTTATTATGTTCCCTTGTGGATCGTTTCAATTACCAAAGTATGAGCCAGACTTCTTGGAATTATGGGTAGCTTAATGGATACTTGTCTAAATTAGAAAACAGTGCAGACCCTGATCAGAGGGCTCTATAGGAGCCTTCTGTTCAGGGTACTTTAAATAGGTCTGTGGTCTTGAAAGTGTTAACCAACTGAACTTTAGTAATTTGTATACACAGCCTTTACAAACAAGGTACCTTTGTAGAGTAGTGTACACTTATATAATACAAAGAATATATACCCAAATCCAAGGGCTCCTATAGAAGCCCTCTGATTAGGATCTGTACTTATAATAAAAGCATATTTTACCTTAATGTGCTGGTAAGAAGTATATACATCATTTGCAAACAGTTTATACCTCAATCTGAGGGCTCCTGAAGGAGCCCTGTGATCTTTGTATGCACAGTTTGCCATTATTTTAAATATTTGTATAAACCCCTAAACAGTAGATGTAAACTGTTAATCATTTAGACAAGAGCCGCATACAGCCCTAAATCGCTCACTTGGACCAGTTGATGTAAATATAAAATATTGTGGAAAGCTGAGAAATTATGACAATATGACTGTGCCAATTGCTGAGCAGATGATATTATTACCTGACTCTCTATTTAAGTGAATATTAAGCATTTTTTACTGTTTTCCGAAATATTTACTAGACTGAGGCCAGCGGGCAACAGTTGACTGTTACATAGCACTGTTACATGCGCGCAAATGATGCGCAAAACTTTTCTGCATCGCGGGACCAAATAAGGCGCCTTTATGATATAGATTTTTGTTTAAGGATCTAGCCTTTTGCAGAGTTGATCGGTCATTTTTTCCTCTCCCGAACAATCCCCTTAAAAGGCTATATAGTTCTAGATCTAAAATTAAGAGTAACTCAGAATAAAAGCGATAAACCGCTTGCAGATCTAACGTCTTCCTTTTTTTAAACAAATTATGACGTTACACAAATAAATGACGTCATATTATACATGACGTAATTTCGACAAAGTGTCAATCAATTTCAGGCAATAAGAAACAATAATAATTCAATCGTAATTGAAAATATGAATATATTAGACATCTTTTTTACAAAACTGTGATGTTCACATTTAGTTGTTGTATTGAATTGAATTAAGATTAAATATACACGTAAGATCATCTCTAGAATTTATAAATACGTTTTGTTCAAATCTTGTATATCTAGATAGATCTAGATCTAGCCATTCATTCAGTCTGGCTTAAATAGAGAGTCAGGTAATAAATCATTTGTTTGATAGTTACTTCGGGAACAGTCAAACCATTGTCCTTCGGTAGCAGGGAAGACCTTGAGAACTGGTGCCCTCGGCCGTTGGCCTCGGGCAACAGTTCTCAAGGTCTTCCCTGCTACCTCGGGTCAATGATTTGACTGTTCCCTCAGTACCTATGAAACAAATGTATACTGTGTGCCAAAATTCTAAGCTCAAAGTACTGTGGTGTATCATAACGACAAGAAGATTTTTTAAGGTTTCATTGAAAAATCTACATATATATGCAACAGACCGAAACCACTCTAGAAGTTTCACCATGCCTAGTATCAAAGTTCTGGCCATATTAGTTTCAGAGAAGATGTTTGAAGTTTCACTATATATCTCTATGTAATTTTGTGACCCCTGAGGTGGGCTCATTTTTTACCCAAGGGACATAATTTGATCATTCTTGGCAGAGGATCAGAAGATGATGCTTTGTGCCAAATATCTAATCAGTAAGCTCAGGGTACTGAGGTTTCAGACATAAGATTTTTTAAGTTTATATTGAAACAATCTATTTTTTGCTCCTTTGACCTAGATATGCAACCAACCAGAACTATTTAAACAAGTTTGAAAGAGGACCATATAAGGATTAGTCCAGTCAAGTTTGGTAAAAATCCATCAAGTACCTCAGGAGAGGATGTCGTTTAAAGAAATTGTTGACAACAGCTGAACGGACCTACGGACGACGACGGACACAGCTCAAGCAAAATAGCTCACCTTAGCACTTTGCCCACTTTGCAGTATAAAGGTTAACTAGTTACGAGTTTTCTTACCTGTAAAAAGGGACCTCTTCCAATAACTGTTTTTTCATCAATTATTTTTATTGGCTTGGCCTCTCCTTCTCCCACACGGATGAGAGTTATTTCACTCATCTTGAGGTTGAATTCTGAAATCAAATCAAAGAATACTCTGAATGGTGTTTAAGAGCGGATACTCCGGATAGTGTGAGTTTATTAATCAAAGCATACTGTCAGATGTATAACAAGTTTGTAGCAATGCCAGCAAGCTTTTGTAGCAAATTGTAGAGAGCCTTCAACTTCAGAACCTGAGGTAATGAGTTAAAGCCTTAAAGGCATTTGGGTTTTTTCATGGAAAAGTTACAATTTGGTATATGAGATGAGGGGCGGGGGACATTCTAGTTAAGAACTAGAGATGTGTTGGTGCGACAGGAATGCCCCCTGATGCACCAATTTAGTACAATGTAGATCTGAACTCATGGTGGCATAGCTCATGATTTATTATTTTTTTAAGTGCAAGTGACATAACTGTCAAGATTTAATTAATCAAAACCAATTTCAAACTTGACCTGTGTATTCTCATTATGTACCAATATCTGAAAGTTCAGTTCAAAATGTCAATGTATGACTGAGATAATGATCTGAAACCACAAATTTTCAGAAATTGTTTCAGTCCAACTCAAAGGGGCATACCTCTATCAATACTTATTGCGCAAAACCAAACAATTGAACTTGACCTGCGTGTTGCCATGATCATGTATCTATATATACCATGTTTCCTATTCAAACTACATGTAGTTCATTTAATATGAAATAGGCACAGCCTAAAAGCGAGCACAGCTGTAAAATTTGAAGTTAAATTTTGCTATTGTAAATGTTAATTGTTATAAACCTCGGAGTAAAACACATGTCTTTTTCCTCATCTGTAGTTCTGTATTGTTTGCGTACCTTAAAATACTAGATGATAAGTAAAAAGAAATACTAGAAAAGTAAAAAAATCTGGCAGTGTTGTGTTGGCCCTGAAATATCTAGAATAACCATTGACGGTAATCAGTGCATGGTAGAGTGTCCCCTTTCAGTGCGGGAGGTCGCGGGTTCACAATCAAAAGACAAAAATCGGTAGTAATCTAGTAACGGCTTCCCTCCTCCATGGCGCTCAGGATTTCGGGTTTGCATTACCACTGGTTCGTCGGTGTCTGGATATAGTGACCGACCGGGTACAGTCCCTGGTACATATTCTCATAAATACCCCTTCTCATAATCATAAGTGTTTAAGAGTGAGAGTAAAAATCATAATAAGATAAGATAATTAATTGTAGTTAATTAGACGAAACTGATGCTGGATCCTAACGCGTTCGCAGATGTCACTGTTACTTAAAGTAAACTAAGTGAGTTCCAGTTCCCAATTGAAAACATTTTTCCCCCCTCAAAATGAGCAGTATTGTTTCCCAAAATGAGCGTTTTACAACTCAATCTTAAAACCCCACTGACTTTGTACAAAAACTTAATTGGAATGAGCAAATGGTTGTCATGCGATGTTGTCCATATATAGTGTTAAACACCAGCTACTGATTGTGCTTCTCATTATATTGCTGGTTTTAAAGTTTTTAAAGATATTGGATTTGATTCTATGCACGCTTGTTTAACTAATTACCCCATTGCATCTAGAGCTAGTTTTTTTTTTGAAGATAAATGACCACTAAAAGGGGCTGAAAGTAAAGCAGAAGACTTAACTTTCAGTCTGCTTTGACCTTACCATCTACTAAGATATTGCTAAAAATTGTTTCTTAAGGTACAGAGATTCTGCATGACTGATTAAGTGGAACAATTTTCTTCAGTGGAGAAATAAGTTAAACTTAAAGGTGTAAAAAAAGGTTTATCTATGGAGAAATGGGTTAATTCTCAGGATTGGCTAAATATCCCTTAATATACATTGCAAGTTGACAAACCACCACAGCTGTAGGTAAAGGAGCCATTTTCTTCTTCCATTATTCCTAAATTTTATTCTTCCTAAGAGTTAACACTTTTGAACAGAACAGTAGATTTCTAAATAGATCTATATTTTATCTGCAAAAAAAATTGTTAGGGATCAATGTTATTGTTAAAAACATTTTGGGTGCTTATTTACTGAAATGAAAGAAAAAATGTGTGATCAATCAAAAATATATAATTACGTAGGCCGAAACGACCGAGGTCGAAACTACCCAGACTCTATAAATAGAACATCAATGTTTCATGTTTATTGGTTTTTAACCCGATGGTTTACGGAAGAAAAAGTGTACAATTTTAATGACAGAACCATGTCTTTCTTAACCCTTAGCCTGCCAGTCATGACTATAGCTCCATATGCAAACAGCTTGGATCCGGATGAGACGTCGAGTAACTCGGCGTCTCATCCAGATCCAAGCTGTTTGACACTCGGACAACATTTTGAGCAATTTTGAGCAACTTTGAAGCACTTTGAAACTTGAAGCAGACGAGAAATATAGCAGACGACAATTTAGTTGGCGGGCTAAGGGTTAATTAACAAGTGCCTATTTCGTCCACGTCGACTGTGCATAATTCTGTGAGCCTGTTTCGTCCACGACTTAATTACTCCCAGGGGCGTAGCCAGCGATACGCACCTACGCACGTGCGTAAAATCAGTTTGAAAAATGAAAAAATCAAACATGTCCAAAAATGGCATAAAAACCGAAGGCTAAGGGGAGTTAGACCTTAATGTCTAAAATGAAGATTTCAAACACACTTCAGAGCTCACCATTTCAGTTCTAATTTCCATTTTTTCTCCCCGGGGGAGGACCCCAGACCCCCCGCCAGCATTGGTCAATTTCAACTTTCAGAAACCCAAGAACTTAGTAACTACAAAGACGACAGCTTCAAGCCTATGGTGCTACATGTAATATGCTACATGTACCTCTCATGCGTCTAAACATTGAGTCAAATAGTTCTCGCAGAAAAAGATGATAGTCAGAATATAATGTTATGTCTTATACAGTCAGGACTCGATACAACGACACAGTTCGTTCCCAAAAAAAATGTCATATTATAACGAGTTTGTCGTTATATTGAACCTCACATATATAGCTTTGTGCAGGTTCGTTCCCATGGAATTTGTGTCGGTAAGTGAGTATTCCGTTGTAACGGATGTCGTTGTATCGAGTCCTGACTGTATAACGAAGCTTTGAACAAAATTGTATAGTTCACATAGTTCGTATTTAGTGCCCGAAATCCCCCACCAACAATTTTTCATAGTTCATATAGAATCTACATGTGGATCGTATGTACAATGTATACCTAAATCGTCTAAAAGTCGAAAGTTCTTTGAAATATAATAGGTTAGTCACATTTATCGTATTCAGTGTCCAAAATCCCATCAAACACACTTCAGAGCTCACCATTGCACTTCTTATTTCGATTTTTTCTCCCGGGGGAGGATCCCCGGACCCCCACTTCCATTTGTCAAGTTCAGGTTTCAGAAAATCAAGAACTTAGTAACTACAAAGTTGGCAGCCTGAAAAACTACTACATTGTTTCGTGTACTTATCGTGCGTCTTAAAAGTCAAATAGTTCTAGCAGTGGGAAAATTTGGTCACAAAATAAAGTTCTGTCTAATAAAACGGAGCCTTCAACGCAACTTTATGGTTCACATTGATTGTAATTTGTATTTAGTGTCCCACTTCCCTCCAAAAACACTTCAGAGCTCACCATTTCAGTTCTTATTTCCATTTTTCTCCCGGGGTGGACCCCCGGACCCCCACTTGCATTTTCTAGTTTGAGTTTCGGAAACTCAGGAACTTAACAACTAAAAATTTAAGGCGGTATCATAAAAAAATACGGTGCTTCATGTACCTCTTGTGCGGGTAAAAGTCAAATTATTTTAGCAGAAAAAAATGTTAATCACAAAATATTTATTTATGTTATAACGGAGCCTTGAACATAATTGTATAGTTCACATAGATCGTATTCAGTGCTCCAAATCTCTCTAAACATACTTCAGAGCTCACGATTTTAGTTCTAATTTGCTTTTTTCTCCCGGGGGAGGCCCCTCGGACCCCCACCAGCAGGAGGGGGAACCCCCTCCCCCTGGTGTGCGTAACATTAGTTAGATGCTACATGGGATGCCCAGGTCTTATACCCATCCCAATAAATCTCACTACACTGACAAGCTTTTGTACAAACATTTCCCTACTCAAACTAGATCTATTACAATTATTTCAGAAATGAAAGTACATATGCATGGTATAGGAAAAATAATAAATTAAAGACTCAGAAATAACAGTAAATATTGGTCAGTCTGTGAAGCATGCAAGCCGCTAAAATTGGAAAATTAGGTCATGGAGCTTGATAAGCTGATGCGAAGAGGTGGCTTTCTCCGACATTACGCGATACAGAGAGATATGCAATAGATGTGACCATCGTTTTATGGATTAAAATATGGTAGCACTTGATTTAAGGTTGAAATAATGTGTAGATTTAACTAAAATCAGTGATAAATGTAAGTACTTCGCTTTGTTTTTCTTCAACTTGCCATTTTCTTTAGCCTCCAAACACCGGAGAGTAACATTCAATTAGCAGAAAGATAGGAAAGACCGAAAAGAGATAGGCCTAACTAAAACGGTGACGGGTCAAAACGGCCACTTTTGGGCCGTTTTGACTCGCATTCGGAAGCGAAATAATCGCTTATGTATAATTGGTGAACATTGAGTTAATTGATAGAAAAACTATGTGTACAAATATATAATGAAAAGGAAGATATTATCTTCTAGATACATGCAGATAGATAGGTTTACGAATGAAAGTAAATTCTGGTGAGATGCACAGTGAGGTGGAATTTCATCTGGATCCAAACTGTTTGTAATGGTTATTAGAGTTATCCAGATTACAGACGTGATTAGGCCTACCAAACTGTATTTATTATTGGGTTTTTAGGCAGGTGCATGCGATACTTAAGGCAATATGTATAAATATTGATCTGTATAATTACTGATGTGTAAACCATTATATTATATTGTTGGTGGTCAGGTCAGGGTTAACTCTGCTATAGTATGACAGTATACTATACCACCTGTGTCTGTTACCGCTGCCTTGTCTTGCGGGTACCTCTTGGATGGGGAAAGGCTACGGGAGTAAACCCAGACAGAAAATCCTGCAGCCGCATACTGCAGTAAGGGCGTTGTCACAGAGCACCGCTTGTGGCCCTGGTCATATGCTGCGACCTGCTATTTACTGTTCAGTTGTCTGTGTCTCTTTGAGTACAGCTGTCTTACATCGGTTTGCCCTGGACTGGTGGTTGCAGGTGGAGGGAGTTGCTGAGGCTCTGCGCAAACAACAGCAACTTAATGATGCGCATGGCACCTAGCGCCAATACCCCTTAATGACAGACACAATTACACTACGGCCCTCAGTCCCCAGCAGCTCTAGACCCCCTGCTCAAGGTAGCGGGCAGTCAGGGAATAGAGCAGAGGGTGCTAACAATCTCTGGGTTCAGACAGGCTACCAGAAAGGAAAACAGAGCGCAAAGTCCCTAACCATTGCTTCATGGAACGTGCGAACTCTCTTGGATTGCAAAGATGCCAACCGTCCTGAAAGGAGGACTGCTTTGGTAACACATGAGCTCAACAGATACGCAGTAGACATTGCTGCTCTCAGCGAAACTAGATTTTTGGAACAAGGTCAATTGAGTGAGGTTGGATCAGGTTATACAATATTCTGGTCAGGGCGTAAAACGGAAAGGAAAGCAGGTGTTGGGTTTGCTGTTAGGACATCCCTTGTTCATCAACTTGAATCGCAACCAAAGGGCATCAATGATAGAATCATGACCATGAGACTTCCATTGAAAGACAACGCTTACGCCACTTTGATAAGTGTCTATGCGCCCACCATGACAAACCCTGATGAAAACAAACAGGTGTTCTACCAAAAGCTTGACGAAGTTGTACGCAGCATACCTGCAGCTGACAAACTGATCATCCTGGGTGATCTTAACGCAAGAATCGGTTCCAAATAAATATCATACTGCTTGGAATGGCATTATTGGTCAACATGGAATTGGACAAGAGAACTCCAATGGCAAACTTTTGTTATCATTATGCTCCCAGCACAATCTCTCCATCACAAATACTTATTTCAAACTAAATGACGCATACAAAACCACCTGGATGCATCCAAGATCTAAGCATTGGCACCAGTTAGATTTCATCATATGCAGACAGCGTGATCTTAAAGACCATCACATCACGAGGGCAATGAGAGGTGCTGAATGCTCTACAGATAATCTTCTTTTAAGATCGAAAGTGAGCTTTCAGATTCGTAGAAAAAGAGGGCTCCAGGGAAAGAAACCACCCAAGAAACTAGATGTCAAGAAAACACAAATTCCGGACGTCGTAGAAGCCTTACAAAATGAACTCTCTATGCGCCTTGAATCGGTATGCTTCAGTGAAGAGAGACGGAAGAAAACTGGACTAGGTTCAAGAATGTAGTAGATGCCGCTGCCAGAGAGACTATAGATGTCATGAAAAAGCATCACCAAGACTGGTTCGATGACAATGACTCCGAGATCCATAGTTTACTTGCCGAGAAGTACTCTGCTCACAAGGCTTGGCTTGCTGATAAAGACTCTGATGTAAAGCGTGACAAATTTTATCAGCACCGGAGAAACATTCAGAAGCAGCTGCGTTGTATGAAGGATGAATGGTGGAAAAGAAAAGCAGAGGAGATCCAGGGTTATGCTGACTCTAAAAACGCCAAACTCTTCTATTCAAGTTGAGATGGTCTGGACACATCGTGCGCATGTCAAATGACAGATTACCAAAGCAACTCTTCTATAGTGAGCTGTCAGAGGGCAGTAGATCAAGAGGGAGACCAAAGCTCCGCTTCAAAGACACCCTAAAGCGATCACTCCAGAAATGCAGCATTGTGGTTGCTGATTTGGGAATTCAAGGCACTAAACAGGTCTGTCTGGAGGCAAACTATCAGGAGGGGATCAGCTATGTATGAACGTTCTAGACAACTGACAGAAAGTGTTAAACGTGCTTCATGCAAGGCCAGTAGTATAGCTTCAGAACGCTCAACTGTGTGTGGCACATGTGGCCGCCTTTGTGCTTCTGACTTTGGGCTTAGGTCCCACATGCGGATACACAGATAAAACCCCACCCAGATTGGACTTTATCGATTACGATAGTCGACCATATATATTGTTTAACTTTAGCTGGATCAAAACTGTTTGCAAACTGCAAAGCCGGCTTTATTTTGATGAAACGAGTAACTTTACAAGGTATAAATATAAAAGGATTCATTACGTCAAATGTCAAAATACGTAACAGAAACTTGAGAACGTGCAAAGTGTGCCGCAAAAGTGTGTCGCTAGTGACACGCGACTATAAACTGTAATTGTTTGATTGCATTAAAGGTGTTAATCTTTGCTCTTTGACCTGTTGTTGTGATAGTTTGTTACAGTAAGACCTCACTGCTTAAATCAGGTAAACTGGGTATTTGGCAACATTTTTTATTCTTATCAGACCTGTAAAGCAGATTCTGATTAAGATTGAACAAAATGTGATTTGAAAACACATAAAAGAAACTTAAAGGGGTTAACTTAACATATAGATCTGTTTCCAACTAGGTCTATTATCCAAATTTAAAACAACATAGAAAATATCGTTGCACAGCAGACCTTTTACAAAAAAAAATCTGCTTTTATTTCTGAATGTTCAATGTTAAGTATCTTGACTAAAGTAATGAGTAGCAAACAGTTTGTGCTGTGACCAGAAACCGGCATACGCAGCGTCTGATCAATCATCAGTATCCAACCTGGTTGAAAATATCCCTTACAAGTACTTACCTTCCTACTTTGGCGCATTTATTTGGCTTAATTGTCAAAGAGAATTGTTTCTGTTTATTAGACCGAGATTATCTGATCGTCAGTATATTCTCATCCTATCTCGACAAAACCGGGCATATCATCAATAATAATTGATGGAACGACACTTCTTTTTGCATTTCTGTCTAGCTAATATGATACGCTTCCATAAAAACATAACATAAAGTAAACTGTAAGCATGCACTTTCAACAGTAACTGCGTCTACTCACTGAGATCACCGATTCTCGAAAAACAGGTTTCAAGAGTTCGTTCATAGCCGACACAGCATTGGCCACTACTGTACGCTTGTTTAGGCGGCAATATCGAGCATGGCAGTCATACAGTTCCATAGATATACGTTTTTGACACCGATCAAAGTTGTTTTCTTCTCAAAATAATCATTGCTGCAACAAATTCGCATGTTTACCTTACAGGGACTTTTGAGAGAGAAAAAATGTCTGAAGGTATATATAGAGTCTCTTTATATACATTCTGACACTTTTTTCTCTAAAAAAATCCATCGTGTCGGGTTCCTGTGGTCAAAAACGTGTATCTAGCGTGTAAACAAGCGTACAGTAACTGAAACTCTGTAGACGTGTTCTTATATTCCGACAGAAACAGTTATTGGATATTTATATTCGTCACGATCGAAGAACACATACAAATTTTATATTTTGTCAAACATATTATGGTTGTAGATTGGTGACCCCACGTACCTGTGAGAAACAATATCAAGGCATATCGTCGTAATCTATTCGTTTAAGGTGTCGGTGACACTGTTGTTGTTTTTTTAAATAATAGCCTTATATGAAGGATGAGTGTAAAGCTGTTACAGAAAAGAATATTGAAACAAATATGTCAACTAGACATGTACCTACAAATACATCTGATGCGGGTATTTACCTAATAACCGTGTTCCTCCAAGTCTGTATCTGTATCGATGCAGCGTAGTTCTAATCCTTTAAAGGCTTTTACACGACGGGTAAGAAGTGTCGCCATATAATGGGCGATAATCTCATAGGGCTGTTTTGAATACCTCTACGGAATCAGCATGCACTGTGCTGTCTGGCAGTTTGTTCCATTGTATCACTGTGTCTACAAAAAACGAGTGTTTGTATTGATGGGTCTTGCTATCTGGTACTGTGAGCCCTCTTGTATTGTTGCATACTTCGGTTTCTATTATATTATTTGTACTGAAATCTTTGAATTTGGTTGCTTTGATGTTTCTTCTAGATTTTGCCGGTTTTGTGAAAGTGGATGTTGGCAGAGCTGGCCACGGTACCAGGCCCTCTACTACCTTATACATTAGTATTAGCCCGAGTCTCAGTATCCTGTCTTCAAGCGTCTCCAGTTCCAGTTGTTCTCTCATTCTTGTGATTGTTCCTGTCTCTCTGTCCTAGTCAAATTAAAAAATTCATAAGAAAACCATAAATATGTTCAATAGAATCTGCAACTTGGATGATAATTCTATCGAAAAACGTCTAGCATATACATGTATAGGCAATTCTCTATATGAAGTCACTGAATACATTGTAGCTCCTGCTGGTTCGCAGAAATACGAAAATTGTTCCTCGCATATGACATTGGCGATCCAGAAGTTCATCTAGGAAACCAAACGCCACAATATAAGTGGAAGAAGTCTATCAACTCCAAAGTTAACTTAGATGGCAGACGTATCGACCAGGCCATGGAATCCTCTCATCGGAATAACCTGAACCTGAATCTGTTGAAGGCCGTATATCCACATCCCTTAGTAAAAATGCCGATTACCTCAACTTATGACGCAAAAAGATTGCTACTCAAACTAAATTTTATGGTGAGAGGTAATTATATCCTCCGGCGTTCAACCAAAGTGACATAGATTACACCTACAGGCTATGTCTCGAGGGAGTTGAAACCTTGGGAATTTTTGTAC
Organism: Gari tellinella; assembly: GCA_922989275.2. Taxonomy (NCBI): domain Eukaryota; kingdom Metazoa; phylum Mollusca; class Bivalvia; order Cardiida; family Psammobiidae; genus Gari; species Gari tellinella. The sequence continues at coordinate 107,685,498 of OV277857.1, forward strand.
TGTCCAGGATGTCCATGACGTCCTTTCAACAGTAAAAAGACCCCGGCCACAGGGCTTCCATAAGTTGACATGGAAAATCCTAAGATTTCCAAACTTGCATTTTTCATGTGTAATTTTACTAATCGTACCTTTACCCCATCGCCTGTTTCTAGTTTTGTTTATATGTGGCTGCTTAAAGCAGGTTGAAAGTAAAGCAAAGGCGCGTTCTGCTTTACTTTCAGCCTGCTTTAAGCTACCATGTACTAGAAAAAAAATCCGAAGATTTAGGAAATTCCGTAGAAATGGCAGCCCTGCGGCCATCATCAGTGAAATTCTGAGGCAAGTTCAACTAAGTTTCCGCTTGCCGAGCGGACGGTCGCTCGCTCTTGAACGAACTTGCTCGTATAAGTATAATATTATGAGTTTATGGATATATTTAAGTTATATTTATCATTTGGAGTAAAAAAAAATCGACCAAATATACATTAATACCGATCATAACCATACCGCTCCAAATCAACTATTCACCCAACAAAACTTTTGAGATGTGGTCACGTCGCAAAATAAGTTGAATCTACTACATGTAGGCATTTATATCGATAAATGAGTATTATAATCAAGGTGTATGGTCATATTAAGGTTTATGTATCATTTAAATTTAAAAAATCGATCATTTGATGCATTTATGGCAGTTATAACCCTAACGCTCAAAATCTGAAATTCACCCAACAAAACATCAAAGGCACACTTCTATCAGCGGGTGGTGTTATTGTTAATCCAAATATCAATAAAGCACAGCTCGTTAAAGGTGACAAACGGTGGCAGTTAGCTATTGATTTAGTGTGAAACACTGTTTGATCAATTTTTAAGTAACCCTGATTATCATTTTTTTTTAATTTATGCATACAAAATACTTAAACATTTAATTACAATAAAATAAAATACAATTAATTTACATGGCTACATGTAGTAGCTTCAACTCTTTCATCGTCCAGGTCCACATAGCACAACTTTTGTTGGGTGAATTCCAGATTTGGAGCGTATAGTTATAGCTGATTTTAACTGAATAATTATTGATTGATTTTTAGCTAAATGATACATAAAATTTCAATATAGTAATAAACTTTGAAACTTAAAACATAAAACCTTTATTGGACCATTAACTTGGATTATAATACTCTAAAGTCAATATAATGGCATATATGCAGTAGCTTCAACTCATTGTGCGACCATGGCCATATCTCAAATGTTTTGTTGGGTGAATTCCAGATTTTGAGCGTTAGGGTTATAACTGCCATAAATGCATCACATGATCGATTTTTTAAAATTAAATGATACATAAACCTTTAATATGACCATACACCTTGAGTATAATACTCATTTATCGATATAAATGCCTACATGTAGTAGATTCAACTCGTTTTGCGACGTGACCACATCTCAAAAGTTTTGTTGGGTGAATAGTTGATTTGGAGCGGTATGGTTATGATCGGTATTAATGTATATTTGGTCGATTTTTTTTACTCCAAATGATAAATATAACTTAAATATATCCATAAACTCATAATATAATACTTATAAATTGATATAAATGCCTATATACATGTAGTAGATTTAACTCATATTTGGTTTTATTGGTATCTGTTGGTTACTATTGGTGTCTATTGGGTTTTGTGGGGTGAATCTACGGACCCCTCGGCGAGCGCTAGGCGAGCGGAAGGTATCAGTAGGGTAATTCGCCCATGAGTCGAACGGGTTACCGTTCTCACTAGCTGCTGTCGTTATGTTTTGCCGATTGACAGTTTGTGAACTTTCGGGATACTTCGGTACCTTCCTTGCGTACATTTTAAAGCATGAGTTATCGCCCTATCTCGGATATATCGTATCAAAGTACTGAAAGTATGAACATACACAAATTAGCCTTTGAGACGAACGCATTCGCCCGTGAGTCGAACAAACATGCCCCTGAGTCGAACTATTAATTTTCTCCCAATTAGTTAATGTTTTATTAGAAAATATCGATGTAAAACGTTGAAGCAACTCTTTAAACGATTGGTTAATAGCAAAGAAGAGACTAGAGGGATGGCTTTATCTGTATGACAAATATAATGCCCCCGCCGGCAAAAAATTGACTAAATTCAAATGATTGTAATTTTGTGAAAAATTAAAGCAGATCAAAATCCTGTTCACATGCACATCTCAGGCCCGGATAATCTATGGTATATGTGCAAACACTCTGTCAAATTATAAGGTTGAAGCTTTAAAAGTATATGTGGGACGGACGGACGGAAGAACAAACAGGGGTAAAACAGTATGTGACTGCCCCCATTGATCGTCGCAGGGGCATAAAGAGAGAAATTTTAAACAATTTGTTTTCAGAAAATTAATACATATTTCGATCCACGGTAAACCAATATCCTTATAAGTTAACAGTCATATTGTGTGATATGTGGTTAATTTAAATTGGCTTTCTTCTTTACTATCACTGGCAATAACTACTCACATGAAGCTGTATGTTCTGTTTCTTTTTCAGGTGTTATAGTTGTTGTTTGTTAACTGGAAGTTTGTTACATGCTTATCGTCAGATTGTGCATTAGTTTCAGCCTACGGACAGGTAGTTGATACTTGTTGCACACACCACCACCCCCCTGAAGCCTCAAATGAACAGTTCTAATTTTCAATTTAGTCTAGTCCATGTTTGACTTTTTAAGGTAGTTTTTTTAGTAAATGCCAAAATTACAAACTGTCAGGGTCTACACTGTTTGCATATGACAAATGTACTCATCCCATGTACGCTGTTTGCAGATGATGCATAAATACTCAATATATACAGGCTGTTTGAAAATAGCTGCCATTCATGTGAGACGCATTTGGCAGGATAAAGGTTATGATATACATTTAGGTTCATAACAGCACACTTTGTCGTCTGCTTTGAATAGTGTGATCTGCTGTCTACTATTAATTCAACAGCTGAATGAAGAAAAGGAATGTGGATACGTACTTTCAGATGACAGGACAGGCTGGAAAATTGCACTGGCGTGCTAGTCATAACGAGCAGATCTCGACCCAGGACAAGTAAACTGCTGCAGGACGAGTGAAAAACTATAACGTGTATTTAACTATGAACATTTTCATCAGTTTGAATCAGTTTTTACAGATGTTATTGTATAAACTCGTGACTTTCTCGTTGTATGATTGGGGTGAAACTGTGCTTACTTTTGCAAATATTTTCAATCCAGATGTAATTGGACGCCCCAGAGAGAGAGGCGTCCGGAGTGGGATATAACTCACGACCCCTGACATCGTAGTCGAGTGTGCTACTACTGGATCACGTCTGTACTATATGTGGGACGAACAGACGGACGGACAGACAGGGGTAGCCCTCGACTGATCGACGCAGGAGCATAATAAATAGTCCAACAGCTCCCTGTAATAGAGACGGCCATTATATTTTGACTGCCGCTTGAGTTCGAATGATGTTAACACATTGGGCCCTAGTGACGAGTTTACTCACAGGGAACATTATTTTAAAATGAAGAGTATGATCGTCGCTAGGGTTAAATGTGTTGAAGTACTGTGATGCCCCGTGTGAATCTTGGATGTGTCAAGTTTTACGACACACACAATTGGAACCACTGTTTTCACTCACATAATATTCAATTGAGAGTCAATTGGCCTAAGTCCACTGAATATTTGTGACTTATACTTCAGCAGTTGATGATATTTTCAATCCATACTTCATATCCATTAGAAGTAGATCCAGCAACACTTTTCCTGGAACGAGACCGTAACCGCTAACCGTTTCAGTGCGGTAAAACTCGTATATCAACATGTGAGACCAAAAACAAAACAAACAAAAGACAGACAGACAGACAGACAGTCAGACAGACAAGAAATACACATCCAATTATTGTTACTTAACTTTATTTAGTGACATGACATTGACTCATAAAGTGTCCCTTTTTATATTTTCACAAATACCTTAGGAAAAGATAATTTCGAGAGAAAAACAAGACTGCGCGTTCAATAAACGCTTATGCCCCCGGTGGCATCCTTGACAATATATTCTAAATCTTTTCTAAGTCCAAATTAGGTCAAGGTCAAGGTCAAACTGAGCTTGGTGAGTTGGTAATGGTCCAAGGCAACAACTGTAGAAGTATCAAAAAATTGTAGTTAACAGTGTTGTTGCTAGATGAAACGGTAAAATCTAGTTAACCGAGAAAGAGCCTATTTAAAATATTCAAAATAGGTCAAGGTCAATGTTAAAATCAAAGTCTGGTGAAGTAAGTGGATAGCGAATGGTCAAAGGCAACAACTGTATAAGTATCAAAGCATTGTAGTCAGTTGTGTTGATGCTAGACGAAACGGTAAAATCTAGTTAACCAAGAAATAGCCTGTTTAAAATATTCTAAGTCCAAACTAGGTCATGGTCAAAATCAAAGTTTGGTGATATTGGTGGGTAGGGAATGGTCCAAGGCAACAACTGTATAAGTATCCAAGCATTTGGGTAAGGGGTGTTGATGCTAGACGAAACGGTAAACTCTACTTAACCTTGTTACGGACGGACGGACGGACTATCGACGGACGGACTGACTGACGGACAGGACGATTACTATATGCCTCCGCATCTATCGATGCCGGGGGCATAATAACAACAATGCTTTTAGCGTCACATCCATTGGCTTTGTATAAGTCAATTTTCTGAATGATTGTCCTAGCATAGTGGGTATGCATTGCCAAATCAAGTACTGCATAATTCAAGTAAAATATATCTTCATGATCAACGACCCACTCGTGGCATAGCATGTCTTTGAGTTCGTTATTGATCAAATGGTAGTGGAATCTGTGTGTGGCTCCAATTCCTCGTTAGCCAGGTTGCTTAACAACTCCATACTTGTGAATACCGGTAGTCCTGCCTGAAATAATGATGGTGATAACGGTGATGATGATGTTGAAATGATGATGACAGACATTATTGAATTTATATAAAAAGTTATAGACTTATAATTCATTTACATTAATTTTTATTCACACCATTTAATTATAGATCTACATCTATTGAACTTATTTTCATTTAGGTTAAATTTAGTTCTCTATCTACAAATTATGTACAGTATTACCTTTCTATTATTTATTTTCGCCAAGTCCGGATTTCCCCTGTCATCCCGTATAAGTGAATTTAAGTCCCTTACATACCAATAGCTAGTGCTTTTTAATACCAAGAAAAAGATGTCTGCTGAATATGGTGTCTGCTGAAATCGATATTTTCTTTATTTCATGTGAATTTTCTCTCCGATTTAAAAACAAAGTGAACCCAGGCGAGCCTCTGAGATGGCCCCCCGTTTGGATTAAAACTGTTAGAAAGTATATGAACTTAGAAAATTAATGCGAATCGCCGATCCTATAAAAGTGAATAGAATATGCCTCAACAACACAAACAACAGGTGTACGTAGTATTCATATAAGAACATCCTACTTTAGTTAAGAAATCGCTAATTGTATCCAATTATCGCAAACAAACCTCCAATAATGATCAATTTGGATCAAGTGACTACTTTATAGATTTAAAAAAGAAAAAAAAAGTAGATTCTATGTTGCGGCGTGAAATGTACGTTGAAGCAAATCATATTCTAAACGGTCACTCAATGATAATGCAAATTATCATCATACATATACCCAGCAGGCACACAACGTTGTTTCAACGTTGAATCAACGTTGATTTTCCGTCGTAACGTTGATCAACCTGATTTCAACCATAGACGACCATCCATCGGTAGCCAATTTACAGCCAACGTTGAATCAACGTTGAATCAACGTTTATAATGGTTGTAGATAAAAAAATAAAAAATACTGAAATTGAAATGTCTGATTAATTATATCGCAGTGTTTAATGTCTAACCACGTCGACTATGATTTATCGTTAAAATAAATTCAATTTATAAAATCTAATGACAACGTTGAATCAACGTTGAATCAACGTTGATAATGGTCGCCCAGCAGTTGATTTTCCGTCGCAACGTTGATCAACCCTTTTTCACCCTTGGACGACCATGGGTCGGTACCGAATTTATTGCCAACGTTGAATCAACGTTGAAAATGGTCGTGGGAAAAAACAAATCGATGAAAATGAAAATTCTGATAAATTATATTGCAGTGGTTATGTCTCATCACGTCAACTATGATTTATCGTAAAAAAATAAATTCAATTTAAAAATCTACTGCCAAAGTTGAATCAACGTTGAATCAACATTGTCAGATAATGGACGTAGGTAAAAATTATTATTTTTTAATAAATAATCATAACAACTTCAACTTAAATATTAAATTGATACTTCATAGTTTAGATGCAAAAGAAATAAGTTCTAAGTTCTTAATAGTAAGCACTGAACTTTACATTCAAGTTTACAATTAAAATGAATAAAATACAAAAGCAAGAAAAGCAAACCAATTCAATGTAAAAATGTTTAATTATAGATACTCAGCGTACTAATAAATGAAGCAACCATATTTGATAAGCTGTAATCAAATATCTTGCGTTGTCTACTCTACTATTAGTAGAGTAGAGCTTCAAAAACCTAAGTTGAAGGGAGCATTTGAAAATAAAACAATATCTGGAGAAAACAACGCACACAAAAACGGACAGCCCACTCGAAACAATGTTGTTTTGACGTTGAATCAACGTCATTTCAACGTTGAAACTTCAACCATTATCAACGTTGAATCAACGTTGAGGTTCAACGTCAACACAACTTTCAAAATCAAATATAAATCGTACGTTGTTTCAACGTTAAAGTTCAACGTTGATTCAACGTTGGTGTGCCTGCTGGGTAATTGCTTAATGAACAGTAAAAGTAGGCCCTAGTACAGAAAGCTTTATAATTGAATAACTTTCGCTGTACATATTCATCGCTTATGACGCAAGCTATACCTATCTGGATGTCATCAAATGTATAACAGAAATAAAGAAAAAAATCAAAACGACCTGAGTAGATCTACACTTTTTGGACGTTCAAGGTTTACATTGATTGGATTTCTTATGTAAAATCTGTGCTTTTTTTAACCTGCCCTGAAGGCGAACACCCGTTCGTCACAAGGGCGAATAGCGTTCGACTCAAGGGCAAAACGCCAACATGATCATGATTTAATATTTTAAAACATTCTCTTTCAATATTCTCCTTTTCTTGTCTTATTTATCGGTTAAAAAACGTGTGATTTATCGTTTAAACAATTGCACAATATTCAATGGTTATGGTTATGGACCCAGATTCATACCTGACTAAGAAAAGAAAAAGACGCATTGTAAAACCCAAAATCTATACTGACTGTGAAACAAATAACATACTATCTAGTAGATAGGCACGCTACAAAAAACTCTCGTGCATTCGATATCCCTATAGCTCACACTGAACAATATAAGCATTCCTTTTTCGTGGACACACTCGTAAAGTGGAACCATAGTGTGCGCGCCTACAGTCGAGGTCTTCAAAGAAGCCCTCCCACAGCGCTACTAGAACACTCCACCCCGTAGAATTTATGCCAGCAGTGGCCCTTCTACGTTCCAGAACAGATACAGAACAGATACAGAAAACACGTACGTCACTTGAATCGGCGATGGAAATTTTTAGATTTTCAAAATTCCCGCGTGGGAATTAGCGACTATACCTTGCCCGTACAGCGTCTTTCGGACAGAGATCAAAATCACCGAAAACATCGGAATGAGTCTTGGTAACTAGCGGAAAGGAAACAAAACGAAAATAACCATAAATACTCGTACTGGAGCGTGCCAGGTTGGAAATAAACGGCTCTGAAAACGTTCGACTTAGGGGCGAATTCGACTCAAGGGCGAATTACCCTACGTAAAAATTGCTAGTTGTTTTCCATACACTCTGGGGGCGCAAGCTGTGCTTGTTGAACGATAGCGAGCGGACAGCGAGCGCTAGGTTTCCGCTAGGTCTTTTGAACATGGGGCAGTTTGAGTATGTGATTTCTCCATGACCGACCTGACCCACCCAAATCGTCCTTTTATCGATGCATTTTCAGTTTTAGCCCTATCCATTTTGTTCATGCGCTTTGGCAACTTCCGGTAAACGAACGACTGCCCTGACCTTCTAGCTAGAAATAAAGATTTTAGTGGGTCAAAATGAATGTTCAACGGGTAAAATACCACTTTAATTACTATTTTATATTTCAAAATGTTTCAATCTTTGATAAATAATTGCCCAAGGCATTTAAATACAAAGTGCTTTATTGTTATTTTATGGAAATCATTCCCCGACAAACATGCGCGCATCATTCATGTCATTTGCGTAACAAGCCCATGTCGAAATAAAAGAACAGACTATAAGTGTAGAGTATTTGCGACAGATAAAAAATCCGTACCGACTTCACAAGTAACACTGTGCTCAACATCATTAAAAGTCGATTTTGGAATGATGCATATATTTACAAAACTTGTAGACTATGAACACGAATATTTGTGAGTGACCTCTATTTAATTTTGTAATTTTAGATCGACTCAACAAACGACACATATTTGAAATCTGTAGTAAATGTGAACTAAAGAATAGGTATGAACTAAGGATTCTTTTTTATCATCCATCAATTAAAAGCTTATGACATTTTCTTTCTGTTTTGTTCGTTAGTGAACAAAATTCACCCAAACAAATATTAGTTTATTATAGAAATTACAACTATGCATCTTCACCCAATTAGTACTCCCTTTGTTTCTATATAGTATATACTGCTACACACCTGCCCCTTTTGGAATTATTACGAGAACGGTCACTTTTTAGGAGCACCATTCGCTGTACCCTGCAAGTCACTTTATCCTGACACCGACGCACCAGTTGTAACTTGTAAAGCTAACAACAAATCCTGAGCGCGAAGGAGAGAAGCCAATACTACCAATTTTTTAAGTTTTTAGTTTACCCGGCGGGGGATTGAAATGCAAGCCCGGACGCTCTACCACTAAGTCACGCAGCCGTTTGAAATACTAAAAATTATAAATAATATAAATAAATGCACTTTTTTTTTTGGACATTTGCTTCCAAGATTATTTTTGGTTGCTTGACTTTATTAATGACATCCAAATACCAAAATGTGTCAAAACAACAAGAAATACCAAATTCCATCCATTTTATGATTAATTTTTTTAAAATCTACCTCCAGGCAATACACACTAAAGGGAAAACCACCTTTTTGTAAGTTTAACTGTCCCAGACGTAAATCATTTAAGTCAAATACCATAACACAATTAGTGTTTCCAAAGACACACACACCAGCAGACTCTCAGAACCTGTAATAGTAATAATTTATTATAAAAGTACAGGATTAGGAAGTGCAGTACACAAGAGCATATCTCTTGAAAGCTACACCATAAGTTGATGAAACTTGGTAGTTGATACAGTGATAGAATTAGATGATGACAAAAGTGAGTGCAGTACACACAAGAATCATAACTCTGAGTCTGTCATCTCCACATATTGAATTATCTCGCTTTTTTCCTTAAAAACTGTTACATCATACATTGATGAAACTTGATAGTACTGTTTTCACCTGCTAAACATCCTATATCTTGGGGTTATTTCTTCATGTGGACCATCCATTGTTTCCAGTGATATTCTTGTAATGCATTATCTATTCATAATCCTCTACTGAAGAAAATTATTTTTAATATTTTCAATATTTTAAATTTATTCAGTAATGAATGTGCACCATGAGAAAAATCCCTTTATCGTAGCAGATTATGTGGCAAATAATAAAATCACTTCTAAAAATAGGCGAGATAAATTTAAGGAAAATCAAAAAGTTCTATACTATTACTATTTTTTAAGGCAACATGTATGCACAAATAAAAATGTAAGAACCAGAAGCTACAATATAAACCTATCACCCTATAGATAAGTTTTTTTACGCCTTAATTCTATTCCTCCACTGAAGAATATAGGTTCAATTTCTACAGTCTCGCAACCGGATTTAGCATTAAAAATAGTAATTTGTAAATATATGTCAAATGCTTATATAAATGGGTAAGATTTAGTTTAGGATAATAAATTCTGTTAAAAAATCCATTTCAAAAAAAAAAAGAAAAGAAGAAGCCCTGGTGGGATTCGAACCCGTGACCCTACATGCGGAGAGAAACGTGAAAAAATGAGGAAGCTCCTATACTACCTCGGCTACCAGCGCTCTCTATAAATATAATAGCGAATTAACGTACTTCACTAGTAGCGATCGATAGTACTTTTACTACTTTATTCGTCTCGGGTTTATGTCTGAGCCCGTGTAAAGAAGCAACAACAACAACTATACCGTTAGCTAACGCTATAGAAAAACGATGGAAAATATCTTAAAAAACTAAGATTCGGTGCCGATTCTTGAGACTTTTTTTGGACTGATCATATTTTTATAATGTCAGAAGCCAAATAATGCCGCAAATTTGCTTTTATTTGAGTATTTTATTTTATTTTGACAAGTACACCATCCGGTTGCGAGTCCCTTTAGGCCCATTCTGCTTTACTTTTAAGTGGTCACCTATTTTCAAATCTATAAACAGTCTATGGGGTAATGGGTTAAGTCCCAGCAAAATGAGTCTATAGAAGAGGACCTGCAAGTACCTGTGTTAGTAAACAAATAACTAGTATTTAGTAATGATAACTTAAACTTAAGCAAGCTGAAAGTTAAGCAGAAATTATACCTTAAGTTAAGGCACATTTATTAATTCTGCTTGACTTTCAATCTGCTTTTAGTGGATATCTATCTTCAAACTGAAAACAAGCTATTTACTTATCAATTTTGTTTCACACTTATAAAAAATCATTTTTTGAAACTTCTAGAATGTATATAATATTAGTAATATAGCAACTCACAATTAATAATCTCATGACTCAAGTTAACTTGTATTATTTATAAGATATGATGATAACTTTAAAAATGATTCTCTTTTTTCAGATGTTTGTTCGAGGTTTGGCAAATTCTTTGAAGAATCCAACGGCCCCAGAAAAGCCGTTACCATGGGCATATCAGAATTATTTCAAGCTGCAAGATAAATTTTGGGTTAGTACTTTTTTAAATGATCAGTATCAACGAGGTTTACAAGAGGTTTGAAGAATGTCTTTCAATAATGCTCTGCCACAGAGTGGCATGATTTAAATTATAATTATATATATATACTAGTGTTACCTGTGTCTGTACAATAGTATACCAAAGTTAAGTTTTTCCATATAGGTCAGTTATAAATTAATTGCTTAACTTCTGTGGGTGTGACCTGGGTTAAGTTTTGTGTTCAGTTCAGTTTAATTAATAGACTAAAGTACATGTACTGCAACTACAGTCATACAACTTTTCATGCCTTCATGTGCCTTGATGAGTACAGCATCATGACCTGAGCACTGCATCTCACTTTAGTGATTATATATGTGAACATTGAGGCATTAACACATATGTGACCTATAAGTAAAACATTTGTATTTAGAGCGCACATTTATGAACCCAGTTAGGTAGCTACTGTTATACAACTGCCAGTAACAATATCCACTGCCGTTTCTAAATTCATACATTTTTAGCTCACCTGGCACGAAGTGCCAAGATGAGCTATTGTGATCCCCCTGTGTCCGTTGTCCGTCGTCGTCCGTCCGTGCTCACGAAATGACAGTTGCGTGGCTAAAATTGTTTCCATAACCTAGACACATAATTGAAAAACATTAACCTGGCAGTTTCTTATAACATTAACCTGGCCATTTCTTGTGACATTAACCTGGCCAGTTGTAGGACATAGGGTTAGGGGTAGGGTTAGCCTCCAGATCATTATATAACAAAGTTAGACTTCATTTATGTGGCTAACCACACACATTTTAACCACATAAAAGAGATACAATAAAGAAGGAAGTGGCCACTTAAATGGAGATTGTGGGTACGTCAGTCCGTCCGTCCGTCGTCAAACTTTTTCTTTAAAGATCTTCTTCTCGGAAACCACTGGGCCAATTTCTTCAAAACTTCATCGGATTGTTCCTTGTAGGGTACTCTCTCAGATTTTTTCAAATATAGGTCATCCAATTGAAATTGTGGTTGCCATGGCAACCAATTGAAAATCTTTTAATCTTCTTGTCAAAAACTACTGGTCAGAATTGAAAATAATTTTTCACAGATGTGCCATTGGTGACCCTCTATCAGATTTCTTAAAATAATTTTCCTATCTTAAAAAACGTGGCCGCTAGTTGGCGGGGCAGATTTTCCTTATATGGCTATATAGTGAAAACTTTAAAAATCTTCTTGTCTGAAACCGCTGGTCCGATTTGAAAGTAATTTCACACAAATGATCCATGGGTGACCCTCTAAAAGATTTCTCAAAATAATTTTGATATCTAAAAAAAACATGGCCGCCAGTGGGTGGGGCTCATTTACCTTATGTTACTGTATAGTAAAAACTTTAAAAGTCTTCTTCTGTGAAACTACTGGTCCAAATTGAAAATAATTTTACTCAAATGTGCCATTGGTGACCCTCTACCAGATTTCTTAAAATAATTTTAATATAAAAAAAAAACCATGGCTGCAAGTGGGTGGGGCACATTTTCCTTATGTTACTGTATAGTAAAAACTTTAAAAATCTTCTTCTGTGAAACTACTGGTCCAAATTGAAAATAATTTTACACGAATGATCCATTCATGACTCTCTATCAGATTTCTTAAAATCATTTTGTTATCTTTAAAATCATGGTTGCCAGTGGGTGGGGCAAATTTTCCTTATATTTCCGTATAGAAAATCTTTAAAAATCTTTTTCTCTGAAACTATTGGTCTGATTTAAGAATATTTTTACACAAATAATGATTTATGGGTGACCTTTGCCAGTTTTCTTCAAATAATCTTCCTAGCTCAAACATGGCCACCAGAGGGTGGGGATGAATTAAACCAATGATGGCTTATAGTGAAAACTTTACCACTACTGGTTTATTACCATGACCGTAACCATGGGTACCAGGTGAGCGATTTAGGGCTGCATGCGGCTCTTGTTCTTTCAAACCAATTATTTAATACATACTTTTCTGATTTTAATTCCCAACTCAAAAGCTTTCGATAGTGTAAAATTTTTACTCAGTACATCATGGTATATATATGGCTAAGCATTTTAATATGATCACATTGTGAGTTACAAAAGAAAAAAAGCTAACATTTTTCTGTTCTTTTATAGATTAAGATTTATTTAAGATCATTTTTGATGGATTAAGAGCCCATAAAAGATATTAACATTTAAGACAAGTTATGAAAGAAAAAGTTGAAATAGGAAAGTCATAACAATTTAGATTCTTGACATTTAGTTACTTATAAGCATTAGCGTGAAGTTGTAAGATGATAAGCTACTTACATTAGATCCATGCATTTGTACAGGCAGGAAGATGGAATGACATGCCGGTATGATTGTCAGGAGAGTTGTCCTATATAATAGTTCATATTTGGACTCTGTTATTGTTATGTTTAGCTTTGTCAATTTTACTTTAACCCATTACCCCATAAATGTCGCCTTGTTAGGCATACAATTTATTCCTCCAGTGTAGAAAAAAGTTCCACTTTATACAGTCATAAACATATACCAAAAGAAATATTTTCTATATCCTAGCAGATGGAAGCTTAAAAGCAGGCTGAAAGTAAAGCAGAATGCACATTCAGACACATTCTGCTTTGCTTTTAACCTGCTTTATGTGGTCACCTATCTAAAGTACTAGAAACAGACTATGGGGTAATGGGTTAATTGTTTACAGTTCTGATTTGCCAGTTGATTTCAGTCTTTCACTCTCTCCAATATTTAAGTGACAAGAGTCTAGTCAAAAACTATCAGTAGTCTGAGTCAAACATTGCTAGTCAAATTACATGTTATAACTATCAATATTAGATATCTCTGTCAATTTATAATTGTTAATTGATAAACCATTATGTCACCCCAATACATTAGCCATTTTATGCCTCTAACTTATTCCTCTTTATAGTATATATATATATATACTGATTCTGAATAAAATAGTTCCCAATTCTACAGACATAAATATGCAGTAAAAGAATTACATTCTAAATCCTGATGGAGAATAGCTTAAAGCAGGCTGAAAGTAAATATTTAAGTGGTCACCTCGTCCTGTCTTCAAAACTGCATGTAGAAACAAGCAGCTATGGGGTTATGGGTTAATAATTGATAGTTTCTTTCAACTGAATTGTAATTTCAATATAGACAATTAGGATCATGCAAAGGAAGACTTATAAAAACTAATATACATGTACAGGGAAGTTTCATAATTAATGCAACTTCATCAATAACTTCGATATCATAAGTGTAATATGTAAGTCTGTATGTCTGATATATCGTTGGAAAGGCATGTCACCTACACAATGGTATAACACACGATTAGATCACATTGCTTGATAATTAATAATACTAACCTAAATGACCCCTTCTCAAGGGTACTAGAACATAGCACTTTTCAGAGAGTTAAATGTTTATATTGAACTGTTAACATTTTGAAAAGTTAAATGTCTAAATTTTGTTTTTGAAATATATCAGTTTATGTGTAAAATTTAATGTGAAAAAGATTTCACAACAATTAAAAGGGGTAGCTGTTTTAAATCTCAGTTTTTCAAAAAATAAAATTTCTAATTTTTTTAAATTATGCTAATGAAAAAAGTTAATATAAGAAAAATAACAACACCAACACGAATTAAATTATCTAATTATCTTGATCATAACAGTAGTGTTAATTTTTTTTTTATATTTTCAGTACGAGTTAAAGATTAGCTATTTTTTGTCATTTTATAAAATAATATAATTTCAAACTGCGTGGTATGTGCATAATTGTCTGATTTTATTTGACCAAAAGTTTCATAAAATTATTTCAGATAGTAAAACCGCTTTACTATATAAACTATAGTATTAGAATTTGTTCGAAAAATTACCTTAAAATACACAAAAAGATCCAGTGCCCTTGACTTGGAATCATTAAGTTTGTGTGGCAACTTATCTAGTTATGTGATCTTAACGTGTGTGCGTAGAGGATAAATTTGCTCTTTCTTATGATATATCACACTTGCATTTTGCACTCATATTATTGAAGTTATTGATCGAGTTGCATTAATTATGAAACACCCATTGTATACAATATAACATTAAAGTCTGCTGCTAGATTAAAGCAGGATGAAAGAAAAACATAAAGTACTTTAAATGGCTGAATTCTGCTTTTCTTTAAGCCTTCTTTAACTGGCCACTTATAGTCTTCAAAACCAGAAACAGGCTATGGAGTAAAGGATTCAAGCAGTTTGAAAGTCAAACAGTAAGCACATTCATTACAAGTTCTGCTTTGCTTTTAGCTTTCTCTATGCTACCATCTATTAGTAAATAAAAAAAAACGTACTTATAAGATAATGGGTTATTTTAATGTGTTTTTTCCTTGAATTTCAGGCGAGTGGTCAATACACCCACAATATCAGAGGGAAGAACTACACCGCAAATTATGCTATAACACCATTTTTCGTGGCCTTTTTTATGCCATTCCTGTTTTGGCAGAAGTGTATGGGCAATAAAGGCACTTAGTGATATTTTTGTAATTGACTTGTAACCATATCTGGTGATATAAAAAATTTAGAAAAAAATAATTACTTGTTTTTATTTAAATGATTAATACATACTAAATTTATACCCTCACGACAAATTGAAGTAGTAGAGGTCACTGATTGGGGGTATACTTGAATCTCTCTCTCTCTGTCATCTGCAGACGGAATTTTGTCCGGATCTTTACTCTGTCTCCTTCCCTTTTAAGCTGACCAGAGCAAAGCTCCAGTGTAACCAAACTTAGTTGGATGATGCTCAATGGTTGAAATTAGACCAATAGGTCAAGAGTTATCTGTAATATCTGTTTTGGCAGAATTGCTGAAAATGCCATATCTAACAGCCTTAACACTCTTGCAACTACAGTTTTCCAACTGATTTTGATTATACTTGCACACAGAGTATATAGCTATAAGTTCTTGAAGGAGTGCAATTATTGTTGAAATCTAACTATTGTGGCAATAGTTATCTACTCTTGATATACTTCATATAGGCTTCATTTCAGTATTGTTTAGGCTATAGTTATCTACCTTTGATGTACTCTTCTATACTAGAATTATGAGGTTGTTTTCTAAAATTGTTTACATGCAGCTGCTATACTACAAATGTTAATGCATTTAGATTAAAACGGGTGAAACAGAAAGGTAAAGCTATCAGGCTTCAGTACAACAGGTGGGCAATTGTGATAAGGCACTTTTTGGGATATTAATCACCTTTAATGATGATTAAGTCTAGTTAAATCTGGAGCTCATTTTAGCTCTTGTTAAATTAAGCGGTCATAATTGACTCTTGTTTATCCCCATTAAAAGTTGTGCATCTGCGATTGCGGTTTTGATTTGTCATTTCATTCTTGAGTTAGATCTATATCCCAATTTTAGCTTGCATGGTACAAAGTGCCAAAGTGAGCTATTTTGATCGTCCTTCGTCCGTTCGTCCGACTGTAGTTTGTCCATGCGTTAACCTTTCCTTGTTAGCGCTCTCTAGCCGTCTTTATTGACCAAATAATATAACTCGCCATAGATATTCCTTCCTATTATGATTTTTGGACTTTTCTGATGATTTTTATTGCAGTTACGTCCTTTACATACTTGATTTTTACATACTTTAACATAGAATTTTACAAAAAGCAATAAAATAATTTTAGTTGTTTTGGACATTTGGATATTGTTACCAAATTTCACATTTAGTTTTAACTACTTTTTTTGGGACCATAATTGATTTTGCCGCAGGCCTGTGGCGCACTGCTGTGTTCTTGTTTGATTGTTTAATTTATGAAAAACTGTAAATTACTTTGAAAAGTTGAAAAAATATTAATTTCTTGTATTTAACTTGCTCTTATATTCTACCAGATGAAACCCCATACTAAGACCATTCAAAATATGAAAATAAATTGCTAGGTTAATAAGTGTTAAAAGATTTGTATAATAATCTCCCTTTACTAAATGTACCAAATTGAAACTTGATGACATGCTCAACCAAATAATTAACGGGGCAAAAGTAACTGTATAAGTTCATATATCTTTCTCGAAAATTCAAACATTTCTCAAATTAAAAAAGCGAAAGCATGTTTAGATTCGTTAGGAAAATAAATAAATAAATAAAGGAGCACAAGTCAGTATGTACAAACACGATTGTGGTTGAATGAACTGATGTGGATAGATATCAAAACGTCAACCTGATTTTTCAAAATGTTGCTGCCATCGTCAATGATTTGTTTTTACAACTGTTTTCATATTGAGTGCATATTTGTCTAGCAAAAACAGAATGCGCTTTAATATAAAATTTGACAAATACGCCTCACAGACGCCAAATGTGTTTTTGGCTGTCTGCTAGATAGCCAGGCCAATTTCATGTTGTTGCGGAGATTAAACCTTAGCAAGGGCGTCATGGACATGTGTTGGTTGTTAGCTCACCTGAGCCAAAGGCTGAAGGTGAGCTATTGGGATGGCCCTGTGTCCGTCTTCGTATGTCTTCGTTAACAATTGCTTCAAATGACATCTTCTCCTATACCGCTTTGCAGAATTCAACCAAACTTTACAGAAATGTTCCTTGGGTCAAGCTCTTTCAAATTTGTTCAAAGAATTAAAAACAATGCAGAACTCTGGTTGCCATGGCAACCAAAGTGAAAAATTAAGGAAATCTTAAAAAATCTTCTTGTCAAAATCTGCAATGACCAGAGCTTAGATATTTGGCACATAGCATCATCTACAGGTCCTCTATCAATTTTGTTCAAATTATGCCCCTGGGGTCAAAATTGACCCCGCCCCGGGGGTCACAGTTTTACATAGAGTTATATAGTGAAATTTTCAAACGTCTTCTTCTCTGAAACTAATATGGCCAGAGCTTTGATATTTGGCATGGTGACACTTCTAGATGTCCTATACCAAGATTGTTCAAATAGTTCTGATCTGTTGCATAACTAGGTCACAGGAGCTAAAAATAGATTTTTTTCAATGAAAACTTAAAAAATGTTCTTGTCTGAAACTACAAGGACCAGAGTTTAGATATTTGGCACATAGCATTGCCTACAGGTCCTCTATCAAGTTTGTTCAAATAAGGACCCTGGGGTCAAAATTGGCCACGCCCCGGGGGTCACCGTTTTACATAGAGTTATATACTGAAATTTTCAAACGTCTTCTTCTCTGAAACTTATATGGCCAGAGCTTTGATATTTGGCATGGTGACACTTCTAGATGTCCTATACCAACATTGTTCAAATGGTTCTGGTTGGTTGCATAACTAGGTCACAAAGCTAAAAATTGATTTTTTGTCAATGAAAACTTAAAAAATCTTCTTGTCTGAAACTACAAGCTTAGATATTTGGCACATAGCATTGCCTATTGCATCATCTACAGGTCCTCTATCAAGTTTGTTCAAATTATGCCCCCGGAGTCAAAATTGGCCACGCCCCGGAGTCACAGTTTTACATAGAGTTATATAGAGAAAAAATCAAACGTCTTCTTCTCTGACTCTAATATGGCCAGAGCTTTTATATTCGGTATGGTGACACTTTTAAATATCCTCTTGTTCAAATGGTTCCGATCTGTTGCATATCTAGGTCAGTCCTGGACATAAATCATTATCTCCATTTTTTCAGTTATTCTCAGGTGAGCGAAATATGCCCTATGGGGCTCTTGTATCGAGACTCGGGAGGCCATGTATGTAAATGTCGTTTGCATGCAACACAGCGAAGTACTGGACCGACGTTGTCATTTATGGCATCGTCAACGGCCTCGTTCTCCCACTATACATGTACTTAATAGTGTTAGAAACAGACGCGTGGTTACATGATCTCTGTTCAGGTCGTCGGGAACAGACCTTATGCTGCAAACCTATGGGATAGAAGATCTGTCGTGCGACCAGCCTAGATCCCACCAATCGAATATGTCATCCAGTGGGTTTCCTCTAACCATGCCGTTTCAATGTCTACGTTAGGCTTTGCGCAACGTATTGTGCACTGGCGAGTCAAAGTTCAATTTGGATTTCAATGACGGGAACGAGTGTAAAGATATTTGGACTGTTGTGTGGCTGAGCAAGACCGACTAACAAAGGGACCAGGGCTCGTATGGATTGCCGATGGGCATACCCTACAATGGTTGCACGGACCGATACGTCATTAGGAACTGGGCTCTTACCAGTTTCAAGTATAGGGACGACTCCCGAGACGCAAGTGCGCGCTTTAGCTGGATCTTTGGATTCAGGCTCCATCACAACAGACTACTATGCTTGCTCGTATCGAACATGTATGGTGGACCAGTACATGTACGGGACAGCAGGACATAGAGCGGATTGGCTGACCAGCAAGGTTACCCCACCTCAATCACATTGAGAATGCCCAGGACATATTGCAACGCCAGGTATCTGGTAGAGATAAGCAAATTATGAAAGAAAAGTTGAGAAAGGGAAATCAATACAATTGAGAATCCTGACATTTAGTTTGAAGTTATAAGAATACAGGTTACTTACATACAGTAAAACCTCTCTATTACGACCACTAAATTTTGTTACTTATTAGAAGGTGTCAAGTGACTGCTTAAAGCAAGGTGACAGTGAAACAGAAAGCTCCTTTAGGAGCTTTCTGTTTCACTGTCACCTTGCTTAAAGCTGTAAACCTATCTTTTTAGCTCACCTGAGCTAGTTGAGGGTGAGCTTTTGCAATCCTTGAATGTCCGTCGTGCGTCGTCCGGCGTCAACAATTTAAGTGTTTACACTCTAGAGGCCACAATATTTATCCACTCTGTTTCACACTTGCTCAGATGGTATATTGCCATAATAGTTCGGATGAGTTCGATTATGGTTGAAATAGGTAAAGTTATTTACCTTTGAATTGCTGAAAATGTCATATTTAACAGTGTTTACACTCTAGAGGCCACAATATTATCCAATCTTTCTAAAACTTGCCCAGATTGTATATGACTATAAGAGTTCGGATGAGTTCAATTATAGTTGAAATCGGACAAATAGATTAAGAGTTATCTACCTTTGAACTGCTAAAATGCCATATTTAACGGTGTTTACACGGTAGAGGCCACACTTTTTATCCAATCTATCTCAAACTTGCTCAGATTGTATATGACTAAGAGCTCAGATGAGTTTGATTATGGTTGAAATCAGATTAATAGGTCGAGAGTTATCTACCTTTGAATTGCTGAAAATGCCATATTTAAGAGTGTTTACACTCTAGAGGCCACACATTTTATCCAATCTTTCTTAAACTTGCTCAGATTGTATATTACCATAAGACTTTGGATGAGTTTGATTCTGGTTGCAATCGGATCAATAGTTCAAGAGCTATCTACCTTTGAATTGCTTAAAAATGATAAATTCAACAGTGTTTACACTCTAGAGGCCATAATATGTATCCAAACTTCTCAAACTTGCCCAGATTGTATATGACCATAAGAGTTTGAAAAAATGTGATTATGGTTCAAATCGGACCAATAGATCAAGAGTTATCTACCTTTGAATTGCTGAAAATGCCATATTTTACA
Source organism: Gari tellinella (assembly GCA_922989275.2). Taxonomy (NCBI): domain Eukaryota; kingdom Metazoa; phylum Mollusca; class Bivalvia; order Cardiida; family Psammobiidae; genus Gari; species Gari tellinella. Next base: position 107,706,049 of record OV277857.1, read on the forward strand.
GCGTTTATACTCTTGCAACTACAGTATTTAATGGATGTTGATTATACTTGCACACAAAGTAAATAGCTTAATATACGTTCTCGAAGGAGTGCAATTGTTGAAATCTAATCATTGTGGCAATAGTTATCTGCCCTTGATATACTTTGAAATGCTAGAAAAGGCTAAGCTATCAGGCTTCAGTACAGCAGGTGAGCGATATTAGGGTCTTCAGGCCCTCTTGTATTCAATGGATTAGCCGTCGTTTTAATAGTGGTTGTAATAGAGAGGTTTACTGTAATTTGACCTTAACCGCAACCTGCCTCATTATCAAATTGACCTCTTAAATGAAAGCTGGATTCTGCGTTCTTAGCGGTGAGGCCCTTATGGGGGTTCATTCGTTGGACGGAATTAGATCCATGCTTCAGACAGGACGATTGGATGACAAGCGGGTATGACTGCCAGGAGAGGTCTGTTATTAATTGTTATATGTTTGTTTTGTCAATTTTACTTTAATTGTTTACAGTTGATTTAACACTTTAAATTTTCAGTGTTATGAACTTTTTTATTTATTTATAATACCAGATTTATATAGCCATCTTTTCACACATGAGTTGTGCGTTTAAAAGTGCTTGGAATCATATGGATTTTAAATGTACCTGGGGGCCTCCGTGGCCTAGTGGTATAGTCACTGTGACTTACATCACTAAGCTCCTCACCGCTGTGAGTTCGAATCCCAGTAGGGTCGTTCGGAATTTTCATGTGGGGAAGCCTTCCAGCTGGCTTGCGGAAGGTCGGTGGTTCTACCCAGTTGCCGATTTGTGCATGAAACAGTGCATAAAGGACTTCTGGGGTCTTCCTCCACCTATACAATTAGCTGGACGTCGTGATATGACTGAAATACTGTTGAAAGCGACGTAAAATAAAAAAAAATAAAAAAAAATAAAATGTACCTACAAAGCGAGAAAAGACAAATAACTACATTTACAATAAACATGATACATTGAAACTTACATTAAAACATGTGTAATGAGTCATTCAAATGAAGATGAACCTAAGTTAAGTATCATGTTAAACAGCGTTTTGGAGAACATTTATAAGTACTATAGAAGGCGCTTAAAGGAGCATGCCATCAGGAATTAATTTATCCTGCATTAAGTTTAGCAGTATTCTTTCTGTCAGGGAATACCATATCTCCATAGCTGTCAGTGCTGTACTTATATATACAGTCGAACTTCGATATCTCGAACTAGCTTAATTCGAACTGTCCGATTTGTCGACACATGAATTTCATTATTTCATGCTCGGTTAAGTCAACCATACATGTATTTCAAAGTTAAAACGAGGCTAAGCCACGTTTTAACTTTGAAATACGGGTATGTTCGACATAACCGAGTTTGAGATATCGAGGTTTTACAGTATTGAATAAAATTTAAAATTGATTAAAATATTGCACAGTAAAATAACAGCTTGCTGAAAATGTGTAGTTTTACATCTGGACTTGACTGTGACAATTAGCTGAAAGCCTGCTCAGTTGCCTTGTTACCCAGTGTCTGAATTGGCTCCAAACTGTTTCCGTTTTGTTTTAGCACAAACACATTCATTGAAAACGAATGATATTTTAATTTCCAAAGTCAGTAGTGATGAGAATCAAGTCAATAGCTAAAACATCTAAAGTCTAAATCTATTGCATGTTATAACTGTCAATAGTAAGATACAATGGAGAAATCGTTATTCTTTCCCGTTTAAACGTAACGCAAACGCAAAACATTAAAATGTTGAAAAGGACAGATTTTTGACAATTCTGACTTTTTATTTTTATCTGAGTGGCAAACAGTTTGGAGCCTGATCAGACGCCGGGTTACCCGGCGTCTTATCATGCGCCAAACTGTTTGCACTGGACATAATAGTTTTAGCGTAAACGCGTTTATTGGGAAGAATAACGTTTTCTACACTGTTCATCAATTCATCAATCATTACTTGACAAACCAATGACCCCATAAATACTCCATTTATGCCTCCAATTTATTCCTGTAATGAAGAAAATAGTTCTGATTTATACAGACATGAAGCGATGAATATGCTCGATTAGAATTATATTCTAAATCCTAATAGAGAATGGCTTAAAGCAGACTGAAAGTAAAGGTTTAAGCGGTCACCTGTTATTTTCTTCATCAGAGGAATAAATTGTAAGATGTAAATCTAAATAGGCGTACTTATAAGATGATGGTTTAATGTATTTTTCCTTAATTTTCAGGCACATAAAAGATTTGTCCACGAGGTCCGACGGCATAACCACAACCATTTCTATTTCTTGTCGACATTTGCCACAATCTTTTTCCCGTCATACTTTTTTTGGCACAAGCGTATCGGCCATAACAAATAGGGATATTTGTAATTGACTTGTTACATTTTCTGTTTATTTAAAATTTAGAACAAAATAGTGTCTTGTTTTTATTTTACTGTTTTGTGTTTAATCTATGTTCTACCGTTGTTAAACTGTATTTTGCAACGGTTGGGAGATGTGATAAGCAGGAATTGACAACGAAGGCCGAAGGTGACCAGACTGACCACTTATTGCAGGACTAAAGTAATGCAGAAACCTCTTACAAGAACTTTCTCCATTACATATGTCTGGCGTAGATTGCCTATAGTCATATACTACATGTAGTATGCTATAGATATATAGAGGTTCTTAAATGAGTGCTCATTAATTATCATTTTAGCTCGACTTTTACGAAAAGTCTAGCTATTGTCGTCACCCTGACGTCTGCGTTGGGTAGGTTTTTAGCTCACCTGAGCTAGCTAAGAGTGAGCTTTTGCAGTCCTTTAATGGCCGTCGTTCATCGTCAACAATTTTAGTGTTTTCACTCTAGATGCCACACTTTTTATCCAATCTTTCTCAAACGTGCTCAGATTGTATATTACCATAAGAGTTCGGATGGTTAAAACCGGACAAAAAGGTAAAGAGGTATATTCCTTTGAATTGCTAAAAATGCAACATAACGTCGTTTAACACTCGATTTTTATCCAATCTTTTTTTAAAACTGGCTCAGATTGTATATGACTATCAAAGTTCAGATGAGTTCGATTATGGTTGAAATCGGACCAATAGGTCAATAGTTATCTACCCTTGAATTACTGAAAATGCCATATTTAACAATGTTTACACAGAAGCCACAATTTTCATCCAATCTTTCTCAAACTTGCTCAGATTGTATATATGAGTTCAGTTGAGTTTGATATGGTTGAAATTGGTCAAGAGTTATCCGCCCTTGAATTGCTGAAAATGTCATATCGAATAGTGTTTACACTCTTGCAATTACTATACGATTTTCAATGGATTTTAACTGTACTTGCACACAATGTATATAGCTATAAGTTCTCAAATAAGTGTAATTAGGGTTGAAATCTTATTGTGGCAAGCGTTATCTGCGCTTGATATACTTTGAAATGCTAGAAAAGGCTTAATTTCAGTATTATTTAGGCTCTAGTTATCTGTCCTTGATGTAATCTACTATACTATTCCTATTCAAATGTTGTTAACATGCTTTTCTACAAATTTGAATGGATTTAGAATAAATGGGTGAAATTCAAAGATAAAGCTAGCAGGCTTCATTCAACAGGTGAGCGATGTCAGGGCCTTTGGTTAATGTTTTTGTAAGAATGTGTTTAGGTTTCGAAAAATGCCTTTAACTGCTATGTCCTCTGAGGTATTGTATGCATAGTTGGTATGTGTCACTATGTGTATAAACTCAGTACAAAAAGAAACGAGACTTACATTCAGATGCACTTCTTTCATTTTTATACGCCCGTCTTCAGACGGGACGTATTATGTCGTGGCGCTGTCCGTCCGTCCGTTAACTTTTTCATGTCCGCTCTCTAACTCAAACAAATTTAGTCCAATCCTTTTGAAACTTGGTCAGAACGTGTATGACCATAATATCTCGGTCAAGTTCGATAACCAGCAAGATCACCCCAGACATTCAAGAGTTATGCCCCTTTTTTCGTCAAAAACGGGCATTTTAGTAACTTTTTCATGTCCGCTCTCTAACTCAAACAAATTTAGTCCAATCCTTTTAAAACTCAGTCAGAACGTGTATGACCATAATATCTCGGTCAAGGTCGATAACCAGCAAGATTGCCCTAGACATGCAAGAGTTATGCCCCTTTTTTCGTCAAAAAACCGGACATTTTAGTTTGTCCGCTGTCTAACTCAAACAAATTTATTCCAATCCTTCTGAAACTTGGTCAGCATGTGAATGACCAAAATATCTTGGTCAAGTTCGATAACCAGCAAAATTGCCTCAGACATTTAAGAGTTATGCCCCTTTTTATGTAAAAAACCGGGCATATTATAGTTTGTCCGCTCTTTAACTCAAACAAATTTATTTCAATCCGTTTGAAACTAGGTCAGCATGTGTATTAACATAATGTCTTAGTTATGTTCCATAACCAGCAAGATTGTCCCAGACATTCAAGAATTATGTTCCTTTTTTGTGAAAAACGGGCATTTTTTAGTTTGTCTGCTCTCTAACTCAAACACATTTATTCCAATCCTTTTGAAACTTGGTCAGCATGTGTCTTACCATAATGCCACGGTTATGTTCCATAATCAGCAAGATTGCACTAGACATTTAAGAGTTATGTCCCTTATTTGGTAAAAAAAACGGGCATTTTTAGTTTGTCCACTCTCTAACTCAAACAAATTTATTCCAATCCGTTTGAAACTGTCAGCATGTGTATGACCATAATGTCTAGGTCAAGTTCGATAACCAGCAAGATTGCCCAAGATTTTCAAGAGTTATGCCCATTTTATCGTAAAAAATGGGCATTTTTTTAGTTTGTCCGCTCTCGTAGTCAAACAAATTTATTCCAATCCTTTTGAAACTTGATAGAGTTTTAGTATGACTACATTCTAAGATCGATTTGACGGGCGTATAATGTGCCCGGCTTGCGATGCTCTTGTTCTGTAGTATATTGTAATAAAACACATTGTTAATGTATCTATATATAGTACTCCGACAAAAATCATACTACAATGAATACGTACGACGTTTTGTTAATTTAACGAGCGTCATCCTTGATCTCAAAATTCACAGTTTAGAATCTGGTATAACTGCCCCTTAAGTTGATCAAAGCTCGGCATCTCTGGTCCATCGAGTTCACAAGTTGTGTAACAAAATGCTGAGGAGTTGTATTCTACCCATGTGTGGCAGCCATGTACAGTTTCTGAACCGTCTGTGGTGTCAGGACTCGAGAATAAATACTCCCCTTCAACCCATAACTTCTTGGCTGAAAACGACATCAACGAGCTCGATTGGCCCTCCGCACCAGATATGGCCCCGAATTGTGAATTTTGAGAAGAAGGGTGCCGCTCGTTAAATTACAAAAACGTCGCTCATATTCGTTGTATTATAATTTTTGTAGGATGAATTCACAATGAATTGTACTTTATATTTACAATGTGTTTTATTACAATATACTACATTAAGTGAAGTAAAATGCGGCTTAATGTAAGTCTCGTTTCTTTTTGTACTGAGTGTATGGACAATACCTTTCCATGTACAGAAAAATTGGACCCCTGTGACCTTAAAGCGACTCGCAACCAGATGGTGCATTAAAAATAGTAATTTGTAAATATGTGTCAAACGCTTATATAAATGGTAAAGAATTAGTTTAGGATAAGAAATTCTGTTTAAAAAAATGTATTTCAATAAAAAAAAATATTGGTCTCTGGTGGGAATCGAACCCGGGGCCCGGCATTGGCGGACAGAAGGCAAAATAGGGGAAACCGCTTAGACCAATGGACCACGGAACTATCCGTTTATCTCGGATCGATTTAACGTATTTCAATGTGTACTATCGAAAGTGCATACAACTTCGTAATTCGGCTCGTGTTTATGTCTGAGCCCGTGTAGAGAAGCAACAGCAACAACTATACCGTCTACTAGTCGGTATAGAAAAACGATGGAAAATATCTAAAAATCTAAGATTCGGTGACGATTCTTGAGACTTTTTTTGGACTGATCATATTTTTTTAATGTCGGAAGCCAAATAATGCCACAAATTTGCTTTTATTTGAGTATTTTATTTTATTTTGACAAGTACACCATCCGGTTGCGAGTCCCTTTAAACTTAGGGCCCACGTTAAGGTTTCGAAATCTGTGTTTAGAATTCGAAAATGCCTATAATTTCTATGTCCCTTGAGGTATTGCTTTCATAGTTGGTATGTGTGTGTATATGGACAAGATATTTCCATGCACTGTAAAAATTGGACCCTTGTCAGCTTGACCTTGAACTTAAGGCCCACGTTTAGGTTTCGAAAAATGCCGTTAACTTCTATGTCCCTTGTGATATTGCTTTCATAGTTGGTATGTGTGTGTGTGTTGATAGACGAGACATTTCCATGCACAGCAAATTTGGACCCTTGTGACACTGACCTTGAACTTGGGGCCTACGTTCAGGTTTCAAAATTTGTGTTTAGGTTTCGAAAAATACCTACAACTTCTATGTCCCTTGAGGTATGGCTTTCATAGTACATGTAGTTGGTTTGTGTGTGTGTGTATGGACAAGACCTTTCCATGCACAGAAATGTTTAATTTATCTGTCCAAGTATGTATTAGTTGTCGTTGCTTTTTTAGCTCACCTGAGCTCATCAGATTGTATATTACCATAGTTCGGATGATTTCGATTATGGTTGAAATCGGACAAATAGATCAAGAGTTATCTACCTTTGAATTGCTGAAAATGTCATATTTAACAGTGTTTACACTCTGGAAGCCAAAAATTTTATCCAATCTATCTCAATCTTGCTCAGGTTATATATGACTATCAGAGTTCAGATGATTTCTATTATGGTTGAAATCAGACGTATATGTCGAGAGTTATCTACCTTTTAATTTCTGAAAATGCCAATATTTATCAATGTATACACTCTAGAGGCCACAATTTTTATCCAACCTATCTCAAGCTTGCTCAGATTGTATATGACTAAAAGAGTTCAGAATAGTTAGATTATGCTAGGTTCACACCAACGGCGCTTTGATGGCGCTTTAAAGCGGCGTGCAAAGCGGCACAAAAGCGTAACAAAGCTTGAGTAAGGCGTCAGAGTCGTAATAGATCGTGGGAAAGCTTGAAGTAAAGCGGGACATTCGGCAAGAGCGCCAATTTTTTTTTCACAGTTTAAAACTTTTGGGCGCTCTGTTACGAATTGATTGAAGCGCCTTAAGCGTATCAAAGCTCAGCAAAGCTTGACTCAAAGCGTATGAAAGCTTAAAGCGACTCGCAACCGGATGGTGTACTTGTCAAAATAAAATAAAATACTCAAATAAAAGCAAATTTGTGGCATAATTTGGCTTTCTGACATTTAAAAAATATGATCAGTCCAAAAAAAGTCTCAAGAATCGTCACCGACTCTTAGTTTTTTAGATATATTCCATCGTTTTTCAATAGCGTCAGCTGACGGTTTTGCTGTTGTTGTTGCTTCTCTACACGGGCTCTGACATAAACCGGAGCCGAATAATGTAGTATTAAGCGCTACCAGTGAAGTACGTTAATTCGCTACCACATATATAGAGAGCGTCCGTGGTCGAGGCGGTAATGGCGTGTCCTCATTTTTAGCTCACCTGAGCCAAAGGCTCAAGGTGAGCTATTGGGATGGCCCTGTGTCCGTCGTTCGTCGTCCGTCGTCGGTAACAATTGCTTCAAATGACATCTCCTCCTATACCGCTTGACAGATTTCAACCAAACTTTACAGGAATGTTCCTTGGGTCAAGCTCTTTCAAATGTGTTCAAAGAATTAAAAACAATGTACAACTCTGGTTGCCATGGCAACCAAAGTGAAAAAATAAGGAAATCTTAAAAAATCTTCTTGTCTGAAACTACAAGGGCCAGAGCTTAGATATTTGGCACATAGCATCATCTATAGGTCCTCTATCAAGTTTGTTCAAATTATGCCCCTGGGGTCAAAATTGGCCCCGCCCCGGGGGTCACAGTTTTACATAGAGTTATATAGTGAATTTTTTCAAACGTCTTCTTCTCTGAAACTAATATGGCCAGAGCCTTGATATTTGTCATGGTGACACTTCTAGATGTCATATACCAAAATTGTTCAAATGGTTCTGGTCGGTTGCATAACTAGGTCACAGGAGCTAAAATAGATTTTTTTGACGAAAACTTAAAAAATCTTCTTCTCTGAAACTGCAAGGGTCAGAGCTTAGATATTTGGCACATAGAATTGCCTACAGGTCCTTTATCAAGTTTGTTCAAATTATGCCCCTGGGGTCAAAATTGGCCCCGCCCCGGGGGTCACTGTTTTACATAGATTTATATAGTGAAATTTTCAAATGTCTTTTTCTCTGAAACTAATATGGCCAGAGCTTTGATATTAGGCATGGTGACATTTCGAGATGTCCTATACAATTTTTTTTCAATTGGTTCTGGTCGGTTGCATAACTAGGTCACAGGAGCTAAAAATAGATTTTTTTCAATGAAACCTTAGAAATTCTTCTTCTCTGAAACTACAAGGGCCAGAGCTTAGATATTGACACATAGCATCACATTCAGGTCCTCTGTCAGGTTTGTTCAAATTATGCCCCTTGAGTCAAAACTGGCCCCGCCCCGGGGGTCACAGTTTTACAAAGAGTTATATAGTGAAATTTTCAAACGTCTTTTTCTCTGAAACTAATATGGCCAGAGCTTTGATATTCAGCATAGTGACACTTCTAGATATCCTTTACCTATGTTGTTCAATTGGTTTCAGTCTGTTGCATAATTATGTAAGTCACAGGAGTTAAAAATAGATTTTTTTTCAATGGAAACTTACAAAAATCTTCTTGTCTTAAATCCTACTACCCTGATCTTAGATATTTGGCACATAGCATTATCTACAGGTCCTCTTACAAGATTGTTCAAATTATGCCCCTCGGGTAAAAAATGACCCCTTCCTGGACATAAATAATTATCTCCATTTTGTAAGTTATTCTCAGGTGAGCGAATTATGCCCCATGGGGCTCTTGTTCTTGTTTGTCTCCGTAATGGAGGGTCACGGGTTCGAATCCCACCAGAGCTTCTTCTTTTTAGCTCACCAGAGCCAAAGGCTCAAGGTGAGCTATTGTGACCGCTCACCGTCCGTAGTACGTCTGTCCGTCTGTCCGTTCACATTTACTTCAAACGACCTCTCCTCTGAACCCGCCGATTGTAGGGAGAGTTCAAACTGCTCATGATGTTCCTTGGATGCTTCTCTACAGAAGTTGTTCAAATGAAAGGAAAAAAGCACAAACTCTGCTTGAAAAAGCAAAAAACTTTAAAAAATCTTCTTGCCCAAAACTACTTGGCCCTAAGCTTTATTATTGGTTCAGTAGAATCTCCAGGTGGATCCCTTTATAGTTTGTTAAAATGAAATCCCTAGGGTCACATTTGACACCACCCTGTACAGTTAAAGATCTGCTCTAGGCAGGTTTCACAGTATTTTTGATTTAAGCAGAACTGTATTTACCTGAGTTACCCTGAATATACTAAGGGCAAATAGCCAATATTTGCAAACAGTTTGGATCCAGATCAGATGCAACATAATGCTGCATCTAATCTGGATCCAAACTATTTGCCACTCATTTACCAACTTAACATTTTCTAAATTGTTTTTTTTGTACATTTTTCACATACAGTAGGTATTTAGCAGACATCATTTCAGTCTGGTAAGGGAAAGCCCCCAGTAGCTGCTAATGCTACCATAGTCCCAAACTATTGCATAATATTTGACCTCAGTGATCAGGCCAACAGAACAACATGTTGTCTGCTAAAGTTTAGAAATGGTTCAGTCTGCTTCATACTTAGAGAAACAGGATCTGGAAGTGATCCACTGACAGTTATGTAATTATGTCTTATGCCATATTTAAACATATGTTTAATATTGGTTTTGTCACAGTTATCTGTATGTCTTGTCATTTTTTCTTGTCCAGGATTCAACCCTTTTTCCCCCATAAATACTGACGTTTGTTAACCCATTACTTCATAAATGTGCATTTTTAGGGCCTTTGATTTATTCCTCCACTTAAGAAAATAATTCCCCTTTAAACAGTCATGAAAATGTAAGATGCGAAATAAGTTTCTATATCCTAGTAGATGGTAGCTTAAAGCAGTTTGAAAGTAAAGCAAAGTGTGCATTAAGACCCATTCTGCTTTACTTTCAACCTGCTTTAGGTGGCCACCTTTTTTCAAAACTAGAAACAGGCTATGGGGTAATGGGTAATATTTGGAAAGAGCCTAATGAGAGGAAGTGCCATTTGCAAAGGCCATAAATCTGACATCATTGTTTTTTGAGTTATTTCCCTTTGTGATATTTTCTTGTCAAGAAGACAACTCCAGTTCTACTGATGCTATTGTAATGAAATTTTATGTATGGAAAGAAACTGATGAGAGAAAATGCCATGCACAAGGGCAGCACTATTTTGTTTTTCCCCTTTGTCATATTTTATTGTCAGGAAAATAGCTCCAGTTCTGCTGACGCTAGTAAAATAATTATCCTTTACCGGAAATGGAAATAGATAAGGGTCATAAGCTTGGCAACAAAATTCACTTTTGTCATGTTTTCTTGTCCGGAAGATAACTCCATTTATAGCTATATTAAAATGTTGTCTTGCCCAGTCAACTTGGTACAAACTTCAATGTCCTCAGGTGAGCGAATTTAGGGCCATGGCCCTCTTGGTTTTTTTTAAAATGCATTTTTTAACAGAATTAATTATCCTAAACTAAATCTTACCCATTTATATAATCATTTGACATATATTTACAAATTACCATTTTTAATGCTAAATCCGGTTGCGAGCCTCTTTAACAAAGCTTGGTTCAAAGCGGGGACCCAAGTCTTCACGGTCTGTCACCACTTGACACGCTTCGTTAAGATGTCTCAAGATTTGATTTCCTCTACTATACTAGAATTATGAGGTTGTATTCCAAAATTGTTTACATGCTATACTACAAATTTAAATGGATTAAGATTAAAACGTGTCAAACAGGAAGATAAAGCTATCATGCTTTCATTACAACTGGTGAGCGATATCAGGGCCTTCAGGCCCTCTTGTTATTATACTGCAAAGTAAATTCCTAAACTCTTGATTCGGTGCCGAAGACTATACGTGATCCCATATACCCTGTGAGCTGCCATAAGACAATGAAAACAGTTGCATTTCTAAGTACCCTGTGAGCTGCCAGGGTACTTAGAAATGCAACTGTTTTCATTGGCTGACAGGTCCCTGAGTCTTGCTATGTCAGACTGCTTGACATGATTGAGTACATTCAATCACTTTATTGGAAACTGGAATTGTCCAATATAAATTGAACCCTGGCGACGAGTATACCCGTCATTTACGAATAGTATACCTGTGTAGAGTACACTTACCGTATGCAAACAATGTAGACCTAAATCAGGGTTTGCCATTTGGCAATGTATTATTTAAATCAACCTTGATTATATAAAAATGGATTAGCTTGAATTGGAAATTGGAATTTTCTATTTGAATCATTGAGCCCTAGTGACGCATATATGCGTCTTTTACCAAAAGTGTACATTTGAAGAGTACACTTGTCCTATGCAGATAGTGAAGTCCCTGATCAGAGGGCTCCTGCAGGAGCCCTCTGATCAGGGTCTTCACTGTTTATCTTTTTGTAAAATATTATAAAAAAAATAACCCTAAATTGTTGAAAATGGACCAGCCTTTACTGCAAACTGGACATGTCCATTGGAAGTTTCAGGGGATAATGAGTTAAAGTCTCAGGGGTGATCGAGTTAATCCAGGGTTGGCTGTATACAGTGGAAAAGACGTTATTCTTTCCCGTTTAAACGCAAACACAATGCACTAAAATGAAGAAAGTTACTAAGATAATTCATTTTAATCTGAGAGGCAAACAGTTTGGAGCCTGATCTGATCTTGCTCCAAACTGTTTGTTATAGAAATAAGTTTAAGCGTAAATAGAGGATCTTACATGAGTGCTCATTTATTGTCTTTTTAGCTCACCTGAGCACAAAGTGCTCAAGGTGAGCTATTGTGATCGGTCGCCGTCCGTCGTACGTCGGTGTCGGTGTTGGTGTCCGTGTCCGTGTCGTCTGTTCACAATTTGTTTCAAATAACTTCTTCTCTAAAACCAATGGTCCAATTTTAACCAAACTTGGTCAGATACATACTGTAGTTGTGAGCTACAAAAACTGTTCAAAAAAAGTGGGTGGGGCAATCGGTCTTGTTGCCATGGCAACCATGCACAATATCTAAAAAAATCTTCTTCTCAAAAACGACTGGTCCGATTTTAATTTGGTTTTCACTAAAACGTTTCTCAATGGATATACTTTCAAAATTGTTAAAAGAATTTTGATCCTTCAAATAACATGGCCGCCAGAGGGCGTGGTAATTTTCCGTATTTTCGTAATATTGACAACTAAAGTCAAAACTTTAAATATCTTCTTGTCAATAACTATAAGTCCTAGGACAACCAAATTTCACATGTAGCATCATGTTGTGAACCTTTAGCAAGTTTGTTCAAATAATGACCCCCGGGTCAAAAATGGCCCCGCCCCGGGGCTTATCAGTTTTTCATAGGAAAACCTTTAAAACTCTTCTTCTCTAAAACTGTATTGCCTAGACCTTTTATATTTGGCAAGTAGCTTTGCCTTATGGACCTTTACTAATATTGTTCAAATCATGACCCCAGGGTGAAAAATGACCCCGCCCCGGGGCTTATCAATTTTACATAGAATTATATAGGAAAACCTTTAAAAATCTTCTACTCTTGAACCGTGAGGCCCATACCTTTTATATTTGGCATCTAGCTTCGCCTTATGGTCCTCTACCAAGATTGTTCAAATCATGACCCCAGGGTGAAAAATGGCCCCGCCCCGGGGCTTATCAGTTTTACATAGACTTATATAGGAAAACCTTTAAAAATCTTCGTCTCTGAAGCCGTAAGGCCCAGACCTTTTATATTTGGCATCTAGCTTTGCCTTATGGTTCTCTACCAAGATTGTTCAAATCATGACCTCCGGGTCAAAAATGGCCCACGCCCCGGGGCTTATCAGTTTTACATAGACTTATATAGGAATAAACCTTTAAATCTCTTCTTCTCTGAAACTCTAATACCCAGACCTTTTGTATTTGGCATCTAGCTTTGCCTTATGGTCCTCTACCAAATTTTTGTTCAAATCAATACCCCCGGATCAAAAATGGCCCTGTCCCGGGGCTTATTAGTTTTACATAGACTTCTACAGGAAAACCTAATTCCGAGTTGTTTTAGTTTCATGTAACAGTCCACATACATGCAATGATAAACTTCATTATGCATCGAGTATAACACAATAGTTCCTCAGGTGAGCGATTTAGGGCCGCATGCGGCTCTTGTTTATCTTTGCAAGTAGGGTAATTTTGTTCGTCTGCAACAAGTGTCGTCTGTTACTGTTCTAAAATAAACATTTTCAAAAAATCTTTAAGATTCGGGGTAAGAACGGCAAACAGTGTGGATCCTGATGAGATCCAAACTGTTTGCAAAGGTAAGCACTGCGGCAGAAATATTTGCCGCTAGCATGCAAAGAGTTGACTAAAATAATATGACACGAGCATTGGCAAGCGCTATATTTGTTTTAGCCAACGGGTTTATTAATAAGAGCCGTATGCGGCCCTAAATCCCTCACCTGAAAAAAACTCCTCTGCTGGGTAATTTTTCACCAAAGGGGAATCATTTCTTTATCGACTTGATAGTCTGTGATTTTAAACAAGTACAGTTTTCATTGAAAAAATATATGTTTAACTCCCCTGACCTAGATATGCAACATACTGGGACCACTTCAGCAATACTGGTAAAGGATCTCTAGAAGTGTCACCATGCAATATACCAAAGCGCTGGCCATACTGATTTCAGAGAAGATGTTTGATTTGTTTTGATTTTACGTCGCTTTAAATAGTATTTCAGTCATATCGCGACGTCCAGCTAATTACAGGTGGAGGAATACCCCAGAAGCCATTTATGCATTGTTTCAGACACAAATCGGCAACTGGGTAGAACCACCGATCTTCCTCAAGCCAGCTGGAAGGTCCCCCACATGAAACATCCGAATGCCCAGACAGGGATTCGAACAAACAGCGGTGAGCAGCTTAGTGATGTAAGTCAAAGTGACTTTTTTTTACATTTTTTACCTTAAAAAATCAACCCCGTCATACATGGTTTATGGAGAAATTGGAGTAACCCCCTTACAAGTTGATATCCATAACAGAGTAATATCATATTGGTCGAGAATTATTGATAACCTAAGATCTGACCAACCGAATAAACTTTCCACAAAAATATATCTTCTAATGTATACATATCATAGCAATGGTAATATAAAATCTCAGTGGTTTGATAACATTAAGTCTTTGTTATGTAATGGAGGATTCTCGGGTATATGGTATAGTCAACAATTTATAACTTCGAAATGGCTGACCAAATCATCATATATTAAATTTAAAGATATTTTTATCCAAAATTGGTATTCAACAATAGACAAAACTTCAAACAATAACATGTACAAACATATCAAGAATGATTTTAAGATGGCATATTACATAAAATGTTTATCTACTTTTCATTGTAAACGCCTTATGGCATTCGTAACAAGAAACCATAATTTACCAATAGAGAAAGGGCGCTGGGAAAACATTCCGGCTGCTGACAGAAAATGCCCATACTGCAGAGATTTAGGCGACGAGTATCATTACATACTCGTTTGCCCGATATTCATTACCGATCGTAAAAAATACGTGAGCAAACATTTTTATACATACCCTAATATGATGAAATTTATTGATCTATTCCAAATAGAAAGTCACGTAGAACTTAAAAAACTCGCTATATTTTGTGACATCGTTATGAAACATTTTAAACAAAATAAATAAACTCAATTTGAAATAAAATCTCTATTTGAACTACATGACAATGTTACTGGTACATTTTATGAAGAATCTAATTGTTGAATAATGAGCTAATATTTTTGAAATCTTGAGCTATACATTAATTGCTTGATCAATTGACAGATAGTTGATAGAACAATTAATTAATTTATTGGTTGTGATACTTTGGAGTTAAAAACAGCTCTCCTAATTTGTATAGTGTTATAGATTGATGGATGTATTACTTAATCCGCGCAACTATATGCACGTATTATACATGTGTTCTAATGTTTTATCTCTTCATAAACTTAATTTAAACTATGCTGGATGCTTTAGATTTATTCATAGCTCCTTAAATGTATAATGTTATACAGCACGCCAAATGCGTAAACTGGAAAAATCCTTTCTCACTCATATACACCCAAATGCTATGGTGTAACTACTCATTGGAATCGTCTCAAAGAGACGATTCTAATGTGTAGTAACACCATAGGGTTTAATGCAGAAATAATGATTTTAGTGTTCGAAATGCTCCTCTTAGCTGGAGCAAAAGCTTTGAGACTAACATATCTATTATTTGACACATTGTATAATTGACTCGTGAGGCAATTAATTGATTGAATGACCGATGGAATAGCTTTTCAAGATGGTCGTTTGAGAATTCTTTATATTTGATAGCACTGATTTCTACATCTTGATAATTATAGATGTCCTGGTCTATAACTTCAATAGTAGAAGTCAATGTATATGAAAAAAGGGTTAAATGTATAATATCTAACTCGGAATTACAAAATTAATAATGATTATTGCCTTTATGACTAATCATAAAATATAACAATGGACATATCAAAGAAATATTGATGAAAATTCACATGAAAATTTTATAAATACATGTATATCAATCAATAAAAATACAACTTTACCGTTGTCTTAATCTTCTGCGATATTGACATACATTTATAATTTAGTTATTTTATGTCACTATATCAGAACATTGAGAACCAGGGTACCCTCACTCATAACTGTATTGACAAAGTTTTAGACAAAAACAATAAGAAACAAATATTCACCTCTAATAGTTTAGTGTCTTCATTCACTATTTTGTTAAATACACATGAAAAACGGTTTTTTAGACCTAAATATCTAACAATTACCTTTTTGCCCTAAAATACGTGGTAACTTTTAAAAGTAGATTTTTCATTCTCATGCAATTTTCTAAATTAGATAATACTTTATTAAACTTGACCAAAAACTTGACCAAAATGGCTACCTGACCACTCGCGGAACATGATAATTTTCATGTTCCTAGAGCTGGAAATGTGACCATGAAATCTTATACAATCTAACAAAATTCGCTTACGTGAAAAGCCGTTTTCCACGTGCATACTGGTTGTCATGTGACTGTAATTATTATTATTATTTGTATGCTGATGTTTCCTGCATTGCAGGACTTTGCTTGAATAAATAAAAGTTGAAAAAGTTGACTGTACCCACTAGCCCGCCCCCCTTTTGACAAGGTGATCAATCTGAGATAGTTTCATGGTATAAGGGCCCTAGAGAACTTTCAAGCATTTTTAGCTCACCTGACACGAAGTGCCAAGGTGAGTTATTGTGATCGCCCTGTGTCCGTCGTCCGTCCGTCGTCAAACTTTTTGTTCAAAGATTTTCTTCTTGGAAACCACTTGGCCAATTTCATCAAAACTTCACAGGAGTGTTCCTTGTAGGGTACTCTCTCAGATGTCTTCAAATATAGGGTATGCGATTGAAATTTGTGGTTGCCTTGGCAACCAATTGAAAAAACTTGGGCGACCCTCTACCAGATTTCTTAAAATTATTTTGATATCTAAAAAAACATTGCCGCCAGTGGTTGGGGCAAATTTTCCTTATGGTAATGTACATGTATAGTAAAAACTTTAAAAATCTTCTTCTCTGAAACTACTGGTCCAAATTAAAAATAATTTTACACAAATGGTCCTCTACCAGATTTTTTAAAATCATTTTGTTATCTTAAAAAACATGACCGGCAGTGGGTGGGGCAAGTTTTCCTTATATTTCTCGATAGAAAAACTTTCAAAAAATATTTCTCTGAAACTATTGGTCTGATTTAAGAATGATTTTACACATATAATGATTCATGGGTGACCTTTTGCCAGTTTTCTTCAAATAATCTTCCTAGCTCAAACAACATGGCCACCAGTGGGTGGGGTGAATAAGTGAAAACTTAATCATTACTGGTCCATTTACACTAGTATAATTATCTTCTATTTATGAGTGAATTTGTAGCAGCTCATGCAAACAGATGGATCCAGTGAGACGACATGTCACTTGGCGTCTGATCTCCAACCAAACAATTTTAACACTTTGGTGTAATTTCCAAACAGAACTGACAGATAAATCAAATCTGACATTTAATGCAGACGACCTAGCATGCCTATTATTGACTCATTTAACGCTCTCTATATAGAACGTCTGTTGAAAAAGTCGATTGCTTATTATAAATACATATTTACAGCCCGAGTTATAAACAGTTACGATCCATACCAGATTCCGGGTTGCTCGGCATCTGACTGATCAGGGTCCTAAACGAATACAATAAATGGTCAGTCGATTACTCAATTAACACGCCTATGATTTATTTCTCCACTGAAGAAAATAGTTCCCTTTTATACAGTCGTGAATATGAGTCATAGGAAATATATTTTCCTTTCGAGCAGATGGTAGCTAAAAGTAGGCTGAAAGTAAAGCAGAATGCGCCACAAGAAACAGACTACAGTGATGCTCACTTATAACGAAATTCAGGGGATCTTGCAAATTAGTTCGTCTTATCCAAACTTCGTCTTATCCAAACATCAAAATTTCTTTGTGAATAGTTTGCATATAAAGAAATTTTTACTCATTATACTTCTAGTACATAATTGATTAGAAAGAAAGAAATATAGAAAGGCATACAAATTAAATCTTAAATATTTCTTTTAATTGTACCAAATAGAATAATTAAATGATAACAAAATAAGATTAGCTATGACCTAAGAAATGCCATTTTTCTTCTTGAAAATTTAACCTGTTCCCTGTTTTTGTAATAATAGAAAACTCAACCTATCGCCGTTCGGCCACCGTGCGGCCGCCGTAACTCAATGGTCAATTTTCCTATTGTGCATTTGTACTTTTGTTCATATATGTAAAACATGTCTATTATATGCCTTTGTATGATATCGAGCGTTTGTCACTTCATAATGCTAAATATCAAAGCTCTTGCCATAAAAGTTTCAGAGAAGAATATTTCACTATATAACTCCATGTAAAACTGTGACCCCTAGGGCTTTGGCAGTTTTAACCCAAGGGGCATAATTTGAACAACGTTGATACAGGACCTGTAGATGATGCTTTATGCCAAATATCTAAGCTCAGGGTACTGTGGTTTCAGACAAGAAGATTTTTCAAGTTTTTTATTGAAAAAATATTTTTTTAGCTCCTGTGACCTACATATGCAACGGACCAGAACCATATTTACAATATTGTTTAAGGGCTTCTAGAAGTGTCACCATGCCAAATACCAAAGCTCTGGCCATATTAGTTTTAGAGATAACGATGTTTGAAGATTTCACTATATAACTACAATTTTTACCCCAGGGACATTATTTAAACAATCTTGATAGAGGACCTGAAAAAATGCTTTGTGCCAAATATCTAAGCTCAGGGTACTGTGGTTTCAGACAAGAATATTTTTTAAGTTTTCATTGAAAAAATCTATTTTTAGCTCCTGTAACCTAGATATGCAACAGACCGGGACTATTTGAACAACAAGAGGACCATACAAGAATCATTCCTGATAAGTTTGGTTAAAATCAATCCAGTAGTTTCGGAGAAGATGTCGTTTAAAGAAATTATTGTGGACGAACGAACGACGGACACAGAACTATAAAAATAGCTCACCTTGAGCTAAAATGGGCTAGACATATTTTGAAATTGGAATTGTCCATTTAAAGATTCAGGGGTGAATGAGGTAAGAGAAGTCTGATCCTATAGTCAAACACGTGTAGCATGTTGACTGGAGAAATTTCCACAGTGTAGGATTGGTCATCGGTCAGCAAAGGTTCAAGCCTGTAGGATTATTTTATTAACCCGTTCACTGCATGGATATCGTCTGCTTAAATTGTCGTCTGCTTTCATTTTTTAAAATCAAGATTTTATGGCAACTTTACTCAGACTGATGTTAGTGTCTGTCAAACAGTTAAGATCCTCGGCGTCTGAACTGGATATTGTCTGTTTTCAAATGTCAGCACAATCGAGGTAATGCAGTGCATGGGTTAAGCAATGTGAAGCGAAGCAGTGCGTTTAATAAGTACAGCATGTGTAGATTCTCTTAAGTCGCTACTGTGGTATTGAACTGAAACCACGCGATACTGCTTGGTTTAAATTATTCGCTGCCATCATGGATTTTAAGTGGAATCGAAGACGTGGAAAATTGATGATGAAACAGTTGCTCGGACTTACGTAATTGCTATGGTAATGTATACATGTTTAACTTGGCTTACATAAGTCGTTTTACATCGATCTCAGATATATACAGTAACTCCTATGTTCAGCGACTAATCATAGCATAGAGGCAGGGCTGCCATACGTTGATAATAGTCCTAAGATTTCAAATTTTCAATTTTTCTGATGCAATTTTACTAATCGTACCTTTACCCCATTGTCTGTTTCTTGTATTGAAGACACACGAGTGCTTAAAACAGGTTGAAAGTAAAGTAAAGCAGAATGCGCCTTAAGGCGCATTCTGCTTTACTTTCAGCCTGTTTTAAGCTAACAACTGCTAGGATAAAAATCCGAAGACTAAGGAAAAATCCGGAGAAATGGCAGCCCTGTAGAGGATGGAGATCATTACAGTTGGGTGATTAATGGAGGGGAAATAGTCTTACAAAACATTGCAAGATATGACTTTCCGCTGACTCGAATGTTCTACATGCAGCGACTCTCTGTCTTAAAGTATTCATTTGACACGGGGTTGATTGTACAAAAACACTGCACTCCAATTCACTTAATAAAGAGTATAATTTTAAAGTTATTTTTATTTTATAACCAAGACATTCTAGCTACATGCATTAACCAGTTAATCACGTATAGCAGACATCACTCTATTGTAATATCGAAATGGCTACACGTGGCACATGTACTGTTACATGTATTTATTAACCCGTTCACTGTTCTTACCCGAACAATATGTTATTTTCAAACAACTTAAAGACTTAGATGTTCTCGACAAGATCCAAACTGTTGACGCTCAAAAAAACAAAAGTTGGGTTTTGTTTGTTTGTTAAACATTTTAGTAATTTTACTAAATAAAGTAGATCTAGATAAGGTGACTTGTAAATCAGAATTTTGATCCAAACGGTTTTCATTATTAGTGTGATCGAACTTTAAAATAAAGGTATTAAATGGTACAAACAAGAATACCGCAATTTTGACGCAGATAACACTTTAAGCCGACAGGGTGATATACATACATGTACAATTTGACCCACTGACCATGTTGACCGCGGTCATATTGACCCTCTGTTTGCTATTCAAGCTGTGGTTGTTAAACTGATACGATAAATATACACGTACCAGATTCAGTAAGTTCTTCACTTAATACGCCTATTTGTGAAAAAAGTTGGCCCTGTTGAAGAAGCTTAACCCATTAACCCATAGTAGCCTAATTCTAGATTTGTAATATGTGACCACTTAAAGCAGGTTGAAAGTAAAGCAGAATGCGCGTTAAGGCGCATTCTGCTTTACTATCAGCCTGTTTTAAGCTACCATTTGCTAGAATAGAAAATTGAATATTTCTTTGTACATGTTCATACCTGTATAAATTTGAACTATTTTCCTCAGTGGAGACATAAATTAAAGGTGTATTTATGGGGGAATGTGTTAAGACAGATTGAAGATGAAAGCAAGATAAATGTAAAGAAGAAAACTCCACATTTTATTTTCATATTGTAATAAGCTATTACCAGCTTTAACATCGAAAAGAAATTTGAAATGGTCCGTATAATTACAAAACTTTAATGGATGAAATTTCCTTGGTAAAGACATGTAGAAATTAATTGAAATGAAATAGCCGGAGAAGAGTTTTCTGCATTAAGGCGCCTCCTTGTTTAAATATTTACTGTGCATCTTTTCATGGTCGACTTGCATAATTCTATCTGTATGCGCATGTTTTTATTAGAAACTGTTTCACATTTTTATACGCTGAACTATTATAAAATAATATACATATATATGTTTTTGCTTTAAAATCTTAGCTACACGTATAAAACACTTGAAACTATATTGTAAATACAATATATTAATTGTTGTACATCGGATTTAAAACGGAAGTTTTCTGTATTACTTTTGTCCTGCATTAAGCAGTCACCATTAACGACAGATTTATTTATGCTTCTTTATTTCAAAGTCGCTTATAACAGGTATCACTGAATTGATCCTGAAGCTGATAAACTTCTACTCTGAAAATAGAAAAAAACCCACAATCAAATACATGAATGATCAAATACGTAACCGTGATTACATGTGCATGTAGCGAATTCATGAACGTACAGAATGCACGCATGTGACCTAGCGTGTTAAACTACCGTTATGACGTAATTACACATCTAACACAGTATCTGCCGTATTGTCGTCTGCTTATAATTTTCGTTTTACTTTACTTATAAAATTTGGAGCTTATGCGTTTTGACATTTACACGTTGACATGTCTTGGGTGTCGAACAGATTGGATCTTGATCAGACGACGCGTGACGCGGCGTCTGATCAGGATCCGAACTGTTTTCAAAATGTAAGTGTTGTCGGCCTTTGTAGTTAAATTCATGTATATGAGACAGGCCAATGAGCATATACGTCGATTTCATCATTCGATATTATTTTGGATCTAGTCATGAAAAACCCAATGTACACCGCAGTCCTAGTTTCCGTACGTTTTATCAAAATTAACAACGTGAAAGCATGATCCACATGTATACTGGTAATCGTTGGCTGGCTAAGGTCTGCACTGTTTGATATGACAAAACATTCTCTTGATGAATATGACAGAGAAATAGTTAAGCATTAGAGCATTATTAAGTGAACTATTTATTGATTGTCCACAGGTTGAATTCAACGCCAAAGACGAAACGATGGATCTACTTCTCCTGATACGATGGGGGACGATTCGAGTTGTCCTTCTACCTTTAATCGAACCTAAACGCAAGAAAATGTAATATTTGCAAATGCAGACAACTTAAAAAACCTCATTGGCAAACATTTTGGAGCCAAATCAGATGCCGAGTAACTCGGTGTCTGATCTGGCTCCACATTATTAGCAATGGACACATACGTTTTAGTACAACCGCATTTATTAGGAAAGAATAACGTATTCCATCATTAGCTACATGTGAAACAGCGTATTTATCGCCATGGTGCAAGCCTGTATATGCAGATTACAGGTTTTGGTATGTATGATTCATTTTATATTCTTATACATGGTTGTTTTAAGATCAAAATCAGTTGCACTCCTATAGAAGATCCTGATGCGGCTACAAGCTGTCTTAAGCACTACTTCCTTAACTATAAAATATGAAAGTTGTTTTGTTTTTCAAACTAAATAAGCAGACATATTATCAACCTAATTAATACATGTACGACATAAGTCATGAGCTTTCCGTAAAGACGCAAGTAATCGCAGCTACGAGTCTAAGCTCTGCATATTTATAGATCCAGAGCTGCCATAAGTTGACATGAAAAATCCTAAGATTTCCATATTTGCATTTTTCAAGTGTGATTTTACGAATCGTACCTTTACCCCATCGCCCGTTTCTAGTTTTGTTGACATGTGGCTGCTTAAAGCAGGCTGGAAGTAAAGCAGAATGCGCCTTAGGGCGCATTCTGCTTTACTTTCAGCCTGCTTTAAGCTACCATGTTCTAGAAAAAAATCCGGAGATTTAGGAAAAATCCGGAGAAATGGCAGCCCTGTAGA
Source organism: Gari tellinella (assembly GCA_922989275.2). Classification (NCBI taxonomy): domain Eukaryota; kingdom Metazoa; phylum Mollusca; class Bivalvia; order Cardiida; family Psammobiidae; genus Gari; species Gari tellinella. The sequence continues at coordinate 107,728,933 of OV277857.1, forward strand.
TCGCTGCATTTATGTATGCAGATGAAACGACATCTTTCTGCATGGCATTTGCTATGTAATACCAGCACTGACATCACATATAACATACGACAGCGTCCATACAGTGGATAATCTGTTATTCTTTCCCGTTTAAACGCAAACGTACGCAAACGCAAAGCACTAAAACGTAGAAAAGAACAACTTTTGGACAATTCTGATAGTTCATGTTTATCTTGGTGGCAAACAGTTTGGAGCCTGATCAGACGCCGGGATACCCGGCGTCTGATCTGGCTCCAAACTGTTTGTAAAAGAAAAAATAGTTTTCGAGGAAACGCGTTTATCGGGAAAGAATAACAGATTCTCCACTGTACCAACTCAACATTTCCTAACAAGTGTGATTTAGCCATCAGTAATATTGTCTTCTGCATAAATCGTCGTGCACTATATACTGTTCATATTTGGGCCTGAACTGTTCGAAAGTGCCAGCATGCTTTAGGTTAGAAAACTTTAACGTAATCGTTAGATTACTGTTCACAACTTGACAGACATAGAAAAACCAGTTGGGGTCCGGACCAGACGCCACGTAAAGCGGGATATGATAATGATCTAACCTGCTTTAAACTTATATCAATGGTTTATCAATCAAAATAAATAAAACTCTAATTTCGAGAAATTCAAGCAGACGACATTTTCTAAGTAGACTAGAAAACAATCATCGAAAGGGTTAATTAATTATTCCATATGCATGTACGTATATATGATCTACATGGCGAGAAAGAGACAGTCAGCCCTTAAGTATCAGACCCTGGCAATGCGCCATGCTGGAAATACAGCGTCTGGACTCGTTCTATATATACACTTTGGACGCAAGAGAGCTATATAATTATTATACTTTTCATCAAGATTGTTAAGTTTTCAAAAAGTAGCTCACTGCATATACACTCAGCGCAAAAAGAAACGCACATTTTTTATCAAAATATTATTTTTATGTAGAAGGAACGTATTTGTGAATTGTTATTAAATCATTATTGAATTGGTAGCATCACAACCTGTACTAATCGGTGCGGTGTTTTAAACAAGCTGTAGTTAATTCATTCGCTGCCAAATTAATCGTGAGATTTTTACCCCTTCACCGTTTCATTGTCGTCTGCTTCAATTTTGTTGTTTGCAAGATCGCTTCAAAGTAAAACTCAATGTAGAATGACTTAAAGCAAATCGATACGAGTGTCAAACAGTTTGGATCCTGATCAGACGCCGCGTTACGCGGCGTCTGATCAGGGTCCAAACTGTTTGCAAACGCTTTTTGGCGTCATTAAGAGGGAAATGGTTAAAAGGCAGCACAATGTTTTTTGAGTACTTTTATCTGGACTTGTTGCAGAATTGAATAAATCTTGAGATATGGTCTTTCTAAACTAATTTTCTTCAAAAAATGGTATCTTAATCTGCGCCTGAGCACGATGTGCGTTTCTTTTTGTACTGAGTGTATGTGCATAAAATGTACATGCATCATTGACTGTAAACCACATCACCCATTTTACGTTTTAGTGGCTGATGCAACTATAAAACATAAACCGCGCACTAACCACTGAACTAGAATAATTATGTTATTCTATATTAAGCTGTCAACTGTCTTCAACGGATTCAAATTAAACTTCTTTAAATGTCTGCGTTTACCATCCTTATCCAGAAATCTATCTAAAACGAATTTGATGAGCACGGTTCGGTTATCAGATGTTTGACTGTTGTATTGAACCAGTTACAATCCAACTTTGAACTCGTTTCACCCTTTCACTGCCAAATGTTTCATGGGATGTTTACCCCTTCACCGTTTCCTTGTCGTCTGCTTCAAATTTGTTGTCTGCAATGTCGTTTCAAAGTTAAAAAATAAGGCAGTATATGACTGAAGACATTTCAAAACGAGTGTCAAACAATTTGGATCCTGTTAAGGGTTAAGCCGAAACAAATTTTGTATTGGCTTAGTCACGTTTTAACTTTAATTCGTCCTAAGCGATTCTAGGTTATGACAACATGAAATTAAACTGTAAAAATGTTGAGTTCGACATCGAAGTTTGACTGTACATTCTGTACCAGTACAGTAACTTGCGTATTAAAGGTATTTGATCATGGCAATAAAAGCTCTTTTTCTCGTAACAAAACGTGCACGTGGTGACCTATTCTTGCAATGGAAACCGCAACTTAGTTTGTGGTTATATGGGATAGGTCTTAGACTCTAGTATAGAAATAGGCTGATTTTGATCGAAACTATATAAAATCACTGAGAACATAAGAAATAAGTACGCTAAGAACAAATATTAGATAAATACTGATGGCTACATGTACCTAGGGAAATATATCAGAATATTGTATTATTGGCGTCTGCACTTCCTGTCCCATTAAACAGTTATGTCAGATACAGACTATAAACTTCGTGGTAAAACCCAAACCGCACTATGTACCTTAACCATGGGATAAGTTGAGCTCAGTTACAAAATTGAAAATAACTTTAAATGAATAAATTGCCGTAGTTTTACTTCTTGTCAGTATTGAAACATATTGGAACACCTCTAAATAATTGCAAGTGTTACTTTTGTAATTTCGTTAAAAATGTTAAACAACATTCATGTGCGGGCTTTTTTACTCGGCTATTTATGACTTTGCCCGAGCCAATATGCGGAGCGCTTCGTTAAACCTATACATCCTGTGACCTTATTTCGTGGTAGAAGACATAGTCACTATCAAAATGAGAGTTCCCAAGGTAAAATGAACATTACAAGGGTGTCAAGACCCCGCAGACACAATCAAACATGACTCGCATTTTCATTGATGTCAAAAAGGCATCCAAATTGCAATCGTGTGCTAGCCAATCATAACTTATCATAGGCGGACGTGAGCGCCCCAGCACTGAGCGATTTCAGGGTCATATTAAGTTCAAATCGTTTATCCTTTTCTTTAAAATACATTTTGGCAATTCAAAACATGAACAAGTAGCACCTAAATAAACTAAACTAGATTGGTATGAGTATATTCTATCATTATACATGCTCAAATAGAGATAACTAGTGGTTTACATACCAGGTGACCTTCAAAACAATGGCATGTAAACAAACTCGCACAAAACCCCTCTTGCTTTATGGTTAAGAAGAGACAGGGCTCCTGATAACGGCCAGTCAGCTGTCTCTTGTCTAGTATCTTATATTTCATTTATTAAAAACAAAGAGTTCGTTGGAAAAATAAAGACATTTAATATTGGAATGTTTAAATTCTCTAGAGTTCTAGTAAGACTAACAACTCCTTTATACATCTGAAAATGCTAATAACATTTATTTTAGTACATTTTATATATTTGTTACCAGATACCAACATATTTGTTCAATACAGAGCAAGAGACGCTGTTATAATTGTCATTTATTGTGTCCTAAGAGTATATAACAATATGTAGAATGCTTCAGAGGTAGCATATATATTGTGTCATGGGTTACATAACAAGTTGAAGAATGCCTTAAAGATACCATACTTATTGTGCCATGGGGGTATATTGAATTATAAAGAATTCTTCAAATATATTATTCACATTGTGTCATGAGCGTTTATTACAATTTGCAGAACGCTTCAAAGACATCATACATATTGTGTAATGAGGGTATATTACCACAGATGCAACATCCATACTTCAAAGATAGGATACATACTGTGTCATAAGAGTAAATGTATATCATAATATATAGAATGCTTCAAAGATAGCATACATATTGTGTTATGAGAGTATGTTATTATATATATGCTACAAATTAAGATAGCATACATATTGTGTCTTTAGAGTATATTACACTTATCTTATATTTGCCTTCTGTTAGTGTCTGTTTAGATAATAGACACACCTTCGTTTGTGTATATAAGTTTAAACGATATTATCTATTCAAATCAACACTTTTATAAAGAAGACTTAACGGTAATAGAGTTTCATGTATTCAAATTCATTTATTGTTAATTAAATATAGATGAAGGTTTTAATGCAGCAGGCATTTATCTATTACTTTTTATGTTGATTTATCAATTTAACGCATTTTGAGCTGTACACACGTATGTTTATTTTGCAAATAAAGTAGACATTGAACAGAGGTGAAGAACCCTCTAATCAGGTTCTTCATTGTTTGTTTTACTTTTATATTTCTGAAGCGTTTTCTGAGCAGACATAACATTAACATAATTTTAAACTGGTTATACTTTCCAGAATTGAATAGTAAATATAAACAAAAATCAGCATATAAAGGGACAACGAAATATTAATGCATTATGCATATTATTAGTAACTAGTGATAATTTCGTCTCTAGGATAACTGAGGTAACCGGCTCATTCTTTTGGATAAAGCTGGGTAATTCACCTGTAGTCTCTTTACCGTTTTGTTTCTATAACTAAAGAATCTTTTTTTATATCGATTAAGTTTCTATATCCAAAATGATTGTAGCCTCTATTCTAATGAGTAATCTTAACAAAGAGTTGGTGGAATATTTTAGTTTGACTACTCTTATCTGGAGCCCTGTTAATAGCAAAGGAATTTGGGATTTGATAAATGTATATCTTTTAACATAAACAAGCAGTACAAGATTAACACTTAAAAACGTTAAATCAATTCAGCTTTGAACATACCATTCATGTACACTGTAATAAAGCAGACAGACAATAACACGTGTTTTATGCAACAAATATATGTGCTGCATAATTTTTATAGTTACGCATGTTTGTAAAATGACTAGCTGTTTTAATATTTAACGATCTGACTGAACTGTTCATGTTCTTAACGAAATGTCTGAAAATAAAAGTATGCAGGCCTAGTTGCTGAATACTGTTTTGAAAATACACTTGATAAACTGATACGATGTGAGTTAATAACAATTGACATTTACCTTGCAGCAATTACATCTTGTACTTGTGTATCATGATATTACCAGATCTTTGTGGCAAAATCTAATTTCAAATTTTCTTGCTGGCATATGTTTCAACAGTGCTTTTTTTCTCATCTTTAACCTTAACAGTATTTAAAAGCTTTTATTAACATAAATATTAATAGATGGTTCTTTGATTAAAGTTTTCAAGTATTCCTATGAATATCAGTTGAAAGGATTGTTTTGTATTTAAAACTATTAAAACCTATCTTTTGAAATCGTTATACAATAAAATGATAGAAAGATTAAGACACGTTTTATTAGCACTAAAATTAGTAATTGAAATGGCAAATTATATTTGAACTTAAATCGAATATTAAACAACTCAATACAATTGCAAATTTGAAATTGAAATAAAACCATATTTCAGTATGTCTAACGATATAGAATAAAAGTAATATATTTCATGATCGGTTTTTGTGTACACAACATAATCCTTAACTGGAATCAATGTTTTGCCTTTTTAAAGACATACTCGCCTATATTAAAAATATTGAAAAATAAACTTCTTAAATACCTTGATTACTATATATTTTCTGATTTGCAATACATTTATTATCCTAAAAATGAACTTTGAAAAGTTCTCATTGGTAAATTATGTAAAATGTAGTCCTTTCCGTACAGGCACTGTTTCAAGATTTGAAAAAACTGTCCCGAGTAGCAGTTCTTGTAGAAATTATGTTTATTATTTTATCAGCAGCATTGTAAATGCTTTAAGTAACTTAAACTTTATTTAATGCTGTTGTATTCACATACACTCATATATTTACCAATTTAAGCAAATATTGGAGGAATATTTCTCATTTTTAGGTCAACAGTGACCCAATTTGGCTATTGGGGGAGGTTTATTTTCTGCATAAAATCTAAGGGGGTAGGGTTAGAAATTTGACCATATTTCATAAATGAACAACGCGACACCTAGGTTTCTTTACACCATTTGATAAGAAATACTTTAACCTAGATGCCTAGAAAGTTTAAAGAATTTTCATTGGATTTGTTTTACATAATTGATGTTTTTGTGAGACATTGGCAAGAAAAAATGTCTTATATTTCCGGTTTTCAGCATTCATTTTAGCCCAAAAGCTCAATAAAAACACAAGAAAGAGCTTTAAAAAGTTTATTTCACACTTGCTTATGATGAATGAATGCTAGAAACTTAAAAAGTGTACTAGAAATATGAGTGTGTGTAGTAATATAAGTGCATTTGTCCCTTATGACGTTTTCTGCTCTGACAATGAGCAAATGCGGCAAGCGTCAAACTTTTCAAAGCCAGCTAGAGCTGAAAAAAGCATTGCAACCCCCAATTTTTATTTTAGCAATTTGCTTATATATACCTTAATTCAACTTGTAGAACTTTTCATGAGATTCTGTTGAATTTTTCAAATACGCAAGTATCCCTTTAAACTATATGTCATTCAACTTCATGTTTGTTCATCATTAATATCGAAGATACATCTGTAGTCCTAGTCCTCAAGTAGAGGTAAAAAGTCTCAATATGTAACTGATGGATGTTTTATCTATATGTAAATATGGCTGAATATGTATGTCTGACCAATAAGTTTAGACTGCAGGTTTTCAATAATTTAAGTGCAGGTTTGATATCTGTTTACTTACTGTGTGGCCAGCTACAACTAGATATACGTGTGATAGAGTCACCTTTTTCTATTCGCGTTGATCACACACTTTTTGCCGAACTTAATCAGAATTGTTTCAGATGTTTTAATACCGTAATTTAGTTCATTGTGTTCATTTTTGCATAAGAAGAAATTGATAAATCTGAACAAAAAACATTATGACTATATTTTTCAAATGGTATCATTGCAATATTTCGAAGGTTAAAACAACATGTTTTTTCTTTGTTTTATATACGAATGTGTATGTATGTGTGCTATCCATTCCATTATTAAAGTGGTGTCAGCCTTTGAGTTTAACGTACATGAATACTATCATACTGCTTCGTTTTGTAATCTGTTTTAGACACATGCCTATGTAAGATATAACATTGCATAAGTGGTGCAGTCGTGTAGTTATATGTGATTATTTTGCTTTTGTCTATTCATTTTCTGGTTGACAGGGTAATATCATGCATAATATCTTCAACAAATTGGCTAGTACTGTACACAAGGCGAGTTCTTGAAAACGTCGATAAACTGCCAAAATCTTCACGAAAAGGCGTATAATGAATAGGATTTTTACAAAATCCGTAAAGCTGTAGCACTATTAAAAAATGCGTAATGAGAGAAAATACCTGCAACATGGTATGCATATATGGTTAGAAATAGAAGTACTATTTAGTGTCAACAGGTGGGGTCATCATACCGAAGTAGTATATCATTTTAATGTTGTAAGTATTTATTCAAGTAAAGTGTTAGCAAAACAGTGTTTATATACCACACATGTATACAGCAATATTAAAAGGGACACTAATTTTTACACAATAAAGCACATACTGGAACCATTAGTGTGTTAATGCGTATACCGGTATTTATAACTTTTGTAAACAGTTTGAATCCGGATGAAATGCCGAGAAGCTCGACAATTCATCCGGTCTAAATTGGATCCAAACTATTTGCAAATGCTTGCATCATCGCATGGTCGAGCTTAGCTCGATAAGGGTTGATAAAGAGTCTATGTATAATACAGAGGAGTTAAAAGAATGTATTTTAGTTCAAGTGAAATGTATTAATAATTACCGGTATTGTTATACATGTATAGATAATTTGCAGAATACAAGAAGGATTCAGCAATAAACTCATCAATCTAATAAACCTACACACACTTTGGTGGAAATAACACTTTGAGATATTTGTACATGTATGTAGAATGCAGAATTGTTTAAGAGAACAACTTGTAATGTTTCAAGTGAAGAAAATAAATTAAAGAATGAAGTTTGTTCAACCTGGGAAAGTTTAAGAAACTTACGTACACATTATAAATAGAACTCCATCGTCAACTAGTTCTACTCTAAAACATTGTTTTTATTTTGCTCTGAAACCCAGACTACTTTGGTCCATGTTCTGTGAACGTTTCATTAATTAAATGCCACAAAATGAGTCTTTTTTCAATTAGACTCCTGGGGCCTGGTTTACTAAACGTCGTTAAAAAACGGGTTTAAGTCAAAACTTTAAAATACATTTAATTTCTATGTCTTGTGACATCTCTTTGAAATCGTCTTTTCAAAATTAGATAGAGAAATGGGTAATGATAGAGAATTTTAGAATCTGACATACGACAACATAAATTGGCATACGGCGTGTAGTAAGATGGGCCCCAGGATCCAGGATTCGCATGTTAAACAATCATTTATTACGATGTAACAAATATATATTTGGGACACGTTTAAGTTAGTTGTTTTTCGGTTTGACCCTTGGCTCTGTAAACGACCAGAACAATCCTTTTATTAGTCACACAAAACATAGGTTTTGTAATTACATGTGAAATAGAACATTGTCAAAACATTATTGAGAGAGGTAGTAGGACATTTGGTTGTTAGGAATTAAGATGGTATATATCAGTCATATTTCTGCGATGGAGGAGGAAGGTGGTAAAATATTACAATACTTAACTAAATGGTATGGACACAATAAATAGAAATTAATATCAAGTTATTATCAAATGATACATATATACGTTCCTGTTAGGAGTTCTAGTAAATTTAATTTTTATTCGATCTTCTATCTATTTCAGGTCAGTGTTCGCACCATGTGCACCCTAAAGAGTGCATCAGCACCCGATAAGCCACTATCGTTTCCATACGCCAACTTCTTTAAACATAAGGACAGTCTGTCGGTACGTCATATCCATACATGTACAGTTAAGAAGAAGTTATTTTCCGATTAAAACGCACTAATGCCAAAACCTAATTCTGCAAATAGTCTTGAGCCCGATCAGACACCGGGTAACCCCGTATCTGATCAGTTTCCCAAATGTTTGCTATTCACATTATTAAAACCAATCACTGACATTTTCAAAATTTCATTTTAACATTTGATTGTTCTGCGTGTGTGCTAAATTTAAACGGGAAAGAATAATTTCTTCTACACCATTTAAAGCTATTTAAGCCTACCTTCACTGCATTTCCCCCAGTGCTTTGTCACTTGTGTTTAAATCTTACTCAGACGCCGAGTAACCCGGCTTCTGATCAGACTCCAAACTGTTTGCATCTCAGATTTTGGTTGATCAATCGATGTCACGAGAAAGGCCCTCATAAAAGCATACGGTGTCTCGGAAAAGACTTATTAGGTTCTAACAAAGGTTAACTCTTTGCATGCTGGATATTTTTTTGTCTGTAACAATTGGTCATCGGCATCTCATCTGGATCCCAACTGTTTGCAAAGATAGTCACTGTGGTAGATATATCCGCCGCTAGTATGCATTAATTCCCGTGCTTGACAGTTATGCGCTTTTCTCCAAAATATATGAATCGTTTATGAATATGCCCACATAGTTTCTGAAATTGCATACATATACAATTATATTTAAGGGCATGGAAATATAAACATTATCTAGTTTTATAATGCTAAAAAACAAAAGACAACTGAACTTAAAAAAGACATTTGAGTAATAAAACCAAGATTTTCCTTATTTGTAAGGGAGATAATTTGTATCAATAGATATATTTTTTGCTTTTTATTTTCATATCAAGTGTGCAAATTTAATTTTTGTTAAACAGTATTGAAGACATTTACAACAAACTCTGTTTGCAAAAGTTTAAAAATACTGATTTTATTCCCTTCTTACATGTTTTGTGTTCTATACACATGTATATGTTAATTTTGTTTGTGGACCATATTGAAAATTGGTTTGTTTGTTACCAAATATGAAATCCACATGAAATAAAGTCGTTATTATTATTATTATTATTATTATTACTATTAAGATATTTGTGATGCCAAATCAATACCCAAACTGTTTGTCAACTTGACACTGTTTCTTTTAAAGAAGAGCTACTTTTAGAACAGTTGGGCTTTTGTTCTAATAAAGTTAATGTGTTTAAAAAGAGCATCTATTAAGTAAGGGGTTAAAATATATGAAATATAATATACGAAATGATACGAAATGATACGTCTATAAGGTTATAGTTTGTATGTACTGTTTAGATATGGTGTGAAATAGTCATCATTCGATAGCCTTAACTTGTGGTTGTTTCCAAAACGGATTTAAATCCGCTTAAAGCCATACATATATGATGCTACAGAGCTATAGATAAATTGATTTGTGGGTATTTACTCATTTTAATTTATGAAATAGCAATTATGAAACAAACTTAAGGATAACAAAAAGCAAAGAAATTTCCGAATGCCTGATTAGATTATGAACAATATCCAATTTATTCCTGGATTAATATTATACCCCATTCTATGAAACATCATTCAAAGGGTAAATACACATTTACGTACAAAACTTATCTATTATTCCAGATGCAATCGTACAAATACAGCGCTCCCTCTCTACAACGACGACCAATGGAAGACAAAAATTATGTTAGTTGTTCGGAGCAAGTCGTTATAGGGAGGTGAAATAACATTTGCTTACATTTGCAAACAACTTGAATCCAGATCAGACGCCGCGTAACGCGGCGTATGATCTGGATTCAAGCTGTTTGTCACTCTTCATTAAGTTTTTTTCTGTCAAAATGTCCATTATGTAACTTTGAGAAAAACAGCAGACGACAATTTTAAGCAGACGACATTGCAGTCGTGAATAGGTTGGACATAATTGTCCTCTTTAATGAACTGCGACAACGGTCGTTGAAAAGAGGGAGTCGTTGTTGAGAGGGCCGTTGTAGTAAGGGTACACTCTACATGCAAATAAAGGTAGTAGGTAAGAAATATTCGTCATGCAGTGCGTAGTGTATACCTAATATGGAATATATCGCCCTTGTCCAATATGTATTTTACTGGTGGTGTTTATTCCATTTTAGATACACTTCGCACTATATAACTTATAATACACAGTCTACAAAAAATTGTAAAACGTATGGTTGTATGTTTCAGGGTAGAACAGACTATTGCCATGATCTGCGAACTGGACGACAAAGATATGCCACGGTAAGGTACCTAGCTGCCGCCGCCATAGTGTGCACGTTCCCTCCATTGATCATCTGGAACAAGTTGATGACCAATAAGTAAAGTTTATTGTAACAAGACACTTTAGTAAACATGGGTTGCCATATGTGTGTATATTGAAATGAAAGTACAAAAGTAAATTTTTAAACCTGTCATATGCCTTGTGTGTTCATCCTATTTAAAGACATTGAGTAATCAGGGGCCCGTTTCATAAAACTTCGTACGACAAATGTTGTCGTAAGTCAGATTAAAAAAGTCTCAATTATTATTTATTTCTCCATCTAATCCTTTCTTGTGACATCTCTTTGGAATCGTCTTGAAACGACGATTCCAAAGAGATGTCATAAGACAGGATTAGATGGAGAAATAAGAAATTAAATGTACATGTATTTCAAAGATTAATCTTATGATCGTTTTTGTCGTACGAAGTTTTATTAAAGGGGCCCCAGAGGTTTCCTTTATATTTTCTATTCAGTTTAATGTGTGCTGAAAAGCGTTCTTGGATAAATCACAACGTGATGGTATCTTAATTCATTCCCCCATAGCTTGTTCGCAATAGTGAAGCCAGACAGTTGTTTAAAACAAAGTTGAAAGAAAAGCAGAATGCGTCTTAAGGCTCAGCGTTTAACCTGTTTGAAGCTAACATCAGCTATGACATAGAAAATATTTCTTTTGATAAATAGTATTCATTACTGTTCATTTTCTTCTTGAAGGAAATATAAAATCCGTAAAAAGGCGTATTTATAGGTTAACCCTTTCACTCTCAACCGCGCTCCAAAGCGCGTTTGCAAACAGTTTGGATCCTGAGCAGACGCCGCGAGAAGCGGCGTCTGATCAGGATCCAAACAGTTTGACACTCGTTTTGAAATTTCTTCAGTCATACTATCTTATTTTGTAACTTTGAAACGACATTGCAGACAACAAAATTGAAGCAAACGACAATGAAACGGTGAAGGGGTAAACATCTCCCGAATAATTTGATCATGAAAGGGTAAATTGGTTAATTAAGGAGGTTACAGCTGACAGTCGTATACAATTCTAACAGTGAGAATACGTTCTCCTGTCCCGTTTTAATTAAATCAAACGCACACGCAATGTGAGCTAACTTTGAACATTGTCTCGCAGACAATAGTATTGAGGCAGACGACAATAAAGCAGTGAAGGGGTAAAAATCTCCCAAATAATTTGATCATGAAGCATGTTTCATGATGACTTAACCTCTTCACTGCCTTACACCCAGTACAACAATATATTTGCAAACAGTTTTGATACTGATCAGACGCCGCGTGACGCGGCATTTGATCAGGATCCAAATTGTTTGACGCTCATTTTACCCTTTCTTAAGTCAAAATACCTAAAACTAAAATTTGAGAAATAAAATCAGACAATTGTTTAAAATTTATGCCGCCATGGCAGTAAAGGGGCTAACCTCTACACTGTCTGATTGCATCTTTTTTAATCCTTTCACTGCAAAAATCATCGTGAGGTTTTTACCCCTTCATCGCCATATTGTCGTCTGCTTTGAAATATCTGCAATATCGTAAATAAGATTTGAGGCAGTATGAACAGCGTAATTTCCAAAACGAGTGTCAAACAGTTGGGATCCTGGTCAGACGTCTTATAAAAATTCAACTTGTTTGCAAATTTATGCGCCTCTTGGTGTCATTGACAGTGAAATGGTTAAACAAGTATCGTCTTCTTTAATTTCTTAAATGAGAGAAAAAAATGGACTAATGCAATATATTGTTATGAGTGTCAAAAAGAAGGGACCTTTCTAATCAGACGCCGCGTCTGCAATTTACGTATTTTTTCAAAAACCAAAAATAGTACAAAAAACAACAACAAACAAACCCAAAAACCACGACCCCCAACACCACCCTTAATTTTGGAACTTGAATTGTCAAATTGAAGGTCCAGTGGTCAATGAGTCTATCCGTAGATCCTACTGCTACATGTACGCATTATATACAAACAGTATACCTGTGAAGAGTACATTTGTCCAATGCAAACTATTTTACCAGATCAGAGGGCTGCTACAGGAGCCCCCTGATAAGTGTTCGCACTGTTCGTCATTTCTCTATATGAAAGTTGCAGTAAGCAAATCTAAATAATCAATAAATATTCCTTTTAAAAGAAATGCTTGACCATATCAAACCAGATCATCTTCTATGTACCCACAAACTCATTTTGTTCAATATTTACCTTAATTCTCACCCATAATTATATGGAAGAAACACTTTCTGTCCATAGCTTGCTTTCAGTGTTGAAGACAGATGGTTGCTTGAAGCAAGTTGAAAGTAAAGTAGAATGCTTCCTTAGGACCATTCTGCTTAACTTTAAGCCTATTCAACCCTAGCGACGAGAATACTCGTCATTTACAAACAGTGTACCTGTGGGGGTAACACTTGTCCCATGCAAACAGTGTAGATCCTGATTAGAAGGCTCCTTAAGCAGCTACCTGACTGTTTGTCATTTTGAAATATATTGTTAAAAATTACCCTAAATTGTCAAACGTTGACTAGACTTAATTGAACATTGGAATTGTCCACTAAATGTTCCAGGGGTGAATGAGTTAAGATACAAACTGCTAGGATATAGGAACTATTTCTTACGGAGCAAGTTTTGACTATTTAAAATGGAACAAACTTTGTGGGTGAATACATTAACCCTTTCACTCCCAAAACTGTCGTGAGGTTTTTACCCCTTCACCGTTTCATTGTCGTCTTCTTCAAGTTTGTCGTCTACAATGTCATTTCAAAGTTAAAAAATAAGGCAGTATAACTGAATAATTTTTAAACGAGTGTTGAACAGTTTGGATCCTGACCAGGATGACATTTCAAAGTTAAAAAATAAGGCAGTATAACTGAATAATTTTTAAACGAGTGTTAAACAGTTTGGATCCTGATCAGACACCGCGAATCGCGGCGTATTATCAGGGTCTAAATTGTTTGCAAACGCTCTTTTAAGCGTCATTTAGAGTGAAAGGGTTAAAAGCGTAAAAAGGTTAAAGCAGATAAGGAAATTAAGATATATATGTCAAAAATTTGGGGCCATAAATTAACTTCTTCTGATATGTGTCCAAACAGTTTGCAGTTCAGCTGTAGTTGCTGTGATAATCTGAAATGGCTACACACTAGGAACCGACGTTAATATTTCTCAATAAACGCGTTTGTACTACAGTAGAACCTCTCTATTACGACCACTTAAAAGAAGGTTAATTGTCTGTATAAAAGACAGTTGATAGCTTAAAGCAATATGAAAGTGAAACAGAAAGCTCCTGTAGGAGCTTTCTGTTTCACTTTGACATTGCTTTAAGCAGTCGCCTGTCTGAAACGGCTAATATTTGACACAATTTAGTGGTCGTAATAGAGAGGTTCTACTTTATTATTCAGATCAGATACAGGGTCTCTCAGTGCCTGGTCAGACTTCATTGTGATATCAATTAAGATTTTCAATAGATCGTAAACATTTTCAATCAACCTGACTAATCGTAGCGATGTTTCCCTCTCTACAACGACATCCAATGGGAGACAAAATATATGTTCGTTGTTCGGAGGGAGTCGTTGTAGAGAGGGAACTTAACTTACATTTGCAAACAGCCTGAACCCAGATCAAACGCCGCGTAACGCGGCGTCTGATCTGGATTCAAGCTGTTTGCCACTCGTCATTATGGTTGATTTCTGTCAAAATGTCTAATATGTAAATTTGAGAAAAACAGCAGACCACAATTTAAGTAGACTATACTGCTCAAAGCCAGCAGAATAAAAGTCCAAGAAACTCTCTATACTGCCCTCTTCATTCATTAAACAACCAACTGTCTTAAAGATAAACCCAAACACCATTCAAGTTGAAGTCCGATATAGCGAGTTATAGCTGCACATTTACAGTCAGCCATGAGCACTGCGGTTACTCGATAGAATATCGATATAAATATAGACAAATGACTCCTGAGTCCTTAAGGTGGTTCGACAGCAGGCGGCCCGCATCTCGAATTCCGGAAATGCTGATGACTTTCACCTGATCTTTGCGGCACGTGCTTATAGTAGAAAATTAGATAAAGAAAAGTTTGATCTGCTTCAGTGTCTTCTCTGTTAGCTCAGTTGGTACGACGATTGACTTGCAATCCAGAGGTTCTAGGTTCGATTCCCACTCGCTTCAAACCATTTTTTTTAACAAATTGTCCGATTTTAGTAACTAGTCAATTCATAATGCAGTGATCAAAGGACAGGCTATGTTTAGTCTAGTAATAATGAAAAATATCAGATGCGAGTATAGTCAAGTGACAGCTAAGTTTGTGAGGATTTATAGCCTATATAACAGATGGCAGCTTAACACAGGACAAAAGTAATGCTAAAAGATAGATCCTAAAGGAGCTTTTATGCATTACTTTTGTTATGCATTAAGCAGTCACTTGCCTTTAAAGATCTACAGGCTACCGTATTCAATGGTCCCTTATTACAGGTTTGACTTATGGTATTATTTAGAGCTGACGGCATTTTAAAGTTGAACTCAAGGGAGGTTACTCGTTTTGTGTTAACATTTTGTCAGAATTTCAGGAAATCATGTATAAAATGTAAATTCCACTGTAGATTTTCATTTAATTTTTGTGACAAGTAGAATTAAGTTATATCTATCTAATAAGAGTAAAAATAGTGTATGTTAAACAGCTAGATTTTTTGTAATTTGAGATTTTCAGAATTTGACTTTTTTTAAAATATTGATATTTCCAGAAAATATGTCATGAAATACTTTTGTTTGCCCAATATCTTATAGTCTATGTACAGTTTACTTGAATGTACAGAAATTATTGAGTTATATCATTCTATAAAGAAAATATTCCTGTTTATTAAAAAAGGAGCATTTCTCGACAAAAAGTCCTGTCAGAAAAAAACGGCACTGTAACTTTTTTTTATTTAAACGATTTTTCACTCTCCATACGGTATATTTCAATTTAATCAAGGTTTCAAAGAATTCTGACACAGAATAAGCTGACCCGCGAACCACCTTAATGTAGAAAATATAGAAGAAATGCATGCAGAACGTACCAAAGGGTGTCCTCTGCATTACTTTTGTCAAGCATTTAACAACCACATGTTTGTTTTTTTGTGTGGTCGCTTTACACAATTTCAGCTGTACACGTCTGCTTTCCGGTGAATTTATTAACATTTATTGCTGTATGCCGTAATACATTCATTGTTACTTTTTAGGGAATGTCCTTATTACGCGTACACAAACGGATTATCCCAGCCTTCTGTCTATACTTCTATTATAGATACAAGGTAAACAGCGCAATTCGACACCTAGTCTTTACTATCCACTTAAACTGATGCTAAAATAGACTCGATCGCCGATATTCTCTTGTGGTATCCTCGGGAAATGATTAATTTATAAATATCTACTTTTTATTTCATCAAATTCCGTCAAATAACGCCACAGTACGTGAATTATAACGAAAATTTTCATCAAAAAGTTTTATGTCGTTCTCTTGGTACAGAATTTATTGCCCAAAATAAGGGGTAATCTAGTCGGTTTGCACATTTAACGGCCTTTACGGCTGGAACTTTCACCTAATTTCATTAGAGCAAACGCGTTTGTGTCGGAACATGACCCTCTTCACTATCAGCTATATGAAATATACATGTAATTTGGCATGAAATTGACAAGTGAAAGACTCATTTCATTGTGAATGCCATTGTGAATACCGGAATGAATTGAATGAACGGAGCGATCTCATTGGTCAAAATTAAACAGGTAAAGTTTCTTTTAATTTTGCATTCTATGTAAATTATATAAAACTGATAATATTTCATTTAAAGATGATTTATAATATTTGGTGAAAGTTCCAGTGGCATAGGCCGTTTATTGTGGACAAATAACAGATCACCCCTACATGTACATTCGTTGCTATGTACCATGAAAACGACAGAAAACTTTTTGATGCTTATTTTCGTTATAATTCACATACTGTGGCGTTATTTGACGGGATTTGATGAAATAAAAAGTAGATATTGATAAATTAATCATTTCCCGAGGATACCACAAGAGAATATCGGCGATCGAGTCTATTTTAGCATCAGTTTAAGTGGATAGTAAAGACTAGGTGTCGAATTGCGCTGTTTACCTTGTATCTATAATAGAAGTATAGTAAAAAAAAAAAAATTTTTTTTTTTTAAGGGGGGGGGGGGGTTAATAGATAATAAAGTATGTGTCAAGTACCTGTGCTTGCGACTGTGGTCGCAAACCAAATAGGGACTCGACTTTATTTATAATGGAATGGTCCATTTGAAGTTTCAGGAGTGCATGAGTTAATACGATGATATAACCCGTTTTCTATTTCTCCAAACGATGTATTTTACACTAGCTTAATTATAATAGCGAATATAAATGACACGTGGGTTTGTGGGGTTCTTGACAAGGGAAATAACTCATTTTGGCTTGGGAATGTTTGTTTTTATCATTACCTTTCTTGATCGTCTCGATAGTTCCCGACTGTTTAACAAAGGGAGCTAATTGCAACAGCGCTGAGGTTCAAAGAATTCTATGGGTTATTTCTCTTGTAGGTTAGGAATGGGTCACTGCTACTAGTAGTAGTATTTATTTTATAATAAAAATCACTTTATTTAACGTCAATCTTCCACGAGGCCCTCAACATAACATATATACAATACAGTAACATTTACAATGTTACAGAATTCAAGAATCAGTATAATAAATGATCGACGGTTCAATATAACACCGTTTCGACTACAATTAACCCTTAGCCCGCCAAATAAATTGTCGTCTGCTATATTTCTCGTCTGCTTCAAGTTTCAAAGTGCACTAAAGTTGCTCAAAATTGCTGAAAATGTTGTCCGAGTGTCAAACAGCTTGGATCCGGATGAGACGCCGAGTTACTCGGCGTCTCATCCGGATCCAAGCTGTTTGCATATGGAGCTATAGTCGTGACTGGCAGGCTAAGGGTTAATATAATAGGAATTAAAACAGGGTTGAATCGTCCCATAAGAAAAATGGACTGTGACAAACAGTGAAGTACGTGATCCAATCTATCACATCAAGTGTTAACCCTTTACCCCCATAGAAGTGTCTTTTAGCACAATTAAATTTGTCCTCTGTTGGAAAAAATAAATCCAAGTTATACAATCACGAACATGTATTGAAATTACTATTTTCTATATCCTAGCAGATGGTAGCTTAAACCAGACTGAAGTAAATCAGAATGTTCCTTAAGTATTGTTAATTTGATTTAACTTATGGACCCATGTAATTTTAAATGGATAATTCCATTTTCAAATTAGTGTAATAAGTCTAGTTCATTTTTGGCTATCCGTGTTTAGGGTTGATATTTTCAATATACATTTATTAAAAAGTTACAAAACAATGCAGATCCTGGTCAGAGGGCTCCTACTCTTCAACAACATATATTAGTATGTTTTTTTCAATGGCCGTAAATGCGTTAACAGCGTATCTGTGAAGTAAAGGGTTAATTCTAGCTTTGAAACAATAGTACAAACAACAATATTAAAGCAGAATATATTCTGGCGGTGAACGAAACTTTATTCAAAGCTGGGTGTTTACAAAACGTTTTTAACATTAGCTAGAAGCTATTTACTGACTAAAACAAATATTTCTTAACAATACTTTTATCTACCAATCGACCTGTAAAACCAGGTATATTGTCAAAGGGTTGAAACAGACGATAAGATTTGTCGAAGAAATGGTTAGAGATTTCTCCAACAATAGTAGGTTTTCACTGTGCAATTTATTTCCTTTCAAGTTAGTCTGGAACTTGAATGTATGATTACCAATAATTGACTATGTAAACATAACTTGACCACACTAAGATTGAATAGTGTATTAATTAACGCTTTTCATGCTGAGCGGGACTATGCTAACATTTGAAAACAGTTCTAATCCAGATCAGATGCCGCGTTACGCGGCGTCTGATCTGGAGCAAAACTGTTTAGAACTTGAATTATTTTTTCTTCCAATTAAAAAAGCATAAAAAATGTTTTTTGACATTTTAAGCAGACGATATATTTCATAAAGACGACAATTCAGCAGGATAAAAGTTAACCCGATTGTGACGTATTTACGGGTAGGTTAAAAACTAGATTTTTTTTTCGGCGTTAAAATTAGTGGGTGCGTAAATACATGAGTTACCCCAAGGGTTAAGGTTCACTGTTCAATGGTTTAAAATTAAAATATATCAAAGGGCGGGGGACAGTATAGCATGAAAGGCCCTCGTCACTATTGACTGCACATTAAACAAAATAACTGGTCACGCATGGCAGTCACAGCAAGACCGGACCCGCGTTATTGATAACATACGTTTAGGTAACCCCTGGCGATGCTTAAAGAGGTTCGGATGGAATTTGCAAACAGTTTGAATCCAGATCAGACGCCGAGTAAACTCGGCGTCTGATCTGGATCTAAACTGTTAGACCGTCGTCTCATTTTTTGTCACCTGAAATAAGCTAAAACTGATTTGAAATTATTTCGCAGATAACAATTTGAAGCAGACGATAGTACTTAACGATAAGGGTTACGTTAAACTTTACACAATATATATGGTATGCACATGTATGTAAAGTAAGTCATGTAGAGCTTATCTGGACTGAATAGGGGGACAGTCGGTAAATAAATACAGGTACACACACAGAAGATTTCATTGGTAGATTTAATAACCCGATATCAGCCAGGTAGACACATGGTTCAGGGAAATGTCGCCTAAAATGGCCAAGAATAGGTTTCTATATTGATTGGATTTTACGATATGGTAATAGGGATAGACTAAAGCATTACGGATTTACTAAAAACCATTAAGAAATCGCAGATTATAGTATTGATAATATGTGATATAAAAAGGTGTGTCTATCCTTACTGGGTATACTGTTATGGGAACAACGAATACACACAAACTGTGAAAGAGGTATGTGGCCTGATCAGGTTTTTAGGTCGGGTTTATTTACCAGTAGAATATAGGACTATTGTTGAAAGTGGGGTATAAGAGATCGGATTGTATAACCAAGGAGAGAGGTGCTCGTAGGTGAGATATGTTTAAGGCAATAGGAAGATGGGGTGCGCAGGTGAAGTCAAGGATCAGGATACCGTTCTTGACCAACTTGTTTGCCTCCAAGAACAAAGACTATTCTGGCATCGACGATGACGAGGAAGAAATATTCATCGATGCCAAAGAGGATCTTACTGAACTGTCTGAGACAGAGGAAGAATTGGGGCTCACAAAGAAAACTGGAAATGGTCATGTAGCTAGTAACGGTGGAATTAGTGAAGTTCCGAGTAGTTCTAGTGCAGACGCAGCTACAGTAGACACAACGGACACGAGTATAGGTGGTGCGAGTGGAAAACAACTTGTAGATATAACAGTGAATAGAACTGATACCGATTCTAGTCAGGATGAAGACTCTAAGAAAAGTGAACACTCTGACAATGAGGAAGACGATCATCACGATAGTCATCATGACAAAAAGAAAATCATTCGCTCAGAAAGTAAAACTAATGGCATGGCGAAGTCGCCTTCAACTTCCACTTTCAAAAAGGTTCATAGACGTATTAGCAGTTTAACTCAAAAACAATACACTAAACTTGACAATAACAATAGTGATGAAGTTGATAACTTGATACATCATGAGGCAGACGACAGTCAAACAAATGAGATCACGGAGGTTGCCGATGAGCGACGGACAGAGAAGAAACCAAGCCGACGGAAGAAGGTACAAGTCTTTGAATTTGTCCGCAGCTTTTTCCGCTTCTCAACCCGGCAAACTCCTAGAACTAGAATGAACTGATCTGAAAAGTGTAGAAATCAGAGAGAAAATATACTGACTATCTCTCACCAAACGCTAGTGTTAAACAATCAACCATTGAAGCATTACTAATCATGGATACTAAAAATGTTGTCGCTTTTTACTGTAGGACTAAAGTAATGCAGAAGGCTACTATATTAATTTTTCGGCATTAATTTTGTCCTACATTAAGACTGTAAAACATGTACAGTTAAACCCTGATAACTGGAGCTCGCCCAAGTCGAACGCACCCATATTTTAAAATCAAAACATGGCTGAGCCACGTTTTGACTTCGAAATACGGGTATGTTCGACTTAAGTGCTCACAAGATTTCGAAACCAACTGTGGAATAAAAACGACATTTAAGACAAGAACAGGGTCCATGCTTTATAAAGCTTTTGAGTTGAGTCTGAGATCGTTCTCAAGCATTTGAGTGTTCGGATTTGAGCTTTTGCTGAACCAAAGCTCAAATCTGAATAGTCAAATGTTTGAGAGCGACCTCAGACTCACCACAAAAGCTTTATAAACATGGGACAAGAGCCCCAGAGAAGGGAAATACATGTTCTTATTTCTTAATGTCTCTAAAGACTCGTGGCTGTTTAATTTAGATGTAAAATAGTGTCAAAAATTAACAAAACCGCTTTCCACTTTAATTTTGCAAAATGTTAGAGAGCCACCTGAAAAAATATACCACCGCTTAACAGAGGTAGCCGGAAGACATACAGTGTTTCTTAGACCACACCTCGTGTCGATATAGTATTCATTAGTTGGAAAATAGTTTTGTTCAATCGAGGTATTCATAGGATAGGTGAATGCATACATATCAGACAGTTGAAGTATAAACTAACATTTCTGGACTTTGCTCATTATGCGGAATACAGTTAACGTTTCAATGGTGATTGTTCGGGGCTCCAGATAAGAAAAGGGGTAAACATAATAAATTAATCAGTTTTTTCCTTGTGCCTCTATCTAAAACCTTTGTTGTGACAACTTGTTAGAATCATCTAATCGAGACGATTCAAATGAGTCGTCACAACATTAGGTTTGGTTGGATAATAGGAATTTCACTATTGGGAATACGCCCCTGGGGCCCGTTTTATAAAACTTCGTACGACAAATGTTGTGGTAAGTCAGATTATAAAAGTCTCAATTATTATTAATTTTGCATCTAATCATGTCTTGTTACATCTCCTTGGAATCGTCTTTTCAAGACGATTCCAAAGAGATACCACAAGACAAGATTATATAGAGAATTCAGAAGTTAAATGTATTTTAAAGTTTTGACTTACGATCGTTTTTGTCGTACAAATTTTTATGAAACGGGCACCTGATCTGGGATTATTGTATTCCCCCTTTAGCTTGGTGAGAATGCATAGTTAAGTAACCAAATTATTTTGAAATAGGATCTTGAGTTCAGCTGTCGGGTCGACTGGTTTGTACACATTTAAAGTATTTAGATTGTGAATAAGTATTTAGTCATACTCTACCTACTGCCATTGTGATTTGAATGCATTTCGTTACACACATGAGCCAACAGGGTCCATTTCATATACATTCTCCATTTGTACATTTCATGTACATTCTACCATCTTAAGACATTATACTGTCTTAAGTTAAGTTACAGTAAAAGTCCGATGTCATGACAACTCACCAGAAGACTAATTGGTGCTGTTTACCCATTACCCCATAAATACGCCCTTTTACCCCTTTAATTTATTCCCCACTGAAGAAAACAGTTCCAATTTATGTAGTCATGAAAATGAACCATAATATATTTTATATGTATTCCAATAGATGGTAGCTTAAAGCATGCTGAAAATAAAGCAGAATGCGCCTTAAAGGCGCATTCTGCTTTACTTTCAACCTGCTTTAAGTTGTCACCTTTCTTCAAAACTAGAAACAGGTTAATGGGTAATGGGTTAAAACAGATTGTAACTTTAAACACGATGAAAGTTAAACAGAAAGCTCCCTTTCCTTTATCTTGCTTATAGAAGTCACGTTTATATAAAGACAATGTGCTCTTCAAATCAGATGTTTGGTGCACTCTTTACAGATAAGTCGATATTGTATTAAGCGACCACTAAATGATATAACATGGAGACCTGTTAAGACACGTGATTACATGTAGATCTACATACTAAATGCAGGATAACTTTAATGTAGACGACCCTTCTGAATAATCCATTATGCCATACATATCCTGTTTCTACTTTTTAAGATAGGTAACCACTTGAAGCAGGTTGAAAGTAAAGCATTTATAGTGTACCCAAAATATTTCTTATAATGCATATTCATGAACGCATTAAGCGGAATTATTTTCTTCAGTGGAGGAATAAATCAAAGGCTTAAAAAGACATAGTTATAGGGTAAAAGGTTAAGACTGCTCATGGATCTTTTAGCTAATACAACATTTTATGTATGCCCATGGTACGACAATAGACTATCACAAGTGGAAACATAGTAAGGTTGATATTTTGTTGTATTTGTTTACATGGGTGTAAGATAGAACATTCTCTCATGGTTGGCAAATAAAGAACAGTTTCACAATAGCAATACCCACATTTTAAATCTAACAATATTGCCAAGCTACATTTACCTTTAAAATACGAGCATTCTTGTCATAAGTGAGTTCGAGATAGCTCAATTTACCTGTAAAAATCGGGTATGTTCGACTTAAATGAATTATCCTAGGTTCGATTTTATGTACTTAGTTTGTAGGGGAGCGGTAGCAATGAGTCGACTGTATGAATATCGCTTGTCACAAGATGAAAGAAATTCTATCTTACAAAGAGCTTACAAACACTTAAGTCATGTATTTTCAAACGACAAATGCATGTAGTCAAACTTTTGTTAAGCGACCTTTGGATTAATACTGACCGTGTTGTCTTAACTCTTTCCTCCCTGAAACTTCAAATGGACAATCCCAGTTTCCATTTTAGTCTAGTCCATTTCTGACTTTTAAGGGTTGTTTTTGTCAATGTTTAGCATTATGACAAACAGTGAAGACCCAGATCAGAGGGCTCCGTAAGGAGCCCTCTGATCTGGGTTTTCACTGTTTGCATAGGACATATGCCCTTTTCACATGTATACTGTTTGAAAAGAACGCCTATATGCGGGATTAGGGTTCAAAGGGTTAAAACAAGTTGAAGGAAAAACACTGTAATACAGAAAGTATATAAATTGTAGCCAATAGAACACTACTATATACGCGTCAAGAGTCCTTTACGAACAGTGTAGCTGTGAAAAGTACACGTGTCCTATGTTCTCACTCGGGTCTATACTGTTTATCAGTTTGGAGTATATTGCAATATTATCTTGACTTAACTTGGAACTGTAACTGTCCATATGAAGTTTCAGGGGCTAGGTTTTAGGGGCTATATGTAAATAATCTGTATCCATTAACCATCTGTCTAAATGACTGTCACTGAATCTTCTTTGCTAGGTCGCTTAACCCTTTCCCCCATAGAAGCGCCTTTTACCGCATTCAGTTTATTCTTGCCCTGAAGAAAATAGTTCCAATTTAAAAATTCATAAATATATATAATACAAAATATTTTCTATATTCTAGCAGATGATAGCTTAAAGCAGGCTGAAAGTAAAGCAGAATGCGCTTAAAGCGCATTCTGCTTTACTTTCAACCTGCTTTAAGTGGACACCTATATTCAATACTAGAGATATGCTATGTGGGAAAGGGTTAACACATGTTTGACTGAAAATAAAAAATGAAATTGGATACATAATCTACTTTAAAAACATCCGTATTTCAATACCACGTACATGTACATGTATTATATAAACACATTTAATGATTCATTGAATGGACATATTACACAGGGTCGTTATGAAATTGTAGATCTATATTAGGTTCTGCCTTTCTCCAAGAAGATCTTAAATAGTGAGGATTGAATCCGTCATAGTCTCAGACGGTACGATTTACACAATTAAAGCTATTTTATACAGTTCACTTGCAATAGCGAGATGTTGGAGATGCAGGATATTTCTGCTTGACTTTTATCTTGTTGTTATCCACCGCCTTGTATTAGCACCGTCATTGGGTATTCGATTATGTGGTCTTAAATATGGATAGTTTGTGCAGTTCTCTTTCTCTGAAAAATAAAAATGTAACCGCCGAAGACCGGTAGTCTATAAAACCGGACACATTTCTCTATCCAGATCGAAAAATCTTTCGAAACTGCCAAAACCGTCGATCTATGGGCATATATACGTGTATAGTTATTTACCTGCTCATAACCGAAACAGATAAAGCAGATCCGGTAGCGAAATGCATGAATAGCTACGAATCTGATACAAATCCACTCTATTACGACACTAAAAGGCTTATTGGTTGTACGAAAGACAGGTAGCAGCTTAACGCAAGATGAAAGTAAAACAGAAAGCTCTGTTTTATTTTCATCTTGCTTTAAGAGCAGTAACCTGCATTAAACACCAATTAAGTAACATTATTTAATGGTCGTTATAGAAAGCTTTTACTGTATCAGATTTTTAACATGTGACGCTTTTCTTTGGCTGTTGTTCACAAGTTTGATATGATCTGACACGATACGCTAATATATTCGGCATTTTACGGATATACAGCGGATCCTCCGAAAACCGAACACTTCCGAAAATGTTCTGTTCAGAACTTCAGAGAGACTTCCGTATAAGGCTGGTCTTGTAACCAGTTTGGAAGAATTTAAATTTGCATTCGTTTGAGACTCGTGAACGCATAATGCAGTACAAAATAATGTAGGAAGCTTCTTTAAGAATTTTCTATATCACTTCTGTCCTGCATTCAACGACTTTCTCTTCTGTTTGCTCGGTGTAACCATTAGTGAGCAAGTTAAGTAAATGCTAGGACTGAGAAAGTTGTTCGAGTTTTCGGTTTAAAGGGGTTCTTTTGTGTAGGGAACTTTCAGGTGCTAGGTTTTATAGAAAGGGGGGGGGGGGGGGGGGGCACTTAAACACATGAAAACTGCTTTGGAAAACGGTACCCACGACCACCGTAAATAGTATTTTCTCGGTATCTCCAACACAGCTGTTTTATTTATTTATAAGTACCCGCTTTTGAAATTAAGTCATGCGTTCATAGAGTTGATATGTGATTCAAGTACAGTCAAATCTCGGTAACTCGACACTTGCTTAAGTAAAACTTTCCCGTATTTCAATATTAAACAACACATTTAAACTTTGAATTAAGGGTCTATTCGACTTAAATGAATTCGGGTAATCGACTTTAATCTGAAGAAATACAGACAAATTCGACTTTAGCGAGGTCGAGTTATCTGACTTTCGACTGTTTGCTTATATACACAGGGTGTCTACTTCAGTTTTTGAGGGTAGCTATATAGGACTTTTCACATTTCGTAACCTTACATAGTTTGACCCATTCACTACACCCCGAGTACATTGGTTATTTGCAAACAGATTGTATCCTGATCAGAGGCCGCGTAACGCGTTGACTGATCAGAATCCAAACTGTCTGACGCTCATTTCCATATTTCTTAAGTCAAAATACCTGGGTAATACAGGCAGAAGACATTTTGATATTGATGGCATCATTGCAACTAACTAAATTATCTAATGTTAAGGTTAAACGTCCCTAATAAGGCCAGGCTAATACCGGTTCTATATACGTATAGTACCGATCTTCACCCACAATGGTATGCTCTAATGAGGGTCATGCAACCTTAAACATGTAGCTCAACCCCCATTACTGCCTTGCCCAAAGTACAAGGTAATTTGGAAACAGTCTGGATTCATATCAGTTATCGAATATCTCGGTGTCTGATTAGGATCCAAGCTCTTTCATACCCCATTCGAATGTTTCTTTAGTCAAGACTAAAGAATGTTCTTCTTTTATAAATACTATACATGTACATGTAAAAGCAAAAGAAGAATTTGAATCAGAAGTTATCATTGCAGTAAAGGGGTTATGCAAATGTTGATTTTGTTTCATATCATCTTTGAAAATGGGTTGAATCCAGAAAATCCACTTTAATAACTTTTCCCCCATAACTTGTTTTAGGTATTGAAGACGCATGGTTGCTTAAAGCAAGCTACAGTGTGCTTGGATATAGGCAATATTTCTTATAGTTTAATCAATTTCAGTACAAAGTACATGTATAATGTTTTAGTAGAGAAATGGATTAGAGGCGTAAAAGGCTTTTTTATAAAGCAAAGCAAAGTGTTACGACTGACACTGACCCCTAAAACACGAACTTTCCGTAAAGTACAGTCCAATGTTGACTATTTAAGGGTTTCTTTACAATGTATTGCGGAACAGTGTCGATCCTGATCATATGACTTCTTGAGGAACCTTCTGATCTGAGACTTCACGGTCTGCATAGGAAACCAACAATTTCACCAGGTACATTGTTTGTAAATGTCGTAGATCTATATACCCGTCACTAGTGGACAAGGAGTAAAATTGGGTTGAAAAGAAAGGAAGCTCTTTTTTTGGCTCTTCCTCCTCTTCTTCTTTCACGAAACCATCTACATGTAAAACTGTAACGAAGTCTTGTTTTAATTATTGAATTGCGAGATTTTACTGAACTCTGATTTTACTAATAACCCATTACACCATAATTACGCCTTTTTACGGCTTTATTTTATTCGTCCACTGAAGGAAACAGTTCCGTTTTTATACAGCCCTGATACTCCTGAAAATGTACCGCAAGAACTATTTTCTATATCCCAGTAGATGGTGGCTCAAAAGATTCTGCTTCAAGTACGGGTTATCTGTCTTCAATTCAATAGAAACAGGCTATGAGATGATGAGTTACCTAATTTGTTCGTCAAATAAGTACAAGGGTAATATTTCAAGTCGTCTGCGAAAGGGGTAAACTCATGGCTGACGATACAAATTGGCTGAAAGAGTTATAAATATTTGAGCCATGCCATGACAAAACCTGCCTTATTGCATTGCAAACATCTTAACCCTTTACCCAATAGAAGCGCCTTTTAGCGGATATGATTTATTCATCCGCTGTAGAAAATAGTTCCAATTTAATCAGTAATGAATATGTATTATAGGGAATATTTTCTATATTATAGCACATGATAGCTTAAAGCAGGCTGAAAGTAAAGCAGAATGCGCCCTAAGGCGCATTCTGCTTTACTTTCAACCTGCTTTAAGTAGTCACCTATCTTAAGTAATAGAAATAGGCTATCAGGTAAAGGGTTAAGCATTATCTACAGTATTTGGCAGTGTAGACAAAACTGAGGTACAGAGCCTTCGATGACAACGGTGCTTGGTCTGTACAATGTTGCAATGTAATACGTAAGGCAAGTTTTGTCATGGCACGACGCATTTGTATGAGTATACTTTGTATGTACATGTACGTATGTTTAAATTGAACTGTAATGTAACACTGTTCTGTTTGCCTCTGTTATACAGGGGAAAATGAACAGCGTCGACAATGACGCCATTAAATGTTTAGTTCATCACATAAAATGTAATTCAGGCAAGCCTTTTGTTTGTATGATTTATAAGTAAGATTATACGCTAAGAGAATTTCAAGTAGCATGTTTACAAAATAAACGCATTAGGATTTACTCGGAGTTTTACCTCGACTTTAACTATACATTCAAACTTGTATTAAGCGACCACTGTAATATGATATATTTGCAGTCAATATGACAGGCTACACAATGATGCAAGACGAAAATAATGCATTTCTTTTTCCCTGTATAAGTGGTCATTTGTCTTTAGGATTATCCAACTTCTTCATTTAGTGTTCGCTTACTAAAGTTAGTACATTGTATATGGAAACGTCATATGTCTTGAAGTTTCATACAGTAAAACCTCGCTATTGCGAGAGTTCAAAATGAAAATTGTGCTCCTGTATTTTATGCAATGGCTACTAAGATCAGGATGATATCAAAATAGAAAGCTAATAAAAGAACTTTCTTATATAGGCCTGCTTTAATCTTGTAGGCGGACACAGGCGTTTAATCCTTTCACTCTCAATGACGTCATAAAGCGCATTTGCAAACAGTTTTGATCCTGATCAAACGCCGCGTAACGCGGCGTCTGATCAGGATCAAAACTGCTTGTCACTTGTTTTAAAATAAAGTCAGTTATACTTCCTTAAATATAACTTTGAAACGATATTGCAGACAACAATATTGAAGCAGATGACAATATGGCGGTGAAGGGGTAAAAATCTCACAGAAACTTTGATCTTGAAAGGGTTAAACATATCAACGAGTTTTAGTTAGAGCGTACTTAAACCAGTTTATCCGTGTAGTAGTGTTTGTCATAGTTTTTGACCTTAGGTGTGTAATAGAACTTTAGTTGCATTTTATTCTAAGAGTGCTTTCAGTGAAGAAGACGTTATTCCCATTAACCCTTTGAACCCTAGTCCCGCATATAGGCGTCCTTTTTAAACAGTGTACATGTGAATAGTACACTTGTCATATGCAAACAGTGAAGACCCAGATTAAAGGAGCCCTCTGATCAGGGTCTTCACTATTTGTCATAATGCCAAACAGTGACAAAAACAACCCTTAAAAGTCACAAATGGACTAGACTAAAATGGAAACTGGAATTATCCATTTAAAGTTTCAGGGAGGAATGTGATATGAGTTAATGAATTATAATTCAATTATAAACAACTTGGAGCCAAATCAAGCTTCAACCTGTTTGCCACTCAGATAAAAGGAATTCGTCATAATTTTCTAAATATTGTCATTTTCTCCGTTTTACTGCATTGCCTCTAGTTTAAACTTGAACAACGTCTTCTGGACTGTATACTACGTAGGTCTACAAATGATAAATAGAAAAAGTACACTCACTCTGTTTCAGTTAAATTTTATTTATTTATTGATCAGAAAACAGTGTTTTCATTCTCCATTTAAGTAAATCTTCTCTGTTTATTGGATAGAAATAACAGTTTTACAATGTAGAAAACGATACGTTCTTGAGAATGTTGACGACGCTTTTTGATATGAATGGCAAACAGGTTGGGGTCTGATATGGCTCCAAACTGTTTGCAATAAACATAACTGTTAAGCACATACAGGAAAAGAATAACGTATTCCCCGCTTGTAGCTAGTTAGATTTACGATATTTCAAACTTCTTCACAAATTAACGACTTTTCTTAAATTTTGATTTATTCGAAGTTTATCAAAGAACAATTACGATGAAACCTCTCTATTACGACCACTCAATTGTTGGCTAATTGATTGTATAAAAGACAGGTGACAGATTAAAGCAAGGTGACAGTAAAACAGAAAGCATTCAGTTTCACTGTCACATTGCTTTAAGCAGTCACCTGTCGTAAACACATGATAATTAACATAATTTAGTGGTCGTAATAGAGAGGTTTTACTGTATATTGTAGGCCCGCCCCTCTTTTAATACCCGGTCGTATGTTCAGACTTCAATCCAAACCTCAACTGAGACCAATATGACCCGACTTTATTTCTTTAATCTTCTAAGATTTAATTTCAATTGTAGGCCCCCTTGTTACATGTAGGTCAGACAAGCCTTACTCTTTAACCATGTTGAACAAACTTGGTTTACAAATAACACGAATGGAGAACTTCGTTCTTCATTCGTGCAAATAACAAAAAGGCATAAAAATGCATTAATCTAAGTGAAATTAACCTCTTTAAAAACTTGCTTTTTTTTTACAAAAATTTTTTGGATGAAAATGCATTAATCTTAGTTGAAATTAACAATTCCAATGCCAATCCCGACTAGATCTTATCTGGTATTGGCAAACAGTTTGGATCCTGATTAGACGCCGCGTTACGCGGCGTCTTGTCAGAATCCAAACTGTTTGACACTCATATCAATACTTCTCAAATAAATATTCCTATAATTCTATCTTCTTTTAGCAGACGAAATCTTTGCAATAATTATGTCACAGTAGACGGGTTATAATGTCATTATGACAGAGAAAGGGTAACATCGGGTTCAGGTTTAAAAAAGCAACATCTTTTCAGTATCATCAACAAATACATAACACGGTACAGTCTTGGCTCTATACCTTCAGACATTCTATCGTCATAAGCCGTATTTTGATATATTTTAGCTTTTCTAGATGAAGTGTTTTTTACTTAAAAATATAGCGAAAATGTAAGGTTTCAAGCTGTCTGACGTTCGTATAAAAATAGTTTGTCAAACATTCCGAAAAAATGTCAAACATTCCGAAAAAAAAACCCAACATAGATCTACATATAATATATGAGAATGGATGTAAATGCCATAGAAACGGGGGGAAATAAAGCAAGGGGGAAGTTAAACTGAACAGTTTTACTATCTTCCTGTGTGAGGAGCTTTCCGTTTTACTTTCACCCACTTGCCTTTTACTCCGTAACCAAGCTTTCTTAGTTTTAGATTGATTTATTGAGTTGGGTTTTACGGCACCGCGACACATAACTTAAATGATCATATGGCGCCGAACTCTTAGTTTAGAATATGCTATGGTTGTTGTTAACTCCTTCATCGCTGTAAGTTCGTCTGCTTTATATTTGTAACAATTTGTCGTCTGCTTTTATGTACCAGAACTAGTATTTTGGCATTTTATCAAACAGGAACATGGATATGAGTTGAAAATTGTTTGGATCCTGGTCAGTTGCTGAGTTTTTCGACGACTGATCACGATACAACTGTTTGTTACAAATGTAACCCTTTTACTCTTAATGACGCGTATTTGCAAACAGTTTTGATTCTGATCAGATGCCGCGTTACGCGGCGTCTGATCAGGATTAAAACTGTTTGCCACTTGTTGTGAAAATTACGTCAGTTATAATGCTTTAAATCTAACTTTGAAACGATATTGCAGACAGCAATATTGAAGCAGACGACAATATGGTGGCGAAGGGGTAAAAACCTCACGATACATTTGATCATGAAAGGGCTAAAGTCAGTAGACTCAGACTCAGACAGTAAAGGTGTTCACATGTAACTCTTCCATTGCCAAGTACTCGTCTGCTGAAAAACTGTTGTCTGCAATATCGATATTATGCCAAAATTAACATTTGTAAGTTTTACGTGACTGAAAAAAAAAGTTTACACGAGTGCCAACCAGTTTGGATCCTGATCAGACGCCACGTTAAGCGGCGTCTGATCTGGATCCAAACTGTTTGCATATAAAGACGATTGGCCACCGCCACTGAAAAAGTTATTCTGTTGTTTAAATTTGTCACGCCACCTTGTCTGCAAATCGAATAAGATATGACGCGTTTGAAATCGTATACGGGTCATTTTGTTTGTGTATAGGAAAATTACGCATAAAGGTTCTTCTAATTTAAATATAATATAGATATGGGATTATATTACGGATCTCATTAAAGCATTTGTTATATACTCTTGGTACCGATAGGTCGGTTTAAATGAGAAAGACTTTATTGTTGCGTTTTAAGCGACGTTTTTATTATAGATTTTTTTCTATTAATGTTTTGTATAGTTTTTGTACAAAGTTTGGTCTACTTATTTATTGAATCTCTTTTGTATGTGTTGGAAATTATATTTGTTTCTACTGTTTAAGTGTCTGGTAAAGTTGATGACAAATAAACATATTTTTATATACACGTCGTATAACTTGCATGTGTTTATACCCGGGGTATAAGTGGGGGTCATGAATTAGAATATTTACATAGCCGTCAGTTGATATGAGTGTATGTCGCCAGGAAATTAACTTTCTTTCACCCAATTTTATTGTCTTCTTTGAACCTTCACCGCCATACTATCAAAATTACATTTAAGGCACATTAATTAAAGAATATCGACACGCGTTGCAAACTGTTCGGATACTGATCAGACGCTGCGTGACAAGAGTCAAACTGTTTGTAAACTCCCCCCTCCCCTACATGTATGTACATATGGTGTTGAAAGGGTTAAAGATAAGTCATACCACTTTCTGAACCAATACAAATCAAGAGTACAGTAAAACCTCTCTATTACGACCACTAAAACGAAAGCTAATTGGTTTTATATAAATACAGGTGACAGCTTGAAGCAAGGCGACAGTTAAACAGAAAGCTCCTTAAGGAGCTTTCTGTTTTACTGTCACCTTGCTTTAAACAGTCACCTGTCGTAAACACCTTATAATCAACACAATTCAGCGGTCGTTATAGAAAGGGTTTACTGTATTTCAACGGTAACCCCGCAACAGAACGCAAACACCATCCAACGAAATGTACAAAATGACATATTTAAAACTGACGATCTTTTTTCTATATGAGTAGCAAACAGTTTGGAGCCTGATCAAACTCGGGTAACCCAGCGTCTGACATGGCTCCAAACTGTTTGCAGTTAGAATAAATGTTTTAGCACAAAAACGTTTATTTGAAAAGAACAAGTGTAACGTCTTCTCCACCGATATATATTTGCTTACATCTGAAGCAGCCATTGCACCTTAGACGGAATTATTGTACATGTGTGCGTAGAGCTTACATAGTACATAGCCGTGTCATGAGAAAACCCTGACATTTGCATAGTAAACAGAGGAGATCCAGACCAACCACAACGTCGAAACCCCGGCGTCAGGCCAGGGTTTACTGTACCAAAATGTATTTGACTCTCATCGTTATATACAGTATTGCGTTACATTTTTGCCAGTGTAGAACTTGATCATACGCCAAGTGTGAGATGATGGCTCGGCATTGTCTACATTGTTCACATTGTTCTGCAATAATAAGCCTGTATTTCTCATAGTGCGGTTCAAACGTGTTTTCACCCCTAAAACTGTTAATAGACAATTCCAATTTCCAGTTAAGTCTAGTCCATTTTGACTACTTTCATTATTGTACGTTTGGAATTAACTCCCCTTAACTCAGTGACACTTAGTGACGTAAAAACAGTGTATTTGTAAAGAGTACACTTGTCCTATCAAAAACGGCGTAAATACTGATCAAAGGATTCCTATGGGATCCTTCTGATTATGTCCTGTATTGTCTGTAATTATGAAATGCAAACGTATATAAAACAAATATTATAAAATGAACTGCATTTAATTGAAAACTAGAATTGCCTTCTTGGAGTGTTTTAGGTGTAGGACAATAAGTTTACTCTTTTGCTGCCAAATTAATAGTGAGATTTTTACCCCTTCACCGCTATATTTTCGTCTGCTTCAATATTGTCGTCTGCAAGATCGTTTCAAAGTTAGATTTCAGGTATAGTATGACTTAAAAAATATTAAATGAGTGTCAAACAGTTTGGATCCTGATCAGACGCCGCGTTACGCGGCGTCTGACCAGGATCCAAACTGTTTGAAAAGGCGCCTTTTGGCCCCATTGGCAGTGAAAGAGTTAAGAAGGGGGCGGACTCACGTTTGATTAGTGTTTTTAATTTCATAATTTCTTGCCTTTGTAGTCGGCTTGTTCACAAATCACGTATGGTGGTAGACTTTCAAAACGTCTCAACGAGTCAAATTCTCTGTATTGAAAAGAGGTTTGTGGCGATATTCATAAGACTTATCCCCCGCATAAGCTTTTAATTCAACACCCGCATAAATTGCACCCTATGGCATTAGAAATAAATCCGATAGAGACGACGTTAGTCGTAACGAAACGCAAACCGCAATGCAAATAAATATAGAAAATGATAGCTTCTTTAAAATCCTGACAATTCGTTTTTATCTGAAAGCAAACAATTCGTAGCCTGATCAGACACCGGGTTACTCGACGTCTTATCTGACACTAAACTGTTTGCAACGGAAGCAATTTCTTCAGCATAAACATGTTTATACATTGTTTATGGAAAGAATAATTTGTATATTCATTGTAAGTTGTATTTGCATTAAAAACCACAAGTCTCATCGGGTACGGAAAGTTTAACAGAACTTTTTTTCTCTCATTACGGGCTTAGTAAACCATCTTACAATATAAATTATTATAGTAGTAAAAGCCGATGTTTGGTCCATTCGAAAGAATGCTGCACATCGATAGTGTACAGTACAGGTGACATCTTAAGACAATGTTGAAGTGGACAACTTCTGCTTTATACCGGTATTCATCTCATTTTAACCCTGTCAACGTCATTTAGTGTTGCTTAAAGCAGGCTTAATATAAAAAAAGCATTTTTCTACTTTACACCCAACTTACTTTGTGCAACCACCTTTCTTAAATATTCAAAAAAGTGATATAAAGACAGGGTAAACTTTAACCATTCTATTTCGGCTCTAAATGACCATCTTGTGCTGATGGGCCGTAAAACACTACTAATTAATTAATTAATTCATTCATTTAACTATTATATGACTTTCTGTCAGATACAATTTTAAACAGTCTGTGTCCAGAAGAGACTACGAGTGCCTAGGCGTCTGATCAGAATACTAACTTATCGAAAAATGTTCATTGCGTTATCCAAAAAATGGCTGAGTTACCCGGCGTCTGAGCTGAACCCAAACTGTTTGTGACAGAAATTAAGTTTTAAGCATTAACGAGCTTTTTGGGAAATAATATTATATTCCATAGCTGTAACAAGACGCACACTGTTATACGTTTTACTAGGTTTTGTATTTGTCTTTCTTATGTTACAGCAATCCCTTGATTTGATTGATGAGCATAGTGACCTCTTGAACTATGATATACATTTGTATTTGTATTTTTTAAAAATGTCTATTTATGTTCTAGGGCCCGTTTTTATAAAACTTCGTACGACAAAAACGATCGTAAGTCAAAACTTTAAAATACATTTAATTTCTCCATCTAATCCTGTCTTGGGACATCTCTTTGGAATCGTCTTTTCAAGACGATTCCAAAGAGATGTCACAAGTCAGGATTAGATGGAGAAATAAATGATAATTGAGACTTTTATAATCTGACTTACGACAACATTTGTCGTACGATGTTTTATGAAACGGGTCTCAGATATTTACTCACACTCTTCTCTTTTCTTATATGAAATTGGCTCAATTACTAATTACTGATCTGCATCGAAGCTGTTCATCAACTTCTAGAAACCATCGCTCTGCTCACTCAAAGGATCCATCCTTATTATGCTAATTATATAAAAACATGATTAACAGTCTAGACCAATATCGGACACCGAGTAACTAGGATACAAATAATTGGCACCATGCAGTCTTCATTTTGAACTTTTATGCAAACGACATTTGTTATGCAGACGAAACTTTAGATTTCTAAGGATTAATGTTACTTTTAAATTGAAAACTTGGGTATCCTGTTACCATTGTGTATGCCGTGGGGACACGATATGTGAGGATCTTTAACCTTTAACTCCATAGGCACGTCTTTTTACGCATTTGTTTCATTCCTCCGCTCAAGAAAACTGTTTTCTTTTATACAATAGTAAATGTGCAACGTAAGAAATATTTAGCAGATGGTAGCTTAAAGCAGCCTGAACGTAAAGCAGAATGTGCCTTCAGCCTTTCAACATTATAATTCCGCTGTGCCATGAAAAATCCAGATTTTACGCACTGCAAACAGTATAAGTATAGATCTATAGTCCAAGACGAGGTATCTGGCCAATATCTACACCGCAAACTATTTGCCACTCAGATTAAACTTAGTCGTCAATATTTCCAGAAAGTCTTTTTTTTAAAAAAATAGTTTGACTCGTGAAAGAAATAACGGCCACTGTACCTTTGCTTATTTTTAGCAAGTTAAGGAGTCTTCGTTTGCAAACTTATGTTCTACGAATCTCAAAGTATAATATCATCGTCATGTCACTTGCTTGAGGAACTATCGACAGAGTGCCAAGTAGTTTGGATCAAGATGCGATGTAGGCCGTGAGCCGGAGGGGTTGGTTGGTACCAATCGGGTGAATAAGGTTCACTATGATTTTCAGAAAGATCAATGTGTGACTAGTTAAGAAATGTATGATAGCAGTAAAATCATGGCAGCTTTGTTGACTTTTTAGGCATTTTTGTTACCCCACCCACCAAGTTTAACATTGCAAAAGGACCATCATTATCACAATCATACTTTTGGTAATGTATGAATTTTTATTGAAACATCATATTGAAAATGTATTGTAAAATGCCACTTGACATTATTGGAATTGTTTAAGTAATTTACTTTGGCAAAAAAGGCATATTTGTTACCCCACCCACCAATTTTACCATTGTAAAAGGACCATCATTATAACAATCATACTTTTGGTAATGCATGCAAATTTATTGAAGTATCATATTGAAAATGTTTTGAAACATTTCATTAGACATTATTGAAATTGTTGAAGTAATTTACTCTAGCAAAAAAGGCATATGTGTTACCCCACCCAACAAGTTTAATATTGTGAAAGGACCATCATTATCACAATCATACTCTTGGTAGCGCATGCATTTTTATTGAAGTATCATTATAAAAATGTATTGTAACATGCAATTAGACATCATTGGAATTGTTGAAGTAATTTACTCTAGCAAAAAAGGCATTTTTGTTACCCCACCCACCAAGTTTAACATTGTAAAAGGACCATCATTATCACAATCATACATTTGGTCATGCATACGTTTTTTTGAAGCATCACATTAAAAAAGTATTGTAACATGCCATTAGGCATTATTGGAATTGTTTAAGTAACTTACTTAAGCGAAAACAATAAATTACGTCATCCTTTTCATAACGAAAAATCCCTGTTTTGACTCCTGGAATCTATTGATGCAGGTGGTATAATTAAAGTAATCGCCCTGTTCGTTCGTACGAAGTCAACCATATCTTAACATTTTATATAGCATGAAAACAGCTCACTAGAATGATTTTACACTTCTACAGTTGTTGCCTTGAACCATTCCCATCTATTTTTGAGCTATTTCTTGGTAAAATAGATTTTACCGTTTCTCCAGAGTTATTACTTCTTTCTGGAATGATTTGATCATTGCATACTGAATACATTGAACCTTTCGAAATCCAGGAATATCACCAAAGCTTGGTTTGGCCTTGGACTTGACCTAATTTGGACCTCTAAAAAAATTCAGAATAAACAGTACTGCTAAGGGTGCCTCCGGGGTTCTCTTAAAGCAGTAATGTTCTAAGACATTGTTACTCTCTTCTTATGCTAAGGCAAATATTGTACAAATCCTTGACTCTGCAATTTTCAAATACACCTGCTAGCACATAACAGATGAAAAACAAATATTTCGGGTCAAAGGACTTAAGTTTAAAGGCAGTCTATTGGCGTTAACTTACAAACCATTGACAACAGTGTTATGAAAATGTCTAAACATCTAGTCAGCATTACAACCACTGAAGTGTATGTTGTAATTCTTATGTAAGAATACCAATTCTCACATTTCCTTCACTCTCAATGTTTTCAGCCTCTTCCAGTGGATGTTCTTCATCATCTGATTATGTACTAGTTGCCTGATTATCACAGTTGCACATGTTCGTACTATTCAAACCATAAGAAATGCATACACATTTAGGCAAAGTACATTTACTAGCACAGCTCCCCGCTTAGTAGGTCAAGCATCTACGTCGGATCCGTTTTCTATCCAGCAAGTCGTCTAATAGCTGATCAATCTCACCCTCTTTCACAACTTTCCATCCTCTTCCTACATGACTTGGAATATCATCGACTCCAAATAGCAGCCTTGAGGTTAGCTCTTAAAGTGTGCTTAACTAAAGAGTCCAGACATTCCTATCTTGTTGTATTTCTGTGGGTTAATTGTCATACGGAATTGTTTCTCTTTGTTAGAACGAAATTACCCCCTCTTCTAAGAACTAAAATTAAGGAAGACGGGTAGTTGGTTTTGATCTTATTTGCTGTTTTGCAAAGGACGAAATTAGTCAAAATCATCTGCGCGAAGTCATCGTCATCATCGCGTCTCATCATTTCCCCATCATTCACTGGCGCTTTATGACCCATTTTGTGGCGCAGTGCCGTACCCCAAAATAAATTAATCCATCCATCCAGGCATGAGGTGTAGCTGGTGGCGCTCTATCTTACCCTATGTGGTACATAATAAGCCGTACCGCTGAACATTCACTTTTGCTGATGACGCTTACAGGGCATAGAACTGACGATTATATCTCAAGTCTGTATATCAAAGCAGGAGGGGTACCCCTTTCCGATTCAACGTCTGGGAACATTATTGAGCTTCAGCATTACCATTCATCAATTTCAGTGCGCGTGTTTTATTCTTACCAGCAAATGCGCTGACCGTGTCACAACATGTTAAGACATACATTCAATTCAGCGACTTGCAAACATCAGTGTCAATCGCGTCCTCAATTTTCAGGATATCATATATAACTTGTGCATGTCTTTGTCCAGCAATATGTTCATTTGCTTCTTCTTGGCTGCTTCAAAGAAAGACCCTGTACCTCCTCGCATCCATTGTATTTTATTTTGAAGCATTTGATTTCAACGTAAGGTGCGATATTTTCCTCTGTAACCTAGGGGCCTCCGTGGCCTAGTGGTATAGTCACTGTGACTTACATCACTAAGTTCCTCACCGCTGTGAGTTCGAATCCCAGTAGAGTCGTTCGGATTTCTCATGTGGGGAAGCCTTCCAATTGGCTTACGGAAGGTCGATGGTTCTACCCAGTTGTCGATTTGTGCCTGAAACAGTGCATAAAGGACTTCTGGGGTCCTCCTCCACCTATAATTAGCTGGAAGTCGCGATATGACTGAAATACTGTTGAAAGCGACGTAAAACAAAAATCAAATCAAATCCTCTGTAACCTTTGACTGTGCTCAGTTTTCATCCATTGATGCACCAGGAATGCTATAAGAATATTATTATTGACCTTATTGCTACAGAAGCGTCTCCCCTGTATACATCTATTCTATCACTGTCACTGCCGCCTCGAGTACCATCGATAGAATAGTGCTTGCGCAGCCACAAAAATGCATTGGTATCTTTTGACTTTCTATACGAGGTTCATTCCGTCAATCACAGAGACAGACTTTTTCGGGACACCTTCAGCTAAGCCAAGCGTTTTCTGTTAGCTCAATGCTAATGCAGCATTGTTTGATTTCTTAGCAAACCATTTGATGTTGAGAAAGACTATTGCCAAAGAGCAATAAGTAAAATAATGAAATTTATCTGGAGATTGCGTGTGTGTGCCATAACTATGATGCGACCGAACAAAAGCATTATCAGCTATAAGAATTGCCAGTCTTCCACTGGATTTCACTTTCATGCTGCTTGAGGTCTAAACTTTGTTGCTCTTTATTCCATCATGGTTGATCTCCTTTAAATTGTGCATACGAGCATTGACCAATCTCATCATTGACCAATTGCATGCGCACTCAGAAGGTATTTTGCGATGTCTGAAGGTACTGCATTAACGGTGGATATGCTAATCAGATCTTGATTTATTTCAAATGGGTTGAACCAGCCTCTTATTAGATATGTTACTTTAGTAACTTTTTCCTCGTATTTCTGCATTTGTGACCTTTTCAGCTGTGTGTGAGAGTTCTCGTGTTTCGTATCTTCAAGAATGTCTCTAAATTGGCTGATAGATGCACTGTTATATAGTAACGCTTGGTGGCACAAGTGTTCAAGCGGAAGTGTATGGTCCCAATGCGAGTTTGTGTGTCCTCATTGACAGTGATCTTTTGTGGTAGTATCAAGGTAAACACAAGGTTGGGTGATATGGATAGATCATGAATGGTATAAGGCGACAACTGTATAATTATGTATCCAAGTATTTGAGTAAGCGGTGCTAGACGAAAAGATAAAATCTATTTAACCTTGACATAGCACATAAAACATATTCTTAGTCCACAATAAGGTCAAGGTCAATGCCAAATTAAGTTTTGTTGATACTCGTTGATTGGGAATTATCGAATGTAACAATTGTGCAAGTCTCAAAGCATTCTAATAAAAGTTGTTACACGTAATGCTAGATGAAACGGTAAAATCTAGTTAACCAATAAACATCCCTTATTAAGATATTCTAAGTCCGAATTCAGTCACGGTCAAGGTCAAAATGGAAGTTGGGTGATATGGGTGAACTGAGAGTGATTCTAAGCCATAACTGTGAAAGTTTCATAGCATTCTACTAAGCGGTAATAATGCTAGACGATGCGGTAAAATCTAGTGAACCAATAAAACAGCCCTTATAACATATTTTAGTTCCAAATTCGGTGAAGGTCAAGGTCAAAACTGAGGTAAGGTGATATGGGTGAATTGGCAATGATCAAAAGCAGCAAGTATCAAATCATTCTTATATGCGGTATTGATGCTAGACGAAACAGTAAAATCTAGTTAACCAATAAACAACCCTAATAACATATTCGTAGACAAAATTCGGTCAAGGTCAATGTCAAACCGAGGTTGGATGATATGGTTGGATTGGGAATTACCCTAAACAACAACTGTTTAAGTACCAAAGCATTTTATTACACGGTGTTATTGCTACAAGAATCGGTAAAATATGTTTAACTCGTACGCACCGCCAGTAGGATCACTATATGCCATCCTCATCAAAAGACATTTGTCTAAAGGCATAAAAAGGTGATTTTTTCGTCAAAAAAGTGGTGGAAATTTGGTTTTTACCAAAGTTAAAACCTTTAATAATGTCAATAACATTTAATGGCATGTTTCAATACCCGTTTTGATATTAGGCACCAATAAAAATGCATGCAGTACAAAAAGTACGATTGTGACAACAATGATCCTTTTACAACGTTAACTCGGTGGGTGGGGTAACAAAAATGCCTCAAAAGCC
This sequence comes from Gari tellinella, assembly GCA_922989275.2. Classification (NCBI taxonomy): domain Eukaryota; kingdom Metazoa; phylum Mollusca; class Bivalvia; order Cardiida; family Psammobiidae; genus Gari; species Gari tellinella. The sequence goes on from OV277857.1 coordinate 107,770,327, forward strand.
AACAAAGCTGCCATGAATTTACTGCTATCATACATTTCCTAAAAGCAGAGGGTTTGGGCTTCCTGAAAATCATAGTGAACCTTATTCACCCGAATGGTACCCGTACCTCAAATTTCAGGTGCCTGGCTCATGGCCTAATGTATAGTAACTCAGCCTTTCATCTGGACAAAATCAATTTTAATCTGTTATAACGAATTCGCCTATAGTCAATGTCATACCTTGGTTTACGAAGATTGTACATGTGAAGAGTACATTTGTCCTACTGAAACATTGTAGACTCCTACATGAGTTTGCACTGTTTGTCATTTTACAATACAATGTATGCAGCCAAAAAAGAAAGTACCCACGTTTGTATTCTAAGTTATCAGCGTCTCATACATAAACTGTATTCAATTTTTGATTTATAGAAAGTGGCAGACGACATGAAATCATTGTTGCTAAATAACTGGCACATTGTACATGTATTGAAAATAAAATGTCTATAACCCTTTTTCCTGAAAACAGCATTTTGCTTTGAAATGTTTTCCATAGCCGCTAGAACTTTTCTTAAGCAAACTAAAATCACATTACACCTTCATTCATCACAATATTCACGGCGATATCAAGACTAGAAAGTCGTTTTATCATATTGTTTTACTGGAATACATTGGTGAAAGTATTAGCCTTTAAAATCTCCCAACAAAGCTGGAGTTGATATGGAACTTTAACATATATGGAGCTTTAACCCTTAGCCCGCCAAATAAATTGTCGTCTGCTATATTTCTCGTCTGCTTCAAGTTTCAAAGTGCTTCAAAGTTGTTCAAAATTGCTGAAAATGTTGTCCGAGTGTCAAACAGCTTGGATCCGGATGAGACGCCGAGTTACTCGGCGTCTCATCCGGATCCAAGCTGTTTGCATATGGAGCTATAGTCGTGACTGGCAGGCTAAGGGTTAATATTTACTTAATGTAAAGTAGATGTAAAAACAGGGGTACTTTCTTTTTTGCTGAGTATAGTTTGTTAAAAGCAGCCCTTAATACTTTAACTTGGATTAGACTTGATTGGAAACTGGAGCTGAACATTTGAAGGTTCAGGGGCCAATGAGTTACTGGGCCACCCAATTCATAATGTATTCGATTTCATACAGCTTGTAAAATCAAACGATGTCAGGTATTGATTTCTACCGAGTAAATAAGATAAGATGATTTACGAGAGTAAAATACGCGTGGACAGGAGTGCTTTAGTCCATTTAACCCTGGCGATGAGCATTCTCGTCTTTTATTAACAATGTACTTGGGAATAGCTTACGCTTTACGCCAGTGTATTTTAACAGGCATCTAACCCTTGACACTAGTCTATTTCTAACTTTGAAAGACACGCGACCGCTTAAAGCAGGATGAAAGTAAAGCAGAATGCGCACGAAGGCACATTCTGCTTTACTTTCAGTCTGCTTTAAGGTGCATTCTGCTAGGATATAGCAAATACTTATGCTGCTCATCCATTACAGTATTTAATGGAATTATTTTCTTCTTTGGAGGAAGTAATTAAATGAATAAAAAGTCGTTTTTATGAAGTAAATGTTTAAACATGTGCATGGCTTGCCAGCATACGACTGTTTAGTAATAAAACTAGATTTGTTTTCTTGGTTAACATGATGATACATAGTATTGTCTGAATTTACATGTAGTTGGCATGGCAAATTTGCCGTAAAAAAGTTGAATATAAAGATTTACGAGTATCCAAACAAATATTTTTGTTCTTGTTGAAACATTAGACTACATTGTTTCGTGAATCTTGCATAAAGCGGATACTAATTGAAGTAGTACGGAGACCAAAATAGACAGTCTAATGCTAATTATCTGCTTTTTAAACATAATTATTTACTTTCTTAAGCAATCACCTGTATTGAAAACGTCTGATAGGTCCTCTACCCACTTCTGGGTTTTGCTTACCCGTCATTTCAAACATGTAGAGGTACCCAGCATAAGCGAGATAACTCTAGATACGCTATTGTATATTCGTTACGCTCTCCGATAAAGTGCTTCACTAGTTTCCGCACATTGAATATAAGAAGGGCATTTTTACTTAAAGTGTACTCTTTTTTCTGGACAGATAGCTTTTCTGTGCAAACCGTGCATATCTATATCAGACGCACCAAGAGAATTACATGATTTGTTTAAACAATATTTTATTCAAAGAAAAAGGATTGTAAAACATGCAAAGCCCATGCTAGTACTCACCTTTAAATGATTGATTGGTCGAGTTATTCATGTTTTGTGAAATATTGACTGATTTACATTGTTTGGTTGAAAGCTATACCCACATATATACTAATTATTGTATTGAAAAGCATAACGGTCGTAGACATATATATATACATGTAGTTGCAATTTCTTTAATTCAGCAAACTTAATAAAGCATTGTTATTTTTATTATGCATTTACGCAAGATGGACTTACATTGTAAAGATGAAGATGGACAGGACTTACACAGGTCTAGCCTTTTCTCCATCTAATTTCATTACATAAATGGACTAATGTTAAAACAAATGCATGTCTATGGGAATTAAAACAGCACTCTTTTAAAGCTTTCTAAATCACCTTTGTTCCGCTTTCTGCATTAGCTGTCATTTAATTAAACCTAACAACAACAACAACCTACATGTACTTTCATTTCAACATTCATCTACAGTTGAGAATATATTATGGAACCGATATATTATTCATTTCCAATAAACGTGCTTATACTGAAAACATGAAGCATGGTGTTGCATTGCACAGATGGCACGGTCTAAATTGTTTGCCATTTGGATTTTAAAAAGTCACCACGTTTTTCCGGACATTTTCTCCATTCCATTGTATTGATTTTGCCTCTAGTTTCGTTTAACCTTTCCTCCAAAAACCAAAGTATAACTACGACACTATTTTAAGGCATGCTACTGCTTAAAGCAAGATGGATGTAGACTCATTTAAGAGATTTCTCTTTTACTTCAATCTGTATTCAGCAGCATCAATGAATATTCATTAGTGCCAAAATATGCGGAGGATGGGGGTTAAGGCGTGCTGTGGAATTTATATGGAGGAAAAGATTAAACTGATAGGAATACTACATGATCATTATTTCGGCATTTTACTGTATACAGGAACCAAGTAACCATTTACTAGCCCACTTGACTGAGATTTGTAAATAGTTTTGATCCAGATCAGACGCGGCGTCTGATCCGAATTCAAACTATTGTTACACGTCTGGGGCCCGTTTTATTAAACAACCTACGCAAAAATTTTGCGTAAGTCAAAATCGTTTAACTCTTATTTTTCGATCATAAACGTTTGCAAACAGCAAATAGCCTGATCAGAGGACGCGCTTAAAGCGCTTCCTCTGATCTGGCTATTTGCTGTTTGTAGCAAGTGATAATAAAAAATATAAATTAAAACTTTAAAATTTTGACTTACGCAAACATTTTGCGCAAGTAGTTTAGTAAAACGGGCCCTGGTGTTTTCTTAAGTTTCAAAATGCACAAATCTTTGATTGCGAAAAGTTTTGCAGACAACCATTTCAAGACAGACGCTGTAACGGCGAGGGAAGTGTTCAGGGATGGGGCGAGTGAATCCGTACGGGCAATGCTAATGCTATTCTGTAGAACTTTAGCTCATGGCTATCATTAAACATTTTTGCCTGGATTTTGCACTGAACTTTCCCCATGTGCTTGATGGAATATTTCTTACATATAAACAATGGTGATCTAAAGACAATACAATGTTGTTCTCCACTTCAAATAATTTCATATGAAAAATAGCAAACATTGCAGACATTGATGAGCTGCCGGGTAATCCAGCATCTGACCAGGCTCCAACGTATTTGCCACCCAGACTAAAATGAGATTACTATGTATGCACTAGAACATTTTAAGAAAGTTGTCTATATCTGAATTTTATTGCATTGCGTACAGTGGAGCATACGTCATTCTTTCCCGTTTAAACGCAAACGAAACGCAAATGCAAAATACTAAAATGTAGAAAAGGACAACTTTTTGACAATTCGGATTTTGTATTTTTTATCTGAGGGGCAAACAGTTTGGTGCCTGGTCAGACGCCGGGTAACCCGGCGTCTGATCAGGTTCCAAACTGTTTGCACTGGAAATAATAGTTTTAGCCTAAACGCGTTTATTGGGAAAGAATAACGTTTTCTCAACTGTATACATGTAGTTTCGTTTAAACTGGAAAAAACAAGTAATATCTTTAAAAAAAGATATTCAGCGGAATGAGAGGTGGAAGTAAAACTGTAGATGTGTATTAAATTGAGTTTTTTCAAGAATTGTTATATCTTGAATTGAAAAGCAAAATATACAAGTACAATGGAAACAGCGACTTTTATTTAATATATAGCATAACTCGGATTTAAACCTATCATGTACAGAAATGCAAAACAAATAATTCAACCTATATCCTAGCTACTGGTAGAAGATCCTAGCTAGCTCCTATTAATATACTGTTCTATATATCAAAAATCACTCATAGAGTTTCTTGAAACAAACTGTAACTAAAGTAACTACTGTACTTGCTCATGCAGCAGTGTAACAGCTGTCTGCTGTAGTTTCACTAACACCTCATTCTTGTATATCAATGATGAAACAACTCAACTGTGTCTGACTCACTTGAGGTCATTCATTATATTGCTATCAATGTATTGTAAATTTGTACAAAATGAAATAGTAAACAATTAAGAAGAATTGGTAGAAAACCATAACAAAATACCACTGTCTATCTATAAATAGACATCAGTTGTCACACATCTTAAAATAGAAGCATGATGTCATCAGCTCAGCACTGTGTCTCTTAATTTTACACACTGTAATAATGCACAGACCTGCCTGGCTACAATTTCTGGGCTCCAGATAAGAGGGAGTAAAGTGAAAAAATCTAACATTTTCTCTCTCATTTCAGCACCAATCCCTATGGTGTAACCACTCATTTTGCTCGTCTCGAAAAGGCAATTCAAATGAGTAGGACACCATAGGGTTTAATGCACAAATAAAGATTTTAAGTTTTGAAATAATTCCCTTATCTGGAGCTCTGGCTACTATCCAATCAGCCCATTCAGTTTTAAACATGTGACTTTTTACCAAGATTTCTGCCCAGTTATCATTGGTTGAGAATTTGCAAATTATAGGTCTAAATAGAAACCATACAGCTCCGCTGAATAACGTCTTGTCCAATGTATCTTACTCAGTACACATGGAACAATTTATAACTGTAGGTATTGTATACTTTTCAGATAGCCAAACGTACCAGAAAGTCAGTGCGCGGATCATGGAAGTGGATGAAGAGAGGCCTGATGGGATATGCGCGCGCATTTAACACGCCCACCTTCTTCGTCATCAATGTTACTGGTGCAGCTGCAGCTCGAAAATATTGACTAGTCGAATACAGAAAAATCATCAACTCCATATTTCATCCTTATCTACTGCCATCATTTCCATGTTTAAAATGTTTTGAAAAAGTGAAATATAAGTGCATGCTCAAATTAAACTTATATACTTTTTTGATTCTGTTTTGTTCTATCTAATTCAGTGAACCTTAGGGACAAGTATACTGGCTTTTTGCAAAAGGTTTATCGGCGAAGAGTACACACTTATTCTATACTGCTACTACTACTACAACTGCTGCTACTACTACTACTTCGATAACTGTTACTATCTACTACTTCTACAACTACTATTGCTACTACTTCTAAGACAACAACAACAACAGCAAAAACTACCTTTAACATCAATACTATTACTGCTGCTGCTGCTACTACTGCTTAATCCAAGACTACTGTTTCATCTACTTCTGCTCCTACTACTATCATGACTACCACTGCTACTCCTAATAGAACCACGGCATCTGCAACTTCAACAACAACTATTACTACTACATGTACTTCTACATGTACTACTACTACTACTACTACTACTATGTATACTGCTACTACCGGTAGTACTACTTCTACTACTACTGCTACGCGTCTACAACTACTGATTCTATTACAACAACAACAGCCATTTTTACTACTACTTCTACTACTACTACTACTTCTATTATAACTGCCACTACCATACTTCTACTACTACAACTGTCACTACTTTCAGCTTAAATACTTATACACGCCGCAAATAAAATAAGGTAAATCATCACCTAGAAAAAGTACAGGCGCTTTTCATTTAGATGTCCTGTAAGGAAACAATACAGACCCGAATCAAACAGCTCCTTTAGGAGTTGTATAATCTTGGTATCCACTGTTTTAAAAAACTGTCAATATACGCTAAAATGTCAATAGCAGGATCCACCACAGTGATTACCTTTGCAAACAGATTGGATCCAGACGAGACGCCGGGTAACGCGGCGTCTCATCAGGATCCAAACTGTTTGCCATTCTGACCCTGAATTTAAATGAAATTTTGAAAATGCTAATTTTAGAACGATAGCAGACGACACATTGTAGCAGACGACAAAATTACCCAGCATGCAAAGACTTAAACGACTGAACTTATAGGAAACCTCTCTTAACTCTTTCAATACTAAGTATCTTTTGTGGGTCATTATGTTCCCTTGTGGATCTTTTTTAATTACAAAAAATGAACCAATCTATTTGGAATTCTGGGTCATTTAATAAATACTGATTTAAATTAGCAAACAATGCATTCCTGAACAGAGGGATCCTATAGGAGCCCTCTGAACAGGGTCTACACTGTTTGCAATGTAAATAGTATATTTTAATCAGGCCCATGGTGTTGAACGAGTTCACCGAACACTTTGATCAGCACGGAAGGACCCTGTTTTCATTAGGGGTACCTATGCTGGCTTAACCCATTAAACCTCAGTGACGCTTTGGATTGTACAAAAAATGTACCTGTTAAGAGTACACGTGTCCTATGCAAACAATGTAGACTGTAAACATAGTTATTGTTACCTATGCCATATTATAGCAACAGTTTATCGCTTAACAAAAACACATATCCTGCAACTAATACGATATTTATCTAAAAGCAAGGATTAAATAAGCCAACAAAAGGAGCAAAAACTGAATCTTCGTAAAGACAGTTCTCCATTGTTTGGTAATATTTTATCCCCTTTACTGTCAAATTTATCATAAGGGGTTTACTCCTCCACGGGCATACCGTCGTCTGCTTCAATGTTGTTTTCAGCAATATCTTTTCAAAGTTAGATTAAGGCGATATGACTGACACAATGTCGAAACGAGTGCCAAACAGTTTGAATACTGATCAGATACCGCGTTACGTCTGATTAGGATCGAAACTGTTTGAAAAGGGTCCATTGACAGTGAAAGAGTGAACCATTGCTATGCTGACTGTTCTCAATAACGATCACCTTACGTTAACTGTAGACGTAGTTAAATTCATGGCAAGCTGTGTCGACCCAGAAAAAAGTATTTGACAATTTGGCGATATTTCTTTAACATTTTGTACCATAGCGACGAGTGTACTCGTTTTTTACAAATAGCGTGCCTGTAAAAAGTATACTTGTTCTATGCAAACAGAGTAGAATCAGATCAAAGGGTCCCTAAATGGGACCAGTATGACTCCAGATAAGGGGGAGTAAACTGAACAAATCCAACATTTTCTTCCAGCACCAAATCCTACGGCGTTACTACTCATTAGAATCGTCGAGAAAAGACGATTCTAATGAGTAGTGACAATATAGGGCAAAAATGAAGTTTTAAAGTTTTTGATATATACTCTATTGTCTGCTGTACACACGGTGTTGTCGGATCTGTTGCAATGTACAACATTGGGACCGCTAGAATTATCCTTTTTCTTCATAGTTAAACGTGCAAATCACTTGTATCCAAATGTGTTTGAGACAGGTGACAGTCTTAAGTGAGATGACAGTAAAATATAAGTTTACTATGGTCGCGTTCTGTTTGACTGTTTTACTATTCTTGATTTTACTTTATTTCTTGAAACTGACACCTCTAACATGAATGCACATCTGGGGCCCGTCTTGGTTTAAACATATTTTATTTCAGATATGTACATGGAACATAATACATGGATATAATGAAAAAGGATTGGATCGAAAGCTATGCTTATAGAGATCCTTTCCTTTGCAGTATTTGAAATACACTATAGACAGTAGATGTTCATAATTGCATGTTTATCATAATTGACATGTGACTTGACATTTAGAAAAGTATACAAGTTATACAAAAAAGAAAAAAAGAACAAAATTTAAACAAATATAAGTGTTTGGTCATCCAAAGGCTGGCTGCCCGGCCAGCGACATGCCCGAGTTCGAGAAGAAACCAGCAGCCCAGTTCAGAGTAATGTACACAATGTTCTCAGTTGAAACGATTTGACTTTACTATATATGTCTGCACTGCTTAAAAAATCTGCTTATTAGTATCATTATCAAGTGTTGGGTCGCCATAGAGGAATAACTTCACTGAAACGCGACGAATTGGGTTTACTACATTTAGAAGATTAGTACGAATGTTTTGATATGTTTGACAGTGAAAGAAGAAGTGTTGCACGCTTTCGATTTCACCGCAGTGACAGGCTGGCGACTCGACTATGCCTTTTTGAAAAAAGCTTAAATTTAAAGAGCTACAATTGGTCCTGAGCCTCGTATGGAGAATTTGCGCTTTCCTATTTCCAATAAAATGATAGGAAGGTATACTGGTAATCGGGTCATTTATTGCTCTTTTAAAAGATTCTATAGAGCTCGAGTTTCTTATTTCTAACGGAAGAGAATTCCACTCACAAACAACAGATGGTAAAAATGACTCAGAATATAGTTTTGTTCTAGCGTGTAACAATTGCACGTCTTCAGTATTTCTCAAGCTGTACCTTGACTCAGCACCTACAAGGGCTGGGACTAATGAAGATAAGTATTCTGGTGTTTGTTTATTGACCATTTTAAAAAAAAAAGAACAAGTTTTTGCTTCTGTCTTCTAGATTCTAAAGTTTCTCAACCAGTTTCATTTTCAAGCTGTTTTACAGAGACAAGCTTCAATCCTAGCAGCCTCATTTTGAATCTTGTCTAATTCATATTTTTGTGTGCTAGTACAATTGTTCCAAACTACATCTGAAAATTCTAAGATTGGTCTTATAAAACTGAAGTAGATTGTTTCGAGAGATTTTCTGTCAAGAGTAAATTTTAGTTTGCGCATGCTATTAATTCTTCCCCATGCCTTGTTTTTGATATATTCAATATGTTTATTCCAATGTCCATCACTTGAAAAATAGATACCAAGATGTTTATGCGATTCCACTTCATTAATTTCTTCAGATAACATTTCTAGTTGAGGGTGAATGGGTTTATTTATTTTACGCGAGATTAAAAGAGATTCAGTTTTAGAAGGGTTAAAAGTGACAAGCCATGTCTTTGCCCAGACAGTTATTTTGGTGATATCTGTAGATAGAATTTCTGCTGTTATTTCTGCATGATCAACAACTAAATAGAGACTTGTGTCATCTGCAAATAAACGTATGTTTGATTGTTTATCAGAAACTATATCATTAATGTATAAAATAAATAAAAGTGGACCTAAAATCGATCCCTGTGGGACACCTGCCTAATCATTGCCCATTCAGATTTTGCTCCAGGCATAACTACTCTCTGACGTCTATTGTAAAGATAACTGTTAAACAATTTAAGAAGGTTCCCCGAGACACCAACAGCTTGAAGTTTCAATAATAGACCAGCATGCCATACTCGGTCAAAAGCTTTGCTTATGTCAAAGAAGACAACCCTGTCTTCTTTTCCTTCATCCAAAGCTTTACAAAACGCGTTATACAAGAAAGTTAATTGGTTTACAGTTGAGTTACCAGGAGTAAATCCAGATTGAAAAGGGGAAAGATAGTAAATATCACGATGGTGATTATAAATATGTTTGAAAACCAAACGTTCAAGGACTTTATCTAAGTTACTTAAAAGAGATATTGGTCGATGATTATTTACTAAGGATGGGTCGCCTTTCTTTAATACTGCAGTCACATGTGCTTCCTTCCAGCTAGACGGTATGGAACCACACTGTAATGACATATTGAAAAGTTCACAAAAAGGATGACAGATCTCATTTGAGATTTCATGCAGAATTCGCTTATTAATCTCATCTGGGCCGGCAGCTTTTCCCATAGGGAGAACATTTACGATAGAAAGCACTTCTTCTGGTGTAAGTATAATAGTTGGCATACTAAATTTACTAGGATATTTGGCAACACTGATTCGTCGTCATTGAGTAAAGTCTGTCCTGCAAAGTAATCATTTAGTAAGTTTGCCGTGTCAAAGTTTCAGTGACATGAACATCATTATTAGAAAGAGTCGGTACAGATTTCGTTTCGTTATTTGAAATAAACATTTTCAAAGTTTTCCACCAATCTCGTGAAGTCAAAGATTTCGATTTAAGAATCGTAATAACTATTTTTGAAATCACGAATATATGTTACTACTTTATTACGTAGTTTTCTAAAAGAATCCCAGTGATGGACATTATTTGTAGATTTTGCTTTTCTATATGCTCTTTTTCTAATTCTAATTTTCTTATTAATCTGTGAATTTATCCAAGGAGGTTCTAAAGGTCTGATACGTATCGTCTTGTTTGGTACACATTGGTCGGTCAGTTCTTGTAATTTGTCTGTAATATTATTAGTGTAAGTATTTATGTCATCGTCTTTTCGGTCTGTCCAGTTCGTCTCATTAGCTTTCAGTCTCAAGAGATCATAGTCGCCTTGATCGTATTTCCATATTTGTCTTGTATAGGATATAACTTTTGGTTTGCGATAATGAAAAATCCCGTATATTGGGCAGTGATATCGATGCTCATTTAATAAAAAAGGATCACCTACACCGGAAATGGTAAGGTTGTCTTTCCGTTTTACGAGTAGAATATCAATAACAGACGAAGAGTGCTCAGTGAAATGTGTACTTTCCTGAATTACTTGAGTTAGTCCAAATTGTTGACACAAGCTATTAATCTTACGTGAAGTGAGTGGGTTTGACATCCCCTGTAATAATAATGTCTTCTATACCCGTATTCTATGGCGAGGCTAAAAGAGTCTTCGATCATTTTATAATAGTCAGCATTAGAGTTAGATAGTCTGTAAAATACACCAATAAGGATGTGTTTACGATTCAGAAAAATATCAACCCAAAGACACTCTAAACCCTGAACTTCTAGGTCGTTTCTTCGACGGTATGCAAAACTATCTTTTATATCCCCTAGTCGGTCTTTACGTTCAGGTAACTGGTAAGAAGGAATACGGAGTTCTTCGGACGGAATAGATGTACTGAGCCAGGTTTCTGAGAATGTGAGGATATCGAAATCTCTCAGTTCAGCGGTTAGTAAGTCTAATATAGGAAGTATACTTTGCACAATATAGTGGATTATTGAAAGGTTGTGGGATAGATCTAGTATCGATACAAAATGAGTTCGAAGCAGACGAGTTAGAATTATCGGGATTTTCCGGACCAGGGTTTGGATGGACATCACCAGAGGCGAGTAGATGCAAGTGTAACCACATGGCAAAAGTCACCCCAAAATGGACCTTCATAAGAAAACTAAAAAATAATACATTGCTAAAACAATGAAGGCCCATGATGAGGGTACGATTACCAGTATGTCTAATCTGTGCACCGACATTAGACGTTTCTTTAATGTGTCTTAACATTGAGAAACTATACAGTATAGAATTCCAAATCCAGATCATAAGTTAAGAGGTGCAGTAAAGCTGAGAACTTAAATCTACAGCGATAAGACGACATGGTTACGGTAGTTGGAAAGATAGATTTAATTACGTAATCTCTAAAAGAGTAAACAATTAAACGTCGTACGACAAAAACGGCCGTAAGTCAAAACTTTAGAATAGATAGATAGATAGATTTTATTCAGGAAAAAAGGCAAATATTGCCCGTCTTTACCACATATAAATACAGACAAAATACATTGTTATGTTTCACTGTTAAAGGCAGTCAAAATAAACATTATTTATCATAATCAATGGAAGTCGAAGGGAGGTAACTCTGTCAGAACCAAGATACCATAACGGTTCGATTACTTCCCTTGACATAGCCGTACAATATACACAATGTTCAGATTTCCAGATCCAGACAGACCCATAAGTGACTAACATCTCCTAATTTGACCATTTGCACATTTGCAAACAGTATAGACCCATATCATAACGTCTAATTAGGATATGTTCCGGTTGCCGTCGTGTACGTAATTTACAGCTTCATGAACAGGTAATGTACTTACATTATGCCACACCTATAGCTTACGACTATCCCTTCAAACAATGTATACATCTGGTTTTATTTAGAAAATCTAGGCACAAATATGTTTATAAATCATTCAAACATCTACACAAATGTAGCTCCGATTTCGCTCTATCTATATTTATACTTAATGGAGATAACACGATAATCAAAATAACATTCCTTTCTATGAGTTACCTCCCTTTAACTATTCCTGTGTATAAATCAAACTTAAATTGATTAACACTTAAAATACAGTAACTAAATCCATGTCATATAAATCAAGGTTAATACTGTAAGTGGAGCTTACAGCTAGCTGACAGCAAAGCAGAATGCGTTCTTAGGCGTATTCAGCCTTGCCTTCATCCCGCCTCATGTGAAAACCTGATTTCAAAGTTAATACAGTAATTGGAGCTTAGAGCTGGCTGACAGTAAAGCAAAATGCGTCCCAAGGCGCATTCAGCCTTGCTTTCATCCCACCTCAAGTCAAAACCTGTTTTCAAAACTAATAACAGGCTAAATAAGTAAATATTCCATAGTACAGTCAAACCTGTCTTATTGACACACTGTTTTTAAAGACACCCTGTCAGATGTGACAGTGGTTCTCTCCTCCCGATGAATTTCTCTATATATTTAACCTGTATTTAAAGACACACTGTGAGATGCGATATGCAACACTAAATTTCAACTCCCAACTCAGCAGTTAACTTGTTTTCAGAGACATATTTTTTCTTTTCTCTTCATTTCTTTTAAATTATACATATTCTTCAGTTTCTCATAGTAAAAAGTCTCAAATTCTGATGTAGTTACATGATGCATGTAATATATATAAAATATGTCTGAGCTGCGTCCAGACTGTTTCATATTTTTTATATTTAATGTCAAGACAATATGCAGCTTAATTCATTATGGTAAAGAAAACTATGGGATTTATGAAAACTGAAATACATTAAAAAGTTAAAACATTCAGTTCATAGACCTATGTCTTTCATTTAGGCAAGATTTAATTAATAGCTTAGGCAAAGTGCTATATTTATAACACATCAAACAAACAAGTATGAATTAGAACTAGAGTTTCTCTTCTCAATTAAGGGATAAATTGGTTGATAACAAAACCAGTTGAGAAATTAACAAAGGTATCACATAATTTATTGTTGACACATCTTATCCTCTTTTACACTTTCCTCTAGTAAAATATGTAATCTTTGCTAAATAAATCATATTACTGCAGAAATTGTAAGTAAAACACACATTTTAATGTTTAAAAACTTAGGAGTATACTTTTATCTGCATGTAAAATTTTCTTATAATTGCCCGAAAATGTTAACCTGAATTTAAAGACACCCTGTGAGGTGTGGCCCCTTTAACTTTCTCTGAAACTATGTCTCTAAAAACAGGTTTGACGGTATACAAATCAAAAGTAATATAGAGATTGAAATGTATAGTTTAAAGCAGGTTGAAAGTAAAGCAGAATGTACCTTAAAATATAGTGTTCTTTACTTTCAACCCGTTTAAAGGGGTGACCTGTTTTTAAAACTAGAAACAGGCCAAACACTATTCCATAGGTAATAAATTATAAATAACACCGCACATTGAAGCTTTCAATTTTTAATTCATTTGTCATAACAATCTCTATTATTTTAATTAGTACAAAATCTCTACTCTCATCTATTCTGATTTATATACTATGGCATACTTACTGTATTTTAACATGTTTCTAGTTTTGAAAATAGGCTACCTCTTGAAGTGGATTGAAAGTAAAGGAGAATGAGCGTTAAGGTGCATTCATTTTCTGATTTAAGTAAATTTATGAATTTTATCATATTTGGGAGTTTCCAGTAATACTTATTGGTATAAACCTTTCTTAATTCAAAGTACAATGGGCATTCAAGTTAAATGTGAAATTCATCCTCTAATGTATTGCATAGTTGACATTTCCTTTCATTAAATGGAATTTTCATAGATGTGTGCCATCTTCCGGATTCAACTACCAATCTATGTGCTGATGAACGAAATCGACTAAGGGATATCCTTAAACGTTCGGTTTTAACAATATTGAGATAATTATTATGGCTGAAAAGTGAAAACAAAATAATCTGTATGTTCTTGCTCTAGATGGATTTTCTAGATCATTATTCCATGTTTGTAGAATACATCTAATCTCTGACTTCTCCATCTAATCTTGTCTTTTCAAGACGATTCCAAAGAGATGTCACAAGACAGGATTTGATGGAAAAATAAAAATAATTGATACTTTTATAATCTGACTGATGACAATATTTGTAGTACGACGTTTCGTAAGACGGGCCCCTGATCCGTGTACACTTTATATGAAGGGATGATCCTGTGTGTTTCATTTGCTTCTCTGAAAGAACATGTTGATGGTTCAGCCGGATCCTCCGTTTGTGACAAAGCTTGACCAAATACGGCACATTTGAAACAAAAGGGCTGCCATTTCTCAGGATTTTTCCGAAATCTTCGGATTTCTATCCTAGTAGATGGTAGCTTAAAGCAGGCTGGAAGTAAAGCAATGCATAGACTGCTTTACTTTCAACCTGCTTTAAGTAAACGCGCTTGAAAAATAGAAAATTCGATATTCTTAGGATTTTTCATGATCAAGTTATGGCAGCCCTAAAACAAGACACGTACACATCTGCTTAATTCATTAACTTTTAGTTTATATTACTCTCTTCAATCGAACAAAATCAGTCGCCGTGTTTGACATTAGTATCAGACATCAAAATGCCTATCACCAGAGAATGACTTTTAAAATAGTTTAACTTTTCGAAACACTTGGTCTGTATTGCACACTCATCCAGCGGGTGGGAGTGAGTGGGTGTTTTTCCTGGCAATTCGATTGTGTTTAGAGGGCACATGCACTCGAATAAAGTATCTGCAAGTCTCCTTACACCAAGACAGTTCCAACGGAGTGTTTGCAGTTTAAGCCTGGAATTTTAAAACAACTCTGGTTAACATTATCATTGAAAAGAAATATCGCTAGTTTGACAATAGCTGTTTGTTTTCAAACAGTAAATACCAATGTATGGTATTTTGTTTTAGCTTGTACATCGCGCATCGTTACCAATACCATGATAAAACAAAGAACATATGTAGTTTAGAACATATGGGTTACGTTTTTGAAATATTCTTCGTAAATTATCAGCTTTAATCTTACCTTAAATACAATAGTTTAAAATAGAAATTACTTTATCAAATTGTTCCACGACATACCAAAGGTATAATATACAGAACAGTTACACGGTCTACGAAACGCAAACATCGACATGAATCTAAACTTCTGGAGCATATCCATGGAGTGTAAAACATAAATTAGCCATATGAAAATGACATATTAATTTAATAGTGCAAAACAAGATTCCATTACAACCCATTTTCAGTGCTCCGAGACTCTAAAGTTTTTGAATGGAATGAGCAACCATAAATCATGAAAATATTATAGGTCGTTTGCACTAACTTTAAAAGTAGCCTGTTTTCAAAAACACACGAGCTATGATTTAATTTTAGTATGGATTTTATAACAAGTATAAAAATACAAATCCATTAAAATCTTAGCAATCATTATAAAGATAATTGTTAAACAAATATATATTTTCAACCGTTACCCTATCTAAAATGCGTACATCTGTCACGTGTTGACTAGGTACCCGGTGATTGAAGTTACAAAAATGTTTTCCATTGACTGATACCTGAAACAGTAAGAAATATACATTTCTCTTTCAACACTTCTGTAATAATATTTTTCGTCAACACTTCTGTAATAATATTTTTCAGGCATTTATTTAAGCAAAAGTGTTTGCCTTCCACATTTATAAAACTGTAGTTATTGAAATTGATGGTATGCAGACAGTATTTTGTATGATGATCGTTTTACGATTTGTGAACTACTCTCCGGCTCTACACTGAAATAAACAAACAAACAAACACACAAAAAACCACTCTGTTTTTAATCATGCCATTGATCTTTTAATTATTTGACTCATTTTAAAAAGGATTTTACAAACTTACTATAACAATTTTATAATCTTGGTAATAATATTGAAAGAATTTCCATGTTTCCATGCTACTCAATATTGTATCATTTTTATTGTGAATGTATTTATCTGTCTTTCTTGCTTTGTAGGTACATCTATATAATTTCATGTGAAGCGCTTTTGAACGCACAATTCCTGTGTGAAAAGAGCGCTATATAAATCGGGTATAATAATAATAATAATAATAATAATAAATACATACAGTGTGTTCATGCTTTTAACTGTTTTTGAATAAGCTACGTGTGGTCAACAAGTATATGACAATTGTATTGTAGCACTTAGTGGCCTTCACATATAAACACGAATATTTCTGATGAGTGCTTAAGGACCGCCAACTCGCAGTAAATCACATGAACTCCTAAACGATTGGATGATATCCGTAAATAACTCAGAGATACTCGAAATGATTCGTGAAAGAAGAGACACATTTTCCTGTCAAACGTTTCTAACCATTGTCTGCTGATTAAATTTTCGTTTATGACTCGTAACAATCCGTAAGTACCGTTAAACAACTCGCAATCACACCTAAACGAACGTAAACTGATCGCATGCACCCAGTAAGTCCCCGTAATTCGCTCGTTTTTATCCTTGATAACTCTTAGCAAATCGAGGAGTTATGTCGCTGACAATTGAATATTTTTGCCTAGAAAGAACGTGTAGATAAAACTGAAATAGGTGTCTCTCTTAGCCCATGTCATTTGCATGCAATTTGTCAATTTGTTAGTTGTTTCACTCTTTTGGCTGATTTAGTGTTTGACTGTTTTTATTGTCCATTACAAGTACACCCACTGATCCAACACATTCTGCATGTGTGTTTCTTCTTATCTTGCTCTTCAGTTACTAAGTTGTAGCAACGACCGATTTAGTTTATGTTGCAAAAGGTAGTCTGAAACAAAGTTCAGGTATTGATCTGTATGGGTCTTCTTTCGATAAACTAACAGTTTCACGGATTCGTCTGGCTTTCCGGTGATGAGCGTAACCAAAAGGCGATGGCACCGTTGCTCTCTGCCTCATGTCCCCTGTTACATCAACTGTATTCATTTGCTTAGTTAGGTTCTGAAGCTCGCCCTTTTTATGCCTCAGGATTTGTGATTCGAGGGCATATAGTGTTTGCCCGGTCTGTATGTTTGTCTGTCTAACAAAACATTAACATTGTCCCCATAACTTTCGCACTGCTGGACACATATGGCTTTCATGAATGGCGTGCGCCTTGTTTGTATAGAGACCTTTCCAACCATGTCATAATATTTGCATTGTGACATTGACGATGACATTTGACATACTTTTCTAAAACACTTTATATGCCTATAACATTGGAACAAATAGGCATAGGGCTTTCATGCTTGGCATGTAACTTTCTTGTGTCGATACCCTCGACATTGACTCTAATTCTTAAAATATTATACATGGAACTTATGTACTAGGCATGTGACCTGTTTATATCAATATCTTTCCGACTATGCCAAATGTTTTGGACTTGTGACATTGACCCTTGACATTTGATCTTATTGTGTCGTTAATTCTCCAACCATACCATCTTTTATGCCCCCGGCGGCGATCAGTCCAGGGCATACTGTTATACCCCTGTACGTCCGTCCATACGTCCCTGTAAACGGTACATACTTCTTCAGCTTTAAAACTACAACCGTAAAATTGTGCATGTAATCAGGATTTTTATCTACGCTTTTTAACAGAATTACAGCCAGTTGTAATTGTTTGCATATAAGGTTCAAGAAACGGTACATACTTTCTCCTTTTAACTTCTCCTACATTTTTTAAGCTGCATCCTCATTATTTTGCAGACTGTTTCCAAATATATTACAAATGTGCCGTGAGAAGGATTTTGATCTTCTTCAACTTTTCCAGAATTACAGACAGTTAAACTTAGTAATAATTTGCATACAAATTTCATGCAACGGTATATAATTTGTCCGTCTAACTCCTCCTACAGTGTTAAAGCTACAACTTTATACTTTTGCAGACTGTTTTCACATATACATTTGTACCACGGAGGTGTATGTGATCAGGATTTGGATCGGTAAAACTTTTCACAGAATTACAGCCGGTTGAACATAGTCATATTTTGCATAAACGGTTCTTGCAACGGTCCATACCTTTTGAGTTTTACTCCTCCTATAGTTTTCAAGCTACACTCTTATAATTTTGCAAACTAGTTTCACATACGACAAATATATACCACACATGTGCATGCGATCTAGATATGGACATGCTTATTTTTTTCTCATCGATATACAGCCAGTTAAACGTAGTCATTTCTTGCATTTAAGGTTTATGCAACTGTACATAATTTGTCCGTCACCCCCTTTCAGTTTTAAAGCTACAACCTTATAAATTTGAACATTTTACGCTTAAATTATGACGGAGATGTGCATGTGGTCAATACTTTGATCTGGTCCGGTTTTTTTTTCAATTGTGGTGGATGCAGCTGGAGGCCATCAGACGTGTCTTACAAACACAGCAACCTCTCTCGTTTCCCTTTGATCTTGACCTTGGTAATGGACCTAGTTAACCAAACATTAACCAAAAACCTTAATCTTGGCTATAACTCTATGCCGTTTGTTTATGGACCTTTAAATTTTGCATGTGACTTGCTTGTGTCATGACCTTTGTGTCCTTCCCAAAATGTTTGCCGCTGTGAACTTGAACTTGACAGTTGACCTACTTTACTAAAAATTATTGAAATGTGCCTATAACATTTGAACCAAATGGTATAAGGATTTCATACCGAATATGTATCGTCATTGTGTCGATACCCTTCAACCATATCTGCTTTACTGACATTGACCTTGACCTATTTTCTGCTTTGCCAATATCTATTTATATGCGTTTTCCACCGTGAAAAGATCAGGACGGCTAATACAGTAAAACCTGTCTATTTCGACCATTAAATTGTGTTAATTATTAGGTATTTACGACAGGTGTCTGCTTAAAGAAATGGGACAGTTTAACAGAAAGCTCCTTTATTAGCTTTATATTTTACAATCACCTTGCATTAAGCTGTCACCTGCCTTTTATTCAATCAATTAGCCGTCGTTTAAGTGGTCGTAAAAGACAGACTCTACTGTAAATAGTGGAACGAATATCATACAACACAGTGGGGATAAAACAAACCTGTTCAAACTTTTCACTAGATGTCATACCTGATAGACATGTCGTTTTACGTGGATAACCAAGTCAAAGTGTTGGTCATCACAGAAAGGAAATTCACCAGCGCGCTCCTCTTCCCCCCAGCCAATGCCAGCAAGACAACTATTTCTCACCACCTGTTACAGAAAGTACAGTAAAATCCGTACACACCCATATTGAACAGGTAACCATATGGACCGTTTGCATGTTTGGGTATTTTATTATAATACATTCTATTTAACTATTTCCAAATTTATTTATTTATTTATTTATTATACCAGATTTATATAGCGCTCTTTTCACACAGGGGTAGTGCGTTCAAAAGCTCTTCACATGAAATTAGATAAATGTACATACAAAGCGAGAAAAGACAAAATACCTACAATTAGATCTAAAATAAACACGAATAAACATACAAAAGACAGCCCCTAAAATGGCGATCACATTGCCCCAATCAATCAGCAATGAAGCGACCGGCTAATGATTGCCGACTGATAGAAATGATAGAAGAACGTCCAATGCAGGCCGAGAAAAGACAAATAACTACAATTAGATCTAAAAGAAACATGAATAAACATACAAAAGACAGCCCCCAAAATGGCAATCACATTACCCCCATCAATCAGCAATGGAGCGACCGGCTAATGATTGCCGACTGATAGTAAAGCGCCCAATGCAGGCCGCCGAGAAAAAAGACAAATTACTATAATTAGATCTAAAATAAACATGAATAAACATACAAAAGACAGCACCGAAAACGGCGATTACATTATCCCCATCAATCAGCAATGAAGCGACCGGCTTATGATTGCCGACCGATAGAAATAATAGCAGAACGCCCAATGCTGGCCGCCCAATGCAACATAACTAGGAAAAATAGCATGCGACAATAACTAAAAATTTCTATAAGAGACCATAAACCAGATAATACTCCAGAACTCCGATTTAGACCCACAACATCTACAGCAAAAACATATCGCATAGGTAGCAGTGTTCTAATAACAAATATTAAAAGAAGTGTGTTTTCAGACGCTTCTTGAAGACTGTAACTGAGCTCGCATCTCTGATGTCAATGAGCTTTGATGTTTCATTATTAATTCTAATCATGCATTATTATTTCTTCTAAAGCTTTCAAATGTAATCCAGATGTTTTTTATACTAAGCAGCAAAATGAAGTTCTCATTTTATGATATATTTTAGATGGTTATGTAATCAGGGTTTGGTTTAAGGCAACACAGTCAACTTGTATGTCGTCCTACTGCTACAGAACTACTTTGGTGGATAACACTTTTGGATCTGACAAGACGCCGAGATACACGACTTTTGATCAGGCAATCACTGATTTCAAGAATTCATATATCATGAATTCACTCGATTTTAAATTGTTCAACAACCAATCATAGAAAGAAACATGACTCGTCCGTTCAATGTCTTGAAAATTCTTTGGTATAGAAACATGCTAGGTATATTCGTGCAAAGTTAAATCAACTTCCCAATGTAAGATTAATTATATCAACGCCCTGTTGGCGCTGAAGTGGTGACGTTTTATTAGCTCACCTGGCACGAAGCTATTGTGGTACTGTGTCCGTCGTCGTCCGTCCGAAGTTGTCACCCGTCGTTTTGTAAACAATAGTAGACTACATTGAGAAAATATCTTCAATCTCCACGTGCAACGTAACTGACATTTGCAAGCATCTTTAATCTATTTCAGATGTATAAGATTGGAGGTTTAATTTTGATAATTATTACAGCTGATAAATTCAAACAGGGTGGACACTGAATCAATTTTAAGATGTATCAACACTCAAGCTTTGGTAATCCTAGATGGCAAAGCATGGAAGTTTTGTTCCGGACAAGGTTTTTCAATAATCAAGGTCAGATGTCAAGTTCAAATTGACTTGAAAGAGATATGCGACACTGGCTAATCCCAAGATATATCCACACACCAGGTTTGGTAATTATAGATAGCATATTTAGGAGTGATGCTCCGGACGAGGTATTTCAATTATCAAGGCCAGATATCAAGGTCAAGGTCACAATGAACTGAAAGTGATACGCGACACCCCGCCATCTCAATATGTACACAACAGGTTTGGTAATCGTAGATGATATGGCATAGATGTTATGCTCCGGACAAGGTTTTGTTTTTAAATTATCGCGGTAAGAGGTCAAGGTCAATGTCAAAATGACTTGAAAGTGGTACGCGACACTGGCTAAAACACTATCTATCAACTCACAAGGTTCGGTAATCCTAAATGGCAGAGTATAGGAGTTATGCTCCGGACAATTTCGGGACTGACGGAACCAAGGGACCGACCGATAGACACACAGAAAAGTGATTTCAGTATAGCCCCCAATACCAAGGCGGGGTTTATTAAATCTGAATAAGGGGAGATCCTTTGAAAGCACAGAAAACAAAGCAAATACCGAAAATTGCAGACTCGGTTTAATTGAGTCTGTTCATGAGCAATACTGAAATATGCAACAGTGCTCACGCCCCCTAGCACCAGCCTAAGCGGAATTCAACTTTCAACTGTAAATACGCTGAAATCAATAATTCCAAAGGACCAGAAAGTATAACAACACTGAGAATGAAGTACGGGGCGACTTTTTACAGCCGTCACATAGGATAAACCCATAGGATATTATTATGTATCTCGCAGCGTGTACCAATACGATAAAAAGAAACTCGTGGAGTGTTCTTTTAGTAAGAATTCGGGACGAATTCTTATGTAGAGGTGGTGTGTGTAGTTTACGACAGTTAATTGGCGAGATATTTGTGTAAGCGGTCCGGATAGCTCAGATGGGAGAACACTCGCTCTGTAATCGAGTCTCGCTCTGCCTGCATATTTTTCCAACTATGCTACAGAAGATTATTTATGACGTGAGTCATTCACATACAAGGACCTTTCATACAAGCGTTTAAAGATAGCCAACTCGGATAGTCAATAGCAAGCATCTTTAAATAAGTCATTTTTATGCGCGAATAACTCGTATATACGCCACTGAAGTATGGTCCCCTCACACACAGACCCAAATTGACCAAATAGAGACAGTACAACGAAGATCGGCACGCTGGATAAAACATGGCCAGAAATCTAGTGTAACCAATATGCTACATTCCCTTAACCTACGACGACTAGGTCTCCGTCGCATTGATACTAGACTCTCTCTCATGTATAAAAGCACGTATAAACTTGTGGCCATTCCTATTGAATTCAAATCACACGACAATCAAGACTTTCTCACCATCTCTCTTACAGACTGATCTCAACCAAAACAGACTACTACAAGTATTCCTACGTCCCCAGAATGAATTGTCAAATCATCAAAATATTCTGCAAATACCTTCAGCCATTAATTCTCAATAAAATAGATGAATAAAATCAAAATCTAGTATACATTACGATTATTATGCGTGCTTAATATAGCCATGGTAGGTGTAACCGGCGCAGCCCAGAAATTGTATCGAAAACCGCTATCTGTGCGTTAAATAAGTGATAATTTTCAAGTTACACTAAAATATATCCGTAAACAACTCGTTAATATTCTTAAATGACTTAGAACAACTCGTCAATATTCGAAGACACTCGTAAGGATCTTCTAAAGGATATACATATATTATTTTATTACACCCTCACTTTCAGTTACAATGTTTAATTTACCACAGACCAAAATGAAACATTTTGCATGTCTTTTACATCTATCTAAATAAAGATACTGTCACTCTATATGATATTCTTTTCGCTATGTTAATGTCGAAGAAAATCTATAAGGGCAGGTAATTCCGTATCAGCTTTTAACATTTTCTGTACGAGTTGCTTCCATTTGTCCACTCCTTACAAAACATTTAAGCGTCTTTACAAATTCTGGTTCAGATTAAAGTAACCAGACTTAACCAAACATCGCCTCCAAACGATTTGCCACAATTTCGGAGGAGGATATTTGCTAAATAGACAATGAAAAAGACATTGTGTCTTCAACCTACTTGTCTTAACGTTCTTCTTTCTTTTTTTAATGATATTAATTTTATAAACAATGTGACGTCGTAGATGTCGAAGTCATTTTCCGCAATACGTGCACGACGGCGCTTAATTGGTATTCACAACATAATTTATAAAATACGAACGAGACGATTCCACAGCCAGGGGTAGAAGCTCGGTTGTTTTTGAAATACTCGTGTTATCTGGAGCCCTGTTCTACTCGCTACCATAATTTGCTCATAAAAATCTTAAGATTTAAAAAATTTCAAGCGCAATTTAACATAATTATGCAAACAGTGAGGATCCAGTTCAGACGCCGCGTAACGTGATCTGGATCCAAACTATTTGACACCCATGTTTCCTTCAGTAAAAACGTATAAAATTCCAAATTTTAAAAGTAGGAGAAAAAATCCGAAGATTTAGGAGGAAATCCGTAGGTTCGTACACGAATGAAGAACGACCTCGTTCTTCATTCGTGGTCCGTTGAAATTAAGAAAAATCCGAAGAGTTCGGGGGGAAACGGAGAAATGGTAGCCCTGCTCTGGCTGCATAGTACCATCCATCAATAATATTCATAAATGTATTGTTATCTTCTAACCAAGATATAATGGCCATATTTGTCACTTGATCAACATTGAAAGAACTACTAGGCCGCTAGGAAATAGGAAGTACGAACTGGACTGAATTGAACTGAACATATCAAGCGCCTGACGACCTTGATCAGTTGCTGGACAAAATATCACGAAAGTTGGTTGAAGTTTCATGTTTATCTTCAATTCTTGGACATGTATGCCACAATATTCTCCGGTTAGTGAAATTGTACATTGTATTGATAAGATAGTATTTGATGCAGTAGGGGTTATACGAACATCAATAATTTGTGAGGATTTCTGATACCAGCCCGTATACGAGTATGTAAATGGTGATCAGGACCCCGTTAACTCTTTCAACACCATGGACCTGTTTAAAATATGTTACAAATTACATTTACAAACAATGTAGACCCAGATCAGAATTATCCTATTTAAAGCTAATTTAGAGCAGTATTTATTATATTTATTAAACTAACCGGAATTCTATATAGACTGGTTCATGTTTTTGATAACTCAAAAGATTCACAAGGGAACATTTACATTGGACAGACGGACACTAAATTCAGAACACGGATAACTTTCTACGGTTCACCGGCGTACGATCTGGCTTCAAACTGTTTGCGAAGGACATAGGGATTTAAGCATAAACGCGGTAATTTGGATATAATAACGTCTACATTCTTCACTGTAACATACTCCCGCTATGAGTAAATGACGTGCAATAGCTACAGGTACAGCTGAACCTTTCTATTAGGACCAATAAAACAAAGGTTTATTGATTGCTTAAAAACAATTGACAGCTTAAAGCAAGGTGTAGGAACTTTCTGTTTTACAGCTACCTTGCTATAAGCATTCACCTGTCGTCAACACATATCAATTGACTCAATTTTGTGTTCGTAATGGAGCGGTTTTACTGTATTTCGAACGAATAGATGAAAGTCTAATTCCTATCCAAATAAATCTTCTTACTAACGCATGATACATGTATCTCATTAGTCTTCTTCTTATTATTATTAATACTTCTCTCCATCAAGATTGATGATTATGAAAAGGGGCACCTTTGAAGTGCAACAGGGACTATACCCGGTCGGTCACTTTGTCCTGTCACCGGCCAACCAGTCGTAATGCTAACCCGAAATCCTGAGCGCCAAGGAGGGAAGCCATTACTACCAATTTCAAGTCTTTGGTTTGACCCGACCGGGTATTGAACCCGCAACTTCCCGCACTGCAAGCGGTCGCTACGGGTGAAAACGTGATTACTGTGGCAAGTTAGTCTTATTATATTTGCCAATGTAAGGCATAGCAGATTTGATGCAGACGACGAAACTTGGAGACAACAGTAACCATGGAGCAATAAAGAATACAGTGCTCTATCCCTACAACGGGACTCCGAACAAAGATTCACTCCTTACAACAACGCTTACCGCTGTTCCCCAAACAAGACAGTTATGTCCAACCTTTTCACAGAGCACTGCAATGTCGTCTGCTTAAAATTGTTGTCTGCTGTTTTTCTCAAATTTACATATTTGACATTTTGACACAATAAACATAATGACGATGACAAACAGCTTGATTCCAGATCAGACGTCTTGATTTAAGCTTTTTGCAAATGTAAGCCAAATTTTTCCCTATAACAACTCCTTCGAACAACACGCATAATATGTGTCTCTCATATGGGTGTTGTTGTAGAGAGGGAGCACAGCTATCCCTTTATATAGCATTAAGCTCTGTATATTTAGATTGTAGCTCAAACTGAGTTTGCTTTCTGCATTACTTTAATCTCGCTATAGTAGTCATCCACAGATAACACAATCATATATACTTCGGGCTTTACTGTAAAACAAACTTTTCTACAAAATGTAACCGAAAAGGCAAGTTACAAATAAATCATAACAAAGTTTACAAATTCAAGTTTTATTATTTAAGGCAACAAGAAAACTCTTTTCCTTATCCTGCTAAACTTGACATGTTTGAATAGTTTGGCTTCAGACCAGATATCGAGTATATTGCCATCTGAAACGATAACATCTTTCTAGAATTCTTCAAGTGTATAGACCAACAATAATTGGCAATTTCCTAACTAACAGTTCTGTTAACCCTTTCGGCACCGTAGTCGAATAAACTCTATTTTGCAAACTGTTTGAATCCAGACCAGACGCCGCTTAACGCGGCCTCTGATCAGGATCCAAATTGTTTGACACTTTTGTCGATATTTGTTAAGTCATATAACCGTAAATCTAACTTTGAAACGTTCTTGCAGACACCAATACTGAAGCAAACGACACTACAGCTGTGATGGGGTAAAACTCTCCACGATTAACTTGTCGCCGAAATTTCTATGTTGACTTTGTATGGGCTATTCCACTTGTGAACAAATTACTTGTTTATGTTTATTTTAAGACCTAATTTCAGAAAATATTTCAGAAACGAAAAACTTAAACAAACAATGAAGACACTACTCCTTTAGGGTCTCTCTTATCAGAGTATTTACAGTTTACACATCTAATTCGTGTATTCTTGTTTACAGTGTAGAATGGGCATGTAAATTATTCTATAGCAGGAAACTAATTCATTTGAAACCACATACATGTCTCTATGATACTGGTTGTACAGTGGGTGGACGGACGGAGGCCTTTGCGTAGCAGATGACTTTACTTCCTTGCAGACCAAACGTATTTTCAGGACACATACACGTGACGTCAGGCGCTGGCTTGTACACCACTCCTTTCTTGAGGATAGTTCCGTTGTTAAACTTACAGTTTGGTCCTGAAATTACCATATCCGAGCGTTACAATGCTATAAACAAAGACAAGATTGTCAGATTACTTGATTACTTAACCCTTCACTTTCTATTACAGTGCTACCTCCCAACAATTCCCTCCTTACAACAACGCTTGCGACTGTCCCCTTAACCGACAATTATGTCCTACCTTTTTCACGACTGCAATATCGTCTGCTTAAAATTGTCGTCTGCTGTTTTTCTCAAAGTCACATATTGGACATTTTGACAAAAAACCATATTGACGAGTGACAAGCAGCTGGAATCCAGATCAGACGCCGCGTTACGCGGCGTCTGATATGGATTCAAGCTGTTTGCAAATGTAGGTCATTTCCCCTCCCGATAGCAACTCCCTTCGAACAACAAACACAATGTGTGTCTCCTGTTGGTTGTTGTTGTAGAGAGGGAGTACTGTAGTGTATATTTTACGCTTTTTTAAATAGCGTAGTTCCAAATAAGTGTAGTCCAAATAATATGTAGTATCTGTCTGATATAAGCACTTACTCCTTTCATGGGAAAGTTAGTCTTATTATGTTAGTCAATGTAATAGTTCATATGATAGCTATGCGTCGTGGGTGGAGGTTAAGATATGAAAATGTAACGGAAGAATTGTTATTGTGGCACGGAAACACGGTTTCTACAGGGAACATCGATCCTGTTTCTACCAAATCGACCGGTTGTATTCCTACCGAAAACACAAGGTTTCATTTATTCAGAGTCAGCAGGTTGAAAGTCTTTAAGGAAAAAGCTTTTAAAAACAGTTCAACTCAAGTTTTATAGATTTTAATTATATTTTATTATAGATTACCGGTACCATAAATATAGTATCTTACATTAGTGTTCATAGTTTATTGGATTTATAAAACGAGTCTTTAAGAAAACGATAAAAATGATATTTACCGAGTTTTTACCGTTTTCTATCAGACGAATTTTATAAATCCAATACATTTTGAACGCGAATGATAGATTCACAATAGATGACGCGTGAATGGACCGCTGAATGGAGTAAATATGCAACACGTAGTTTCAAGGTTAATTCCGATTTAATTCCTACGGCAAGATAATACTAAGTACATAGGGGATTGTGCCGTGGGGAATACGTCATTCATTCCCGTTTAAACGCATACGAAACGCAAACTTTCTAACTATATATTTCACGCTGAGTAGCAAACAGTTTGGAGCCTGATTAGACGCCGGATTACACGTCGTTCCGTCTGGCTCTTAACTGATTTTAATGAAAATAATAGTTTTAGCGCAAACGCGGTTATTGGGAAAGAATAACGCCTTCTCGACGGTATTATTTCCTAAACCATTACATCTATAGCACAAACTGAGATGAGTTTAATCAGACGCCGAGTAACGCTGTGTCTGATCAGGCCTCAATCTCCTTGACACCCAGAATAAGATATTCCGTCTGTTAGGTCAAACTGTTGCCGACCATTTGCTAGGATATAGAAACATTTCTCATAGTAAATGTTCATGACTCTATAAATTGGAACTATTTTCTTCAGTGGAGGAAAAGACTGAATACGTTAAAAGCTGGTTCTTTGGGGGAAGGGTTAAATGAATAGGTATACATGTACTTTCTCATCAAACCATAAAGATACATAGTTTCAAGGTTGTATATAACAAGAAATATCTTTAAAAAAGATATTCGGCGGAATGAGTGGTTGAACTAAGGCTATATAGATGGGTGTGCAAAATTGAATGAAATTGAGGTTTTCAAAGAATTGTAATATCTTGGATTGAAAAGCAAACAAATAAAAGTATACAATTGAAACAGTAACTTTTATTTAAAATGCAAAACTATCATGTACAGAAATGCAAAACAAAACAATAATTTAACTTATATCCTAGCAACTGGTAGGAGATCCTCACATTAATCTATTGTTCTATATATCAAACTTCATTCATAGAGTTTCTTGAAACAAACTATAGCATACACAAATCTACAGATTCAACCGTCTGCTGTACTTCACTCTTGTAAAAAATGATGAAACCACAC
This sequence comes from Gari tellinella, assembly GCA_922989275.2. Lineage (NCBI taxonomy): Eukaryota > Metazoa > Mollusca > Bivalvia > Cardiida > Psammobiidae > Gari > Gari tellinella. The sequence goes on from OV277857.1 coordinate 107,799,121, forward strand.
GATTGTGTTTAACTCACTTGAGGCCATTTATATATAATATTGTTTTTAATGTATGGTAAATGTGTACAAATAGTTAACAATTAAAACAAATTGGTAGTAAACAATTACAAAACACCTAGCTTCCTCTGTATATCTATAAAAAGATTTCAGATGTCATCTTAAAATAGAATCATAATTGCATCAGCCCAGTGTAGTAAACAGTCTGGTCTGTGTCTCTAAATTTTACACTCACAGTCCATATCTGGGAAAACTGTAATTGGACATAGACCAGCCTTAAGGGCTCCAGATAAGAGGGAGTAAACTAAACAAATCACATTTATTCACTCCTTTCAGCACCAAACCCTATGGTGTTACCACTCATTTTGATTGTCTCGAAGAGACAATTCAAATGTATAGTGACACCACAGGGTTTAATGCACAAATAAAGATTTTAAGTTTTGAAATAATTCCCTTATCTGGAGCCCTGGCTACTATCTAATCAGACTATTCATTTTCAACAGGTGCTCTCAATTCTAAATTTCTGATCAAATATAATTGGTTGAAATGTGTGGCCAAATAGAAAGTGTGGCTAAATAGAAACCAGACAGCTCCGCCGAAAAATAATAATTATTGTTTAGCAGCTTACCGTTAGGACATACAGGGCAACACTTTGTGGGGTCGTGTATGGGGTCTACACATGCTGCGAAGAAACAATCGGTGATAGCACAGGCAACGTGACCGGAGCTTGGACAGTAGCAATGCTCGCATGGAGTTGGGTCGAACGACTGACCCGTGTGGTATTGTTTCCCATTGTACATGCATCCAGGAGAAACACTGGTGGACTTCGAATCCCCGAAGGATACGCACAATCCGGCAATTATTAGCAACTTTACAGAGATCATGGCGGGTTACATATAGAGCCTATATAGGTTCCTAATGCGATGTTAACACGGTACAAGAAGATAAAGAATATTGTACGACCTTTCTTACCTCTAGGGAGATAAGAGGCACATGTACATCACCATATATGTACGTTTGTATTGTATGATTGTATGTTATTTAATCTTGAGTATCTGGGGCCCGTTTCATAAAACTTCTTACGATAAATGTTGTCGTAAGTCAAAACTTTAAAATACATTTAATCTCTGAAATAAATAATAATTGAGACGTTTATAATCTGACTTACGACAACATTTGTCGTACGAAGTTTTATGAAACAGGCCCCTGGGCATCTTGCGAATGTCCTTCTGATAAATGTTGCCAGTGTCCTACTTGTTTGTTGTTACAGCAAAGAAGTACATGTATAAGACATATACGTAATAGAGAAGCCGGTATTTTTTCCAAATGAATGGTTTTACTCGAAAACCAAAATTTTCATTGCACACAGTTTGGAGTCAGATCAGACGCCGGGTAACCCGTCGTCTGATCAAGCTCCAAACGTTTTACCACTCAAATTAAAATAAATAGAATTTAACAAGAAATATCTTTAAAAAAGATATTCGGCGGAATGAGTGGTTGAACTAAGGCTATATAGATGGGTGTGCAAAATTGAATTAAATTGAGGTTTTCAAAGAATATATATCTTGGATTGAAAAGCAAAAAATACAAGTATTCAATTGAAACAGTAACTTTTATTTAAAATGCAAAACTATCATGTACAGAAATGCAAAACAAAACAATAATTTAACTCATATCCTAGCTACTGGTAGGAGATCCTCACATTAATCTATTGTTCCATTCATAGAGTTTCTTGAAACAAACTATTCTATACACAAATGTACAGATACAACAATCTACTGTACTTCACTCTTGTAAATAATGATGAAACAACACAATTGTGTTTAACTCACTTGAGGCTATTCATATATAAAATATTGCTTTTAATGTATGGCAAATGTGTACAAATAGTTAACAATTAAAACAAATTGGTTGTAAACAATTACGAAACACCTAGCTTCCTCTGTATATCTATAAATAGATTTCAGATCATATCTTAAAAACTTCTGTGGCCTAATTCATCAGACCAGTGTGTAGTAAACAGCCAGCCTGTATCTCTAAATTTTACACCCACAGTCCACATCATGTAAAACTGTAATGGGACATAAACCAGCCTACAGGGCTCCAGATAAGAGTGAGTAAACTAAACAAATCACATTTTTTCACCTCTTTTAGCACCAAACCCTATGGTATTACCACTCATTTTGATTGTCTTGAAGAGACAATTCATATGCATAGTGACACCACAGGGTTTAATGCACAAATAAAGATTTTAAGTTTTGAAACAATTCCCTTATCTGGAGCCCTGGCTACTATCCAATCAGACTATTCAGTTTCAACAGGTGCTCTTAATTATAAATTTCTGATCAAATATTATTGGTTGAAATGTGTGGCCAAATATAAAGTGTGTCTAAATAGAAAACAGTCAGCTCCGCCGAAAAAAGATAATGTAATTTAAGAACGTTCGGTGGAGTTATATACAGTATTACGAGCATGTCATTCAGAAGTTGCATCGATTTCTGAGAGCAGGACACAAAAAGATTGTCTATTTAAACCAACCTATACGCTCCGCAGCCACTCAGTTTGTGTATTGCCTCTTAAACTGTCATTACGTTGTTTACACGAACAAACAAGGAAAATGTCGTTTTATATCGCTAAAATGTTATGTTAAAAACCTGGGACCCGTTTCATAAACCTTCTTACGACAAATGTTGTCGTAAGTCAAAACTTTAAAATACATTTAATTTCTGATTTCTCTATCAAATCCTGTCTTGTGACATCTCTTTGGAATCGTCTTTTCAAGACGATTCCGAAAAGATGTCACCAGACAGGATTAGATGGAGAAATAAATAATAATTGAGACTTTTGTAATCTGACTTACGACAACATTTATGAAACGGGCACCAGTATCGCCCTATTTGAACTAGATCTAAATTTAATGAAGAAATATCGAAATGAGTGTCAACAGTTTGGATCCTGATCAGAGTTGTTCGGAGTCTGTTCAGGATCCAAACTGTTTGCAGTAAAGCTGTGATATTGTATGTAACTATATAAAATATAATTGCTACTCTATTGTAAACTTTGAGCGCCAAATGACCATTAGGTTTGGAACCGGGGGTTCAGAACCCCTACCCCCCCCCCCCCCCCCCCCCCCCTTGGAAAATCCTGAAAAACAAAAGAGAGAAGAAGGAAATTCTGAATAGATACTTTTCCTTTTTGTCATAGCAAGTGATAGATTGGACCCTCATCCCTTGCTGGTCCCGTCCATAGTACAAATATAATAATAAAGTTTAATTCAGATGAGTTGTTCGATTTTTATAAAATATCACAATATTTTATCTGTGCAAGTTAACCCTTTCACTCTCAATGACGCCTTAAAGCGCGTTTGCAAACAGTTTGCGTCCTGATCAGACGCCGCGTTACGCGGCGTCTGATCAGGTCCCAAACTGTTTGACACTCTTATTATTAGTTATACAGTTTATTCACATGGTACATGAGGATTTCTTCTCGGCTGAGGAAAATCATGTTTCCTGAGCCGTTAGGCGAAGGTTACATGATTTTACCAGCCAGGAAGAAATCCCCATGTACCCTGTGAAGAAACTGTATAACGAATTCATTATACTGCAAAGTTTTCATTGTTCAAATGAAATATTTCGGAATTTGTCGTACACAGCGCTGAAAGTAAACAGTAACAAAATCGCGTCAAAACATATGACGTTGAGCGTAAATGACGTCATATGTTTATGACGATTGTTATTCAAAAGAAAAATGGGTACGCACGTATATAGACGTCGGCGTTAAACTTTCCAAGACATAATGTGACTGTTGAAAGATCCCGCCCCCGATTGGTTCTTATCCGAAATGGACTTAAAACGGAAGATGCACGATTGAATGTACTCAATCCTGCCGAGCAGTCGGCCGACTTATTTTCTGCAAAGACTGAAGGGCCTGTCAGCCAGTGAAAACAGCTGCATTTCTACGTACCTTGTCAGCTCACAGGGTACTTGGGGTCAGGGGCCGTATTCCAGTAGCATCTTAAGTTTTTTCCTTATAGATAAGAAATTTCTTATAAAATAATCTTACGTTAGAAAATAATTTCCTTAACCTTAAGTCGTATTCCAGTAGCCACTTAAGAAATTTCTTATATAAGAAATTTCTTAAAGTAAAGGAAATAGTGTAAGAAAATTCTAACGGCGTTGTCAAGCAGATTCGGTTTTCCCACGTCTTAAAATAGAATCGGAAGTGAGAAAACAGATGCGTGCGCATACTTTGCCTGTCTTTCTTTTAGACATCTTTAGCCTACTCGCGACATGAAATGAAACGCATTTTAAGAGAAATGATAATACTACGATGCACTTAAAACCGTCGTAGATATTATCGTAACTTATTCCCGAATAATAGCAAATCATCTGATTTTGCACTCTTCACCGTGTGGAGGCAAACTTTCTATTTTGTTTTCATGGCGGCCACCTGTCAAACGATAAATATCGAAGGGGTATAAAAGCCGGTACCGTGCCGAACTTTGCCGAACCGAAACGTAATTTGCCGTACCGAACATTTTTTGGGAGTTTAAATACAAGCATAAAAAAATCTTAAATTTGAAAATTCTGGTACAGCTTAGTTCTTAAACATATTATTTATATCCTGAATAAATAGTATAACCATCAGAAGCATGGGTGTTGAGAAAAAGGTGATTTTGTAATTCCAGGGGGTATAAAAGCCGGTCCCGTATATATTTCAGTTTATCCTGTTTGTTTCCTTAAATACCGAATTTTATTATGTTACTTGATGATTAACTTTATCAAAATATGTTTTTTTGATATGTTCTTTACAAATAAGACATGTAATATCAAAATAACGCTTAAATTTACCGTTGCAGTGATTGCCGAATCTGAATATAACAGATTATAACGGTTCCCCGTAATATATTCAGTTCCGTAGGAATTACACAATTTGTATAATCATGCCTATTTTCTATGAGAATTAGGCTTAGAATCAGATGTTCTCATAAAGAAGGCAGGGAGAGAGATTCATATCTGTATAGTTATGTTTCCTTCTTTTTTTTTACAGATAAAGATTAAACAGAATGTGAGGCTAAAATTCATTCATGTACAGTCAATCTTGTATCAAGCGAGCACTAAGTTATTGCAGTTCTCTGCCTCATTTCTATCAAACTGTAGGCATATACCAGCAATCAATAGTGGTTGCTATAAACACGACTACGTAGAGTAAACGTGTTCTGTGCATTCCGTGTAGACCCAGATCATATGGCTAGTGAAGGAGCAATCCGATCAATGTCATTTTGCAATGAATTGCAGACAAAATTAAAGAAAGTCATAATTAGACTAAACTTTAGTGACTGCAGTAAAACCTCACTATGACTTGCTTTAAGCTGACATTTTATACAGCCAATTACTCTCCGTTTTAGTGGTCTTAATAGAGAGGTATTACTGTATTTCATTTGTCAATTAAACTTTTCAGAGATGAATGAGTTAACCTTCAACCAGCTATTTTGTTTCAGGAACACGAATGTGACAGAATACGAATACAAAGGATGCAGAGAAAAGACAGCATTATACTACTATAACTGCTTATTATGAAGATTGTTTGTACCATAAATGTTAATTACTTAAATATTTCAAAGCATAAAGTGATTTCAAAGTGTGCCTTTAACAGTTGGTTCTTAATTTCTTAATTGTTGTTTGCATTGTTTGATTGCATGCTATAATTAGACGCATGGTCGATAATTGCTATGATTGTTCACATTTCGTATTATGTTCTCCACTATAAAATCCTTTTCAGCACTCGTAATAACTTTTTAATAATCTAAATCAATTTTAAACTTATCAAATGTTTTTTTTATATCAATATATGATTCTATAAACATATTGCAATTATATCTAAAAACCAAACGACTGAAAATACAGATTGTGAACTTCTTACGGAAAGTTAAATATTACGGGAGACCGATATATTCAGGTCCGGCTTTTATAAAATCACTTCAAATGTGATTTTAAGAGTTATATTCCACCATATATAAATATTTTTTGGTAAATGCAATAAAGAAACACACTTTGATCAAATCTATCAACCGACAAAATAACATTATTTTGTAATTAAAGAAAAAAACAGGATAAATAGAATATTTAAGGGACCGGCTTTTATACCCCCTGAAATTACTAAATCACCTTTTTCTCAACATCCAGCCTTCTGGTGGTTACACTATTTATTCAGAATGTAAATAATATGTTTTAGAACCAATCCGTACCAGAATTTTTAAATTTAAGATTTTTTTATGCTTGTATTTAAACTCCCCAAAAATGTTCGGTACAGCAATATACGTTTCGGTTCGGCAAAGTTCGGCACGGTACCGGCTTTTATACCCCTTCATAAATATCGCCGGTCAAACGTGTCTGTAAATCGGTGTAAATCCCTTCATAATGTACATGAATCTATGTTAGATGGAAACAATCAATGCCGGTTCTAATGTGTAGAACCGCAGAGTAACGGCATGCATCGTGTCAGGACTGAAAATCGGCAATCGGTAAGTGAATGTTGTTGTTTTTATGTATAAATCAGAAAGGGGGGGGGGTGTTAAACGAAAACCGTTTCTCATTCTTATTGATAACGCTCGGCGTGTTGACGAACTTGACATACAACAGTCTCTAATGGAACTTTACACAAACTAGAAGCTTCAGCTACATAACTGAACTATACTGTGTATAATTCTGTGCATGGTTACTCTCCGAGCTATATGAAAATGAATCTATAAAAAACGAGAGCATCGCATGTGGGTGCCAACGTTTGTTTTGTAATCCTAATACATTAACAAGGAGCAATGAGATATTCTTATTTACTTTGTCTGTCTTGACTCTTTGTCCATATGTCTTCTGTGGGGCTCTAAATGACCTTGACCTTTGTCTGACATAATGTAACTTGTACTGAGCTCAAGACTACAAGAGCTATTTGCGTTGAGTGAACATGCCAAATGTAATGTCTCTATCACACGCAGCTCCAAAGTTATGGCAAATGTTAAGTTCAACCTATTTGACCTCTACCTTTGTCTGCTATGGTCAAAGTTGTACTTAGCTCAAGAGCTTGTTATATTGAGTAGACATGCCACACAGAAGTCTCTATCTCATGCTGTTTTAAAGTTATGGGAAATGTCAAATTTGACCTGTAAATGACCTTGACCTTTTTCTGACATCACCCTACTTGTACTGAGCTCAAAAGCTACTTGGGTTGAGTACCCATAATGACATGTCAAATGTAAATTCTCTATCACATGCAGCTCCAAAGTTATGGCAGACCAATGTTGAATTCAACTATTTGACCTTCACCTTTGTCTACAATGACCAAAGTTGTGTAATGAGCTCAAGAGCTTCTTCCCTTGAGCAGATAAGCCAAATATGAAGTATGTATCACATATCGTTTCTTGGTTAATAGAAATGTTAAATCAACCTTAGTTGATCTTTAAATGACCTTGACCTTTGTCTGACATGATCCAAGTTGTATTGAGCTCAAGAGCTACTTTAGTTGAAAACACATGCCAAATATAAAGTCTTTATCACATGCATTTCCAAAGTTATGGCCAATATTAAACCTACCCTATTTTAACCTGAATGACCTTGACCTTTGTTGGATATGACCCAAATTTTACTGAGCTCAAGATCTATTTGAGGTGAGTACACACGCCAAATATAAAGTCTGTTAAGATTTCGGATGACAACGCAGACGCTGGAGTGATGACAATAGCTCGTAGTTTCTTCGAAACAGACGAGCTAATAAAAACCAATTTTGACCCACGGGGCATTATTTGAACAAACTTGATAGAGGACCTATAGGCGATGCTATGTGCCAAATATCTAAGCTCTGGCCCTTGAAGTTTTAGACAAGAAGATTTTTTAAGATTTCCTTATTTTTTCACTTCGGTTGCCATGGCAACCAGAGTTCTACATTGTTTTTAATTCTTTGAACAAATTTGAAAGAGTTTGACCCAAGGAACATTTCTGTAAAGTTTGGTTGAAATCTGTTAAGCGGTATAGGAGGAGATGTAATTTGAAGCAATTGTTAACGACGACGCACACCGCACGACGGACGATGGACACAGGGCCATCCCAATAGCTCACCTTGAGCCTTTGGCTCAGGTGAGCTTAAAAGTGGGGTGGGGGTAAATATTTTCTAATAAATCCTATATTTATTGAATTTAATTATTTGTATTTAATATTTTATTTTATTTATATTTGCAGAGCAGTTGCAGCATTACCTGGAATAAGTCCTAAATGTCAATACAGATTAGATAGTAACAAGAAAGGGGCTGTACTAAATCCGCTAATGGAATGGTAGGTGTTTTCAAGTTCCAACTGGTAGATATACAGTCAATCTTGTATTAAGTGACAACTTGATAGGCTACCCATATGCAGTATCTAATACATTTGGCTACTTACAATAAAATGTAGGATAAAAAATAATGCAGACAGTTCCGATCGAAAATTTCTAAATTGTTTCTATCCTATATTAAGAAGTCACCTGTCTTTAGAGGTATTCATGCCACTTGACTGAGTGGTCACTTATTACAAGTTTGTCTGTATACATGTATACCTAATAGGGACCATCCATATGTCAGAAACATTTCCCTGATGTTTCCCTTAACCCATTACTCCATGGATACACCTTTAATTTATTCCTCGACTAAAGAAAACAGATCCACTTTATAAAGTAATTAATATGCACCATAAGAAATTTCTATATCCTAGCAGATGGTAGCTTAAAGCAGTGGGTAAAATAGAATGCTCCCCAGGCCCATTCTGATTCACTTTTAATCTGCTTTAAGTGGTCATCTCATTCTGTCTTCAAAAACAGAAACATGTTATGGGTTAAAGGGCCAGGAAAAACATCAAAGTTGTGTTATGCTGAAAAGCTGGTGTGTCACCATTTAACATGAAAGGGATGCATGAATGAGCAGTCAAATCAAGTGCTTTCAATAATCATATAATTTTACCACACAACTTTTGATTGGCACATTAAATACAAATTCCTAAATACACATGTATGTATATAAGACAGTAGAATGACTATAAATAGTCTATATGTAAATTTCCATATTAATCACTATGACACTGCAATCACTTTGAAGGGGTTTTCATTGTGGGCAGCAAACTTCTGAGCATCTGTATCTGAAAAATAATAAAATAAAAACAAAACAATTTAATGTTCATTTTTAATGAATTGCTTCAAGATTAAGTGGCTTTCAGAAAATACAAACTGTTTACTCATTGAACCCAGCTTTACATTGACAATTTCATGTTCTAATTAAGTCCAGTCTATTTTCTGCTAATTAAGTTTGTTTTTTTTACACTTTTTTAAATGACAAACAAAGCAGTCCCTGATCACAGGGCTCCTGTAGAAGCCCTCTGTTTTGGGTGTACACTGTTTGTATTAGACAAGTATACTATTCACAGTTACACTGTTTGTAAAGGATGAGTATGTTTGTCATTGAGGCTCAATGGGTAATATGTGATATCAGAAAGGAGAACAATACAGTATATTGACTTTTTAACCCATTACCCCATAGCATGTTTCTAGAATGGAAGATAGATCACCACTTACGGCTGGTTGAAAATAAAGCAGAATGTGCCTTAATGCACATTCTGCTTTACTTTCAGCCTGCTTTAAGCTACCAGCGACTAGAATATAGAAATTATTTCTAATGTTAGTATTCACAACTGTATAAATTTGAACTATTTTCTTCAGTGGGGGATAGATAAACTATAAAGGTGTCTTTATTGGGTAATTGGTTAAATCAAAATAACAAAAGCAAATCACTTTTAGTCTCATATATGTATTATATGAGACTAAACAGTATTTTGCTTTTGTAAAAGAATTTTTGAAAAAAGTATAAAGTAATATAACAATCAATTAAAATTTGAAATTATGTGTAAAATGAATTGATTTGTCCCCCTATGCTACTTCAGGTTCAAATTCAAGATTCAACCATTACCCCAGAGAAATTTCACCAATACAACTACAGAAGAAAACATATTCAGAGAGTGGTTTCAGCCAAAGACACCTTGTGTTTATATGTGCAGGAGCCCATATCTGGCTGAAGAAACTATGTGATGTAAATGTAATGAGCAGTCACAGCATATTTTATAACCATATTTTATACATAAGCAAAACATAACCATATTTTATGCATAAGCAAAGCATAGAGGACACAGTGAATGTCAGTGATTAGCACAAATATTCCATAACAGCTAGATATACAGCATTCCCTCTCTTCAACGACACCCAATGGGAGACCAATATTGTGAGTGTTGTTTGGAGGGAGTCATTATAGGGAGGAACATTAAGACTTGACTTACATTAATTAGCAAACAGCTTGAATCCAGATCAGACACCCCGTTACACAGAGTCTCAGATCTGGATTCAAGCTGTTTGTCACTCGTCATTGTATTATATAATTTTTATCAAAATGTCCACTTACATATAACTTTGAGAAAAAAACAGCAGACAACAATTTTAAGTAAATTAATTGCAGCAGTAAAAGCGTTAGACATAATTGTCTTGTTTAGGGAACTGCGGCAAGGGTCGTTGTAAGGAGAGAGTCGTTGTTGGGAGGGAACCCTGTATAACTAAATACTAGATGGAGACATTAATGATTTAGGAATTATATGTATTTGAAATCAGCAATTGCACTCTCAACTTCCAAGAAATATTTATAATAGTGTTTAACTCATGATAAGTGCTACAGTTATATATACAGTGGAGAAAACGTTATTCTTTCCCAATAAACGCGTTTACGCTAAAACTATTATTTGCAGTGCAAACAGTTTGGAGCAAGATCAGACGCCGGGTAACCCGGCGTCTGATCAGGCTCCAAACTGTTTGTCACCAAGATAAACATGAATTATCAGAATTGTCAAAAAGTTGTACTTTTCTACATTTTAGTGCTTTGCGTTTGCGTTAAACGGGAAAGAATAACAGATTCTCCACTGTATGCATGAAATAAACTGTAAATCTTGAAATGATTTTGTTTGTTCTATTATCCCCTGAATTACAGTAGTCTAGAACTTGCTTAATTCACTTATGAGGTGCACCCATGGAATTATGTGTATAATTCCGTGTTGCATCTAACCTTGAAACGTGTCTTTCAGACAAAAATACTGAAGCAGACGTAAAAAAACGGTGAATGGGGTAAAAACCTCCCGAATAATTTGATCATGAAAGGGTTAAGGTGAGTTCTATTATGTAGAGTTTGAGAAAAAATATTATTATGGAACGACTGCTGTGTCTGAATATCGCACGTTTCGCAACATCACCACCGACTACAACACGACAGAGTTTCTTGTAGATGGATGCTTCAAGATTTGTTATATATCGACACGATCTTTATAATTTTGATATTATCAGTGTAGCAGTTTTAAAAGGTTTAAACAACTTTTTCTGAACCAATCCATTTTTAAGACTTAAAGCATGGATGTTACTAGTCATGTGTCAAAATGTGGAATAAACTTCAAACGAAGGTACCCCCAGTTTGGTTTTTCTATTTCATTTTTCAATCAGCATTACATTGAACTTACAAAATATAAGAATATTATATTACTGGCAAATATGGGTAAATTCTAGTGTACGCCCTTTATACCTTTTAGCACTTTGTTATTTGCGTTTAAACGGGAATGATTAATATTTATATAGGGAGTCTCTACACATCTCGTAAATATTATAGTGTGGAAGGAGAGCCTTGTTAGAATACTTGTACTTCCATTTAATATAGCAAAACCGCTTTCACAAAAAAGAAACTATAGCGCATGCTGTCGCCAGTGGTAAAAATTCATGCTTGATAATACAGTGGAGAATACGTTATTCTTTCCCGTTTAAACGAAACGAAACGCAAACGCAAAACACTAAAACGTAGAAAAATGCAACTTTTGGACGATTCTGATCATTCATGTTTATCTTGGTGGCAAACAGCTTGGAGCCTGATCAGACGCCGGGTTACCCGGCGTCTGATCTGGCTCCAAACTGTTTGCAATAGAAATAATAGTTTTAGCGTAAACGCGTTTATTGGGAAAGAATAACGTTTTCTCCACTGTATATGCCCACAGAGCTTTCTAAACTAGGGGAGTACAATTATTATTTGCAAAGAGAAGTCGAGTCTTTAACCCATTTGAACAGTACTAAGACGTCATCAATTCTAAACAATTATCGTCTGCTTATATTTATTGAATTTAATGTTTAGGTCCCTTCACTATATATTAAATGAGTCTCAAACAGTTTGAATCCTGATCAGACGCCGCGTTACGCGGCGTCTGATCAGGATTCTAACTGTTTGCAAATAAAACCTAGACTCGGGATAAGGCCGTGAAGTTGTTAAATGAAGAAAAACTATGGTCAACTACTCGAGTTCGCTTAAGTCGAATATTTCTATGTTTCTACAGTACAACCACGATAGCTCGGTCTCGCTCAGAGACATTTCCTGACCTTTTTACGGTGATAACAGCTAGCCAGGCAGTTCCCTAGCAAAAATCACGCGTCTTGTGCACATACCTATAGCAAAGATCTACCGAAGAGTCCCATTTAAAGCCGCATTGTGTTTTTGGGAAACCTGCATAAAACGGTTGTTTGGGATCCCATTAGAACTACGTGGGACGTGATTCATTCATAAAAAGCGGCTTTATCTAAGAAATTCGCTTTTAAATTTTTATTTATAATTTTTTTGTGCTAGCACAATTTAAAGAGCCTCCTTGTGAATGGAAAGAAGGACAACTCTGTAAATACAGGGCTCCAGATAACGGAAGTATTTCGATTACTAAACTCTTTATTTCTGCTTTTAAACCCAATGGTGTCATACTCATTAGAATCGTCTCGAAGAGACGGTTTAATCAGTAGTAACACCATAGCATTCGGTGCTGAAATGCGTGAGAACATGTTGGAATTGTTCAGTTTATTCCTCTTATCTGGAGCCGGCTGAAATGAAGAATTTAACCCTTATTCTGCTGCTAAGACGTCTGCTTTGACATTGTCGTGTGCAATATTTGTTTAGTTTAGATGTATGCATATTTTTGATTAAACAAACCTTAAGACGAGTGTCAAACAGTTTGGATCCGGATGAGACGCCGCGTTACGCGGTGTCTGTTTTAGAGTCAAACAGTTGCGACCAGTAGGCACAGGATTAAACTATGAGATAAGGTCACCACGTGTAAATAATTAATCACGGTGGTAAACGTGTACAATCCAATACGGGGGATCTTGCTGAAAATGACTGTTTCAGCCTTGTCTTCTCTCTAACTAAACCACCTATTTTTGGATCTTCACCAAACTTGCTATAAATGTTTATTAGTAGAGAATCTAGCTCAATTTTGATAACTATCAAAGTCGCATGAGGCATGCCTGAGTTATTGCCCTTGAATAATTAAAAAAAATGACTGTTTCAGCCCATTCTGCTCTCTAACACAAACACTTTTTATTGGATCTTCACCAAACTTGCTGGCATTGTGTATTTGTTTTAAATATAGATCAAGACAAAAATCGAATACAGCTGACTGAAAATCCTTCAAGAGGTAAAGGAGGTATTGAGTAGTCATTTATTACTTTACTTATTACCAACACGGCCAAGATGAAGCACATGCAACAATTGACCAAATAGTTGGCTTAAATAGAATAAAAACAGTTCCTATTACAGAGTTGACAGGGCTAAAATAAGTATGAAATAGCAAATTTTTAATAATTGAAGAACCGTAATTCCAACATGCCTTCGGCGATTTGGGTATTCATAGAGCTGGACTAAGTTTTTATCCAATATTATTTTCAGCAAATTTGAAGATCCAATTAAAACCGTTTGAGTCAGTAAGCTGACAAGCCTGAAGTATGCAATCTATAATCATTCAAGGGCAATAACTTCAACATGCCTTGTGCGATTTTGGTAGTTAAGATTATGAACTTGATTTTATATTAATAAACATTTTCAACAAGTTTGGTGAAAATCACAAAAAAGTTATTTGTGTTAGAGAGCAAAAAATGGTGAAACAGGTATTTTTAAATACATAAAGGACAATAACTCAGACATGCCTTATGCGATTTAAGTAATAATCAAACCGAACCTAGATTTTGTATAAATAAAGAATTTCAGCAAGGTTTTGTTAAGATCCGAAAAGAAATGTTTTGATAGAGAGCAAAAAATGCTGAAACATTAATTTTTAATAACTAAAGGGCAAAAAACTCATGCCTTATGCGATATAAGTACTATTCGAACTGGAGATATATTTTATATTTATAAACATGTTCAGCAAGTTTGGTGAATATCCGATAAAAACTGTATGTGTTGGAGTGCAAAAAAACCCTGAAACAGTCATATTTTAATAATTAAAGGACAATAACTCATATATACATTATGCGATTTTAGTAATATTCAAACTTAACCTTGATTTTATATTAATAAACATTTTCAGCAAATTGGGTGAAAATCGATAAAAAAGCATTTGTGTTAGAGAGAAAAAAATGGTGAAACAGTCCTTTTTAATACATTAAGGGCAATAACTCAGATAATCATTTTGGGATTTTAGTAATAATCAAACTGGACCTAGATTTTTATATAAATGAAGAATTTCAGCAAGTTTGTAGAAGATCCGATGAAAACTCTTTGTGTTAGAGAGCAAAAAAGGCTGAAACAGTCATTTCTAATAATTCAAGAGCAATTACTCCGACATTCCTTATGCGATTTTACTAGTATTCAAATTTAACCATGATTTAATATCACTGAAAATTTTCAGCAAGTTTGGTGAAAATTCAATAAAAAGAATTTGTGTTAGAGATAAAAAACTGGCTGAAAACAGTAATTTTAATACATAAAGGGCAAAAACTTAGATATGCCTCATACAATTTTAGTAGTTATCAAACTAAACCTAGATTTTATACTAATGAACATTTTCAGCAAGTTTGGTGAAGATCCAATAAAAGTATTTGTGAAAGAGAGCAATAATTGCTGAATCACTCATTTTTAATACAAAAATGGCAAAAACGCAAACATGCCACATGCGATTTTAGTAGTAATCAAACTGGACTAAGATTTTATAATAATAAACAATTTCAGTAAGTTTGGTGAAGATCAACTAAAAAATTCTTGTTTTAGAGAGCAAAAATTGCTGAAACAGTCAACTTTTAATACATAAAGGGCAAAAAGTCTTACATGCCTTATTCGATTTAAGTAGAAATTTAACTGTACCTAGATTTTATATAAAAGAACATTTAATGCAAGTTTGGTGAAGATCCAATAAAAACTCTTTGTGTTAGAGAGCAAAAAGGGCTGAAACACCGTTGTGACGAAATGTGAATCATTTTATAGCAATCGTTCGCACCCGGTGAAATTGAACCCAGCTGTTCCACGTGCCACTAATCCGTGTGGTAATATTTATGTCAGACGATCTACTTTCGGTTTGTTATGGTTTTAAATCGCTTTTTTGGTGATTTAGGCCTGTCTTCAACATTTCATAGATCAGTTTGGCCCATTATAATGTTCAAGCATTATTATTAACCGTTATTGTATTTCGCACATTAAAAAAAGGTCTGAAAACACAATGGGACTTTAAGGCTCGTTTCGTATATTTGATAGTTTGATAAGAAATACTCATTGAAAAAGCTCTTGAGTATGCGTATGTCAGGGCCTCTCTAGGGAGAGTGGCATGGCTATGACATGTGATGCATGCTTTTACAGTTACTTTCACGCCTAGTAAGAACAATGGGGGTCAATGAATAGACTTGGGTAATGTCTTTAAGTTTATCTATATTTGAAATTTTGTACTGATAAATTACTACACTCGAAAGGCTTTTAGGAAACAAAAATAAGTATTCTAAAGTTTAAAGTTGCACATGTAGAAACGTTGTGTTTTACATTCCTTATACACGCGTTCATGTTTAAAAAACATATATTACTTAATTCGTCGTCTGATCAGGCTACAAACTGTTTGCCATATTCAGATAAACATAGTTCGTAAATATTTCCAACAGGATGTCTTTTTATACATTTTAAAGCATTTTGTGGTTTTTTCTTTTTTAAACGTGTAAGTTTGGCTTTGTAGAATTTGAGTTATCGATGTAAGACCTAATGGATTATTGGATACTATCTTTATACTATGTTAAATTTACAAGCTGGCTACTGTGATAAAACTAGTCGATAAAGGTATTTTACTTTGATGCTTATTAGGTTCGGTAGAGTTCGCGCTAATGAACGCAGTGCTGGTGTAAATTATCTAGCCATACTGGCCCTCAAGAGAGTGACAAGTACAACAGGACGAACACAGTTGAGTTGTTGCCTATATCTTTGGGCTCCTATAGGAGCCTTCTGATCAGGGTCTATACTGTTTGCTAATATAGAGCAGTATTTATTAAACTACCCAGAATTCCAAGTAGACTTGTTCATGGTTTGGTAGCTAAAATACCCACAGGGGAACCTAATAACCCACACGATTTGCTTAGTGTTGAAATACATGTAGTTAATTACTACAGCTTTATTTTTATGCGTTTAGGTCAGATATGAACTTAGTACTGCAGCTAGGGTCACGAAACGACGTATGCATATTATGTGCTTCGATGAATACAGAATGATGTATTACAGTTTGGTGACATTGACCTTCGACCCTGATCTCTCTGACCAAGGTTAAGTTTGTGTTACATGTAGGTCAGTTTTGGGCTAATAAAGTGTTTGTATTTATGGTCAAATATACAGGGAGCATTCGTGTCTTTCAAACACTGTTCAAGTTGTAATAGAATATAGACAATGTGTATTTTATGGCACGAATGTATATTGTATTTCAGTCAATATTTATGAAAACAATTCGAAACAATCATCAAATTGGTATATAACGTTGCCTGAGAACTACATGTGCAAGCCACTGGTTTTATGATACTGCTTGTACAGTGACGGGTTGTGGTGCTTTTGTGAGACAAATAGCCATATTTCCGTGAAAACCGAATGTGTTTTGAGGGCACATGCACGAGGTGTCAGCATCGGGATGGTACGTCGCTCCCTTCTTGATGATAGTCCCATCTGGATGTTTGCAGTTGTACCCTAAAATGTAACATTGAACAATGTATACGAGGAGTTTTAGAACCCCGTGTATCATTAATTGAAGCACGACCTTCACTGTAATGACATAATCAATCACAATCCTATGTGTATAAGTCGTGATAGCTCCTCTAAAAAGTCGTTCAAAAGCGTATTCTATTTTTTTCTTTTAATTATCATATTTTGTTCTTATATAGAGGTGTATGTAGAAAGTCTCAAGAGCGATTCTTTGAGGCAAGGGTTAAACAACACACGATGTGTCTCTATTATGGCAACCAACTATCTTTTGAATAAGGACGCTTGCTCTTCGTCTTAAATATATAACCATCTGTATTTTGTATTATTTCCCTATTGTTCTCAATAGGCGTGATAGATTACAGAACAACAGATAAGGGTAGTTTTTCAAAACTTAAAATCTTTATTTCTGAATTAAAACCTATGGTGTCACTACTCATCAGAATCGTCTCTTCGAGACGATTCTAATGAGAAGAAACATCATAGGATTTTGTTCTGAAATGAGAGATACAATGTTTGATTTGTTGAAATAACTACCTATTATCTGGAGCCCAGTAGAAGTAACTATAAAATAATGAGACTTGTGGCAGAACTATCTCATTCTGATATACTCAAACTCTAAGTTTCGTTTTAACTCTTTGCATGCTGGGTAATTTTTTTAGTCTGCAATATTTGTCGTCTGCTATTGTTCTAAAAATAGAATTTTCTAAATTTCTTTTAAAAACATGGTCAGAATAGCAAACAGTTTGGATCCTGATGAGACGCCGCGTAACGCGGCGTCTCATCTGGATCCAATCTGTTTGCAAAGGTAATCACTGTGTCAGATATATCCGCCGCTAGCGTGCAAAGAGTTAAACTAAACCATTAAATATAAGAGACGGGCATTACATGAGACGCTTCACTTATACTTTGCATAGAGAATATTACAGTTATCAGTACAACTTGCACAAGTTTTACCTGACTAGGTGTAATCACCGAAACTAGATCAGGAAATGTCTTTAACGATGACCTATTGGTTTAACTATTTGATTCAACCCGTAACCCCATAGCCTGTTTCTAGTATTGAAGATTAGTGACCACTTAAAACAGGTTGAACATCAAGTAGAATGCGCCTTAAGGCATGTGTATTTAGCTTTACTTCCAGCCTGGATTATCTGTTAGGATATGACACGTAGGTTTTACCATACATATTCAAAACTGTGTATAGTGGAACTATTTTTTATAGTAAATAGAAAATAAAGCATCAAAGGCGTTAAAATGCATATTTACGGGGTACATGTAATTGAGTTAGATATTCTGAAGGAAGAGATATGGGACCAGTTTCATAAAATTTTGTACGACAAAAACGGTCGAGGGTCAAAATTTTAAATTTTCAAGACGATTCCGAAGAGATGTCACAAGACCGGATTAGATGGAGAAATAAATAAAAATTGAGACTTTTATAATCTGACTTACGACAACATTTGTTCGAAGTTTTATGAAACGGGCCCCTAAATTTTAAATGGGAAACCTATCGACTGTTTGCATTATAGCTGGTCTAAAAGTGTCGTTTAACTTTCAGAGTTCCAGATAGATATGATTAAACAAAAGATTTCCCAAATAGATTTTAGACATTTTCTGCTAATATTTGAAACAAACCAATTGTCGTGACAACTCGTTAGAATGTCTTTTCCAGACGATATTTTTGTGAGCAGATGACATAATTGCAGTCAATGTGTTCTACTGGTCAAAGCGCTATAATATGACTGTTAAAGAGTTGATGAATATCATATCTACTAACCGTTAGGACACACAGGGCAGCACTTTGTGGGGTCATGTACGGCGTCAACACATGGCGTCATGAAGCAATCAGCGATCGCACAAGCTGGCCTGCCGCCTGAACAAAAACAATGCTCACAGGGACTTGGCTTGAACGATTCGCCGGCATGGTATGTATGTCCATTGTACGTACATCCCGTAACAAGAATTGGTGGTTTAGTGGCAGCAAATGACACACAAACACACGCCGCAGCAAAAACAAACACCTTAGCAGACCACATGACTGTAAAGTTTTTAAGTTTTCAGTCTTCTAACTTTATCAGCTGTGCAACTGGATATATGAATAAAATAAGTTTAAGGTCATACCACTGTCTAGTATCTATGATGATAAGACCAATATGAACAGTGGTTCTTCTCCGATTACAGTGCTCCCTCTCTACAACAACACCCAACGGGAGACATAGATTGTGTGTTGTTCGGAGGGAGGAACAATGGCTTACATTTGCAAAGAGCTTAAATCTTGATCGGAACGCTTTTAAGTGCCATCAAGAGTGAAAGGGTTAAACCAAGAGCACAAATATGTGTTTTTTTGTAATCTATTAAAGACAAACTATTACGATCAGGATTCAAACTGTTTGCAAATAATCCTATTTTAAGGACATACTAGTACCTTATTTCGTGCTGTCAATATTGGCAACGACTCGTAAAAACCATTTTTATAAAAAAAAAACCTAGAGCATTAAAGTTCAATGACGCTTCCGTCAAGCAGTCTTAAGAGCTCCCATGTTATCTAGCAAACGACCCAGTCAACGACTTTAGTACGAAAGTAAGGCGAATGCCATGCTTGATAATATAAAGTAGAGCATAAACTTCGTGAACTCGCTTATGTCGAACTAACCAGTATTGCTACAGGTAATTTTCATTATTTCGATCTCTTTTAACCCTTTAACCCATAGCCTGTTTCTAGTAGTTAAGATATGTGACCTATTAAAGCAGGCTGAAAGTAAAGCAGAATGTGCCCTAGGGCACATTCTGCTTTACTTTCAGCCTACTTTAAGTTACTGTCTGCTAGTATATAGAAAATATTTCTTATAGTACATATTCATGACAGTATAAAATGGAACTATTTTCTTTGGCGGATGAATAAAATGAATGCGCTAAAAGTCGCTTCTATAAGGGAAAGGGTTAAATCAAACCTATCAGTATTTTACAGTTAAAACAGTATTTTCCACGTTTTAACTTAACTACTGATATATTCGACTTAAAGAGAGTTTGTGATACTGAGGTTTGATTGTATGTTCACAGAGTGTTCTAACAAGCGAAATTATTTACGAACAGGTCAGGGGACTTTAACTTCAGATTACAACAGTCGAACTTCGATAGATCTACTCAAGTTCGCTAGGAAGAATATTTTTGTATTGATCGATATCGCTTACGTTAAATTCATTTGTATTTCTCTACGGCTGATTTACAATAATGGAAATCGTATTAATGGAGCATATCCGTATTCTAAAGTAAAAACGTGGCTAGGTCACATTTTAACTTTGAACCACAGTTGAGTACTTTCCCAATACAGGCAGTCTGGAGCGGATCAGATGCCGGGCTACATGGCTCAAACTGTTTGCCAATCAGATAAACGTAATTCGTAAAAAATTCCATAAGACTATCCACTTTATAAATTTTATAAAACTACGCATGCGATTAGTTTCGCTCAAACAAGAGAGTATCAACTACCACATGACGTCACATTTCATACACCATTCAATCGGCCCTCTGTTCAACTGAATCGAGCGGAAACATAGCGGAAACCTAGCGGTCGCTGTGCTTGTTGAACGATAGCGAGCAACCTAGCGCTCGCCCGGTGTACGTTAACACCGGTAATGTGTCAACTCGGCCAATTACCAACTCGGCCTGGTTCAACTCGGCCAATTTAATATACTAATATTAATGAATACTCTATATTGACATTACTAAAAGCCGTT
The DNA here is from genome assembly GCA_922989275.2 of Gari tellinella. Taxonomy (NCBI): domain Eukaryota; kingdom Metazoa; phylum Mollusca; class Bivalvia; order Cardiida; family Psammobiidae; genus Gari; species Gari tellinella. The sequence continues at coordinate 107,819,914 of OV277857.1, forward strand.
GTAGGATTCTACGACGTATTGATACAGATACAGATACTAATACACTTAGAACACTATGAATAAAGAGTATATAATTCACATTGATCTACATGTATATTTATTTATACTAACCTTAACTACTAAACTGTTTCCTTATGTTGAATACAGATATATACACAATGCATATAATATATTACATAATACTAGATCTATACATAATTCTATCAGTGTAAGAATCCCATATATACTTTTTATTCGAAGTTTTGCATCGAAGATGGGAACGTGGAGCCTGCTTTTGTGAGCACATACCTTAGATACCTTAGAATACCTTAGAACGTCTTCTGGTAGAAGGCCTTGGGGGGCCTCTATCACCAGCTCTATTGATCTTCTCGGGTCCGGTTGCAATACACGCCTCATAATCATATCTGACATCCTGATTGCACCAGAATTTATCAAGTCTTGCTTCAAAACACTTCACTGAGCTTGCATGTACAATATTATTAGGTAATGAATTCCAGATGTCAACAACTCTATGACTGAAGCAATACTTATAAGATAAGAAAGCTACGATGTCGTCCATATTTCACTAATATACCCGCACGGCTATTCAACTTTGCAATTTATGTAACCCTTTCCGTGCAATTCCGTCACCTGATTTAAATATTTATCGTCAACTTTTATTTTTTATAATAGAGCATCTAATAATGAAAATGAACACTAATATAATGTTCAAGTACATGGAATTTAAGTCAAGGATTGACTACTAGTCTTCACCCTAATCGCACGCCGAGTTACTCGGCATCTGACCAGGGTCCCACTTTTTTCCAATTGTCATTGTATTTTGGATAAATCAGTGATGGGGTTAGTACTCATGCATGTACTAAGAGTGCCGAACTGTTTTGATCCTGATCAGACTTCTAGTTAAAATTACACGTTGGTCTCGAGCACTCTCATATCAAAATAAGACCTGTGTGTAGGATCCACGGACGTATTATTAATTTATATGCTATGCGCTAAAATTGCACGATACATTTGGTAACAAATATTAACCCCTTCCTGCCTTAACTTGGCGTTTGATAAGACTCCAAAATGTTTGACAATCTTAGATACATAGGGTGTCAGAAGTTTCGGTAAATGACAGTTTTAATTAGTTTACCTAACTTTGAAACTTGACATTAGCAGGCTGAAGCATCAACACTGCTTGCTATCATGGTTGACTACTTAACCTATTGCCCCATAGCCAGTTTCTAGTTTTGAAAGATTGATGACCTCTTAAAGCGGATTGAACGTAAAGTAGAACGCGCATTACTTTGTCTGCTATAAACTGCAATTTGTTAAGATATAGATTCTACTTTATGCCTGTTTAAATTCGAACTACATTGTTCTGCGGAGGAATAAATTTAGGGCATAAAAAGGCAACTTAATGGGGTAATAAGTTTACGCATTCAACCCTAGCGACGAGAATACTCGTCATAAGCAGACAGTTTACTATTGAAGAGGACACTTGTCCTATATAGATGCAGACAATGTAGACGCTGATCACTAGTGATCAGAGGGCTCCCTAGCGACGAGAATACTCGTCATAAGCAGACAGTTTACTATTGAAGAGGACACTTGTCCTATATAGATGCAGACAATGTAGACGCTGATCACTAGTGATCAGAGGGCTCCTACAGGAGCCCTCTGATCAAGGTCTACACTGTTTGTCATTAGGCAATATATTGTGAAAATCAACCCATATTAGTCAAAATGGACTAGACTTAATTGGAAACTTGAATTGTCCATTAAAAGCTTCAGGGGTGAATGTGTTAATCAGTTGTTTCCTTGTGCCAAAACCAAACTTATATATTTCAAATTGGTTATTTCTCGAATACCCCGTTCCCATATAGCCTGCTTGCAGTATTGAAGACAGACGTTTGGTTTAAGCATGCTAAATGTAATAAGCAATATATCCCCTTTAAAGGGCTAAAAGAGCATCGAACTTCATTTTCAACGCAATTTAAACTACCATCTGACAGAAAATAGGATTTTTTTAGTATGGTGCATATTACTGTATCAATGGGAACTATTTTGTTAAATGGAGAAATTAATAAAATACCCAATTAAAAAGGCACATCTATGGAGTAAAGGGTTTACAGGGCCTAACAGACTAAAGGCCTGCAACTGTTACCCCTTTCCTGTATAGGCTGAAAAAACATTTAAGTAGCAGGTAGCTACTTAAAATAGGATAAGAGCAAGAAAAGGCTACTGTATGAGTTTTCGGATTAACTTCCACCCTGCCGTAAACTGTCATCTTTCAGGGAATAGTAAAAACTAATAATGTTTTATCCTGAAAAAGTATTTCCTTGGGGGGGGGGGGGGGGTTAGGTACAGTAAAATGGTGTATGCGACAGAAAGATTTATGCCATAAATACATCTACAGTGATCCCTCTCTACAAAATCCCTTCCAACAACGACTACCTCCTTAAATTACAACGACCCGTGTCGCAGTTCCCTTATCAAGACAATACTTTCATTGCTGTAATAATCGTATGCTTAAAATTGTCGTCTGCTGTTTTCTCAAAGTTACATATAAGTGGACATGTTGATATAATAAATATAATGACGAGTGAATAACAGCTTGAATCCAGATCAGACGCCGCGTAACGCGGTGGCTGACCTGGATTCAAGCAGTTTGCAATTTTAAGCCAAGTCTTAATCTCCCTCCTATAACGACTCCCACCGAACAACACACAATACATGTCTCCCATGGGGTGTCGTTGCAGAGAAAGAACACTGTATCTATTTTTCAACTAAAACTTCACTCATAAATATGCACAATAATATTGTCTATATCTTAGCAGATGGTTATAAGCTTAAATCAGATTGAAAATAAAGCATAATACTCCTTGAGGTGAATTCTGTTTAAGTTTCAGCCTGTTTTTAGCGGTCACCTGTCTTCAAAACTAGAAACAGACCATGGGATTATAGGTTAATTGTCCAACTCTGTACAGGACAAGCAAAGCCTTCTTAATATGCAAGGTGTGCGACTCCAGTGTGAATATTCATGGTTTACTTATCCCTTTACCCAACAGCCTGTTTCTATTTTTAATAGGTGACTACCTAAATCAGTTTGAAAGTAAAGCAGAATGTTCCTTAAGGTGCATCTGCTTTTCTTTCAGTCTCCTGTAAGCAACCACTTGTTAGTATTGAGAAAATATTGCATATGATACTATGTGCCAAATATTTACGCTCTGGTCCTTACTGTTTTTGACAAGAAGTTTTATTTGATGATTTCCTTATTTTTTCACTTTTGTTGCCATAGCAACCAGAGTTCTGCATTGTTTCAAATTCTTTGAACTACTTTGGAAGACCTTGACCCATGGAACATTCCGGTGAAGTTTGGTCGCAATCAGGCAAGTGGTTAAGCAGAGGAAGATGTTTAAAGAAATTGTTGACACACGACGTACGACGCCGGACAAAGACCGACCACAAGAGCTCACCCTTGGGCTTTTTGTGCTCATGTGAGCTAAATAAAAACAACACGTTTTGGGTCCCTTAGTGGGTAAGTGGCATATATTTGAACCTTGGTATCTTAAACTCATTTAAGTCAAAATTTCTTGTGTTTACCCCAATGAAACATTAATTTAAACTTGATTTAGAATCATAAAATATCAGCATGTCAAACTTCAAACTTAGCACATTTGAACTTTGAAATATAGATATGTTCGACTTAAACGTTTGAGTTAGAGCTAGTATGAAAATTTGAGTAGTATTCCTTTTAGTGTTTAACCCTTTACCCCTTAGCCTGTTTCTACTGTTGAGAAGACGTTATTCTTTCCCAATTAATGCGTTTATGCAAAAACTGTCATTTTCATTGCAAACAGTTTGGAGCCAGATCGGACTCCGGGTAACCAGGCGTCTGATCAGGCCCAAAACTGTTTTGCCATTCAGATTAACATAGGCAGTATTATGTAAAAGTTGTCATTATATTTGAAAAATGCATTTCAATAAAAAATATATTGAGCTCTGGTGGGATTCGAAGCCGGCATGTGGGGAAAATGAGTCAACCCCTTAGCACATTGGACCCAGGGCTATTTATATATTTGGGATCGATTTAACGTACTTCAGTATGTAGCGATGGAGAGTACATAAATCGCTCGGGTTTATGTCTGAGCCTGTGATCAATTTCTGGACGCAACGGATAAAGCGATGGAAAATATCTAATGCTAGATGCACCATACGGCTACATATTTTTTTATTTTATTTTTGCAAATACACCCCTGGTTGCAAGTCGCTTTAGAAGACACAAGACCACTTAGACCCGGTTGAAATTAAAGCAGAATGCACCATCATACACATTCTGCTTTACTTGCAGCATGCTTTAAGCTATCATCTGCTTAGATGTAGAAAATATTTATTATGATACATATTCATGTTGATAGTACAGGTTGAAAATATTTTCTTCAGTGGATGAATAAATAAGAGGCTTATTATATGGGGTAATGGGTTAACCATTTCATCCATAGCCTGTTTCTAATATTAAAGATAGTTGACTCTCGTGACTTAAATGCATGTTTATAGTAATGCAGAATGTACCTTCAGGTGCACTCTGATTTACTTCCGAAGATTAAAAATAATGCATGATGAACCTTGGTATCTCAAACTCATTTAAGTAAAACATACTTGTGTTTACCCCAATGAAACATTAATTTGAACCACTTAGCCTGTTGCTACTGTGGAGAAGACGTTATACTTTCCCATATGCAAAAACTATTATTTTCATTGCAAACTGTTTGGAGCCAGATCGGACTCTGGGTAACCCGGCGTCTGATCAGGCGCCAAACTGTTTGCCACTCAGATGAACATATATAAAAGTTGTCATTTTCATAGTTTAATTGCGATGCATTTGTGTTTTGTTTGCAGTTTGCAGGAAAGAATAACGTTTTCTCCACTGCAGTATTAAGAGACAAGACCACTTAAAGCAGGATGAAAGTAAAGCAGAATGCCCCATAATGCACTCTCTGCTTTACTTGCAGCATGCTTTAAGCTACCATCAGGTGCACTCTGATTTACTTCCGGCCTGCTTTAAGCTACCATCTGCTAGAATATAGAAATATTTATACTGGAAAAAACTCCATAACTGTATAAAATGAACCTCTTTTTTTCACTGGAGGTTTAAATAACAGGCACAACGTATCCTAGTATTTATGGAGTAATGGGTTGAAAAGTGACATACAGCAAAGCATACATATTGTTTTAAAGACACTTTATTCATTCTCATTCCATTTATTGAAGAGCCATCTCTGTCCCTCTTCATTAGAAAGGTCAATGTTACAACCAGTGTCAATAGTTATTGGCAATTGCTGTGGACACTGGGGAATGTACTGAATACACTTCTATCTATCTATCGATAATGCCGGACTTTCGTGTATTATCGGCATGGGGGGTTGTGCGTCGTGCAGATTAAAAGCATCTAGATCTAGATCTGCTTTAATTGCTCTAGCAGAATGTTTTTCTGTGACCACTCAACTGTCAACACGTCTATTTGGCAGAATCTTCACCCTGAAAAATACAAATAACAGGCATTATAAACATAATGAAAACTTTGACAAGTACATGGTCATTCAAGAACATACTTTAGGATTTTCCAAGTGTACGAGTAACGGATAGCTAAAAATAAATAATAAATATAGATAAAACACTTACAAGTAGTTCAGGAAATATTTAAAATATAACAAATTGCAAACTTATCTTGGTCATAGCATAAAGCGGATCTTGATTGGGATCAAAAGTATGAAATTTAGTTTTCTGATTGACAGTTTGCAATTATTTCAAGCACACGCCTCTTTGGTCATCTAACAACAGATGCAGTCCGCGGCATAGTTGTGAAACAACAAAGTTTACCTATCATCGAATTATACACATGTGTCACTATGTGTATAACTCCGTGGTAAACTACAGTATAACCCCTCTATTACCACAACTAAAAAGAATGCTATTTGATTGTATAAAAGACAAGTGACAGCTTTAAGCAAGGTGAGAGTAAATCAGAAAGCTCCTAAAAGAGCTTTCTGTTTTAGTGTCACTTTGCTTTAAGCCATCATCTGCATTAAACACTTAATAATGAACACAATTTAGTGGTCGTAATAGAGAGGTTTTACTGTAGTTTACTACAGTACAGGTAAATAAAGATGATGAAAGGACTGTTCTACTCCTCCCCGTTAAAACTTATTCTCACCAGAGACATAGATTAATATACGTTCCTGTTCACACCGATGTGCCGATCACAGTAGTTTGACGAAATGACCAGTTCCCGGGGGGGGGGGGGGGTCCAATCACGCCTTTATTCTGTTTCAAAATGAATGCAGTGTAATCTTCTTCTTCTCTTGTTTCTATATGATTTTTCTGGATCCGCACATGTATATAGACTCTATCAAATTTATATAAAGACCATCGCAATGTTAGGAAACGTGCGCTGTGTAGTTTTCGACTGGGTGCCTTATACATGTATACACTTCCATCACATTTATATTAGAATCTAGTCTGGGTCCATTGTAAGGGAAAATATGTAACAATAGTTCACTTTACCTTCACGGCAATGTCTAAGGACATCACCCGGTGCTGTTTCGTGCTGTAGTTTGGTCTGACAAAGTCGTTTTCAACATTTTTGCAACTTTCAAAAAACAATGTTGTGCTTTGTCCGCCATCTTTGTTGTCACGGCGAGCACACCGAAGCAGCCTTTTTCAGTGACACCTTCCGCTTGCCTAGCGCTCGGCGAGCAATGTCGTTCAAGAGGCGAGCGACCGTCCGCTCGCCAATCGGAAAGCCAGTTGAACAAGCCACAGGTTGAGTGGCTAAACTGGTGTCCAGTTATGAATTTATAATGACAGCGAGGGGGTTAATTGTGTATAGTTAATGCTCTATGGAATATGTTCATAGATTAGTTACAAACCCAATTTACATGACGACCTGTAACATGTTGTGCTCTGATTCTGTACAAGGTTGTACAACATAATAACTATGTAGATGCTCCCTCACATAATAACAATAAACATCTGAGCCTGGGCCCGTTTCACAAAACTCCGTACGACAAATGTTGTCGTAAGTCATATTATAAAAGTATCAATTATTCTTTATTTCTCCATTTAATCCTGTATTGTGGCATCTCTTTGGAATCGTCTTGAAAAAGAGAAATTAAATGTATTTTAAAGTTTTTGACTTACGACCGTTTTTGCCGTACGAAGTATTATGAAACGAGTCACAGGAACGGCCTTATTACACTCGCAATCAGTTGGATCCTGTTCAGGCGCCGGGTAAAGCGGTGCATCGCCAAATTCAAAACTGCATGTCATTTATAAATTTATTCGATGATGTCATATTGTCTAAATTCCTAGTCCTCCTCCGAAACAATTAATACAGAACTGCATTAATATCCACATTATTATAATCATGTGATATATACTTTCATATACAGTCGAACTTCGATATCTCGACTCGGTTAAGTCGAACATACCCGTATTTCATAGTTAAAACGTGGCTAAGCCACGTTTTAACTTCGAAATATGGGTATGTTCGACTGAACCGAGCCTGGAATAATGTAGTTCATGTGTCGAAATAAAGGATAGTTCGAGTTGAGTGAGTTCGCGATATCGAAGTGCGGCTGTATTGTTTATTGGTTGTGGAATGACAGAGAATCTGTAAAGTGTAAGTTATTAAGGAATTCTATTCTGTTCTGTCCATTTCTATATTTGTAGAAATTTTAAGTCAAATTGTTAAAGTCCCATTGTGTTTTCAGACCTTTTCATAATGTCTGAAATACAATAACGGTTAATAATAATGTTTTAACATTCGAATGGGCCAAACTGATCTATGAAATGATGAAGACGGACCTAAATCACCAAAAAGGGCGATTTAAAACCATAACAAACCGAAAATAGAGCGTCTGCCATAAACCTTACCACACGGCTTAGTATCACGTGATACAGCCGGAGTCAACATCACCGTGTGCAACCGCAATTACCTTCGACGGTCGATCCATCAGTCAGTTAGACTATCACACTTTTTTGTCCGCTCTCTAACTCGAATATCTTTTAACCGATCTTCCACAAACTTGCTGAAAATGTTCATTGATATAAAATTAAGGTTTAGTTTGATTACTACTAAAATCGCATAAGGTGTTTTTGAGTTATTGCCTGTTAATTTATAAAAAATGACTGTTTCAGTCATTTTTGCACTCTAAAACAAACAGTTTTTATCGGATATTCACCAAACATGCTGAAAATATTTATTCATATAAAATTCAGGTCTAGTTTTGATTATTACTAAAATCGCCTGTGGCATATCTAAGTTTTTGCCCTTTATGTATTAAAAAATGACTGTTTTCAGCAAGGTTTGCTCTCTAACACAAATACGTTTTATTGGATCTTCACCAAATTTGCTGAAAATATTTATTGATATAATATCAAGGTTTAGTATGATTACTACTAAAAGCGCATAAGGTATATCTAAGTTATTGCCTGTTTATTAATGAAAAATGACGGTTTCAGTCACTTTTTGCACCCTAACACATACAGTTTTTATCGGATATTCCATAAACTTGCTGAAAATGTTTCAGTATATAAAATTTAGGTTTAGTTTGATTATTACAAAAATCGCATGTGGCATATCTGAGTTTTTGCCCTTTATGTATTAAAAAATGACTGTTTCAGCATTTTTCAGCAATAACTCAAACATGCCTTATGCGATTTTGCTAGTTATTGAACCTGACCTAGATTCTATACTAATAAACATTTGTAGCAAGTTTGGTGAAGATCCAAAAAGAAATGTTTGAGTTAGAGAGCGGACAAGGCTGAAACAGTCATTTTCAGCAAGCTCAGGTATACATTCTCTATAGGTTTATTTGACCGTTTACCCACAGTGAAAGATATGTACACGTTGTTATTGAATCTCATAGTGTTTAACCCTGTGCCTACTTTACGGAGTTTACAAACTATTTGAATCTAAAAAGACGCCGCGTAAGGTGGCGTCTCATCTGGATCCAAACTATTTGACACTCGTCTTAAGGTTTGTTTAATTAAAACAATGCATAAATCTAAACTGAACACATTTTGCAGACGACAATGTCGAAGCAGACGTCTGTGCAGCAGAATAAGGGTTATCCAGATGTTCCAGCTAAACATGTAAGCGAGAGTAATCTGAACCAATCTAACATTTTCTCACTCATTTCAGCACCGAATGCTATGGTGTTACTACTGATTAAACCGTCTATTCGAGACACTTTTAATGAGTATGACACCATTGGGTTTAAAAGCAGGAATAAAGATTTAAGTTTTCGAAATACTTCCGTTATCTGGAGCCCTGTATTTACAGAGTTGTCCTTCTTTCCATTCACAAGGGAGGCTTTTTAATTGGTGCTAGCACAAAAATATTATAAATAAAATTTAAAAAGCGAATTGCTTAGATAAAACCGGTTTTTGTGAAAGAATCACGTCCCACGTAGTTCAAATGGGACCCCAAACAACCGTTTTATGCAGGTTTCTCAAAAGCACAATGCGGCTTTAATACCGAGTCAAACAGTTTGAACATCTGATGTAGTAATTTGGATCACAAACTACACTGTTTGTCATACTTCAGTCCTCTGATGGTCCGGTGCAACCCTGTTTTTATTCTTTTTATATTAATTGTAGTCAAAACGGTGTTACATTGAACTATCGATCATTTATTATACAGATTCTTGTACTCTGTAAATGTTATTGTCTTGTATTTAATTATGTTCTGTTGAGGGCCTCATGGAATATTGACTTTGTCAAATGAGTTCTCTCGTGAAATAAAGTCTTTATTATTATTATAATATCCAGTTACAGATTTTCATCACATATAATATGTCGCCAGAATGGTCCATGTAGTTACCAAGTTTAATTTTGTGCTGATACTATCCTTTCGGCATACAACTTAACATGTACAAATGTTAGCAATAAAGATTTGAAAAAACGCATGATGAGTCAATCATTGTTTAGGGGTCAGCTTTAACCTGTTCTATGTGAAAATTAAGTACATCTTTCCGATTGTTCAATAGTACTTTAATGACCATATGTATGGGGATAAACATGCTTTAGAAAACAGTGTAGATCTTGGTCAGACTCCTCCCCCAGTTTGCAGCTGTTTGCCATTCGTTTGGCACTTTTTGGACAAAGTATTTATGATAAAAGCAATAAGTTTAATTTTTAGGATAATTATGTATACAGCAGTTATACAGGGAGTCCAATTAGGATGTTTATAGTATCATTATTTCAGTAGGAGCTTTTGTAATAGGAGATGGACAGTGTGAATAATTGACAAGAATGTATGCAAAGTTCAAATAGTTAATACAATCATCTTACTGATGTGCAACGTTGCTTCAGAGCTATGTACAGTGGACAAGACGTTAAACATTTCCCCCAATAAACGCGATTGTTTGAAAATAAATTTTTCCATTGCAAACAGTTTGAAGCCAGATCTGACGCTGGGCATTCCGGCTTCTTATCAGGTTCCAAACAGTTTGAACCTCGGATAGAAATGAATTATTTAATATATATAAAAGATAATTTTCTATGTTTTATGAGATTGCGTTTGCAAAAAAGCGCGTTTGCAAACAGTTTGGATCCTTATCAGACGCCGCGTCACGCGGCGTCTGATCAGGACCCAAACTGTTTGACACTCTTATCGATAATTATTAAGTCATACAACCTTACATCTAATTTTGAAACGTATACTGAAGCAGACGACAATAAAAGCGGCGAAAGGGGAAACATCTCCCGAATAATTTGAGCATGAAAGGATTAAAAGGGCAATAATGACGTTTCTCCACGCTGACCAATAGTCTTACGACACTGCTTGCACAGTGACGGGCGGTGGGGCATACCGGATACAAAGAGCAACATTTCCATGAACACCGAATGTGTTTTGTGGACACATGCACAAGTTGATAGCATCGGGCTTGTACGTCGCCCCTTTCTTGATGATAGTCCCATCGGGATGTTTGCAGTTTTCCCCTAAAATGTAGAATTGAACAATGTATAAGAGGAATCTAAGGACCCTGGGTAGTATTTATTGACACCCGTCCTTCATATAATGACATAATCAAATATTACTGACGTGTGTACAACTTATTGCAGCTAATTTAAAGACGCATTGTACGATTCGTAGTTGTTCAAATATTTATTAAACCCCCGTCTTTAGCCTGATTGCAGTATTTTAGAAAAGTATTTGCTTAAAAAGGCTGAAAATGAAACAGAAAGCTCCTTTAAGAATTTTCTTCTTTGTTCTCAGCCTACGTGAAGCATCCAAATGTCAAAATGTAGGACATACATCTATGGATCTTTAACATGTTAAAAGCATGCCAAATTCTCTTTATGAGGAATTGTAAATGCGCTAAAATATGTTTTTATATTGGAAGGGTTAAAGGGACGTAAAGTGTCGTTATAACAACTCTTGAAACAGTAGGACTAGCATAGATTTTTGTTATAAGTAAATGTTTAAACCTTTCACTGCATCTGCGTAATGTGTGGATCAAGGTCAATGTCTGTTCAGGATTCAAACATTTCGGGGCCGTTTCAATATGTCTTCAGCCAAAATGCAAAATAATATACTGTAAAACAGATATTTTATGCGTCATGAATATTTCGCGTAATGCGATTTTGTATTAATTCGCGACATCATGCAATATTTCTAGGAGGTTGCTACACATTCTGCTTTACAGTAGTCATTCGATTGTTCAACATGGATTTAGTTTTATTGATTTGAATATGTTAACCTTTTCTTCCATAGTGAATGGTGCAAAATAATCAACTGTTTTCACGGTAGGTAACAACTCAAAGGAAATTGAAAGTAAGGCATAAAGAAGCTTTTAGCTTGATTTCTATATTGCTTTTAGATGCCATCTGTATTCAACATCACTAGCCATTCCTTTGGTGTGCTTCTTAGAAGATGAAGATGGAAACTTTCAAATGCGCTTAGAACTATTAAAGGGACGGGTGAAAGGACACACCAAGTCATTATTTGTATTGTCATGACGAACTTATATCTCGTGATTACGATTAAAATCGTCTTACAGATTCCCTATTTGCTTGATCTTGTTTTTAATGATGTAAAGGCTGATACTTGAACTTAAATGAGAAACCTACAATACATTTGTATTACGGATAGTTCATCGCCCGACAGTCTAAGTTCAAAATAGGTTTGAGCATACTACGGTAAAGATTTTCAAAACTGTCTCCTAGTCTAATATTTCAATCAAACCTTCTTCAAGTTGATTCTAACAAGTACTTACATCATAGAGTTTTGATGAAACATACTTAAAATTCAGTTATATAATACATGCCGCTTATTTTATGCTTGACATTACAAGCTGACCAACATATATCGACAGCGCATTAGATACACACACACATATATATATATAGCTAAAACTCGATATTTTAGGTCAATAAAATCTTCGTATACAATTGAGATTTACAAAATTTAATAAAGTATGATTTTGCGATTATATGTGATAGCATTATGACGCACACGAAGATGCAATATTCTGGTATGATGTTATAAAATAAAATACGAATTAATCTATTACGAGTCTTGTCGCAGACGACACAGTAAGCATACAACAAATACATAGCGTTAACCCCTTTACTGCCATGACGTCATCGATTTTAAATAATTGTCGTCTGCTTTTATTTCTCAAATTTATGTTTTAGGTATTTCAACTTGAGAAATATTGAAAAGAATGTCTAACAATTTGGACCCTGGTCAGACGCCGCGGTCACACGGCGTCTGATCGGGATCCAAAATGTTTGCAAATAACTACAATGTATATTGAACACGAGGTAAGACAGTGAATGGGTTAAAGAGGACCACACGTGTAGCGCGTTCAATTAACATTGTTTGCTGTTTAAGTTAGCGGTTTGTGCCCCGTGTGCAGCGTGCAGAGTACAGTAGAGAAAACATTTTCTTTCCAAATAACGCCGGTACGGTTAAACTATTATTTCCATTGCAAACATTTTGGAGCCAGATCAGACGCCGGATTACCCGGCGTCTGATCAGGCTCCAAACTGTTTGCCACTTAGTTAGAATTGTCAATAGGTTATCATTTTCTATATTTCATTGCAATGCGTTTGTGTGTGAACGAAAGAATTACGTTTTTCTCCACTGTAGTTCAGACCGGTAGCCAACTCGCAATCGATGGCCATCGATTTCTTTACTGAACGCATCACTGTACTTACCGTTAGGGCACACGGCACAGCACTTAGTTGGATCATGCACGGAGTCTACACATGGAGGAGGGTAACAATCAGCTACCGCACAGGCTGGCATGCCTGAACTTGAACAACGGCAACTCTGACAGGGATTCGGTTGGAACGATTCGCCGGGATAATATGTGTGTCCATTGTAGGAGCAAGTCGGAACAAGCGGTTGTGCAATAGTGGCAGCAAAAGACACGCATACCGCAGCAAACATAAACAGCTTCACAGAACCCATGACTGTATTTGTAGACTCTCGAAGATGCCAGGTTTCTAACTATGTAGATCTATGTTGTGTTACGGCATATATATATGGTTTTGAGGACAAGGTCACCGTCTAGTTTCTCAGATGATAAGGCTAACATGCACGACCCGTACAGAATGAGGTGCGCTAGGATATCCTAGAGCGCTGCCGAAGATAAAAGTACAGACACATACTTATTTTAATTTACTAACACTACCGTGCTACTGTGTACTTTTAATTGTACAGTGTTACCTCTCTACAACGGCACCAAATGGGAGACCCAGTTTGTGTGTGTTGTTGGGAGGGAGTCGTTTTAGGAAGGGACAATGAAGTATTGTCTTACATTTTCAAACAGCTTGACTCCAGATCAGACGCCGCGTCGCGCGGCGTCTATTCTGGATTCAAGCTGTTTGTCACTCGTCATTATATTTATTCTATCAAAATGTCAACATATATGTAACTTTGATAAATGCAGCAGACGTTAAGCAGACGGTATTGCAGCCATGTAAAGGTTGGACATAAATGTATTGTTTTGGGAACAGCGTCAAGGGTCGTTGTAAGGAGAGAGGCGTTGTTTGGAGGGCCGTTATAGGGAGTGCTGTAAAGAACTCATCTACTATACAATGTAAGATTCTAAATAAGTGTTTAACCCCTATTGGCTATTTCTACGTTATTTTAAGGACAGGTGACTACTTAAAGCAGGTTGAAAGTAATGAAGAGTGTGTCCAAAGGCGGGTTCTGCTTTAAGTTCCAGCCTGCTTTAAAGTTACCTTTGGCTAAGATATAGAAGTTGTTTCATGGTGCTTATTCATGACTGTATAAAGTGGAACTATTATATTTAGTTGAAGCATAAAAGGCGTGTTTATGGTGTAATAGGTTGAATAAACGTTTATAACTTTAAAGAGACTGGAACAAAAGTTGAATGTGCAAACAAAGATGAAAATACTAAAAAAAAAAAGCAAACGTGCAGCATTATCGTACATCTGGCTTTAAAACGATATAATCAGCCTAAAACATCCTCATCCTAAATGATTTTGCTTTGAAATCCAATTTCAACAGAATATCTTATCATAAACTAATATTTACGTATTTATATAAGCGTTTGACATTCATTTTCACCCTTTGGGTTTCAGTCCCTTCGAGAAGATTCTAATGCGTGGTCACAACATAGGTCAAGAATATAAAAGTTAGTTCAGCGTTCCCTCTCTACAACGACATCCAGCGGGAGACAAAACGTATGTGCGTTGTTCGGAGAGAGTCGTTATAGGGAGGGAACTTGGCTTACAATTGCAAACAGCTTGAATCCAGATTTAAGCTGTTTGTCACTCGTCATTCTGGTTTTTTCTGTCAAAATGTCCAATATGTGACATTGAGAAAAACAGAAGACGACAATTTTTAAGTAGACGATAATTCAGGCGTGGGAAGGTTGGACATAATTGTCTTCCTTGGGGGAACAGCGGCAAGCGTCGTTGTAAAGAGGGAATCGTTGTTCGGAGGGCCGTTGAAGGGAGGAAAAACTGAATTTGCATTACCCTCCTTATCTGAATGTCTGGTAAGGTAGTATGTAAGGAATAGTAGAGAATATGTTATCTTTCCAAAGAAACGCGTTCGTGCTATAACACCGATATCCATAGCAAAGCGTCTAGAGCCTGGCCAGACGCGGAGTAACACAGCGTCTGATATGCCTCAATTTCTGCCACTCTGATTACTAGGAAAATAGATTTGTCAACATATTCCACAGTTTAATTAATTTGTTATGCGTTTTGTATCATTTAAAAGGGAAGAGCATCCCTGTATTTGGCCGCATTAATAACTGCCTGTGAACTGCTTTATCTATTGTAACGTTTAGTATCGTGATAAAACCAGACTTTCATTGCAAAAGTACACCAAGCCTAATCGTAACCTCAGGGTCAGGCTCATATTTAGTTAAGATACTCAACATTTTAAAATAAGTTTATTACTCGTACACAATCAGGTACCTAGTTAAATAACATACAATTATACGATACAAACATACGTATTTGGTATGTAGATACCAAAATAGTAGTATAGGTCGCACTTGTACTAATACAATTAAAGGAGAAAGTATATAGAAAGAAATGTAGAATGCACTGTGTTGTAGAATGCACTGTGCATCGTACTGCAACTAAACCTTTGTACAAGTACTAACGAGGGTGCTTCAAAGAGTAATGCTACTTGAACAATTACTTCGATATGATACGTGTATTATGCATTGTGATATATCATTTTAAAGAACAATTATGTTCTTACACGATGGTATAATGCACGATTTGATCACAAAACTCGATAAGTCATAATATGAACCTAAATTACCCCTCCTCCAGGACACTGGACCTTAGCACTTTTCAGACAATACCTTCTTAAAAAGTACAATTGCTAAAATTTGTTTCTGATATATATCGGTTTATGTCTGAATTTCAATGCAAAATAGCCTTACAACTGAAAGGGTACACTTTCTTAAATCTCATTTGTTAAAAAATAACATTTCTTTTTTTCTAATGACAACGGTCCACATGTTTATTCGAACGCTATAAAAATTGCTTGACCAATTCAACTATATTTGATTTAAAAATATACAAAAAATGAGTTTGAGCTTTCACCAACTACTTTTATATATAACAGCAGATTCATTTTTTATGATATTTTCAGTACGCGTTTAGTATTAGCTATATATATTATATATTTTATATACTAATAACATTTAAAACTATGTTGTGCGCGCATAATTGCCTGATGTTATTTAACAGAAAGTTTCACAAAATTATTCGAAATAATAAAGCCCAAATATTAATGATAGTATCAAATTGTGTTCGTAAAATTACCTCAATAATACACAAAAAGGTCCAGTGTACTGGAGGAAGGGTCATTTAGGTGCATGTTGTGACTTATCGAGTTATTTATTTAATCTTACCGTGCATTACCGTATACCATCGTGTAAACGAAGAATTGCTCTTTAAAATGATATATATCACGCTTGCATTACGTTCTGAAGCACCCTCGTACCTAACATTGATTATTTTCAACAAAATTGAGCTGTTGCAACTTTTAACAATCCTTATGAAGGAGAACGAACTATGTATTTGCGATTATTTTATTTTACGGTTGTTACAAGAACAAAATTGAATTTGCTCGAGTTTGTTTGTAAACGTCCGTTTTTGCCACCTATGTGCTACTTTTGATTCATATACTGTATATTACACTGATATAACATTCATACATAAAAAACATAATTACACTTAATCTATAGGCCTGAGAGTAAATCTTTTCTCATATACATGTAATTGGCTTGTACGAGCGTACTATTGTTTATTAATTTAATTTTATCAGTACAACATTGTTTACTATGGAATGCGGGGCCCGTTTCACAAAACTTCGTACGACAAAAACGATCGTAAGTCAAAACTTTCAAATACATTTAATTTCTGATTTCTCTATCAAATCCTGTCTTGTGACATCTCTTTGAAAGCGTCTTTTCAAGACGATTCCAAAGAGAAGTCACAAGACAGGATTAGATGGAGAAATAAGTAATAATTGAGACTTTTATAAACTTACTTACGACAATATTTGTCGTACGAAGTTTTATGAAACGGGCCCCGGGGCATCACAATTGCCATTTGCTAAATTGCTATTTGAAAAAATACACAATTTACGAATATGCTGTCCTCGTGTATTTATCATATTTTCTAGTCACAAATGACAGGATGGGTGTTGCTATGTATACGAATGCTCATATTGTAACCAAGAGGTTAATTTTTCAAACCCCTTTTGCCTTAATTCGTCAAATTTATCGGGTAACCGACAGGCACTCTTCAGTGAAAAGAAACCAAAAATAATGACAAAATTGCTACTCGATTTAGGATTTGGCAAGTGACATGTTGGCAATAAGCATGATGCAACTTGCAAATTAGCAAATTGGCATATAGCAACTGGCAAATTAGTATTTGCCAATTGACATGTTCGGCCCACATTCTAATTAATATGCATTTTTAACAAAATGTTTAACAATATCATTCATGAGGAAAACAAAACAAATTGTTGAATGCAGCCAGATGTATCTAATCTTTTTTCGGATGCCGCAAATATGATGCGGTAACGGCATTTCGCCTACGAATAGTATCATTAAATTTTCGGGCATCGATACAAGCACTCTTCACATAAAAGAAACCAGAACTACTATAAAATGGCAATCATCATTTAGCAAAGTGGCATATTGGCAAGTACCAAGCGGCAAATTAGCAATTGGCATTTAGTAACTGGCAAAAGGCCATTATCATTTGGCAATTGAAAATTAGACGGTCCCGAGGACTTCGTTATAATTGTACTGCAAAATGGCAAACAGTGTAGACCCTGGCCAAACAGGAGCCCTCTGGCAGGAGTCTACACTGTTTGCATAGGGCACGTGTACTGTTCCATTTTAAAGTCTCTTAACATGTACACTGTTTGTTACTAACGTTAAATTCTCGTCTCTAGGGTTAAATGTTTAAATATTCAGAACGACTAGAGTCGAACCTCGATACTCGAGCTCGCTAAGTATAAACTAACAATATGTATACAGTAAAACCCCTCTAAACCGGAACCTCTAAATATTGAAATATTCTCTAAACCGGACAAAAACTTTGGTCCCGTTTCCCACCCATTTTTACGCCTTTGAATTACTCCTTCACTGAAGAAAATACATTCATGAACATATATCATCAGAAATATTTTCTATATTCTAGCAGATGATAGCTTCAATCAGGTTGAAAGTAAAGCAGAATGCGCATTAAGGCGAATTCTGCTTTACTTTCAATCTGCTTTAAGTGGTCAGCTACCTTCCATACTAGAAACAAGCTATTGGTTAAAACTCCTTTAAACCGGAAACCCCTCTAAACCGGATGTTTTTGTTGTCCCTACACATGTCCGGTTTAGAGGGATTTCACTGTATACAATCGAACCGCAATAATTCGATCTCGCTTACGTTGAATATTTCCGTATCTCTGAGGTTGAAATCGTATCAATGGAAAATATCCTTATTCTAAAGTAAAAACGTTGCTCAGTCACATTTTAACTTAAAATGAAATACAGTGTGAAATACAGTGGAGAAGACATTATATTTTACATACATGTATAAAGTTTGGGAAAAAACAAATATTTCCATTTTAAGCAGTCTGGACCCGGATCAGATGCCGGTTACGGCTACTGCCAAGGCTCTAACTGTTTGCCACTCAAATACACATAAATCGTAAATATATATATTTCCAAAAGGCTATCATTTTATAGAACTACGTTTGTGATTAGTTTCAGGCGTGTGAAGTTTGCACGACATTCGACAATTCGACATTCGACCTTTCACAAATAAAAGGTCGAACAGCTGTCGAATTTCGACTTTCGACATTTAAGCTTTCACATAATGTAACAAATTTTGCCAATCGACAAGTCAGCTTTGCCATAATGTAGAAATATTGTCGAAATTCGACTTTCGACATTCAACATTTTTAAAACACATTACTTTGTCGAACTGATGTCGAAATTCGACGTTCGACATTTATACAAAGTCGGGAAATTGTCGAACTAGGGTTGAATTTCGACGTTCGACAAACTGCAAGTAAGGAAAAGGTCGTAATATTGTCGAAATTCGACGTTCGACATTCAAAACTTCTTAAACACATTACTTTGTCGAACTGATGTCGAATTTCGACGTTCGACATTTAAACAAAGTCGGGAAATTGTCGAACTAGGGTTGAATTTCGACGTTCGACAAACTGCAAGTAAGAGAAAAGTCGAAATATTGTCGAAATTCGACGTTCGACATTCAAATTTCTTAAACACATTACTTTGTCGAACTGATGTCGAATTTCGACGTTCGACACTTATACAAAGTCGGAAAATTGTCGAATTAGGGTCGAATTTCGACGTTCGACAAACTGCAAGTAAGGGAAAAAGTCGAAATATTGTCGAAATTCGGCATTCGACATTCAAAATTTCTTAAACACATTACTTTGTCGAACTGATGTCGAATTTCGACGTTCGACACTTATACAAAGTCGGGAAATTGTCGAATTAGGGTCGAATTTCGACGTTCGACAAACTGCAAGTAAGGGAAAAAGTCGAAACATTGTCGAAATTCGACATTCAAAATTTCTTAAACATTACTTTGTCGAACTGATGTCGAATTTCGACGTTCGACACTTATACAAAGTCGGGAAATTGTCGAATTAGGGTCGAATTTCGACGTTCGACAAACTGCAAGTTAGGGAAAAAGTCGAAACATTGTCGAAATTCGACGTTCGACATTCAACATTTCTTAAACACATTACTTTGTCGAACTGATGTCGAATTTCGACGTTCGACATTTTTACAAAGTCGGCAAATTGTCGAACTAGGGTCGAATTTTGACGTTCGACAAACTGCAAGTAAGGGAAAAAGTCGAAATATTGTCGAAATTCGACGTTCGACATTCAAAATTTCTGAAACACATTACTTTGTCGAACTCATGCCGAATTTCGACGTTCGACACTTATACAAAGTCGGGAAATTGTGGAATTAGGGTCGAATTTCGACGTTCGACAAACTGCAAGTAAGGGAAAAAGTCGAACTATTGTCGAAATTCGACGTTCGACATTCAAGATTTCTTAATACACAATTCCTCTGTTGAAATTATGACGAATTTCCACGTCCAACAATTTTCCGGACCCGGGAAAAGTCGAAATATTGTCGAAATTCGACATTGTTCTTTCAACAATTCTTTAACACATTTACTATGTCGACCTTATGTCTACTTTCGACGTTCGACAAGTGGCCCGGCAAGGAAAAAATCGAAATATTATCGAATTTCGACATTCGACATTTCAACAAAGCCAGTAAAGTGTCTAATTTATGTATATTTTCGACGATCGACAAATTTCCCGATAGTGCAATAGTCGAATTATTGTCGAATATCGACGTTTGACATTGGTCCTTTACCAAAATGTCGAAAATTTGTCCAAATTCGACTTTCAACATATCTTAAACACGTTCACTATGTCGAATTTATATCGAATTTCGACGTTCGACAATTTGCCGGGCCAGGAAATAGTCGAAATATTGTCGAATTTCGACATTCGACATTTTGACAAAGCCGATAAAGTGTCGAATTTATGTCGAATTTCAACATAATGGCGCAAACTTATATCGTTTCTTTGAGACGATAATGTTTAATTGTAGTTCAAAGACGATTCACTGAAAATATAAAACGCGCTATAGGACAAAATGTAATCGTCTTTAAGAGACGATAATGCTGAATAGTCGATATACGACTAATTCAGAAACATATAATTCGCGTAGTACATGTACTGTGAACATTTATTAAAAATGATCGTCTCTATTACAATAAAACGTTCTTAGGAACACTATCTTAACCATCGTCTGATGCGTCTTGTCACATAAAACAAGATCCAAGTAGAGTGTATCTTCCCTAATAGAAAGGTACGCGATTCTTTACTTCTGTTTTTGAACTGACCAAATATTTGACAAACTATGCTTCTTTATATATTTGTCCGGCTGAGCAGGGCAACACAGTACTTCTCGTCTGTCAGTGTTATTATTTACTAAAATTCTACATCTGCACGTGCTGACCTTGAAGGAAATGGACAAAACTCACACGGTATCCGTCAATAAAATGAAGTACAGTGTAGCCTACTTCCCCCGGACTTTACGACACATACCTCTCACATGTGCATTTCGTCGCCAGATAAGGATCCAAACGGTCTGAGGCATTGCCAAGGCAGCGCCTCACTCAGTTTTCTTCTTGTTCTTGCTTGACGATGTATTTGTCGCAATTTGACTTCGTTTTTTTAATGTCCGTTTGGGGAGGGTTACACTGTACTTCTCTCTATTCACTATAAGACTACATCAGCAATGATGCCCTCTATAGACATGTGAGGGTTTATTTATTTGGAAATTGTTCAAAAGAAAGAATAGTCGCAGCTTTAACTATAGACGGACCAGTTTGCTTTATTATATAAGTGAACTTATCTGCATAGCTAATTTATATATTGTATCATCTAATAATAGCTTGGTATTTATTTCTATATATTGTGTCCATACCATTTAGTTAAGTATTTTAATATTTTTCCACATTCCCCCTATATCGCAGATTAATTTAGTCTTCGACCACCAAATGTCCTACTAACTCAATAGTTTTTTATTATATTATACTTCACATGTAATTACAAAACATATGTTTTGTTTTCTGTGACAAAAGAGAAAGGGTTGTTCTGTTCTGCTCTGTCTATTACAGACGAGCAAATAGGTAAGTAAGTAAGTACACAGTAATATATAATAACAAATATTATATATTATTCTCAAACAGATGTTAACAGAAAATTTAAAGCTTAAAGCAATCTCAATGCGCATTTAGCTTTACTCTTAACCCGCTTTAATTGGTCACATATATTCAATACTAGAAACAGTCTATGGAACAAAGGGTTAATGTTCAGGGACCACACATATAGGTTGACCAATTAACCCATTGCTCCATATACGCATTTCAATTCACTCCAACACTACAGAAAATAGTTTCTGCCTAGACAGTCACCAATTTTATCATAACAAATATTTTCTATTTACCACAAACCACAAAGCCCGTTTCTTTGTTTTTAAGATAGACGAATAACCGAATACTTGAAGCAGGTTGAAGGTAAAACAGAATGCGCCTTAAGGCACATTCTGCTTTACTTTTAGTCTGCTTTATGATACATTTTCATGACTGTATAAATGGAAGTATTTTCGTCGGTGAAAGAATAAATTAGAGGCGTATTTATCGGGTAAAGCAGTCTGAACTTGAAACAGAACGCACCCTATAAGGCGCATCATGTTTCAATCTATAGATCCGCTATAAGGGATTCGATACCGGAAGGTAAACGTTTGCTTTTAAGTTTAACTCATTACTCCACAGATACGCATTTTAACATCTTTCATCTTCCACTTTTTGCCGAAAATAGTTCTATTCTACGCATTCAAGAATATTTATTATTAGTAACATTCTCTATAATCTAGCAGATGATAGTCTAAAGCTTAAAGCAGGTTGAACGCAAAGCAGAACTGTTCTTTACTTGCATTCTACTTAACTCTAAACGGTCATCCATCTTCAATACTAGAAACAGCCACATGTCAATGGTTTCGGATTGAAGACCACCGACCTACTCCTAAACAGTTTGTCTTATAAATGTTCCATCTTATTATAGAAATGGCTTTCTACCAGTGTAAGATAATCCGTGCATGTAATATTACTGAAAACAGTGAAGGATCAGCACAATGGCCCTCCCAGGTGACTAATATAGTCCTGGTATAATCAGTTTATACACCGTATCTATATGTAAAATATTACTTAACTTTATTACATAGTAACTCGTACATTTAAGGTTATTGAAGACTTGATCTTTAATATGTCACTGAACTTACCGACTATACGCCTATATAAAATTACACAAAATACATGTCATTGTATAACCCTGCCCAGTGGGCTCTGGTAGGAGACACCCTGCCCGGTGTGATCTGTTTGCGGTCTAGCTGTACCAAATATACATCAATACGTTACACAACAGGTTAGACAAGTATAAGACCTAGATAAATATAGTTCGGTAGAAGACCTTTAATCTGAATTCAAACCGTGTTTCGTATAAATATTTAGGTTATACATCTAAATACAATTACAAAATAATAGTGCGTGGTACAGTCATTCATTCTTGTCAAATACATGTAGTAAACAGTGTATAACTAGATCAAAGGGCTCTTCTAGGCACTTTCGGTCCAGTCCGCAATTGCCCCATACGTATACAGATTTAATCGCACGACTCCCGAAGACTTATTCGCACTATCTGCCGTTAAATTTGTCGAAATTGAAATCTGATACTTTTTCCACATTTCCCAGACTTTATAGAAATGTTGAATGTTTCACACTTTGGTGAAAGGACACTATCGAAAGTCGAAATTCGAAAATATTTCTACCATTTACCTGTCTGGCAATTTCTCGCAAGTCGAACTTCGACAATAACTCGACATTTTCCCTGCAATGGCACTTGTAAAACGTCACAATTCCACATAAGTTCGACATTGTGAATGTGGTAAAGAAATGTTGATTGTCAAATGACGAATTTCGACAACATTTCGATTTTTTCTAGGCCCGCTAAATTATTGAACGTCTAATTTCTACACAAGTTCGACATAGTGAATGTTTTTAAGTAGTGTTGAAAGTCGAACATTGAATTTCGTCAAATTTTCGACATTTTGGTAAACGGACAATGTCGAATGTCGAAATTCGACATAATGTGTCGACTTTTTTCCCGGCCTGGAAAATTGTCGTATGTCGAAATTGAACACATGATCGACATAGTGGGTGTGTTAAAGTAATTTTAAAAGAAGAAAGTCGAAAATTTTGACAATTTTTCGAAATTTTGGTAAAAGGATAATGTCCAACGTCGATATTCGACAATATTTCGACTATTGCACTATCGGGAAATTTGTCGATTGTCGAAAATATACATAAATTAGACACTTTACTGGCTTTGTTGAAATGTCGAATGTCGAAATTCGACAATATTTTGATTTTTTCCTTGCCAGACCACTTGTCGAACGTCGAAAGTAGACATAAGGTCGACATAGTAAATGTGTTAAAGAATTGTTGAAAGAAAAATGTCGAATTTCGACAATATTTCGACTTTTCCCGGGTCCGGAAAATTGTTTGACGTCGAAATTCGACATAATTTCAACAGAGGGAATGTGTATTAAGAAATCTTGAATGTCGAACGTCGAATTTCGACAATAGTTCGACTTTTTCCCTTACTTGCAGTTTGTCGAACGTCGAAATTCGACCCTAGTTCGACAATTTCCCGACTTTATATAAGTGTCGAACGTCGAAATTCGGCATGAGTTCGACAAAGTAATGTGTTTCAGAAATTTTGAATGTCGAACGTCGAATTTCGACAATATTTCGACTTTCCCCCTTACTTGCAGTTTGACGAATGTCGAAATTCGACCCTATTTCGACAATTTCCCGACTTTGTATAAATGTCGAACGTCGAAATTCGACATCAGTTCGACAAAGTAATGTGTTTAAGAAGTTTTGAATGTCGAATGTCGAATTTCGACAATATTTCGACTTTTTCCCTTACTTGCAGTTTGTCGAACGTCGAAATTCGACAATTTGCCGACTTTGTATAAGTGTCGAACGTCGAAATTCGGCATGAGTTCGACAAAGTAATGTGTTTCAGAAAGTTTGAATGTCGAACGTCGAATTTCGACAATATTTCGACTTTTTTCCCTCACTTGCAGTTTGTCGAACGTCGAAATTCGACCCTAATTCGACAATTTGCCGACGTTGTAAAAATGTCGAACGTCGAAATTCGACATCAGTTCGACAAAGTAATGTGTTTCAGAAATTTTGAATGTCGAACGTCGAATTTCGACAATATTTCGACTTTTCCCTTACTTTCAGTTTGTCGAACGTCGAAATTCAACCCTTGTTCGACAATTTCCCGCCTTTGTATAAATGTCGAACGTCGAAATTCGACATGAGTTCGACAAAGTAATGTGTTTAAGAAGTTTTGAATGTCGAACGTCGAATTTCGACAATATTTCGACTTTTTCCCTTACTTGCAGTTTGTCGAACGTCGAAATTCGACCCTAATTCGACAATTTGCCGACTTTGTATAAATGTCGAACGTCGAAATTCGACATCAGTTCAACAAAGTAATGTGTTTCAGAAATTTTGAATGTCGAACGTCGAATTTCGACAATATTTCGACTTTTCCCTTACTTGCAGTTTGTCGAACGTCGAAATTCAACCCTAGTTCGACAATTTGCCGACTTTGTATAAATGTCGAACTTCGAATTTCGACATCAGTTCGACAAAGTAATGTGTTTAAGAAGAGTTGAATGTCGAACGTCGAATTTCGACAATATTTCGACTTTTCCCTTACTTGCAGTTTGTCGAACGTCGAAATTCAACCCTAGTTCGACAATTTCCCGACTTTGTATAAATGTCGAACGTCGAATTTCGACATCAGTTCGACAAAGTAATGTGTTTAAGAAGAGTTGAATGTCGAACGTCGAATTTCGACAATATTTCGACTTTTCCCTTACTTGCAGTTTGTCGAACGTCGAAATTCAACCCTAGTTCGACAATTTCCCGACTTTGTATAAATATCGAACGTCGAAATTCGACATCAGTTCGACAAAGTAATGTGTTTTAAAAATGTTGAATGTCGAAAGTCGAACTTCGACAATATTTCTACATTATGGCAAAGTTGACTTGTCGATCGGCAAAATTTGTTACATTATGTGAAAGCTTAAATGTCGAAAGTCGAAATTCGACAGCTGTTCGACCTTTCATTTGTGAAAGGTCGAATGTCGAATTGTCGAATGTCGTGCAAACTTCACACACCTATTAGTTTCGCTCAAACGAGAAAGAATAACGTCTTGTAAGTGTGACTCTACTACTGGTTACACGTATTACCGGATAATACCAGATAACACCAAATAACAGAGTGTTATATTCTTTTTAGTACATATAATGCCATTTTTACAAAATTTTGTGATTTCAAACATTAAATTAGGCTTTTCAATGCATTTTCAATCAAAAGCGTTCGCTCCTTGACAATTCCTAAGGTGCTTCGATATCCTCAATATTTGGATATGAACAAAAGGAAATGATATAAGTCAACAACGAGCAGTGAACCATGAAATTTCGCGCAGTCCACTTTTTAGGGGACTCAGCATGCTGTTAGCATATCGACAGTTTAGTTAGATTGACTGCAGCATTACAAACACACCTTAATCATGGAAAGTGCCAAGTTGCAAAGAATATTAACGGTTCACTGCTCGTTGTTTACCTATTTTTTTATATATATATATACATGTATACTATACTTACACTACTTTTAATGTCAGCTTAAGGGCTGTTTTAATTGACTGACGAAATGTCGATACTAGTGTCAGACAGTTTGTATCCTGATCAGACGTCGCGTAACGCGGCGTCTTATCAGGTTCCAAACTGTTTTCAAAGTCATCTTGTTGCCCCGTTGGCAGTGAAAGAGTTAAAACCATTTGAAAACCTATCATTCGGTACTATCCGGTAATACGTGTAACCGCTTTACTGAAGATATTTGATGTGACTCTGTCTAGCCATTAGCCATGATGACTCTCTAAGAGAGTACCCGAGCCCGTTTTACTAAACAACTTACGCAAATTATTTGCGTAAGTCAAAATTTTAAATTTTAATTTATATTTTTTATTATCACTTGCTACAAACAGCAAATAGCAAGATCAGAGGACGCGCTTTTAGCGCGTCCTCTGGTCTGGCTATTTGCTGTTTGCAAACGTTTATGATCGAAAATTAAGAGTTAAACGATTTTGACTTAGTAAGTAGTTTAGTAAAACGGGCCCCCGGTGCCAAAAGGCGTCCTATTTCATAAACCAGTCAATCAATATGAGTGGCTAGCAAAGTTCTAGCCTGATCATATTTCATTTTGTTTTTGAGTTGGACAGATATATCATATTCAGTTGAAGATTAACTTTTATTTTGAAAGGACGATTGATGAGTTGTAACGTTAAAAGCTGGTACGATTCAATCAATCGACCTGTCGTACAGATTAAAGCTGACCCCTAAACAATGATTGACTCATCAGTTGTGTTTCCTTCAAACTCTTAGTTGGTCACATTGGAAAATGTTCAGTTGTTTATCCTTAAGAGCCTAAAGGAAAATATCAGCATAAAATTAAACTAGGTAACTACATGGACCAATATGGCTACATATATGTGATGCTAATCGGTAACTGTATAATTAGCGGGGCAGATAACTGAAAAAATCTTTCACTTCCGGAAACAAGCACCAAAATTGGTACACATACTCCTTGGGGGTTGCTCATTTGAAAAAACCCGCTGGCCACTTGAAAATCCAAAATAGCCGCCATTTTCCAAGATGGCCGCAAAGGTATATACAGAAATATTTATTTTTTCCCCTAAATATGAAAAAGCTTGTCTATTTCAATGGTTTATGTGTCAAAAATGCGTTTTGGCTATGTAGAATTCAATTTGGGACCATTAAATAGCTCTATGGCTTCATTTTACCCTTAAGTCACTTAAAGATTCAAGATGGCCGCCATTTTCAAGATGCCCTGCATAGAAATACTAGGTTTTGTAATATATTTTCAAATACTTGTCCTATATCAATGATCTTTCTTTGAAAAGATATTTTTGACCATATACAATTCAAGTTTGGAGCAACCGAGTGACTCACCGGCTTCCTTAACTACTTGAAACTTCAAGCTGGCAGCCATTTTGTCAAGACGGCCGTTGCAGATATATATATGAATTTCGAAATAAATCGCCAAATACTTATCCAATATCAATGATTTTGTGTCAAAAATACTTTTGTAAAACTCAAGATTGGAACCATGAATTTGCTAAATAGCTTCTTTGTACCAGATAGCTACTTGAAATTAAGATGGCTGCCGTTTTTCAAGATGGCCGCCACATAAATATTGCATTTTCCAATAAAGTTGCATATATTTGTCATACATCAATGATCTCTGTGTCTAATTTTACTTTTGCGACTACGTAGAAATCAAATTTGAAACATTGTGATTACTCATTTGCGTCCTTGTACCCGTAAGCTACATAAGGTTCAAGAAGGTAGTCATGTTCAAGTTGGCCACAGTGGAATAAACAGAAATATTGCACTTCGCAATAAAATTGCAAAGACTTGATCTATTTCAATGGTCTTGGTGTCAAATAAATTGAATATTATTTTACTATGTAGAGTTCATTTCGGAATTATGGAATTGCTCAATGGCTTCCCTGCAACCGTTAGCCACTTAAACATTTATGATGACCGCCATTTTCATGATGGTCACCATAGAAATATTGCATTATGCCATACAATCGCAAATACCTCTCCTGTATCATTGGTCTTTGAGTCAAAAAATACTTTTTGGACTGTAACATTCAAATTTAGAACCATGCAATGACTCAATGGCTTCCTTGTACCAATTAACCATTTAAAAATGAAAGATAGACGCCATTGTTTAAGATAACTATAACAGAAATATAGCATTTTTGAAATAGAATGGTCAATACTTGTCCTCTGTCTTTGGTGTTTATATTAAATAATATTTCTTTTACTCTGTAAAATACAAATTTGGAACTATATAATCGCTTAATTTTATCCTTGTATCCGGTAGCCTATTAAAAGTCAAGATGGCCGACACAGGAATAATGCATTTCTCAATAAAATCACAAATACTTGTCCTATTTCAACGACACTTGTGTCTAATTATACTTCAATTTTGAACAATGGACTTGCTCATATGTGTTCTTGTACTTGTAATAAATAAATACGAAAGACTGAAGCAGGAAACGTAACACAAACAATACACCCACCTCTCAAGCAGAACACACACACACAGTCATACCACAACAAACACACACACACACATGCAATACCATTCCTTCATCTACACACTAAATAGAAAACAACACGCAAGACAAACATAAAGCAAAGTGAATATAGGAGCCCGCCTTGGTACGGTCAGTAGCAATCAATAACCAACTATAAATTAATTAATTATTAACAACCACTAGGGTTAAACCTGGGTTTAGGGGCGCCCAACCTCACACTTATCTCCTATATTCACCTATAAAGACAAACAGTGTACATAAAATATAAACCCTGTTCTACAACCTCACAATCAAAAAGACCGCCAGCACAGTAAGTAAATACATGTAAAACATTTAGCAAAAATGCTATGACAAGATCATTAGTAGCATGGGAAAGAATTAAACATTCAAGCCCGTGTTAAAAATAACCCACTATGGCAACGGTCAAATTGTACTCAAGCGACTAGTCTGTAGTTACGAGTAACTGTAAGACATGGAAGGATCTAGGGTACGACAGAGAGGGAGAGAAAAAACAAAGCACGAAAATCCGACATAACTCTCCCGGTTAAGGACGGCTTTAAAGATACATCATCATGTAGTGCTAAGCCCTGTCTGTCGTCGCACAACCAAAGAGGAAAGCATAGTTATCAATTGTAGATTGATCGATAACCAAACATGAAGTGCGCAGCAATATAGTTGGATCATAATTGTAACCCGTGTAAAAATAACTATTTGGCATATTTTATAAAAGGCCTTCAGAACTTTGGGAACAAAACGACAAATATCTGTCCTATGCAATGCTATGTGTGTCAAATAATACGCTTTTGACTGTTGAGAGTCCCAATTTCGAACCATGACTTTACTCCTTACAGCATGGGGTTCAGTACTAACTGTTTTGTAAGTATCCCAAATGCTATCTATTAAGCCCCGCATCAGTTAACTAATTTAGTTGGATATAGCTTTACATAGCGTGTAATTAAACGTCGTGCCTGACTTAATAGGGTGTGCCAGCGCTAAAAAAGCCAAGCCACGGTTAATTACTTTTGAATATATAACCTATTCAGTGTTTAAGTGCCAACACATCTAACTTACTCACTCATTAACTAAATGATATATGTTGTAAAGGCATAACCGCTGGCATTGATTCACTGAATGCAAATACATGAACATCTAATTATTATACTGTGACTTCTTACCATTCAAAAAGATGGCAAATATAGATCCGGGACGATCCAAAAGTCTGTCTTACCAGAAGAAGAAAATCAAAAAAGCTCAAATTGCTAATTACATAACAACAAGCATGAGGGCTACATTATGATTGCAATTAACATTCCCTTCATTCTCACATTTAATTAGATTCATATTGTTTGGGATCCAGCCTAAATTAATTATGGTGATGGTGTCAAAGGAACTTTTAAGAAGTAAAAGGCACAGCATCACCAATACTGTAGGTTATTATCAAGAACACAGACCAGGAAACGGACATAAATTGAAGAACAGAGCGCTCAGCCATTAGAATGCCATACCAAGCTGCTTAGATACTGACGCAAAGGTCAAACATGTTTCATATGTGACAAAGACATATGACGATCAACCCCAATAGCAGGACTAAATAAATGTTCCCATGTTCCCAAATGTTAGTATGACCATCATATGACATCATAGACTACAAGTCCAATGCAACCTCGGCGACCACGTCTTTCCATGAAACCAGCATTTCTATTTTCCAGCACCCTTAAAACGACAGCTGAAGTTTGTGGAAGTTGAACTGAAGACGGTCCATACATTTTAAAAAACCTTTACCAATGGGAGACCTTCCTTTTTCACAGGAGAATTATTTCCTCCTCAAAATTGTTTGAATCACACAGACACCTGCCTGCTGAGATCATTTCTGCCATATAATTATGAAAGGCTGTATACTATCGTAGTGACATATGGACCTGTCGCTATGACACGGTCTACCCACTCTGCCTTACATAAGAGAGCAAAGCCATTTGAAGTCAGCATAACATCAATTTTGCCTCTGCTCTGATATCAGACAACACACGTTTGTCAAAGTCAAGCATTAGATAGAGGCCGGGTAACAGCCATTGCTGCTGACCAGCACGTATAGCCAACAGTGGCATGATATATACGATGAGAGCAAATATACCATAATATTTGGATGCCATCATGAATTCCATTGTTTTTAATTTAAATAGTCAATAGTCTTAAGGGTATTCTTTGAAACCAAATCATCAAAATAGGACAGGTCTTTAAGGTTTGTATAGAGAAATTCAATATTGTTGTGACAGCCATTTTGAGAGATGACGGCCATCTTGAACTGTGTATAAGGTACACAGAAGTCATTGAGTAATTTCATAGTTCCACATTTTATTTATACATACAATGTAGTCAAAAGCTATTATTTGACACAAAAAATCGTTGAATAAGAACAAGTCTTTGCAACTTTATTGCGAAATACAATAATGGCGACCATCTTGAAAAATGGCGGTCATCATGATTGTTTAAGTGGCTAACGGATGCAAGGAAACAATTGAGCAATTCCATTATTCCGAATTGAATTCTACATTGTCAAAATATATTCAATTTATTTTGTCACACAGACAATCAGTCTCTGCAATTGTATGGCGAAGTACAATATTTCTGTTGATGCCATGGTGGCCAACTTGAACATGACTACATTCTCGAACGTTAAGTAGCTTACGGGTACAAGTACGCACATGAGTAATCACAATGTTCAAAATTTAATTTCTACGTAGTCGGAAACGTACAATTAGACACAGAGATCATTGAAGTATGACAAATATATGCAATTTTATTGAGAAATGCAATATTTCTGTGGCGGCCATCTTGCAAAATGGCGGTCATGTTGATTTTAAGTGGCTACCTGGTACAAGGAAGCCATTGAGCAAATTCATTGTTCCAATCTTAAATTTTACAAAAGTATATTTGACACAAAATTATAGATATTGGATAAGTATTTGGCATTTTCTTTCGAAATGCATATATATATGTGAAGGCCATCTTGACAAAATGGCTGCCATCTTGAAGTTTCAAGTAGTTAAAGGTTTATGGAAGCCTTTGAGTCCTTCGGTTGCTTTAAACTTGAACTGTACATGCTCAAAAATATAATTTCAAACAAAGATAATTGATATAGAACAAGTATTTGAAAATATATTGCAAAACTTAGTATTTCTATGCAAGGCATCTTGAAAATGGCGGCCATCTTGAATCTTTAAGTGATGTAAGGGTAAAAAGAAGCAATAGAGCAATTACATGGATCTACATAGTCAAAACGCGTTATTTGACATATAGACCATTGAAATAGACAAGGTTTAGCATATTTAGGGCGAAAATCAATGTTTCTGTAAATGCATTGGCGGCCATCTTGGAAAATGGCGGCCATTTTGGATTTTCACGTGGCCAGCGGGTTTTTTCAAAAGAGTAACCCCTAAGGAGTATGTGTGCCAATTTTGGTGCTTGTTTCCGGAAGTGAAAGATTCTTCTGTTATTTAGCTATTATCTGCTGCATTACATTACATCTTCAACGGAATCAAAACTAAATGCATGTCGTTCTATGTGAAAATTAATTAAATCTCTTCGATTTTTCAATAGTACAGTAAAATCTGTCTATTACGACCACTGAAAAGAAGACCAGTTGGTTGCATAAAATACAGGTGACAACTGCAAGCAAGGTGACAGTAAAACAGAAAACTCCTAATTGAGCTTTCTGTTTTACTGTCAGCTTACTTTACACAGTCACCTGCGTTAAACACCTTATAATTAACATAATTTAGTGGTCGGAATGAAGAGTTGTTACTGTACCTTAATGACTCCATGTATTTGGAAAGACGTGCCTGAGAAAACGGTGTAGACCCTGACCAGACTGCTTCCTAAGTTTGCAGCTGTTTGTCATCCAGTGTGCACGTTTTGGACAAAAAAGCAATAAGTTAATTTTTAGGATAATTACAGCAGTTACACAGGATGTCCCATTTTAGGATATTACGGTATCACTGTTTCAGTAGGAACATTTGTATTAGAATATGAACAATGTGTAAAATATGACAAAAATGTATTCAATGTAAAGATATTTAATGGTCTACATTTTATTTCATCGCTTTGCTTTAAATTTCGTTTAAAAGGGCAACAGTGACGTTTCTCCATTCCCGACCCATACACGTCTTATGACACTGCTTGTACAGTGACGGGCTGTGGGGCCATCCCGATACAAAGAGCAACGCTTGCGTGAAAACCGAATGTGTTTTGGGGACACATGCACGAAGTGTGAGGGTCAGGATTGTACGTCGCCCCTTCCTTGATAATAGTCCCATCTGGATGTTTGCAGTTTGGACCTAAAATGTAGAAATGAACAATGTATAAAAGGAATTTAAGAACACTTAAACTGGGTAGCTGTTGTTGAAACACGACCTTCATTATAACATTATCAATTAATAGTCATTGCAACTTATTTAGAACGTCGCCGTACGAATTGTTATTGTTTAAAAAGTTATTTCACCCCGTCTTAAGCTTGCCTTCTGTATTAACTCATTGAGCCCTAGTGACGCATAAATGGAATATGTAAATGCGATAAAGGATGCTTCTTTGTGGATATGGTAGGGCAAAGGGGTGTAACATGTTTTCATAACAACTCGTGAAACAGTAGGGTTAACATAATTACAGGCTTTGTCATAAGAAGAAGTTTAAAACATTTCACTGCAACTGCGTAATGTGTAGATCAAGGTCAATGTCTTTTCAGGATTCAAACATTTAGGGACTCGTGTGAATTTCGCTTCAACCAAAATGTAAAATAATATAGTCGTTTGATTGTTAAACATGTATTAAGTTATATTGGTTTTAATGTGTTAACCCTTTCTGCCATAGTGCATGGTGCAATATTATCAACTGTTTTCACGGTAAGTAACGACGAAATCGAAAGTAAGATATAAAAGATCTTTCTGCCTGATATTTTATCTTGCTTTTAGATTCCACATGTTTGTAACAGCATCACTTACTATTCATTTCTTATGCATGCGTCTAAGAATATGACTGTAGAAAGGCTCAAAGGCGCTTAGAACTATAAAAGGGATGAGTTATAGAAGGAAACGCCCAGTCAATAAATTATCTGTGTTGTTTTACGACATACTTTCTCGTCATTACGATTTAAAAACAATCTTAATGATAACATTCTTGCTTACTTGCTTTAATAAGTGTTAAATGCTGTAAAGGATTATACTTGATTTTAGATAGAAAACCTACAGCACATTTGCATTATGGCTAAGTATCGCCTAACACGGCCGTAGAAGTCCAACAAGAATTTCCTGATTATACGTGTGCGGCCGTCGAACGGCCACCGTAGAGCAATTGTGGGCGCAATTTTTATAACCCCTTCACTACACTTTAAAAAAATCTGGTCAATTGTCGCATGCTTTTATTATATGTGGTTTAACCAAAGAACTAATGAAATGAGTGTCAAACAATTTGGATCCTGATCAGACGCCGCGTAACGCGGCGTCTGATCAGGAGTAAATTGTTTGGAAATAACTTTATTGTACTCGAGGTAAAGTAGGGAACAGGTTAGAGGGATGGAGAGAGCATGTCTACTTACCGTTAGGGCACACAGGGCAGCACTGTGTGGGGTCATGCACGGGGTCTACACAATGCCGAAAGCCACATTCGGAGCCCCAACAGTGTGGTTTTGGTGGAGGCGGCGTCGGCGGCGTCCGAGTTGCAGCAAAAGACACACATACCACAGCAAGCACAAACAGCTTCACGGAACTCATAACTGTAAACTCTCAACAATGTCAGGTTTGTAACTTTGTATGCCGTGTTTCGGGATATATATATGGTTTAGACGAGCAGGTCAATGTCTAGTATTACATGATAAGGCTAACATGCACAACCCATACAGAAGGAGGTGCGCTAAGGTATTCCAGTTCGCTGTCAAAACTAAAAGTACGAACTTATGTACTTTTAAATTTATTTAATAATAACAGAAGCACTACCGTACTACAGTGTACTTTTAAATGCAATAAGAACCCATCTAATTCTAAAGCTTAGAGCTGAAAACGAGTTAAAACCCCATGTTATGTGTTTCTACGTATTTTTATGCCCCACACGATTTAGTCGGGGGCATATGTTTTTGGTACTTCTGTTTGTCTGTGTGTTTGTTCGGTCGTTTGTCTGGTTTTACGTCAATTCACAATTTTGAATTTGCCAACACAGTGGAGAAAACGTTATTCTTTCCCAATAAACGCGTTTACGCTAAAACTGTTATTTCAAGTGCAAACAGTTTGGAGCCTGATCAGACGCCGGGTAACACGGCGTCTGATCAGTCTTCAAACTGTTTGCCACTGAAGTAAAAATGAAAAGTCAGAATTGTTGATTAGTTGTCCTTTTCTACATTTTAGTATTTTGCGTTTGTGTTTCGTTTGCGTTTCAACTGGAAAGAATAACGAATTCTCCACTGTAACTTCAGAACTACATGTGATAGAAACTTTAATTTTTGGCATACGTACTCAACTTAAGAATCTCTTCAATTTAGTAATCAACAAAGGTCAATGTCATTAAGAGGCCATTTAGAGGACCAATTGGCTGAATTTAAGTTTGGCCAGAACTTCGAAACTTTGTATGATAGACACTTGATAATTGACATGTGTGCTCAACTCAAGAAGGTCTTTAGCTCTGTGCAACTTGGGTCATGCCCGGCAAAGGTCAATGTCATTAAGAGGCCAAATGGGCCAAATTCAAATTCAAGCTTCTGTCTTTGTACATTTTCATTCAAACAACAGTAAGGATCACCATATCTGCTGTATGATTGTAGTTTGCAACCAAATGAAAATATTTCAGTAACAAATCACCTCGGGTGCGTCTCTTACTGTGACACCGTTCTTGTTAGGAGTCGCAACAACTTAAAAAAGATTTAAAGTAAAGCAGAATGCGCCTGAAGGCTTGTCCTGCTTTACTTCTAAGCCTGCTTTAAGCAACCCGTGGCTAAGATATAGAAATCTGTTCATAGTGCATATTTATGATTCCAGTAGAGGAATAAATCAAATACGTATTACGGTAAAATGCGTAATTATGGAGTAATAGTTTAAATATAAGTTTATGACTATACGTTTAAGATTCCTTTATGTCACCTCTAAACCCTTTGTAATGACGACTAATTAGAATCGTCTCTTCGACACGAGTCCAATGAATGTTCACAGCAAATGTTGGTGAAAAACATATGCACTTTAGTACCGTATCTAACCCTTTCACTCTCAAATTTACCGCGAGTCGTTTACCCCTTCACCGTTTCATCGTCGTCTGCTTCCATTTTGTTGTTTGCAAGAACGTTTCAAAGCAAGATTCAATGTAGTATGACTTAAAACATATCGATACGAGTGTCAAACAGTGTGGATCCTGATCAGACGCCGCGTTACACGGCGTCTGATTAGGATCCAAACTGTTTGCAAACGCGCTTTTAAGCGTCATTTAGAGCGAAATGGCTAAAGTACCCATCTTATCTGAAGGTCTGATAGCGTAGAAAGTAGAGAACAGTAGAGAATATGTTGTCTTTCCAAAGAAACTCGTTCACGCTAAAACAATAATAGCCATTGCAACACGTCTAGAAATGTTCAGGTGTGAAGTAACTCGGCGTCTTATCTGCCCTATATATGCCACTTTGATAACTAGTAAAATATTTTGTCTACATTTTCCAGGGTTTAATTCATATATTATGCGCTTTGTGTCGTTTAAAATGGAAGAGGATGACTGTATTGGCCGCATTAATAACTGCCTGTGAATTGTTTTATCTATCGTGAAGTTCAAATGTTTAGCGGTACACTTATAGCATTGCAAAGTACACGAAGCCTGATCGACACCTCACGTTCAAGGTCGTGACAAGGAATACAACAATTATAATGTCTGATAGGAAAGGTAATGTTAAAATGTAAATACGACATGTGAGTGTTGAAAAGTGTTAACTCCGGTCAGACGCAGTGTCTCTCAGAACGCGGTGGCTGGTTTATGTCTTCATGGCTGCAACGCAATAATAATGGTTTCGAACGAAGTGACTCATGTTCAGTTGATATCTTCAATGTTATAATAAAAAGTGATGTAATTTTTTTTAAAGTGACTCGCATGCAAACAACCCTTATAGTACGACATCTCACGTTCTTCAAAACTCTCCAATAACATTGGGCTCCCATGTTTATTTACTTTACAAGGGTATTGTCGAGGATTTTTTAACTGGCACTCATCAATTTCCGTCAACTTTCGTCGATGAAGTCGGGATTTGCCGTTGAATGTTTTGATAAAATTCAATAAATACTTAGCAACATATATTACATACTCTGTTGAATAGTAATACTGGCACAATAGCTCAGTGGCATGTGTCGCCGACTCGAAGAACAGAGGTCGTGCGTTCGAATCTAGGTAAAATCTAATTTGAATTCGCCATTAAGTTGTATTTTTATTTTTTCGAAAAACATGTATTTTTCATCGTGAATTATTCTCTCTTTATACCCGAACCTACGTAAAATCAGTATACTTTTTAGCGAAATAAAAAAGTAATACAGTGCGCTTCTAAAGAGCTTTTTGTGTAACGCGTACAGTAGAGTGTTTTCAGCAGAAAGGTTGGGTTTCATTACCTGTGCATCTTTAAATTTTATGTAAGACAAGTCTTACTATACAAAATTCACACAAGCATGCGTCTACCCGACAAAATGATTAAAAGAAAATATATATCGAAAAAGTCTAATGTATGTAAAACTAACTATGACGGGGTTCGAACTCACGACCCTGATATTTGTAGTACGGCGATTAAACCACTGAGCTACTATCGGCTGTTTAAGAGATTATGTTGTACAGTCATTATTTAGTGAGTAAATCTCCAATTGTTTTCCGGAAGATAAAAATAGCCTACGGAAAAAGGTGGAATATGCATAGAATGCCAGTTCAAACATCATCAACTATACGAACTAATTATTTACGAATCGGAATAACACACGAAAAACTGTACTTATCAACTGTAATGCATAAGTTTTACCGAATATAAAAAACAAGAGCCGCATGCGGCCCTAAATCGTTCACCTGGTACCCATGATTACGGTCATATAAATGGACCAGTAATTATTAAGTTTTCACTTATTCACCCTACCCACTTACAGGTGGCCATGTTGTTTGAGCTAGGAAGATTATTAATTTTGAAGAAAACTGACAAAGGTCCACCCTTGATTCATTATTTGTGTAAAATCATTCTTAAATCAGACCAATAGTTTCAGAGAAATGTTTTTTGAAAGTTTTTCTTAACAAAAATATAAGGAAAACTTGCCCCGCCCACTGGCGGCCATGTCTTTGAAAATAACAAAATAATTAAAAGAAATCTGGTAGAGGGTCATCAATTGACCATTTGTTTAAAATTATTTTGAATTTGGACCAGTAGTTTCAGAGAAGATGTATAGTTTTTTCTATACAGTGACATAAGGAAAATGTGTCCCACCCACTGGAGGCCATGTTTTTAAGATAACAAAATGATTTAAAGAAATCTGGTGGAGGGTCATTAATTGACCATTTTGTGTAAAATTATTTTTAATTTGGACCAGCAGTTTCAGAGAAGATTTTTAAAA
The DNA here is from genome assembly GCA_922989275.2 of Gari tellinella. NCBI lineage: Eukaryota > Metazoa > Mollusca > Bivalvia > Cardiida > Psammobiidae > Gari > Gari tellinella. The sequence continues at coordinate 107,858,416 of OV277857.1, forward strand.
CATTTACTATACAGTAACATAAGGAAAACGTGCCCCACCTACTTGCGGCCATGTTTTATATATATCAACATGATTTTCAGAAATCTGGTAGAGGGTCATCAATTGACCATTCGTTTAAAATTATTTTTAATTTGGACCAGCAGCTTCAGAGAAGATTTTTAAAGTTTTTACTATACAGCAACATACGGAAAATGTGCCCCACCCACTGGCAGCCACGTTTTTATTAGATATCAAAACAATTTGAGAAATATAGTAGAGGACCACCCATGGATTATATGTATAAAATTACTTTCAAATCGGACCAGTAGTTTTTGACAAGAAGGTTTTTTCAAGTTTTCACTTTATAGCCATATAAGGAAAATCTGCCCCACCCACTAGCGGTCATGGTTTTTAGATGGGAAATTAATTTTAAGAAATCTTATATAGGGTCACCAATGGCACATTTGGGTAAAATTATTTTCAATTCGGACCTGTAGTTTTTGACAAGAAATGTTTTAAAGTTTTTTCTATTGGTTGCCATGGCAACCGCAATTTCAATTGGATGACTTATATTTGAAGAAATCTGAAAAGTACCCTACAAGGAACAATCCTAAGAGTTTTCATGAAATTGGCCCAGTGGTTTCCAAGAAGATCTTTGAAGAAAAAGTTTGACGACGGACACAGGGCGATCACAATAGCTCACCTCGGCACTCCGTGCCAGGTGAGCTAAAATGCCGCTTAGATTTAAGCTGCGTTGTTTGATACATAAAGTATCGGAAAAGGTTGGATTGTTGAAGAGAAATTAACTCGGGACTGTTCGCTGTTGTGTACATATTTGGAGGCTATTTTGGAATTCCTGTTCAACTAGGTACCGTTTGTGTAGATGGCCAACGATATAATACAAACATATCGTTTTTGTGTAAAGTGGTGCGTTTGGAGGCCATCGATGGGCATTGATACGGCACTTGATTGCGCTACAGGTTTATCACCGACAAGTAAACACTTTCTGCTCAGCACTGATAATAAAAACGTTAATTTGTTTTTTTTAAAACTTTTGTATTTACATATAGTGATGACATGTCTTTCTAAATATTAAAAATATGTTTAGCTCATCCGGCGCAAAGCAGAAAAATATGGGTTATGCGGAATCAAAAAGTAGGTCATTAGATCAAATCTGAGAAAAAGCTTGTGAACACTCTAGTAGCCGCAATTTGAGCCCTGTCTTAAAGTCATAATACCGCCCAAATGGATGTTTAAAACGCGCAATTTCTTATATATGTACATTTGCTATGTATTAAAACTAAGCGAAATCGGTTGTCAGATGCCTGACATATGCCCCCCCCCCCCTTTTTCTTTAGGAATCATACAAACATGTGCCGATTTCTTATCGAGATGGCTATAAAAATAAGCTCTTTGTTAACATAACCAATATACGTGTCGGCATCCGAGAATTTCCGCATGGTCGAATAAGAGTCACGTGATTGATCGATTTTTCTGACTTATACGAGTTATTTTTAGAACAGAATAGTAAATAATGGTAAATAGGTAACAGTGCAAAAAAACGTTATTCTTTCTCGTTTAAACGCAAACGAAACGCAAACGCATCGCAATAAAACGCATAAAAGGACAACTTTTAGACATTTCTGACCATTCATGTTAGTCTGAGTGGCAAATGAAATAATCGTTTTAACGTAAACGCGTTTATTGGGAAAGAATAACATTTGCTCCACTGTAAGCAAGGTAACATCGAATATATCGTACACTTTCCTACTTGAGATAAGTATGTTCCGCGTGCAGCACGAGAGCGCCGCGAGCTAACTTTACTGATGTTTCATTCTTTCCCAATAAACGCATTTACGGAATCCGAATCGGAATAAAGGAAAAACTTTGGTAGTACCGGCTAAATTAAAGGGGGCGTTTCAAAAGTATTTTCAACTTTCTGCCATCAATCTTACCTAACAAGCCCACAAAGATCCCCTTTCTGAATGTGGCAGTACATACAACACATGGAACTCAGATTTTTCATGGGGGAGGGGGGGGGGGGGGGGGGGGGGTTCAATAAATTCGGTATCTCAGTGTCTGGTCAAGATACATTTTGTTTAACCTGGCACTTGATCAAGCCAAAAAGTGAAGACCAGATTGTATGCTGAAGACTAATATTTTCGAAGTTGTAGGGCATGTGCTAAGTTAAAGTAACTGACTATGGGCGTTACGGTGTACTCGCCCACAAACTCTGTGTGTGTGTGTGGGGGGGGGGGGGGGGGTCGGGTGGGGGGGGGGGTCAATAAAAATGCAAAATGAATTCTTTACTGTAGCCAATTTGCGGTTTGAAGTTAAATTATATCTAAAAAATGAGCCCAATGCGCGTGCGCCTGCATACAACAGCAGCACACCCATCTACCACATCTGGCAAATTAGGTCGGGGTGTCTCCAAATACAGTTAATGCTCTGAATGTCCTAAGATTGGCAAAACATGCTCAACACAAGCTGCTGTCAGAGGGATTCATTCACCTGTAATTAGCTTGACTTCGCGATAGCACTGAAATAATATAAAAGCGACGTAAAATCATAACAAATCCAAATCCAAATCAAGGCTAGCATACTTTACAATAGGTAAAAATGGTCATCTGCTACAGAAACAGGGGCTTCTATCAGTAGAGACGATGTTTAACCCTTTCACCACCATAAGCGACTTAAATCTTATAATGCTGAATTGTTGTCTGCACCAAATATTTCGTCTATGAAAACAATTATCATGAATGTTTATCGTTTTCAAACTTGAGGAAATGTTAGCATGACTGTGGCAAATAGCTTTGATCCAGATCAGACGCACATGGGTCCAAGTTGTTTGCAAATATTAGCCAAGCTGTGCGAAGCACGGTAAGGATTAAGTCGATATTGCAACACGTCAGCTTTCGAAGATTTCGGGTACGCCCGGGTGATGGTTGCAAAAAACGATGGTTTTCGTTATTCTAAAGTAAGTAAGAAGAGGAAGGGGAAGGATAGGAGGGAGTGAAAAGAGAATGAACAGTGAAATAGAAGTTTAAGCTGTTTCAAACACAGGCACTCGGGATCAAGTTAGTCATTCAAAATCCCTTTTTGTCCCTTCGAATTTTCTGAATTGTCATATATGTTTATCCGTTCACATTGTCAACACAGACCGTATTGAATAGGTTATCCCCCTATTTGAGATACTAGAAAACATTTTCATCCCTTTACACCATAGCCTGTTTAACTCTTTCCTCCCTGAAACTTTAAATGGACAAATCCAGTTTCGATTTTAGTCTAGTCCATTTCTGACTTTTAAGGGTTGTTGTTGTCATTTTTTGGAATTATGACAAACAGTGAAGACCCTGATCAGAGGGCTCCTTTCGGAGCCCTCTGATCTGGGTCTTCACTGTTTGCATAGGACATGTGTACTATTCACATGTACACTGTTTGAAAAGCACGCCTATATGCGGGACTAGGGTTCAAAGGGTTAAGATATTGCCTATTTCCAGGATTAAAGATAGATGCCATCTTAAAGCAGATTTAAAGTAAAACAAAATGCGTAATTTGTTTTACTTTCAGCCTGCCTTAAGCCATAATATGCAATTCTAAAAAAACATTTTTATGGTAAATTAGTCTTAACTCAGTAACGGTATAAATTGGATCTAAATTCTTCTGTGGAGGAATACATGTGATGCGTAAAAGGCTTATTTATGGATTTTCGGGTTCGAGTATGGTTCTATCTCGTTTTGAGTTTCCTATTTCCCGAGGATAATATAGCATTGTTTCTTTTTTTGTTTCAATACATTTCTTTTTCAATGCTATTGTTTATCTTTATTGTCATTTAAAAATGTACTTAACAGTATTGTAAACAAGCAGACGACTATAATGTAAACCTTTTAGAAGGGGATGGATGTTTCTACCGTTGGGAGAAGTTTCTGCCATCAATCTTACCTAACAAGCTCACGAACATCCCCTTTCTGAATGTGGTAGTACATACAACACATGGAACTCAGATTAATCGGGGGTGGGGGTGGGGGGGGGGGGGGCTCAATAAAATCGGTATCTCGCTGTCTGATCTAGATACATTTGGTTTAACCTGGCACATCTGGCAAATTAGGTCGGAGTGTCTCCAAAGACAGTTTAATGCTCTGAATGTCCTAAGATTGGCAAAACATGCTCAACACAACTGCTGTCAGACAAGGCCTGCACAAGCCGCTGTCAGACAAGGACATGCACAAGCCAATCGTTGAGATGCTGCAGCAGCCGCTCTGTCGTCAGACGAGGAGGACGTCCCGCCTAGACGACGACGTCGGCTTTGTGATCTAGTGAGGGGAAACCATGAACTGTATAATAATTTCATGAAAACACACTTCCAAAGATAAAACGTGAGCTTAATATTTTAAATGACAGTGGGTAACACATTGTTTTCTTGAGTTTGTTCATTTCTGCATCTGCATTTTTTTAAATAAAGGTTTTCTGGTGCATACATTAATACATATACATTTTTGCTTGGCCTAAAGTAAAAAACAAAATACTTTTGAGACGCCCCCTCCAATTTAGCCTGTACTACCAACGGTTTTCCATTTTCCGATTCGGATTCCGTTTCCGATTAAGTTAGAAATGTCTAGTACAGCTATCGATGTCTCTTGCTTGATGTAAGGAATACACATCCCTTTTAAAGTTTTAGAATGTTCCAATCTAAAAATAACTCTGCCAAGTTAGAAGAAAACACTAATAATGAGCTATGAAAACATCATTACCGGGCGCATGCCGAACGAACTCGGAAAATCTCCGTCGTTGATCGGATGTCAATAAACCGATTTAAAATTCGACTTATTTTCACGGGTTTGTAAGCAATGTTGCCTCCATAATCATCGCGGATTACTTCTTTTTATATGTTAAGATTATGTTTGTGCTTGAATCTTCAGGTTTAAAAACGCGCGATTTTGGCTACTTGACAGAGCTACATACTGCCTTTAACATACCGTTGTCAGACTGACCATCTTGTCAAAATTTAGGTCAACGTTGAATATGGTTTATGTTGGGTGAAAAAGTAGATCATTTGTAGATCATTAAGCCACAATTTGAGCCCTTTTTTTTTTTACAAATCGTCGTCAGAATGACCATCTTGACAAAATCTAGGTAAAATTCGGGTATTGGTTATGTGCGATCAAAAGGTAAGTAGCTAGGTAAGATCTTAATAAAGTTATCAACACTCTTTAAGCCACAATTTCAGTCCTATCTTTATCAAAGTATTGGCAGAATTACTATATTTACAAAATCTAGATTAAGTATGAGTATGGGTTATGTGGTTTTTAAAAAGTAGTTGACTAGGTCAAATATTAGGAGCAAACTGGTGAACACTTTAGTAGCCACACTTTTGATCAAATCTTTATCAAACTTGGTCAAAATTACCATTTAGACAAAATCCAGATCAAGTTGGAATATGGAATACATGGGATTAAAAGAGTAGGCTACTAGGTCAATTCTTAGAAAAAGCTTGTAAACATTCCTGTAACACAAACTTTGCCCCAATCTTTATCAAGCTTAGTCAGATTGATTATCTTGACAAAATCTAGATCAAATGGGTATTGTTTGAGTAACAGTAGGTCATTAGGTCATTGGTTAGAAAAGTTTGTTAACGCTCTAGCAGCTACCATTTACAAGGTTATGCCTGCGAATTATCGAATCATGTACCAATTAATTATTTAATTGGAATACAATTTACAAGTTTAATATATTATTATATTTTGTTATTGATGTATAACAAAGTTCTAAGAATCGTTTTATTGTTTGCTGGGGACGTGTTGGATAATCAAATGATCGGATTATTAATCATGGTCAGATATCGTGTTGTAATCGTTTTGAATTAGAATCCAAACTGTTGGTAAATAACCATTGTACTCGAGTAATGTAGTGAACGGGTTAAGATGTATGTTATCTGCAATTAACAATCGTCGTCTGCCATATTTTATCAATTGTAGAGTACATATACTTTGACTAAAGTTATTTAAGAAATGAACTGATTTTTTCGGCGTTCAAACGAAAGGAACGACAGAAAATTATCGGCAAATTCCATGAATCGCTAGCGCGATTCATGGTAAATTTGCCAATCATTTTCTGTCGTTCGTTTCGTTTGAACGCCGAAAAAAATCAGTTAATTTCTTATATTTACAATAAATTTGCTGTAAATTCTAACATTAAATAAACATTTTGTCAGTACGCATGTATGTTTAATCCATATAAGAGGTCGATAACACGAATAATGTGTACCCTATAAGGAACAGCCATGACCGATTTACTGAATCTGTGTACATTCGAAAGCAGAAAAAATAAGTTCCATTGTCAACAACTTGACAGTTTGGCGCGAAAAAATGCTGATTTATGACGTCATTAGAAGTGACGTAATTTTAAAGTAGGATAAATATATTGGGGTTTTATTGTCATAAAGAAACGCAGATATAGGCCGCTGTTTATAAGGTAGATTCTTATGTCAATTTTCTTGCAATTTATCTCATTTATAAAGAAGAATATTAGTCGGGAATCATGGTTTCCACTAGTAGGAAGGCATAGATCGGTTAAGAACAAATTTTGAAAAAATCAGCAAAATGTTTGCTGCCCCAAGTTCCAAAGACTAATTCGCGAATGAAAACTGCATATGGCCCGCCTCCCCTTCGAAACTTTTCCACAAGTCCCGCCCTCTCGAAAATTGGTGTTTATTTGAAATGAACACACTTTTTGTCAATGGAATTGAATGGGGCGATTGTAAATATACTGTAATGAATATCAGATATTTTTTATCACGCCGTAGTACGCAGTGTCTGATCGGTATCTAAACTGTCCTCCCCAGAGACTCTCCTGCCTTTGAGCTCTGGTTTTGGTGCCTTATTATCATAGGGAATTGTTTCTGTTTAATAGACAGAGATTATCTCCTCTGCCAATAAACTAGAAGGAAGGTGGGTCGATGGTTTTGATCCCATGCGCTGCTTGCAACGAATTCATCTTCCTGAAATTATCATCATCTTATCTCATCATCCCTCATCATTTCTTCGGCGCTATAGGACCTATATGTATTTTGTTTTGCAGTGCCGTAAAATCCAACTCGTCCATCCAAACTTTCTGTAAAGAACAATTATACAGCTCTCCCTTTCTACAACGACACAAAATGGGAGACGATGATTGTGTGCGTTATTCGAAGGAAGTCGTTAGAGGGAGGGAAATTGACATACATATGCAAACTGCTGGACTCCAGATCAGACGCGTGTGGCGGCGTCTGACCTGGATTCAAGCTGTTTGTCACTCGTCATTAAGTCTTTTTCTGTCAAAATGTCAAATATGTAATGTTGAGAAAACAAGAAAACGACAGTTTTTAGCAGGCGACATTGTAGCCGTGAAAAGATTTATTATATTTGTCTTATTTGGGGGAAATAACGACAAGCGTTGTTTAAAGAAGGGAATACCCAGTGGATTCTTCAATGTTTACATATTGGATTAGTCCATTTTTAATCAAAGGGATGCCTGGTCAAAAATTTCATTTTCAGTTTGTTTTTTATCGAAATTCCTATCAGGAAACAGAGTAAACTCTGATCAGACGCCGCATAATGCGGCGTCTGATCAGAGTCTACACTGTTTGCCTATGTCCCATATATGGGATCGTGGGTACAAATGGGTTTACTGGAATTTGCACACTGTTCAGATCCAGACTAGGCGAGGGTTCTACAATTGTCGTCTGCCTTCATTTCGAAACTTTGGATTTAAAGACATTTCCTGACGACCTTTTGGTCATAACGCCTTGCCAGATTATTTACTATCAATTTCCTTGCAAAAAGCATGGGTTTTGTGCATATTGAACCATTGAATCGTCTTATGTGAGACCGGACCTTAATATTGGATAGTTTGGTTAGAAATAACCATTGAAAATCACTAGAGCATGAGTATAATCTGGACCTCACCAGGTAAACTGAGATTGTGTTGCACGTGCTTTACAGTTACATTGACACCTCCAGAACAATGGACTGGTGGTCCCTCAATGGACTGAGGAAAAGTCTTTAAGACAAATTGACTTAGTATCATCGTAATGAGTGTCAATCGTTTTGGACATTGATAAGACTCCGCTTTTACGCAGTGTCAGATCTTGATGCATATTTGTAAACAACCAATGTGCCCTTGATAAAGGAGCAAAATAAATATTGAATATTGGATTCTTTAAACTGTTTAGATCAAGATAAAAGTCTGTGAAATGCTGCGCCATGTCCGGATCCGAATGGCGTTATTTATAATTGAATAAGGCCTACTGTCATCAAACAACAATATTATATTTACATTCACCCTATTCAATTCCATTGAAAAAAAATGACGTTTAATTCGTATTAACGCAATTGCTGTAGGGGCGAGACTTGTGAATATATTTCGAAAAGGAGGTGGGGCTTATGAATCATTTCTTCGCGAATAATCTTTGGAATTCAGACAACAGACATTTGACAGATTTTTCTAATGTGCTTCCTAACCGATGTATGCCTTCATATTAGCGGAAACCATGCTTCTTTTATTCATGAGACAATTTTCGAGATAATTGAAATAAGAATGTTTACAAATGAACTGGACTTTGTCGATAATTTTTTGTCGCTTATTTCGCTTTAGCGCCGAAAACAAATCTGTTCGTTTCTAAAATATAGTTCCGTTCCGTTTTAAAAGTGGCAATGTACAGCATTTACTGATGAAGATAATCAAATAACAGTCATTCCTATATAACACTCGGTCCCTGTAGACACGCACAAATAACCTTGACAAATCAAGTGTTTAATTGGCACCCTCCGATAAAGATGTTCTTTACTCTTATCAAAGCACGGTGTCATTTATAAGGCATGTGTCATTGCTGTCTATAGCAAACGATTTACGATACTGCTCGGTTAAAATAAAAGATAAATTAATAATTAACAATCGCCTTTGCACTTTGATTTTAAGTTTAAAATGATGTACATGTAGATGATTAATTTACCTTCTATTTTAAAGTAGAATCAAGTTCCTTGGTACGTTATGGTCACGTAAAAACAAAACAAACCAATTTAAAAAAATAAATGGGTTGCAACGGGACTACTATTGTAAGTTTTTACTATTAAAATATTGGTTTCAAAGAGATTCTATTAATATCCTGTTAATAATAGTGTTTAATATCTTTACGATTTACTATATCTGTGTACGTTCTGATCACAATAGTTTGTACGTTTGGTTTTGGTACGTTTTGGCCATGGGAATGTCCCCGGAAATTTAAATCACACATTTTGACAAAGGAATCAGTGTAATTAATACATGACAATAACGTATTGGAATCAAATTTTATTTTCATACAGAAGTAAATTCATTTAGTTGATTTGTGAAGTTGCTTCAGAGTGACACACATGATTTTATGACACCGTTTGGACAGTGACGGCTTGCACTGCACATATTGCCATATTTCCACGAAACCCGAATGAATTTTGAGGACACATGCACGTAGTGTGAGAATCAGGCTTGTACGTCTCCCCTTTCTTGATGATAGTCCCATCTGTGTGTTTGCAGTTTTCCCCTTCAATATAGAACATAATGGACCAAGTACAATATGCATTTGAGAACATTTAGTGATATCTACTGGAGCATGACGTTTTATTTATCAATTTATCAAAATTAACGCGCCTTTATAAATATGTACTGGAACTTTATGCGTGATAAATGTTCACTGTATTTCTGCAGCTCAAACATTTCCAATGCATGAAAGAGTTATCAAAATATCAAAATTGCTTTAAAGTATTTTGGAATGTTGTTTATTATGCCTCAAAGCTTACATGTAGCTTTGGGCGGATATATAATATACGAGTAAATGTATTGATGACAATTGTCCGCGTCCGTCCGGAACCTATTTCCTACACCACCTAAGCTACCTTGACAGTTTACCTAATTTATAGAATATAGCGTATACGAAACATATACGCTACACAACTTCAGCGAGAAATAATACATTTTGTGTATGAACATATTCTTGGATAACGGAATGGGATATACCATTTTTATGCTGTCCTTGTCCTTTGACCTCAATTATATAAAGAGTGTTTAAACCATATATCCTATACTAAATCAGATAGTGATACTAAATTTAGTGTATGAGTATATTATTAGAAGGAGGGATGACCCATAAAATTTTAAGGTCTTTGACTTTGACCTCAATTTCTGGAGCATATACGCAATTACGCATCAGCTATGTATACACGATTTAGTGTGTGCTGACATCTTGGAATAGATGAGTATCTCGTACCAATTAAAGTTCATTGTTTTGGTGACCATGACGTTTGACCTCAATCATAGAATACATTTGTCGACATCATATCCCTAATACCAAATCAGCTAGGGTTACCACACTTCATGTGTGAGCACATCTTTGGATAGTGGAATTCAATGTACCCTTTTAAGGTCACTCTGTTATTGTCCTTAACATCTGATCTCATTTATAAATAAGTGTCCGGGGAAAATGTCCTATACCACAATCATCAACATGTCTAGAGCATATTCCGTATGGCATATCAGCAACTGATAGCACAGTGGCACTACATATTTTTGTAACCTTTGCAATGAGCTTTGACCTCAATTATACAAAACAAAACTGTTCAAAACGTATTTTTTTGTAAATATATAACTTCACAGTGACCTGACAATGATATGTCACACTCAACCATCCCAAAATGTGCTCACACACCCAGTTTGGTGGGATACGTACACGATTTAGCTGATATAGTACAAGATCAGCTAAATCGTGTACGTATCCCACCAAACTGGGTGTGTGAGCACATTTTGGGATGGTTGAGTGTGACATATCATTGTCAGATCACCGTAAAGTTATCTATTTACAGATCTGCATACAAAATATAATCCAATGCTTTGGGAAACTGTCACTTACAATCACACACATTTTAGCTGTTGAGTGTTCGTTATAATATTTCAGAGCTGAGTTTAAGCTTTCCTGAGAAAAATAACATAGCTTCTATTCATCAAGTGTTCTGCTTCGAGAAAAAAGAAATTTAGACATTGAAAGGTATCGGACATCATATTTTGTGATATAAATATCGTTAACAGACAAGGGATAAACAAGAGATAAAGAGGCTTAGGTGTTGCAATGAAAAGTGGCTTATAGCGAAAGATAAATGTAAGCGCTAAATAAGCATCTATATAATTATGATAAACCTTTAAAACTTTAAAACAATCATTAGTAATAGGACCTCCTTCTTACTTTAAGCTTGTTCTTCTTAAGCATTAATCAGAATTACATAGTGGAAGGAAGATTCTCATCCTCTTCTTCATAATTATACAGTAAAACCTCTCTATTACGACCAATAAATTTTGTTAATTATTTGGCATTTTGTAACAGGTGATTGCTTAAAGGAAGGTGACAGTTAAACAGAAAGCTCCTTTAGGAGCTTTCTGTTTTACTGTCACTTTCCTTTAAGCTGTAACCTGTCCTTGAAACAATCAATTAGGCTAAATTTGAGTGTCCGTAATAGAGAGGTTTTACTGTACAAATTGAACGTATAGTAATGATAAAATGGCATATCTACTTACCGTTAGGACACACAGGGCAGCACTTTGTGGGGTCATGCACGGAGTCTACACATGGTGTAATAAAGCAATCGGCGATCGCACAAGCTGGCCTGCCTGATCCTGAACAGTAACAATGCTCACAGGGATTTGGTTGGAACGATTCACCGGTATGGTACGTGTGCCCGTTGTATGTACATCCCGTTACAGCAATAATTGGTGGTTTAGTTGCAGCAAAGGTCACGCACACGCATACCGCAGCAAACACAAACAGTTTAGCAAAACCCATGACTGTAAACTCTCCAAGATTTCAAGTTTCTAACGTTAGCAGCTGTATAACAGGATATATTATATGACTTTGTGGATTATGTCATTGTCTAGTAGCTAAGGCGATAAGGCTAACATGTACAGTGGAGAATGTGTGAAATATAGAAAGTTAAAATTTCTTGACAATATTGACGATTCATAACTCATTCACACCTGAAACTTTTAATGGGCAATTCCAATTTCAAAACAAGTCTAGTCCTTTTTTGACCATATAGGGTTGATTTTAGCAATATATTTCAAAATGGCAAACAGTGTATACCCTAATCAGAGGGCTCCTTAAAGAGTCCTCTGGTTAGGGTCTACACTGTTTGCATAGAACAGGTAAACGCGTCTTACGTTGTAAGGCACTTCTTAGGAGTAATGGATAAGTGCATGATAGATATAAAAAGAAATTGAAACAGTTATTGTATTAGACATATTCTACTAAAGGACGAAGTCTAATGTTCTAAAGGCTGACACGATGGACTTTAAGAATAAGGCTAGGTCAAACCGTTATCATAATATACAAATGTATTAGTACAATGAACCTACAATAGTGAAGATTAATATGTTTATGTAGAATAACCAGCTGCTACAATGTACACCGAACTGAGGTTAACTCTTAGGGAGCTAGCGGCGAAATCTTGATATCCATTGCAAACAGTATACATCTATATGATACGCCACGTCACGCGGCGTTTCATCTGGATCAAAACTGTTTGTCACTTTTTCCATAACATGAAACTTAAATACTTTTAGACAATTCTACTTTTCAAATACATGTAGTAGCAAACGACAGTATTGCTTAGCGTTCAGCGAGTTTAATTCGTTGTTGAATTCAAGTTAACCCTTTTATGATCAAATTATTCCGGAGATTTTTACCAATTCACCGCTTCATTGTCGTCCGCTTCGGTATTGTTGTCTGCAAGACACGTTTCAAAATTATATTTCAGGTTGTATGACTTAATAAATATCGATAAGAGTATCGAACAATTCGGCATCTGATCAGGGCACAAACTTTTTACAAACTCGCTTTCAGGCGTCATTGAGAGTGAAAGGGTTTAACGTTAAACAAGCTATTGAGGAAGAGTTGAAAACTATATATGGATAACAATTAGACACTGAGAAACCCCGGCGTCTTATCTTGATCCAGACTTTCTGGCCGTCTGACAAGGTCTCCTATCGAAAAGGATAGGCAGACTAAGCCAATGATAAGGAAACATGTAGACATAAATATTGCTGAAGAAAGCAGCTTTTCATTATCAAAATTTAACCCCTTCATTGCCTTAAGCCGATAAGCCGAATAAAAAAGATATTTGCAAACAGTTTCGATCCTGATCAGACGCCGCGGTTAACGCCGTCTGACCAGGGTCTAAATTGTTTGACACTCATATCAATACTGATGTTTTTCTCAATACCTAAAGTTTACCCGATATACCTTTTTTACTTGCCGTTGTTTTGGGAGTACAGCGCTCCCTCTCTACAACGACATCAAACGGGAGACAACAATTATGTGCGTTGTTCGGAGGGAGTCGTTATAGGGAGGGAACTTGGCTTACAATTGCAAACAGCTTGAGTCCAGATCAGACGCCGCGTTATCGCGGCGTCTTATCTGGATTTAAGCTGTTTGTCACTCGTCATTATGGTTTTTTTCTGTCAAAATGTCCAATATGTGACATTAAGAAAAACAGGAGACAACAACTTTCAAGCAGACGATATTTCAGGCGTGGAAAGGTTGGACATAATTGTCTTCCTTGGGGGAACAGTGGCAAGCGTCGTTGTAAAGAGGTTATCGTTGTTCGGAGGGCCGTTGAAGGGAGGGAACACTGTAATTGCCATATGGGATGTTTTTGTTTATTTGACACAGATTATCCCCTCTGCAAAACCTAAACCTAAAATTAATGCCAAACATTTGGTCCGTATTATAACAAATCCAGACATACTACATTACCAACAGTGTAGACCAAGACCTGCCATGGCTTCTTTTCTTATCTGACATGTTCGTTAGTGTACAACGTGATAAGCCGTGGATATTTGAGCAGATATTTGTGCTTGGTCTACAAATGATTTCATTGCAATAGATTTGGTTTTATAATGACATGACTCTTGTTTTTCACTCCAAATAATACGTTAAAACTCTCTATTACGACCAATACATTATTTTAATTGTTAGGTGTTTAAAGCAGGTGACTGATTAAAGGAAGAGGAAAGTTTAACAGAAAGCTTCTTTAGAAGGGTTCTGTTTTAATTTCATCTTGCTTGTTTTAAGCTATCACCTGTCTCTTTTACAATCAACTAGCTTTCTTTTTAGTGGTCGTAATCTAGAAGTTTTACTATATTGCTTAGTTTTGTGTTTTAAACGGGTCGAAATACACTGCGTTATAAATGACAACGAGAGGACAACATTCGTAGTTTTATTTCTAAAGATCAATGCAGAAATTTGAAATGACATTATCGGTGCTTGAGAGTCTCGAGCTCATTCCTAGTGCAAATCAACGGGAACTCTTATGGCACATAGTGCCACATTCGCCTGCAAACCAAACGTGTTTTGAGGACAGGAACATATGGTATTTGCATCGGGTTTGTATATCTCATTTTCTTTGATAACATGCCCATCAGTATGTTTGCAAGGTTCGACCTTAAATACCAGAATGACATACAGTAAAACCTCTATATTAAGACTACGAAGGATACTTGAATATATATAATGACAGGGGATTGCTTAAAGCAAGGCGACAGTAAAACAGAAAGCTCCTGAAGGAGCTTTCTGTTTTACTGTCACCTAGCTTTAAGCAGTCACCAATCGTAAACACTTAAGGATTAACACAAATTGATGACAGAGTAGTAATAGAGTAGTTTTACTGTATATCATATAAAGATACAATACAGTCATGATTGTGGTGTAACATCTTTGGTAAGGAGCCAATGAACACAGTTTTACATCCGACGAGCGATTAACCTACAAACGAAAGTGTCTGAAAACAGAAAAAACAATTCAATACACGTATGCTCATTGCTCAGTGCACGATGATACATAAAAGGCTGATGAATACGTTTGCTACTTAATGCTTAAGGAGTTTGAGCCGAAAAGAGCTATAACTTCTGTTATACTTGTGTACGCATTAAGCTGTCATCGGAAATCCAAATTATACAGTTACCACTCTCTACAACAACACCAAATGGGAAACGAAGGTTGCGTACGTTATTCGGAGGGAGTTAATACAGACAGAGAAAATTAAGAATTGACTTACATTTACAAAAAGCTTGAATACAGACCTGACGCCAGGTTACAAGCTGTTTGTCACTAGTCATTATATTTATTCTGTCAAAATGTCCACTAATAGGTAAATTTGAGGAAAAAAAACCCAGATTCTAACCAGACGTTATTGCAGTAGAGGAAGTACTAAACCTAGTACGAGTTCCGACACAGTCAGAGAAGGCCCTGCAGTAGAACGTTTGTTTGAGATAACAGTTCTTAATCCGTTCACTGGCGGAACACTAAAGCAGAAACATTGAAAAAGAGTTCATGTGCCTAATTGATATAAAGCTTCATAGAAGGTATCATCAAAATCAATCATCCATTATGTACAGTCCATTAAATATCAACCAATCAAGAGTCCATATCACCTCCTTGATTTGGATAGATCTCCTCCGTATTCAACCTTGATCTGCCTCTAATTGGTATAAAACTACATACCAAGTACCATCAAAATTGGTCATCAAAAACCGCCTCTACAGTGGATCGACTATCAGCAAATCAGAGGCCCGATCACCTAATTAATATATACATAATTATTCCATATTCAACCTGACCTGATATAAAGTCACGTATCAAGTATCATTGACGGCTGTCAACATAAGCCCACTAGAGCAAAATGAAGGTAGCTAGAATGTAAACAAGGCCAAATACACTGCTTTTCATAAGTAAGGGGTAATAACTCTTTACAGTGTAATTCGATTTAAGTAAATACTCAAACTTTAAAAGGATCTTATACTGGTACACATTCTGTCAACATATGACAAAATTTGGTGGAAAAATGAGGTTGCTAAAGTGAAAACATTTTGTATGATCTTTTTGATAATTCAAAGACAGGTAACTCTGAACGTAATGATTTGCTTAAACCTTAAAACTATATGTGTCTTCCGCTTATGATATTAAGCATATGCTATTAATATGAACCTGTTGTGTGAAGAACTGTTTGAGTTATCGCATCGCACGTGTAAACATGGTTAAATATAACCTTTTTGATAATTCAAGGGCAAATAACTCTGGACATGATAATTTGATTGAACCCAAACATTATAGGTGCCCTTCTCTTTTGGTACGTAGCAAATTCTGTAAATATAAACCTGATATGTGAAGAACTATTTGAGATTTCGCGTCAAATCAAAAGTACCGGACAAACAAACGGACAGAAAATGTGAATACTACATGTATAGCGTTTCTGCATTTGCAATGCAGGGCCCTATAAGTGTGTTGTTTGGAGACCAGCGGCAAACTTTATTTGTTAGAAGGGGATTGTTGTTGTGAGGGCCGTTGTAGGGGAGCACTGTAGCGACTGACTGTTAAACCGACCTTATCTTGAATGCTTTTGTCTCATCATATTTAACTCTAGCGATTAGTATACTCGTCATTTTGAAAAGATGTATAAAGAGTACACCTGTCCTATACAAACATTGAAGACCCTAAGCAGAGGATCCATTAAGCAACATATTCTTAAAATCAACCCTTAATAGTCAATATGGTCGGAACTTAACCTGTTTATGCCTAGTGTCCTAAAATGACATTATGCTGTGTGTGATCAGAATGTTCAATATAGAACAAAACGAAAATGGAAATTTAGACCAGACAACCATTTATAAATACGAAAGAAGACTCAAGCAGGAAACGCAACACAAACAATACACCCATCTCTAAAGCAGAACACACACACAGCCATACCATAACAAACACACACACACACAACCACACACACGCAACACCATTCCCTCATCTACACACCAAACAGAAAACAACACGCAAGACAAACATAAAGATAAGTGAACATAGGAGCCCGCCTTGGTACGGTCAGTAGCAATCAATATGCCTGGGGTTTGCAATTAACTCTTGTAATGTGTTTCCTGAAATATGTCATTTTAGATAAACAAGGATGATCTTAAGACACTACATTGTTTTGCCATACAGCAAAATGTTTTTTGATAAATATAATAAAACCTTTCTATTATAATAATGTTAAATATTGGGAATTTAAAACAGGTGATATCTTAAGGCAATGTTACAGTAAAACAGATAGCTCCTTCAGAAGTTTTCTGTTTACTGTCACTTTGCTTCAAGCTGCCATCTGTCTTGTATACAATCAAATAGCATTGGTTGTTGTGGTCGTTATAAAGATGTTTTACTATTATCTAGTTTCTACTGCTTCAACGGTGTAAGACAACGACTGTGAATTGTAATGTACATACATTGACCTCGAAGGTTGATATATATTGGAAACCAGATCAGACGCCGCACTGCCGTCAGTTTCGTTTAGAAGAAAAGAATATTATATTTGCCACTGTAGTTCTGACTTACCGTTAGGACACTGAAGACAGCATTTGGTGGGGTCATGTACGGGGTCGGCACAAGGCGTGAAGGAGCAACCGGCTATCGCACAAAATGCACGTCCTGACGATGAGCACTGACAATGTTCACATGGAGATGGTTGGAAAGACTGGCCAGCATGGTACGTTGTTCCATTACGCGTACAATCCGCAGAAGAACGGACGGCGAAGACCACGCACATCCCAGCAACAATCAGCAACTTCACATTTAACATGACTGGCTATTTGTATGTTACAAGTGCTACTAAGATATTCAAATGCGAGTAAAGGTCTTTACATCTATGTCAGGCAATATCTGATAGGGCCATAGACGTGTCATCACCACGATAAAAAGTCTCAATCCTCAAGCCTAACTTTTAACATGCTTTATACTGGTTTTATATTCGGACTATTCCACTTTTGAAAATTAAAAAGATTATACTGATGTAATAGCTATTTTAAAGAAATAATTTGTGACGATTAGAGTAAACCAAACAATGCAAAGCTTGATCAGAGTGTTATTCACGGAGCTCTCCCATCAGGGTCTATCCTGTTTGCAAACTATGCATGAATTGTTTTTTGCTAAGAAAGGGTTAAAGTCTGGAGGTTGTCAGAAAGTAAGTCACATTGCGTCTGTGCTTGTTGAAGTTGTCACGAATAGTGACAGAACAGAATCTAAATAACGGTTAGTGAGCCATAACACATTCATAGGAGACAAATGTCGATTGAGTGTCCGGAAAGCGCACTGGTTAGTGATTCTGCTTATCACCAATGCGGTCCTAAGTTCAGTCCCGGGTCGGTTTCAATATGTGAGTACATTGATCGTCCGCCCGGAAACGTGAGGTTTTTTCAGGTACTCCACTTTCCTTAAACATAAATAACCTTATACGCCTTCATTCCAGATATCGAAAGTGTTTTGTTGTAGTTGTTAAAGAGACTGAACACTAACTGGTGTATTTGCCAAAATAACAAATTCTCAGATAACAACAAATGTGCAGCAGTATCGTGCATCTTGAAATTTAGAATCTGATCAGTCTAAAAACAACCTCAAGAAAAGTCCCCAAATCTTGGGATTTTATATATTTTTCATCGCTTTGTGTACTCCATCGACTAGACGTAGTACATCCATTTCGTATCGTTTGCGCACGCGAAGGCATAAACAGGAAATATTAACAGCTTCTCCCTCGCTTTACACTACATAGGGTTAAATCGATTGCCGGTAAATGAATAGCACGCTGGACAAGTGGTAAAACGTCTGACTCAGTTTTTTATTTTATTTTTTTCAAATATGCAGGGTTCCGGGTTCAAATCCCTCCCGAACTTTGTTTTTCTTTGAAATGCATTTTTTAACATAATATCTTATTGACAGTATCTTTTAAACACGTAAAAAGCTATATAAGAGATGTTATTGAAGCTGTTTTTTCTTACTTCCGTTCCAAGCCATGCTCTTTTAATTTAATTTGACATTGTAAGTTTATATTCTAACATTCCCTACAATCTAGATCTTCAGGATCCGGAATTGGTAACAAACCGTTTCTCGAAGAATAACATTTTAGAAGTTCTAAGAACAAATATTGGAAACAATAATTTCCATTTAATGGATCGTATTTTAACAAAGCAAAACGGGATGCCAGGGGTACGAAACATATGCAACGTTAGTGTTAGAATGTTTGAAAGAAATCATGTGCGAAAAAATTATAATTTAAAACGACGAACAGTTTGGACAATTTATAATCAATAATGGGAAATTATAAAGACGACTGTTTTGGTGGGTTTTGTTTTCAAATTGGCCTTTTTCACATAAAGATCTAAACTACTGATACATCAATATATTAAAGTTACCCCTTCAACAAGCTCAGATCATCTACCTTTCCTTGACGTAGTAGTACTAAACTAAAACAAGGGATAGCAATTGCAAGGATGAATTTCATAAAATCACAGGCTTACAACAATAAATACAAGTGCTGCCATCCAAAGCACACTAAAATAAATAGTTTATGACACTGGCTCGAAGGTTATGTGCAATTATCTCAAATGAAACTTTAGTATCTTAACATTTGGGCGAATTATCTCAAACAAATGAAAGAAAAAAAAGTACCCAATAAAGGTTAGACATACGGGAATTAAGAAAGCATTAACAAATCCCAGGTCACAGTTTCCAACAGTCCGGGACAATAAATCAACTAATATTACACCCTTTGTCCTTGGTTCTCATACATCAGAACCTTCCCATATTTCCAGAAGTCTCCCAAAAATTCTTCATTTAGTGCGTGCGATCTGCTGAATTCATCGCATAAACCGGTTCCGGTTTGGTATTAGATGTGGGCAGCAACATAGCCGAAAACTGCGGAAAAAACTGGAAACTATAGTGAAACTTTAATGAAATTTATCAAAATTAAAATTCGCAGCGCTATATTTTCAACCGAAAGTTAGTTTAAATAACTGGTATTTGTTTAAACAATGAAGTTGTTTGATTTTCCTTTTAGTGTTATAAGCAGTTAGGAAACTATTTTTCTCCGTACTCCTTTTATGTATCTCCCAGTTTCCATTTAAATTGATTACCTTTATAATCGTTTTTCGCTAAGGGTTTCGGTGATACGAATGAAAAGGATATATCTACACATTCGCAAAATCACGGCGGGGTTCGGCATCATAATAAATAACAAGGTTTGTTTTTAAGATTTGGATGAGAAAATGAAAATAATTGTTTGAATGAAACGAAAGTCGTAAATTGCAAACGACAACTCTCTAATTTTAAATTTCTACTGATTAGATCCGAATTAATGAAACTAAAACATCCCGTCGGTCACAAAGTGCAACTAGCTCTGTAAGCTCTATTGTTATTATTGTAATTGATATTCCACTGATGAATACAAACGACATGCGTTGGGAATAAAAATTCGAAAATCCAGTTTGTGTCTTTAACCCTTTATTTAGTTATATGTATCTTTATGAGCCGCTCAATGACAAAACCAGTTTATTGCATTGCAACAGTGTACATACTAAGCACCGTTGTCATCCTAGGCTGTGAATCTGAGTTTGGTATTCAACTTCAAAATACCGTATACGACACAGATACATTAATTGCTTGAGATGCATGTGGGTGTCAAACAGTGTAGATTAAGACCAGCCGCCGCGTCTTTGACGCGGTGGCTGGTCTTGATCTACACTTTTTTGTAGTGTAATAAGCCAGGCTGTCTCATGGTATGGCTCATAAAAGTTATATAATGCACTGTGCATTGAACGACAACGAAAGGACAACATTCGTACATGTATCTTTATTTCTGAAGAACAATGCAGACATTAGCTCGTACAATGGCATGTTTGGTACATGATAGTCCTGCGCTAGTTCCTAATGGGAATCAATCGGGACTCTCATGGTGCATATATCCATAATTGACGTCAGACCAAATGTGTTTTGAGGACAAGAACACATGCTCATTGAATCGGGTCTGTATATCTCTCCTTCCTTGATAATATGCCCGTCTTTATGTTTGCAAGTTCGTCCTATAAGACAAAAACATCAGATCGATATATAAAATATTGTAAAAGATTCCAAGAGAATTTCATTAGGATAATAATGCATTAATTATTAGAAAGTTCTCTCCGCATATCCAATAAATTTTAATACCATGACAGTTTCGGTCCTCTGTTCGATACAGCCAGAGAGATATAGTTAAAAGACCTCGGTAAGGATTAGTCCGGAAGCGTATAAGAGTGACAAATAACACATCAGCAAGTTTAATTGAGAAAAAGGACCATCAATAGAGACGGAATTGTTTGATAATTTGCCTAGCGATAGTGTAGAAATTATTTGCTTACACCGCAAAATTGCGGAACCATGCGAAAATCGAAAAGTGGATTTAGAAGACTTCTGCCAAATGACAAAGACCAGGCGACCGTGTTACTCGCTAGGGACGATTATGAAAAGAGTTTTGGAAATGTTGATTGATAACAAGACATATGGGAAGCCCCCAAGTGACCCCACTGGCAACTATAAGAAAAGGGTGAAACCTGAGTAGAAATGTTTAAAAGAACACTATGATGTATTATATCCAACAGCAGACGATGTGCGTAAGACATACTACACGCCCAACATTAACTAGTCAATACACCTCTCGCCCTATAGTGGACTGGTAACCAGTCCAGAAGTAAACCGCCATATGACGGCATTCTCCCGCGTAGAGGTCACAGTATGAGGAAGGTTCTCCAACAGAGGACCGAAAAGATGAATTTTGTATTCGAATTAAACTTACATATAAATAAGATGCCTCACTTCCTTAAACATTTATTATTTTCCCGTTAAAACTTGTTAACCCTTCCATTATCATAGTATCATAGACAATACATTTATACTTACAAACTCAGGCATATAGAACATTTCAACGCCAAATAAAACCTTCTATTTTTTTACCCTTTACGCGTAAAACATTGCCTACTAAATGTTTCGTCAAAAATCAATGTTGGGAAGTTTTGACTCAGGAAATATAAATAAGAGCGCCATACTGTCATGGACCTGATTAGTCGCCACATGACACGGTGGCTGATTCGGAGCCAATCTGTTTGCATTGTAAACTAGCAGTGTAATCATATAAAGGTGAAAAGGTGAAGATAGCTAAATACGGAATAAAAGAGGGGTAAATGTCGTTTTTTAAATGTTCGTCCTGCGTTTGGCAATCATCGTTTTCTATGTATGCTGTATTAAATGGTCGCAGACCACGTGTTATCTGTACGAGTTTGTGCAAAAACAATTATATCCACTGCAAGCTGTTAATAGCCCGATCACACACTGGATAACCAGGGTCAGATGTTATAAAGCTTTTGCGTTGAGTCCAACGTCGTTCTCAAGCATTTGAGTTTAGTTTCGTTTAAAGTGAATAACTTCTCCACTGTAGTTCTGACTTACCATTGGGACATTGAGGACAACACTGTGTGGGGTCGTGTACCGGATCGGCACAAAGAGTGAATGCGCAATCGGCTATGGCACAAAAGGCTCGTCCTGACGATGAACAATGGCAATGTTCACAGGGAGATGGTTGGAAAGACTGGCCAGCATGGTACGTGTGTCCTTTGTGCGTACAATCCGCGTAAGAATGGGCCGCGAAGGCCATGAATATCCCAGCAACAATTAATATCTTAACATTCAACATCACTGACTTTGTGAGTGTTTCCATTACTTCTAAGGTATTCCAATGTGGGTAATGTTCTTTAAATCTATGTCAGGCAATATATGTTGTCTCGATGAAGATAAGACCCCAGAGGTGTTATCACAACACTTAAACGTTCCAAGACTCAAGCTTAAAATTTAACCAGTCTTATGCTGATTTTGTATATGGACTATTCCGCTTTTTAAAATTGACAAGACTATGTTGATGTTTGGATTGTTTTAACCCCCCCCCCACTGCCTTACCATGAGTACAAAATTTATTTTTAACAGTAAAGATCCTGATCAGACGCCGTGGAGCGCGGTGTTTAATCAGGTCTAAACTGATATTCCTTTCAATATATCTTAAGTCAAACTATATGTACTTAAATTCCAACTTTGAGAGATAAAAGCAGACGACAATTGTTAAAAACATGACGTCATGACAATGATGGGGTTAAACATATCTTTGGACAAAAAAATTCAAAACAGTGCCAAATACTGATCAGAGGATTCTTTCAGGAGCCCTTCGATCTTAATATAAAATGTTTACAAAATATGCATGTACATGTATTGGTTTCAATAAAGAAAGGGTTAAACACTAGTCAGAAAATAAGTCATATTTTCGTCTGTGCTGGTTGAAGATGTCAGGAATAGAGGCAGAAAAGAATCTAGATCAAACTTTGTTAACCATTTCACCACCATAGGTGCCCGAAAATTGCACTGGTTAGTGATTTTTCTTCTCACCAATGCGGTCTTGTGTTCAAAACAGAGTCGGGGCAATATATGAGTACATTGGTCGCCCGCCCGGACAGGCGAGTTTTCCTTGGGCACTCCAATTTCCTCGCACAGAAATTAACATATATGCCACCAATCGAAAAATCAAAAGTGTGTTGTTTTATTAGTTAAAACTTGTTTTATAATCGATTTAAATATGAAAAATAAGTTTGATCTAGAGTCGACTTTGCCAACAGCTTTGATCCAGATAAGCGTCGACGTTTGACGGTTATTACTATACATCTTTAGTTATTTAGTTAGCTTTGAAACAAATAGTACAGGCCACAGCATTAAAGTAGACGATAATTATGGTATCCTGTAAACATGATATTGTCCCAGTAGTTTCCAAGAAGTATTTCCTTAAAGAAGTAAGTTGACGACAAAACAACGGGCGACGGCGGATATAGCTAACCTTGGCACCGCGTCAACTGAGCTGAATATTTATTTCTAAAATGGGTTTTGCATTTTTCTTCTAAAGCAATAGTAGGATTATTCTACAACTAGTTGTCCATTTACGCTATCATATTAAAGTGACTGATACTTCCTCGTTCTTTCCAAACACCTTTTGGATGTGACCGTCAAGAGGTAGAAAATCGACAATTCAGGGCTGCCATAAGTTGATCTTAAGAAATCCTAAGATTTCCAAATTTTCTATTTTTTCAAGCTCAATTACTTTAAACAGGTTTAAAGCGCATTCTGTTTTATTTTCAGTCTGCTTTAAGCTACCATCTGCTAGGATAAAAATCCGATGATTTCGGAAACATCCGAAGAAATGGCAGCCCTGACAATTGTTTACAAAGACAATAAAACAAAATGAAGATGCCCAGACACTTGCAGCTGAAATGGAGGCTGTTCTGTCTGTTTTGTTTTGGTGAAAAACCAAAACACTTTAAACATAAGCTAAACATTGATTAAGTCACCAGATTAGTTTATCGAGAAGGCAAATTATATTATGTGTTAAAATGCATTGGCATGACAGATTTCTTTTTCTCACATAACTATCCCTGTTTTCTATAGCGAACAACGATGACGAATATCCTTGTCTTCAACATGTGTAAGATCACTTTGATGACGTCACTATAACGTCACTTTATAACGGCGTTTTGACGTCACCGGGGTTCCAAAAAAATGCATATTGCTTAAAAAATAGCTTAAATCGTTGGTAATGTGAGAAAAAGAATCTGTCACTCGTCGATGTTTAAGACAAGCTGATCTCAAACTCGTCTAGAATAGAAAAGTTATTAAGCTCGCCAAAGCTCGCTTAATAACATTTCAATTCTAGACTCGTTTGAGATCAGCTTGTCTTAAACATCGACTCATGACAGATCCTATATATCACTTGGTCGAAGTTCGATCCATTCTTACATAATTATAATGTAGGAGAGGGTCGTGATCTGATCAGGATCAAAACTGTTTGCCACTTGTTTTGAAATTACGTTTGTTAAACTGCCTAAAATCTAATTTTGAAACGATATTATAGACCACAATATTGAAGCAGACGACAATATGGCAGTAAAGGGGTAAATGAAAGGATTAAATATAGTCTGCTTGACCTACTTATGGTATGTCAGCGTCTGACTTGTCTCTTTTGCTTGATTGAATGTATTTTGTTATTGTTTTGTTGTTGCTGTTGTTGTTGTTGTTGTTGTTGTTGTAAACATCCGTTCCTGCCATATATTGGTTAATTTGCAGTAACAGAGAACGGGAAGTAAATAAAAAAACCGGAATGCGATGCCTTATTCCTTTTATCGAAAGAGTTACCTGGTTCTTTCGGAAAGCAGAAATTAATTCGTAATAACAGTTGTGATAAGATAAGTGTTGATCAAGACGGCGATGAATATTGTTGTTGTTTTACTGAAATTACATGTATTTATTATATACATATCGATGATTTATAGAATGGGTTGTTATCTGGTTAAAAAACTCGTTCTGCGGACTCGTTTTTTAACCAGATAACAACCCATTCTCGTGATATATTTTTTATATCAATCCAAAGAAATTGATTATCCTCTATATATTGCCGCTACCTACCGACAATTTTGTCTTCCGAATAATGCTAACCATGCACACATAAGCAGCACGACGAGAGTCAATCTTAAACTCGTCATTACTTGTACTTCTAAGTTGAATTTCGAAGAACATACCCGTTCAAGAAAGCGATATCCAACTGTAGTTTAGTATCCCGTATATCGAACGTGTTTGCAAATACAATACGGCTCGCCCTTAGCTAGGCATGGGCGTTTATCGGGCAGTAAAAAGGACTACAAGACTAGTTATACAAAGTTTAGTTTATTTCTATCTAAATAAAACCATGAGAGACTTTTAACCCAGTTGAACCCTGGTGACACATATTCGCAACCCTTACAAACAAAGTACCTGACATTGAAGCAGCTGACCCGTGCAAACAGTGTAGGACCAGATAAATAAGCGTCCTACTAGAACCCTTTGATCAGGGTATGCAATGTTTGTCATTTTGCAATATATTGTAACATCAACATTAAATAACAAAAGTAGACAAGACTTAATTTGAAACCGGGAATCTCCATCTTAGGTATAATGGGTAAATGAGTAAAACTGAACCGTAAGCTTATTTGGTGTTTCGAGTATGTTGCTAATGTAGTATTTGATCTGGAGGTCGCACGGCGCACAATGCCTTAGTTCCATGCAATCCAAACAGGTTTTGAGGGCAGGAACATACTGTCGAAGAATTGGGTCTGTATACATCTCCTTTCTTAATGATAGTGCCATCTGTATGCTTGCAGTTGGGGCCTGAAAACATACAACAAAGAAGCCATTATTTCGGGTTTTAATGAAATGAAACCCGATGCATCAAAATGTAAAAACTGGCAGATTCTAGAAACTGTTTATCGAGCCCCTCAACCCTCCCCCAAACCACAATCTACTCAGTGCATCTCGTTTCAAAATCCCTCGAAGATTAAGAAAGCAACTAGAGTTGCATCAATAATAAACCCTGGTTTATTCCATTTTGAGTGGGCTTAAAATACATGTATTGCTAAATGAGAAACAGGGCAGACCCTGAAAAGAGGGCTCCTCCTCCAAGATCCATCTGATCTTAGCCTATATTGTTTGCATAGAACAAGTGTACTCTTCACAAGTACATTGTTTGTTATGGACGCACATATGCGTCACCAGAGGTAAATTGGTTAGTATAAGCTACTCCCTGTTCCAAAAAAGAGCCCCTTAACAATGTTTTCAATGTTGTTTAAAGATGTGACCTTTGACCCCAGAGACCGTCCAACCTTGTCGCGGTTCTGGAGCTTAATTGCCAAAGGGGGTGTTTTTTGTGTATTTGACAGACAGTATCCCCTTTGCCAAGAACTGAAAGGAAGGCAGATGGTTGGCTTTTCATCGAATGAGATTAGCCACAATCGTCTTTCTGAAATCATCCCTCATCATCCCTCATCATACATCGGCGCTATATGACATATTCTGTGTCGCAGTGCCGTACCAACTCATCCAAACTCATCTATCCACCTATCAGACCCCCCCCCCCCCCCCCAACTTAGTCCTTTGCCGGTCGAGTGTGACTTGACTGAACTTTGAAATTAGTTTGAATCGAGATCAGACACCGCGTAACCCGGCATCTGAGTTCGACCCAAAGTGTTTGTTGACGCTCGTCTATAGATTTCTTTTATTCAAAAATGCATACTCGTTAATCTGAACTTGATCAAATTTTCAGACGACAATTTCAAAGCATACAATATTACAGCAGGCTAAAGGTTAGTGGTTCAAAACTCTTAAAGCTGTGAAGCTTACCATTTGGACACTGACGACAGCACTTGGTCGGGTCCCGTACGGAGTCAACGCACTGCGTGAAGAAGCAATCGGCAATAACACAAAGAGGTTTGCCTGAAGCCGTGCAATCACAATGCTCACATGGAGTTGGATTGAAAGACTGGCCAGCAGTGTAGGTTGTTCCATTGTGGGTACAATCCGCATAAGCACTGACCGCAAAGGTCACGCACAGTCCGGCAACGATGAATAGCTTCACAGATAGCATGGCTGACTATTCGTGTTGTACAAAAGTTTTTAACGTATTGGAATATGGGAGTTGTTCTCTATAATATAAAGTCGGACACTATCTATAGACTCTGTGGAGATAAGAACAACATACATGTAATTTACTTTTCCTTGTTAATAACGACTGCGATATAGAGTTTCAAATACATTGTGATTTACTTCAACACTGGCAGCATACTGTAAATACATTGTGTGAAACTCAACCAAACAGTTTTTATTGTTCATAGTTTCCCCTAGCTTTTAACCATTCCCCCATACAAGCGCTTTAAGCGCATTAAATTTATTCCTCCACTGAAAAGAAAAATGTAGTTCCAATTTTAACATATGCAATTACAAATATTTTCTATACTCTATCAGACGGTAGCTTTCAACCTTTATTAACCGTTTCAACCCTAAATTTCTCTTGTTGGTATTTATAATCCTTTTGGACTCTTCTTGTACAGGTATTTTGAACCAGTCTACTGTTGAATTTTTGGTATGACAACAAAGAGCAACGAAATTATCAAACAGTAAAGACTCTAAACAAAGTGCTCCCCTATATAGGAGCCCTCTGATCAGGGTCTACAATGTTTGCATATGTAATCAGTAATCTCTACAGAGGGTTGTATGGTTGAAAGAGGTAAATGGTCACATGTCTTGAAACTAAAAAACAGGCAGGGGGATTATGGCTTAACACTTTCAGCACCAAATAACTGTCGATTGCTGAAAACGCCGACTGCCTTACTTCTAACATTGGGTCCGTCTTCTTTATAAATACAGACATCTGCCTTATTTTCATCTTTCTATAAATGGCAACCTACCTTAAAATTATAACTAATTTCAGTTTGGCTAAAAAATAGTTTACCTTGTTGCAAAATCTCATTCTTGGCGACTCTCAAGACCTTCAGTCTTTGATTGATTTTGCAGTTAAATCAAGATATTATGGAGTGAGCTAACTACGATGAATTAAATTTTTTGTTCATGTTTTCTAACGCTTTGCCACTTGCCGCAGTGTCTTTATCTAACACTGTTTACATGTTTTGACAACAGTGCGAACGGCTTGTTCAAGAGCAGCCAAATAAAGCAGTTTTATCTTCCAAAGTCTAAACATTTCAAATTCACACATAAAAAATGAAGAAAGCTATACCAGGTAGCTTTCGTGAGAGTTCTTCGGACTTTGTCTACCAACTGATCTGACTTTTCATTGTCAGTGATCAAATACGCGGAACCAAGGGTCAAGTTTATTAGTCTTTGTCTGTTTTCATTATTGTCCTCAATAGCTCGTTCTACTACGTCATGTCTGTAATGAGAGAAATATTAAAAGAAGTGGGCTGTGTTTTGTTTGAAATTTGACGGTTTCAAATCGCTCGTGTAAATGATATTGGTATACTTTCAACATTTCCAAGTTCGATATGGTCCATACAATGTTTTAAACAATATATTAAAAATGTGTTAAATTTCATATGTCTTAAAAGAATCTTTTGCAAAATTGGACTTTTAAACTTTCGGTCAATTTCATAATAATCATACCATTCGTGTTGATTGTTACCGGTATTTCAAACCAGACCAAGAAATGTAAGTCATTGTAATTGACAGATGCCCCATACGCGTTTATTGAAACTGAAATGTATCCAGACCCTTATTACAGTGGATAATCTGTTATTCTTTCCCGTTTAAACGCAAACGTACGCAAACGCAAAACACTAAAACGTAGAAAAGAACAACTTTTGGACAATTCTGATAATTCTTGTTTATCTTGGTGGCAAACAGTTTGGAGCCTGATCAGACGCCGGGTTACCCGGCGTCTGATCTGGCTCCAAACTGTTTGCACTGCAAATAATAGTTTTAGCGTAAACGCGTTTATTGGGAAAGAATAACAGATTCTCCACTGTAAGTTGAAAAGTTAAATATACTAATACACAACATTTGAAAATGGTACGCGACACTCCACCATCCTAAGTTAGACTTGCACATCAAAATTCTATATCTCCAGCTGATTTTGTGCAGTAAGTGTGCTTCGGACTGGGTCCATGCTTATAAGGCGTTTGAGTTACTTATGAAATCGTTTTAAAACATTCGATTGGTCAGATTTGAGAACGCACTCAACTCAAACGCTTATAAGCATGGACCCTGTACTCACGCACTAAATTTTGTATCCTTACTTGACATTATATCGGACCTATGATACGGCTAATTTTTGTTAAAACTGAGGTCAAGTCTATCGTGGTGTAAAAATTTGCTCAAAGCAAGTGTTTTTCTATTATTTAAATAAACCAAATGTCAGTTTGTGTACACGAAATTTGTATCTTGAATATATTGTCATCTTGAAAAAAAGTACTCTCATATCATAGTTGGTGTCCATAGCTGTTGTGGTATATGAAGTATATTCAGGACCTTATGTCAATGTCAAAATAATCTTTTTTTTTAAACACTCTACAATCTCAAAATGTACTCACACAAACATTTCAATAAACTTGACCGGGCATATTTTCACAATATTATCTGGACGAGTTTGTTCTACACTTGAGGTCAAAGGTTTAGATAACAGTGAGCTGAAAAGGGTACGCGACATCAGCATGGCGTAAACTATGCCACATTCCGCTATCCCATGATGCACTCATTTGCCTTTTTCTAGCTGAAGCGGTATATGAAATAAGTTCCAGGCAAATTTTATTCCATCAATGAGTTCAAATGTCAAGGTCAATGTCACAGCGACCTACACTTATTACAGGGCACTCCAACGTTCCAGAATGTACTCACACAAAATTACTCATATATGAGGCTGTATTGGATTTACTCCTTTCTATATCTGAGGTCAATGTGAAGGTTAGAGTATCATCAAAATGGTACAGGATACTATGCCATTTTACGATTATACCACAGTGGATGTGGGGTAGAGAATATGCTTCGAACAACAGGTACATGATCGGACGAACTGACATGCGTACATTTAAATCACTAGCTCTGCTTTCGGGGCATAAAAGCTGAATGTATTAAGAAGTTACTTATAATTGATTATCTCCGAGGTCAATCAGCATATTGCAGGACAAATATTAAGCAGAAACGCCTGTTTATCATGCATGAACACCTGCACTGCCGCACTATTGTTTCGTAAGAGGTTGGATCCTGATATGATGTCGTGTAACGCAGCATCTGGTCAGAACTCAACAAACAATTTGACCCTTACATTTCGATTTACATGCACATGTAACTTAAGTCACAATTTAAATTTGAAAAATAAAAGCAGACTGCAATTGGTTAAAGCATATAATGTCCATAATGGCAGTAAAGTGGTCAACACCTTTACTGTCGGTACGTCATCTCTTTAGGTAACTAACGTCTGTGGGGTTTTTTTTCTCAAATTTAAATTTAACGTAAATTGATATTGAAATGGATGTCAAACAGTTTAGATGTGGCGTCTTGTCAGGATCCAAACTGATTGTCAATAACCGTGATAGTCGGGTACAGTGGAGAAAACGTTATTCGTTCCCAATAAACGCGTTTATGATAAAACTGTTATTTCCAATGCAAATCGTTTGGAGCCAGATCAGACGCCGGGTTACCCGGCGTCTGATCAGGCTCCAAACTGTTTGCCACTCAGATTAAAAACAATACTCAGATTTATTAAAAAGTTGTCATTTTATACGTTTAAGTGCTTTGCGTTTGCGTTTCGTTTGCGTTTAAACGGGAAAGAATAACGTTTTCTCCACTGTAAGGCTTTGAAGTGGGTTCAGTACTGATAACCACTAACATTTTGCGGTCGTCATGCTTTAGCAAATGGTCGAATATCATAATTTTGACATAAATAATACCAGTAATATTCACTTATTTTACAATTTTTTAATCGTATAAAATTTTAATAAATAAAAAGTAGTAATAAATTAAACAATTTCATCACTGATTTCAGCAACATGTAAATACGATCACACACTTTCATGGCAACTATTCAATGAAGACGTTCTGGTGTCTGCGAATACAGGTGAAATTGTAATATGGAAGAATTTTGCTAATTTTCCCGCTGCATCACACCTCCACTGCCTTACCCTGAAAACAGTGGTCACTTGCAAACAGTTTAGATCCTGATCAGACGACGCGTCACGCAGCATTTGATCAGATCCCAAACTGTTTAGCATCCCTATAAATGCATATGCGGTGGAAATGCATGCAGTCTTAATTACAGAAATAAAAACATATGGCAAGTATTTAAAGCAAATGACGCCAGAGTAAAGCTTCTACATGTCTTTCTCTTTCACCCGTGGCATTTCAAATGGAAAATCTCAGTTTCCAGTAAAGTATGGTCCATTTTTTACAAATACGGGTTAGGTTTTTACAATTTATTTCAAAAGGCCGAACAGTGTAGACCCTACAGGAGCCGTATCATTTAGATTTACACTGTTTACATGGACAAAAGAACTTCTCACATGTAATCCATTTGTCATTTCCTACAAAGCGTGATTTACACTCGTGCATCTCTACGTCCTGGCTCCGAGGTTATAAAGCTTTTGTCTTGAGTCTAAACTCGTTCCAAACATTTGATTGGTCAGATTTGAGCCTAGGCTCAAATCTGACCAATCAAATGCTTGGGAACTCACTCAGACTCAACTAAAACGCTTTATAACCTCAGAGCCAGATGTTTAATAAGTTAAAGTTTATTTTAGAACACGTATTGTTTCCTTATATATGCTGAAACAAATTTACCCAATGCAAACAGTTTTAAGCCTAATGAGACACAGGGTAACCAAGTGTTTGGTCCAAACTGCTTGCTAGTCAGAAAAAGATAAACCGTCAACATTGTTTAAATGTTTTTAGTTTGGTGTAAAAACTTAACATCTTTATCACTGTACAATCTACAGGCTACTTTACTCTCTTATTCAGGGTATTTTAAATTTGTATTTAACGAACGAAAACTATATTAACCCCATCCACGGCCTTACCCCAAGTACAGTAGTTATTTGAAAACAGTTTGAATCCTGATCAGACGCCGCGAAACGCGGCGTCTAATCAGGATCCAACGTTTTTGACAATCATTTCAATATTTCTATACTTCAAAATACCTAAAACTTAAATTTTAGAAATATAAGCAGACGACAACGGTTACAATTTGATGACGTCATGGCAGTGAAGGGGTAAACCTATTATAACATTATTTTTGAAACAGTTTTCTAAGTCCTTCTTCTGCTATTAGCAAACAGTGATGACATCCTCGCCATCTGTCTGACAAGGGTTGGCACATTTTATACGATCTTACTATTGCAATAGCTCAGATGTGCAAAGTGAATGGGTTTCTGAATGTTCAGCAGACAAAGATTTAGTTATGTTCGTTTCTGTTTTTCTTCTAGGATTTCTATATTACTGTGTTACTATATTTGCTATTCTAGTAGTATATAATTTGCTTTACTGAGAACTTAGTGTATTTTAGTCCTGTTTTCTACAGCAACTATATATTGTTTTAACGACCATTAAACTTATATTTATAATCTTAACTACAGGTGACAGAAAGATTGAAAGACATTTTAAAGCTCATCCGAGCACAGCTCGGTGAGCTTTATGACACTTGAATGTACGACGTCCGCCGTGCGATGTCCGTCGCTCGTCGTCAAAAAGTATAGAGTTTACACTCTAGAGGTCACTTTTTAGTCAATCTTTCTCATCTGATCTAGCTCCAAAATGTAAAAAATCAGAATGAATGTCATTTTCTATATTTCAGCGCATCGCCTTTCATTTCGTTTTGTTTAAACGGGAAAAATAATGTTTTCTATTGTATGATTCATTGTATATAATTTTTTTCTGTTTTTAATGATTTTTGGGTACTCCCAATGTTTTTTCTACTATTCTATATTCTATGCTATTTCCACAACATTTTCTCCCCTGGAACACTAAAACAATGTGTTATACATTTGATGTAAAACATATCACAGTAATAGCTCTCGTAATGGAATACTGTACTTCAGCTAAATCCGATCTTAAACGTTTTCATATTCATTGTTGGAACGTCAAATTTGCCTCGGTCGATCTGGTCCTTTCCCTGCCTGGTACCCGTTATTGTTGTTTCGCGTAGACTTTTAACCTGTATGGAGGTCAGATCAGACATCCACAACTCCTGGAAAAATGAATTGACATGGCATTCCAACACAATAATATACAGTCGAACTTCGATATCTCGAACTCGTTTAACTCGAACTATCAGATATTTCGTAACATGAATTGCCTTATTTCAAGTTCAGTTTATGTAACATACCCTTGTTTCAAAGTTAAAACGCGGCTCAGCCGTGTTTAAACTTTGAAATACGGATATGTTCGACTTACTCGAGTTCGAGATATCAAAGTTTGACTGTAATACTTATCCCTTTTTTGCGCTGCGAATCAATTTGTGAAAACCGTTGCAAACATTTTCAAATCAAATTCATCAGCGGCACCTGATCTGGATCCAAAATGTTTGATACTTAGGTGCAAAGAAATATACTCCGGGTAAGTTTGTTTTTACAATGTGGTCCTGAATCCAAGGTTATAAAGCGTTTGAGCTGAGTCTGATTTTGTTCTCAGGCATTTGATTGGTCAGAGTTGAGCCTAGGCTCAAATATGATCTATCAAATGCTTGAGAATGACCTTAGAATCAACTGAAAAACTTTTTTACCTTTGACCTAGGTCAAGGTCAAGAAAACGGCTACCTGAAAATGATACGGAACATTTCACCATCCCATGTTGTATTCATAACAAATGTGATATCCCAAGTTTGTGGAGTGCATGAGTTAGCCCCAGGACAAGCTTTTTCTAGTTTTGGTTAGACTGACCTGAAAATACTGGAGACTGTGGCATCCAAAGATGTACTCATGTACCAAATTTGGCATTCCTAGCTGATGTGTTATAGGAAATATGCTATAATCAAAAGGTTCACCGACAATCGGACAATCGACATACGGACGGGCACACGCACGCCTCAATCACTACATTCTACCAAAGCTAACAATGGGGTCATATGAAACATAATAATTATATAACTTGAGCTTTAACTCCCTATCGGCAATCTCACTACCTCTGGCATGTGCAAACAGTTTTTATTCCATTTGTTCGAATCGGCATCTGAATCCGTAACGATGTTTCTTCAGTCAAAATTTATAAAAATTGCAGACGAACATTTTACAACATACGATGATATGGCGGGGTATATCTAGCATCAAGGACATGCTGAACAGCAACATATGCTCCTCGAATGCAAAGGGACTACCGATGAGCATAAATGTGGCAGTCATATTTAGTAAATTACGAAAGTACGTACCCATATGTTGTCCAAAAGCATATGTGGGTATTATAAATATGCGGAGTTTCGGGTTTTTTTCTGTAATAAACCGTAACTGCCCTTACATATTGAGACAAACCGGCCTGAGCAAACAGTGTAGATCCTATTAAGACTTCCCCTGAATGAGCAATCTGATCAAGGTTTACACTCTAGCCATTCAGTTTTTACACCGTTTGAACAAAAATACTCTGGGCTAAAAGCAATATTTTATGATAACTATACAATACATGTATTATAAATGGATGTCCATAATCTTATGATTTTACGGTACAGTGGAGAAAACGTTATTCTTTCCCAATAAACGCGTTTACGCTAAATCTATTATCTCCTGTGCAAACAGTTTGGGGCCAGATCAGACGCCGGGTGACCCGGCGTCTGATCAGGCTCCAAACTGTTTGCCGTCAAGATTAAAATCAACTTTTGGAATCGTCAAAAAGTTATCATTTTCTTAATTTTTCTGCGATGCGTTTGCGTTTCGTTTGCGTTTAAACGGGAAAGAATAACGTTTTCTCCACTATATGTAAGTTGAATGGTAAATCGTAAATTATAACTAACCTTGTTGCTACATCTCTGCTCAAACCTACAGTCCAGCCCTTTCCTATGCAGAACTAACAATGTCTGTTTCATTTTCATGTTTTCCTCTAATGGTAACATTCTTAAGTTTACAAGACTCAGATCACATGGAAAAGCATTTGCCAACATGATTTTCAATGGATTCCATACGGACACTGAGTTTGAAGAAGTAGCGGGAAGAAGGACTGTTAAAGGGTTGTTGAGGCTCTCTGAATGGTGGTCGGCCATCCATGACGGAAGACAGATGTGTTCCTACAAATAAAATGAGCAAACTAAATTATTTCCAGGGTCCAAGGTTATAAAGCGTTTGGGCTGTGTCTGAGTGTATTCTCAAGCATTTGATTGGTCAGATTTGAGCCTAGGATCAAATCTGACCAATCAAATGCTTGAGAACGACTTTTGACTCATCTGGAAAGCCTTATAACCTTTGACCCTGACAACGCATCATCTGATATTTAATGACATAGTCTATATTCGATATGCCGAACTCGTTTAAGTCGAACATGTCAATTTTTCAAAGTTAAAACGTTGCTAAGTCACGTTTTTACTTTGCAGTACGGATAAGCTCAATTTCGGCGAGTTTTAAGCTGTAAATATGTATAGTAAAAGCACGATTTTTCTTAAGCTGTTCAGGATATCGAGGTTTCGACTACAAGTTTATATTTTATCATGACGAGTTTGTCCCAAACATATTTAATAGTATGGTGAACGGTGCAGACCCTGGTTCAAAGACTCATTCAAGATCGCTTTGATATATGTCTACACTATTTTCACATGACGTACACACACAGGTAGCTGTCAATTTTTTATCAATCAATGAGACTAATCAGAAATATTCACCTTAAGAGCTGTAGGTTGCTGTTTCCTTTCAAACATGATAAAGAAGGAACTTCTGGTTGGAATATTGTCTGTAACACCCTGATCCAGGCCTCGCCAGTCATCCTGCATCAGTCGCCTGTCTAACACTGCCTCCACCCACCCTGAGTACAAGACAGTCAATGTCGTATTAAACCGTATTCCGCTGAATATTTATACAGTACTCCCTCCATATAGTGACCATCCAAACAATGATTCCCTCCTTACAACAAAGTTTTGCTCATTTTCTCAAAACACTAGAATAACTACCCTGAGTACAAAAGAGAGTCGATTTAAACCTTCTCCCACTGCATATCTTATATACAGTGCTCCATCTCTACAACAACACTAAATGCATGGAGACATATAGGGTGTGTTGTTGTTTGGAGGGAGTTGTTATAGGGAGGGACATTAGCTTACATTTGCAAACAGTTAAAATCCAGATTAGACGCCGCGTATGCGGCGTCTAATCTGGATTCAAACTGTTTGTCACTCAAAATTAAGTTTCTTCTGTCAAAATGTCATATATGTAACTTTGAGACAAAACAAGAGACAAGTTTAAGCAAAGTAGCTGACGATACTGCAGCAGTGAAAGGGTGAGGCATATCTTGTTTGGGGAAGGGCAAATTGTTGTACGGAATCGTTGTTCTCGTTCCAAGGTTAAAAAAATTTCAGTTGAGTCAAAGTCGTTCTCAAGCATTTGATTGGTCAGATTTGAGCCTAGGCTCAAATATGACCAATCAAATGCTTGAGAACACACTCAGACTCAGCTTAAACGCTTTATAACCTTGGACACAGAGGGCCGATGTAGGGAAGGGGTTCTGTACAAAGCTACATCCACGATAAACATCTGTCTCATAATTATGTAAAATATGGAAATAAGTAGGATTGACGATGAAGCGAAGAGTTTACTCGTCGAACAAATAGTATAGATGTGAATAGTACACTTTTCCTTTGAAAAAGATTGTAGATCATGATCAGGGGGGGGGGGGGGCCTGCGGAAGCCCTCTGGTCAGGGTCTGCAATTTTGTCACTCGCAATTTGTAGTACTTACAATAGTACAAAATGGATTAGCTAGACTCAATTGGAAATAAGATTTATCTATTTAAAATTTGCCGGGATGAACGATTTAAGAAAATGACATGTGTAAGTATTTAATTCTTTCGCTCTCAATGACGTTTAATAGCGCGTTTGCAAACAGTTTAGACCCTGACCAGACGCCGCATTACGCGGCGTCTGGTCAGGATCCAAACTGTTTGACACCTTTATCGATAATAATTCAGTCATACAACCTTAAATCTAACTTTGAAACGTGTCTAGGAGACAACAATACTGAAGCGGTGAAGGGGTAAACATCTCCCGAATAATTTAATCATGAAAGGGTTAAAGGACAACATTGCTAAACTGGACATAAGTTGCTATTCGTATCATTGTTAAAAAATATGTCCAATGCAAACAGTTTGAAGTCAGATCAGACACCGGCTGGTCAGGCTTCAAACTATTTGCCACTTAAGTACGTAAATTGTAAATCGTTAGAACATTTAAAAATGATTTGTAAATTATGCGTGTGGTTTAAACGGCAAAGAAATGTTCACTATAGTTACCCGAGACAAGGCTTGCCATTCCGTGGCTTGACGTTGTAAACAGTGTAAACCTGGTGTCTTTACCATCTAATGCTGCCATGGTAGTGACTGGATAGAAGTTGCCTTGTATAGTCATCTTGGCAAGAGTTTTCCTTTTATGGTACTGAAAACCAAACCTTTACAAATGTACATTCAAATCAAGTGAAGACATTGCACATTATTTACTCTAATAAAGACATAACCTGTTATCCCATAAATACGCCTTTTTACGTATTTGATTTATACCTCCACTGTGATTCCACTTTATACAGTCTTGCATATTTGCCGTAAGAAATATGTTCTATATCCTAGCAGATGGAAGTTTAAAGCAGATTGAAAGGCGCATTCTGCTTTACTTTCAACCTGCTTTAAGTGATCGCCAGGCTTCAAAACTAGAAACACGATGTTGGTTAAGTCAAATCGTTCAATGACGCACTGCCTTAACATCGAGAAGAATGGTTATTTACAAGTAGTTTGAATTCTGATCTGACACCGCAAAACGCGGCGTCTGATCAGTACCATAATTGTTTGACACTCATTCAATGTGTCATAAGTCAAACTAATTTAAATTGGTAACTTTGAGAAATAAAGCATACAGGAATTGTAAACTCGTAGCACGCTAGCGCTGAACACTTGATATTGACTTTTGAAATCAATTATGGTTCTGATTAAGACGACGCGTAACGTAGCATCTCTTCAGAGTCCAAAATGTTTGATACACTGCATCATGTTTTGAAAGGAACTTTCGAACATTAACAGACGACAATTATTGCAGACGAAAAACTTACCCAGCATGCTAAGTGTTATGCAGCCATGTCCCGGAAGTGAGTGTATCCGGGCTCAATCCTTACCTGAAACCCATTGACATCTGTACAGAAGGAGTGTTGTTCATTTCTGACGTCAGTCTCTACTCTCATAACCAGCTCCGCATTGTTCCATGTGGCACTGCTTATGTTAATCACATTATTAAGATGAACACCCATACCATAAGAACCTAAGAAAAACAAATTACACTTATACTAAAGATTATTTACAAAAATATAACTAATCGAACATGGAATGAAACAAACTAAATATTTCTATATTGAGACCTCTTAAAGAAATGGAGCTATTTCTGTAGATCTATCTCAAATACATCTGATTGTTTAATCCTTAGCATCCTAAGTGCGACTTGCCTAATCAGTAAACAGTTTGGATCTGTTGTGAAAAAACAAATATACGAGTGCTGAAAATGGAACCTGACCATACGTCGCGTTTACGAGGCGTCTGATCAATAAACAGCAACCTGTCGTTACAGTGGAGAATCTGTTATTCTTTCCCGTTTAAACGCAAACGTACGCAAACGCAAAGCGCTAAAACTTAGAAAAGAACAACTTTTGGACAATTCTGATATTTCATGTTTATCTTGGTGGCAAACAGTTTGGAGCCTGATCAGACGCCGGGTTACCCGGCGTCTGATCTGGCTCCAAACTGTTTGCACTGCAAATAATAGTTTTAGCGTAAACGCGTTTATTGGGAAAGAATAACAGATTCTCCACTGTATGTGTTTTACCCTTTCATTATCAATTTGATCGTGAGTTGTTAACCCCTTCACCGCCATATTGGCGTCTGTTTCCATAGTGTTGGCTGCAATATCGTTTCAATGTTATATTTAAGGCAGTTTATCTGAAATAATTTCAAAACAAGTGACACAACAGCTTTGATTCTGATCAAACGCCGCGTTACGTGGCGTCTGATCAGGATCAAAACTGTTTGCAACGCTTTCTTGCGTCATTGAGAGTGAGAGGGCTTATCATGTCGTAATCTTGTTTGCTTTGAAATTGTCGCCTGCAAATTTTCGTAAAATTAAGATTTATACACCTTTTAAATAAGGAAACCTAAAATCAACTGTCAAACAATTTGGATCTAGATCAGATGCCGCGTCACGCGGCGTCTGATCTGGATCAAAACTGTTTGCATAAAACGGCGAAGACTTGATCGGCATGCAATTAATTTACTAGTGTGACCACTGACTACATGTTTAAACGTTTGATAAAGCTAATAAATGT
Organism: Gari tellinella; assembly: GCA_922989275.2. Taxonomy (NCBI): domain Eukaryota; kingdom Metazoa; phylum Mollusca; class Bivalvia; order Cardiida; family Psammobiidae; genus Gari; species Gari tellinella. Next base: position 107,898,169 of record OV277857.1, read on the forward strand.
CTGACTATTTACTACTTGTTCCACTTACCCCGTACGTCGTAAATAGTCGCAGTATGAACAATACCAGGATAGATGGCCTTGACCTCAGTGAAAAGTATTCCCCGAACAACAATAATCACCGGATCACTCTTGTTGAGCTCCTGAAATAATAGTAATTAAAACAGAGGGCTACATTAAAACTCCCGCTACTACTCAAAGTTTGCTTGAGCAACGAAGGTAATATCTCCATGATTGACCACATAACTTCTCATCACATAACTTCCAACATTTTTGTTCGATTTATTTCAAAATTTAAGATGGTTTACTTCACAGATGCTGATAATTGTTACACTTATTTAGATCCTGTAGGCGAAACCCGAGGAAATGATCAAAATGTGAATTTTTGAGAATTCACCAAACACTTCAAATCCATTGAATTCTACATTGTAATAATCTTAGAGATGTTATTCGTTGATAAAAACAATGTTTTCCTTTTCAATGTTCAATTGTACCCATTAGAGCATCTCTAAGATCATTAAAATGTAGAATTCGATGGATTTTAAACTTTTTGTGAAACCTAAAAAAGTCACATTCTGATAATTTCCTCGGTATGAAATCAGACTATAATACATATAAAGTATTATGATTATGCAATCGTTGAAATGTAATAAAGGAGTTTGCTTACAAAAACTAAATGCATTCCTACCTTGGCCGGTCCGTCTGGTATAAATGTATATGCTCCACTCTTATCCTTAAATGGATGACTGCGTTTGCCAGTTGTGTAGACAACAAAGTGAACGTCTGCTTTTTGGTGCGTTTCCTCGCCATTGTAATGAAGAGACTAAAATATTGACAAACTATAGAAATATGTTTGTAAACCACAGGTACCCCCGCAGAATGCTTACCAATAAATACATACACTTTATTAGTCCATAAATAAACTAAATGCAAACTTGGTAACAGGGGTCAAGGTCAAATGTCGATGTCATTCAACTCTGTCATACTATGCTGTATTCCTTGATATAAGTACGTGAATTATGCCACCCTAGCTACAGTCCATAAAACAGTTGACATAAACGTAAAAATTTAACCACGATCACAGAGGTCAATGCCAAAGATCAATATCATCAAACTGTGTTGCAAACATGTTTTTCTCACTGAGGTGCATAAGCATGTGGTATTATGTGACCCTAGAGCTCTTATACTACAAACTAAACATTGATTCGCACGGACGTCCGTAAATACGGATGTTAGTACAGGGGTAACACTTCGAAGTGTGGCAAAACGAAAAATAACTAATGATAAGCCAGCTGAAAATAAATGTTGCTCCATTGTAATCGATTGAACACGCATACCGAAACGAAAAAGAAAGTGTGCACTTGGTAAGAGGGGATTCTTATAATTATAAAAGTAAAGTATAGGCAAGGTTTGTATATAAAAAAATGAAATGTATTTTCTGCACACTATGTGTTACTTTCAATTGGAACTTTTTAAGAATTGTTTTAAAGTGAATATTGTTGGGCTGAAAGGATAAAAGTGAAAAATAATCTCAAGAAAGAAAACCGGTGTAGCATGAAGAAAGTTAAAGACTATTCAGCCATTTCAAAGCTTTACCCCGCGCACAACAGTTTGTTTTAAAAACAAAGTGGATCCTGATCAGCCGCCGAGTAACTGTTGGACACTCAATACAATATTACTAGTATTTTGGTCAATTTACCTAAAATTTATATTTAAAAAATGAAAACGGATGAAAATTATTTAAAAGATATGACGTCATTGCAGATGAAGGGGATGCACAACTATGTAGTTCAAGCGACTTATCCAAACTTTTTTTTTAAAGTGGTTACGACTTAATTATTTCCAAATAAACGCATTTACGCTAAAGTATTAGTTCTCTAGCAAACGGTAACTCAGCGTCTGATCAGGCTACAAACAGTTCGCCACGCAAAAACGCTGTCCGAATTGTCAACAAGTTGCCATTTTCTACATTGTATTGCAATGCTTATACATTTCGTTTGCGTTTAACACATTCATCCATGAAGCTTCTAACTTGGACCATACCAACCAATAAAGTCTAATCCATTATGATGTATTTAGGATTGATTTTTACAATAGATTTAAAAAATACGAACAGTGCAGACCCTGATCAGAGGGCTCCTTAAGGAGCCCTCTGATTAGGGTATACACTGTTTGCATCGGCTATGTGTACTCTTCACAGGTATACTGTTTGTAAATGACGAGTAAATTCGTCGCTGGGGTTTAATGTGTTTAACGGGAAAAACAAACGTCTTATCCACTGTACCTTGGTGATAGTATATAACGTACCTTTAACATGCCGTCACATGGGCTGAAATACGCGGTCAAATATTCGTTAGAAAATATCAGGTTGATGCGTCTTTCATGAACAATTTTGAATGGTGGACTTTTAACTGTTTGTCTGAAATTAAAAGAAAGTACAAATGCCTGTTAGCAAAATGTTAAATGTGTTTACAGTGGGAAAGACGTTATTCATTCCCGATTTTTATGCTTAAAGGCACTATGTTTATGTATACAGATTAGAGCCTTATCAACAGTCTTCTAAACGAGATTTACTTCAGTTTATTGCATTTTATTCGCGTTTTGATTTCGTTTAAACAGTTAAGAATAACGTCACCAGCACTGGATTACAAACAAGAAAAAAGAACAAGGACAAACAAAACAAAACGAACAAAAACAAAACCACCAAGTCCTTACGTGTTAACATAGCTGAAAATTGACCCATTTGTGCCCACGATCCTCAAAACGGGACATATGCAAATAGTGAGCCTCTGATCAGAATGTGCCGTTTGCTGATAGGAATTTCAATATGAAACAAAACGAAAATGAAAATTAAGACCTGGCACCCTTTAGATAAAAAATGGAATAATCCAATATATAAGCATGGAAGAATCCACAGGGTTAAACATAGTAATGTGATCGCCATTTTGGGGGCTGTCTTTTGTATGTTTATTCGTGTTTATTTTATATCTTATTGTAGTTATTTTGTCTTTTCTCGCTTTGTAGGTACATTTGTGTCATTTCATGTGAAGGCTTTTGAACGCACTACCCCTGTGTGAAAAGAGCGCTATATAAATCTGGTATAATAATGAAATAATAATAATAAAATATGTGTGTATATGCTACAAAGCAGGCGATAGTATGTTGATACAAATTTCGATCAACCCATTTGGATCCAGTGTATTCTTCCAAGCTGATATATTGGGTTAGCCCATTTTTATCTAAAGGGTGCTTGGTTCACTTGTTCTTTTCTCTCTTTTTTATATTGAAATTCCTACCAGAAGTGTAGTGATCAGATGCCGCATTATGCGGCGTCTAATTAAAATCTGCCCTGTTTGCCTATGTCCTGCATAATGGACCGTAAGCATACATGGGTTAACCCTTTACCTTATAGAAGCGCCTTTTAGCGCATTCCGTTTAATCCTCCGCGGAAGAAATTTTTTCAAATCTATACCGCCATGAATATGTATCAGAAGGAATATTTTCTTAATTCTAACAGGTGGTACCTTAAAGCAGGCTGAAAGTAAAGCCGAATGCGCCTTAGGGCGCATTCGGCTTTACTTTCAACCTGCTTTAAGTAGTAACATTTTTCAAAACTAGAAACAGGTTATGGGGTAAATTCAGCCATTGTCTGAGAAAATGTAAACTTCTTATTAACTCAAGTTTTTGGGTATTGAAGACATGAAATGTTTATTCATTTTTCAGCTCATATTTTCTGTTCATATGATAGATGTGCTCAGACAAGTGTTGTCATTCAATGATAGTAATTAACTTTTGAGTTATTGTTTACAATCTTATTAAAACCCTCAGTATTGGAAGTCTATTAGGATACAGGTTTAACCCCCCAGTGGTTGTTAATGGTTAATTAATTTATAATTGATTATTGATTGCTACTGACCGTACCAAGGCGGGCTCCTATGTTCACTTAGCTTTATGTTTGTCTTGCGTGTTGTTTTCTATTAAGTGTGTAGATGAAGGAATGGTATTGCGTGAGTGTGTGTGTGTTTGTTATGGTATGGCTGTGTGTGTGTTCTGCTTTAGAGATGGGTGTATTGTTTGTGTTGCGTTTCCTGCTTGAGTCTTCTTTCGTATTTATTTGAATGCTTTGGTCAAGGCACGTTACTGTTGCAAACGGACACTAACAGTAATAAGCATTTAATATACAGTGATGAAAACATTATTAACCATCAAAATCATTTAATATATTCCAATGACATAAAACTGCCATATTCACATTTTTGGTCACTTAATTTGTATTAACTTAATCACCCCTGCATCTTCAAATTGACAATCCAGTTTTGAATTAGATATTATCCTTTGTTTACTATAATATTAAGGGTCTATTTTAACAATACATTGCAAAATGACAAACGGTGCAGACCCTGTTTAATCAGGGGGAAGAGATCTTAATTATGTTTGAAACAATATTCACACGTTTCATGAAATCATTTACAAAATAGGGTTTAGGCCTAATCCGGTTTTCAGACAGTATTGTTCAATGTTTTTAAAAATATTGTTCTCTCAGTATTCTGACTATTAGTAAACTCCTGGTTTTTTCTTTCCTCCCCATACCTCTGTAGTTCAGTTTGAAACCATCATCGGTGCTCTAAAGAACTTTGATTAATTACAGGTTTACTCTGCTTGATTTTTGGTCGAATCAGAGGCTTTCCTACCTAATTTACACAACAAAGTATAACAAATTATCCAGTAACCTATTGGACACCTGAAACTTAAACCGGACCAGTTTTCATTATTTAGGGTTGTTTCAAATAATTTTCAAACTATCCATGTAGGACCCCTCTGATCTGGGTCTACACTTTTTGCACAGGACAGGTTTACTGTAAGTTAAGGACGCGTAGATATATATGTATATATATATATATTTTACAATAGGGACCGTGTTATTTTGCCCCACCCCCATTACACAGTATGTAAATGTAGCATCCTGCCTAAAACTATCATAATATCACATACACATATTAAAATGAAAATATATAAGAAATGTTATTGGCTTCCAGCTAATCAATATCAAAGTTTACCACTGATCAAGGCTTGTAATGAACCCTTCCAATACACACAATTGATACATCATGGTCCAAGGTTATAAAGCTTTTGATATGAGTCTGAAGTCATTCTCAAGCATTTGAGCAATTAAATGCTTGAGAACAAAGTCAGATTCAGCTCAAACGTTTTATAACCTTTGAACCAGGCATAACTACAGTACAACCTCTCTATTACGACCACTAAAAAGAAGGCTTACTGGTTGTATAAAAGACAGGTGACATCTTAAAGCAAAGTGATAGTAAAACAGAAAGCTCCTATAGGAGTTTTCTGTTTTACTTTCACATTGCTTTAAGCAGTCACCTGCCTTAAATACATAATTATTAACACAATCTAAGGATCGTTATAGAGAGGTTTTACTTTAGAGAAACATACATATGTTTGGATATATCAGTTGTACAGTGTTTGTTTGAAGCAGCAAACATTTATTCTGCATTTCAGATGAGCATGGTCGTCACAGGGTTCTCACTCACATGATGCCCTTTATGTCATATGGAATACCATTCTCATGTGGTCCAGATCGTAGCGTGTGCTGTCAATTTGACTTTTATAACAAACAGTGTTTCTATGGCAACAATCACGCTGAGAAGGTGAAGGTCGATGAGTTCAATGTAGCGAAACTGTAAGTTTTAAAGACTTTATAAGGTGTCGTCATAAGTCTCTAGATATATAATATGTGATCATTTTATCAAGTAGGTAATGCCATTCATTGTATGAAGGAACACGTTAGTCATTTATGTCAGAAAACAGTTTAATGCAGAATAAATAAATCTAGAAAGATCCCATTTTTGTCCTGCTTCCATCATTCAGGTATCCTAAAACTATCGAGTATAACTTTTCGCTATTACAGTGGAGAATACGTTATTCATTTCCAATAAACTCGTTTTCGTTACAAATTTTATGTACATCTAAAACAGTTTGGATCTTGATCAGATGCCGGGTAACCCAAACTGTTTGTCACTCAGATTAAAATAAACCGAGAGAAATGTCAAAAAATTGTAATTTACTGCATTTTAGTGTATTGTTTGCGTTTCGTTTACGTTCGTCTCCTCCACAGTAAGTGATAGCTTAGTGAAAGTTTTTTTGTAATACCAGTACAGTGGAGAATCTGTTATTCTTTCCCAATAAACGCGTTTACGCTAAAACTATTATTTGCAGTGCAAACAGTTTGGAGCCAGATCAGACGCCGGGTAACCCGGCGTCTGATCAGGCTCCAAACTGTTTGCCACCAAGATAAACAAGAATTATCAGAATTGTCCAAAAGTTGTTCTTTTCTACGTTTTAGTGCTTTGCGTTTGCGTACGTTTGCGTTTAAACGGGAAAGAATAACAGATTATCCACTGTAGTTATAGATTTTTTACCATATACCTTTAAAGTTCACTTAACCCCTATCCTGCGGTGATATCAGAGACAACCGCATTACTGAAGCTGTTTACTATTCGAACGCAACAAAATAAGTTCCATTGTAAACATCTAACGTCATTTTAAACTAGGATAGATATATTGATTTTGTTTTACATAAATCAAATGCAGACAGGTGTTGTTTATAGAGTATTTTAATTTACTTGAATTTGTTTTCATAAACAAAGAAGAATTGTAGACGATAATCATGATTTCCGCTAATTTAATAAAGGGAAGTCATAAAACGGTTAAAAAGCACATTTGAAAATTCGACAAATGCTTGCTGTCCGAGTTCGTAAAATTAATTCGTAGAGAAAAGGATCATAAGCACTGCCTCTTCTGCGAAAATACCTACAATTTCCGCCTCGAGAGCAATTGCATTTATGCGAAATAAACGTCTTTTTTCAATTTTTTTTTTTTTTTTTTTTACAGTTAATGGTATTTGATCAATACTCATTCATCATTCAACTTGCAGTTCTTATACTTGATAGGGGGTTTGTCATGAGCGGCCTGTAGGTCTCAGTTTAAGGTCATTCAATACTTCTCAGACAGTCACATAGTAGGAATTGCATTGTTAAAAAATACTCTTTAATATTAGTTGACTTAAGATATATCGTGATGAGTTAAACAGTGGTACCCTGATCAGAAGCCCGGTTACCCGGCGTCTGATCAGGATCCAAGGCAATGAAAGGGTTAATGCAAATTGACTGTATATTCGTTTTTATTTCCAGGAAGATTCATACCCACACCCCGAAAAACTCCCACACCGTGTCGTGTTAAAAGTTGGCCGATCTAATGCGTAAGTTGTGTTAGCTATGTTAATGAAAACCCGAGTAGATCTATGATTAAATTGCAACAATAATTATATACTCAGACCAGCCACTGCATTTCAAAAGCAATTAAACGGCTCCAATTATTGTCTTCATCTTGACTTATTTTGTGTGCAGTGTGGTATAACCCAACTCATCCATCCTGGCTTACCTGATGTCTGTTTGTGTGACGTTGAAGATATCAGCCACATTCAATTGTGCCAAGGATGAATCAGTCATATTCACAAAATACGTGTTAATACTGAGGGGCCCAATGACTACCTCAAACGACAGCTGAAATAAGATTACATAATAACAAGTAAAAGCATGAGTGCTGGTGAGTGTAATGCATATCCATATGTTACATATCTATATGATAATTGGTTTATTTTTTTAACACAAACACAACATGTAGAACGCGTACCTGGACCTTTCTTTCATATAATTTGGACACCAGAACAGAACAACTTTTACACAAGCATGTACCTCGTTATATAATATACAATCATACAATACAAACATAGTTACGTATATGGTCAGCAGATGGATCTGTTACGTATACAGGATATCTTTCAACGATTTATTGCACACGATAGCGTGCGACAAATCGTTAAGCAATATCATACGTGTCACCATCCGACCCGTTAGAATCATGTTCTAAACAAACTCTGACATTTTGTACATTTTATTAAAATAACGTTTGTGTTTATTTCTGTTGAATCGGGAACTGCATTAAGAATTGATTAGTAACAGTTTCGGCCCTATATTAAGCAGGGGCCCGTTTCATAAATAGAGGATATTGAATGAGCGTTTTTTCAGTAATGAATTTATTGAACGAGTTGGATAAAAATAATATTTTGCGAGCCTTGGCGAGCAACATATCATTTTATCCAACGAGTTCAATAAATTTATTACTGAAAAAACACGAATTTAATATCCTATTTATCAAATAAACACCAAATGACACGAAAATCCGAACGGTCTTACTTTCACTTTTGCCCTCGACTCTTAGGTAAACGATTCGTCATAGGTGTTATTCGGTTTTATTCATCCGTAGATAAAAACACTAATCATACTAGCGTAAAGAAAATCAACATCATTACGTTGTAAAAAGACTTCTCTGATACCATATTCAAATTTTAGATTAATATTCAAATTAAAGTTGTTCTAATTGACTAAAAATGATCATTTGACATTAAGAATCTAGTTTCGTTTTCAAAATAATGTCAAGACGTAACATGACGTCATTATCATTGTAACGTCTAAATTTGAAAAACAGTCTGAGTCACTGTTAATACTTAAGTCTACGTAGTATTTTGTTTAGCCTGATTTGCAGCCTGAGTTTGCGAGACTGCTAGGGATAATGTTTCTAGGACACTTCGAAATGTTTCAATACCTAGTGGTGATCAATGTTTGTCTAGATTCTCTAGATTTACTGATTTACAGTCGGCGTAGTAGTACATTATTTTGGTGATTCGAAAATTAGTATAAAATATATGCCCAGCGGGCCATACGATTTTTACGGCCCTCCATATTTTGCACGTTTATGTGATAAAACTTCTTACGACAAATGAAGTCGTAAGTCAAAACTTTAAATACATTTAATTTCTGATTTCTCTATCTAATCCTGTCTTGTGATATCTCTTTGGAATCGTCTTTTCAAGACGATCCCAAAAATATTTCACAAGACAGGATTAGATGGAGAAAAAAAGAATAATTTAGAGTTTTATAATGTGACTTACGACAACATTTGTCGTACGAAAGTTTATGAAACGGGCCCCCAGCTTACCAGAAACTCGCCGTTATCGTATTTTTCGTTGGTAACCCAGACGGGGCTGATTTGGTGTCTAAGGACATCTTGGCCGTCCGTTACAATTACTGCGCTGTTGCTTATGAGCACGTGGATTACTTCACGACGACGGTAACCAAGGGAGTTTGTCACCACCACAGTCCTTGAAACAAACATAAACACAAAGATGTATGTAGTGCAGAATGCTTTATTCTTTCCTGTTTCAACGCATACGAAATGAAAATGCAATGCACTAAAATGTATAATAAAATACAAAAATTTGAAATTTCTCACGATTTACTTTAATCTGTGTGGCAAACAGTTTTGAGCCTGATCAGACGCCGGATAATCCGGCGTCTGATCTAGCTCCAAACTGTTAGCAAAGAAAATAATAATTTAACTTTGGTTAAGCAGTCACCTGCCTTGAATAATCAATAATTAACACAATTTAGTGATTTTACTGAAGCTGCTTTTGAAATGCAGTGGCTGGTCTGAGTATATAATTATTGTTGCAATTTAATCATAGATCTACTCGGGTTTTCATTAACATAGCTAACACAACTTACGCATTAGATCGGCCAACTTTTAACACGACACGGTGTGGGAGTTTTTCGGGGTGTGGGTATGAATCTTCCTGGAAATAAAAACGAATATACAGTCAATTTGCATTAACCCTTTCATTGCCTTGGATCCTGATCAGACGCCGGGTAACCGGGCTTCTGATCAGGGTACACACTGTTTAACTCATCACGATATATCTTAAGTCAACTAATATTAAAGAGTATTTTTTAACAATGCAATTCCTACTATGTGACTGTCTGAGAAGTATTGAATGACCTTAAACTGAGACCTACAGGCCGCTCATGACAAACCCCCTATCAAGTATAAGAACTGCAAGTTGAATGATGAATGAGTATTGATCAAATACCATTTACTGTAAAAAAAAAAAAAAAAAATGAAAAAAAGACGTTTATTTCGCATAAATGCAATTGCTCTCGAGGCGGAAATTGTAGGTATCTTCGCAGAAGAGGCAGTGCTTATGATCCTTTTCTCTACGAATTAATTTTACGAACTCGGACAGCAAACATTTGTCGAATTTTTAAATGTGCTTTTTAACCGTTTTATGACTTCCCTTTATTAAATTAGCGGAAATCATGATTATCGTCTACAATTCTTCTTTGTTTATGAAAACAAATTCAAGTAAATTAAAATACTCTATAAACAACACCTGTCTGCATTTGATTTATGTAAAACAAAATCAATATATCTATCCTAGTTTAAAATGACGTTAGATGTTTACAATGGAACTTATTTTGTTGCGTTCGAATAGTAAACAGCTTCAGTAATGCGGTTGTCTCTGATCCTTTAAGGGTACACTTTGTCCATGTTAAAAAAAATTACTATGAACTAAACATACATGCATACTGATAAACTGTTCAAACATTTAGAAATAACAGCAAATTTTATGTAAATATAAAAAAAACACTGATGTTTTCGGTATTTAAGCGAAATTAACGCCAGAATATGATCGGCAAACTAACCATGAATCGCTAGCTCGATTAATGGAATTTGCTGAACATTTTATGTTGTTTATTTCGATTAAACGCCGAAAAATCAGTTCATTTTTTTAATTTTCCGAAACATGTTGACTTGAATAACGTGTATAGTAATAAGAAAGGCTGCAACCTAGACTGTATTGATCATTTATTTAAAAAAAATATATTTAAAATAGCGTCCATACATGTACTAGCTTCACGTTCACGGTGTTGGCCAGCGTCACGTTCTTTGTGTTGCCCTGGTCTGGTTTTCTGTTCATGTCTCCAAGTTTGGTTTGTATAATCCTGGCTGTAGCGGCTTGTAAAACAGCCTGTGAGTTCTTAATCGCTGCGTTTAACCTAGAACACAGAGAAAACAAAACATATTTTAACGCCAAAAGTTTGTTATGATATTGCTGATGGAAAAAGTAAAAGTAATTAGTGACAAGGGTTACTTTTAACTTTGTTGCCTAAAACATTCCATTTGTAAAAGATGTGTTTCTACAAACCATATTTCCCGCATTAAACTGTCTCATATTGTAAACTTTTTATCCATATTCATCCTTTCTTTAGCACAACATGTTTATTGGGAAAGAACAACGTTTTCCATTAAGCAGATGTTTTACCTTAAACCATAATCCTTCATAACTAGATCCGTGCTAGTTCCAGTGATAGCGTCATGGTGTTGGTGTAATGCTAAACCTCGCCTTGCTGCTTGTAACTGTCCATACAGCTTCACCATGCTCGTGTCCACTGACACTTTGGTCAAGGAAAATGTGAAAAATATCTCAGCTGACCTGTTTACAGAAGACACAATGTTATTTTTGTTTCACATGCATACAATTTATACAATCAGTAAAATCTCACCATGACGACCACTAAATTGTGTTAATTATTATGGCGTGTCAAGCAGGTGACTGTTTGAAGGCAAGATGACAGTAAAACAGAAAGCTATTTTAGGAGCTTTCTGTTTAACTATCACATTTCTTTAAGTTGTCACCTGTCTTTTATACCCCCATTTTGCTTTCTTATAAGTGGTCTTAATAGACAGTTTTACTGTATTACCAATTGAAAACGTGTGTACCTACCGTATGACTCAGTCGAAACAAGTAGCATGCTGAATTGTACTTACTTTTACATACATGTAGTTTTCTTAATGTATGGAGAAATACCCATAATACGTGAAGCCACAAAAGAAGTTGTATTTTCCGTCGATTCAAGTCCCACACATTCCATATCTTGGGTTTTCTTTCAAATTTGACAAGAGAATTCTTCTGAACCTTCTCTAACTGAGCATTTATTGGAATTACATCTGTCGTTGTCCATTTTGCTGATGAAATTCAGTGTTTTTAACGGAAATTGTCGCCAAAATACGATAGAAATATCAAAGTGTCATTTTATTCTTTAATGATGTGAAATAAAGAGGTTATTTGATAGTGTTGAGTACATTGCTGCATTCAGTAGAACTGGTGCAAAGGAGTTATAATCCATATTTGGACGAGGCATTTGCTGCTGCGACATTAGCCAGTGGAATACTGTAGAGTACCTACCATTGCTAAATATACCCATATAATTGCACAGTGTTCCCATTCCTACAACGCTCCTCCGAGCAACGATTCCCTCTTTACAGCAATGTTTGCCTCTATTCCACCAAACAAGACAGTTTGTCTCTACACTTAGACAAGTGCCGTTTACCTTTTTGTTCCTAAAAGTTACTGTGTTGGACATTTTGATAGAAGAAACATAAAGATGAGTGACAAACAGTTTGAAATCAAATCAGACGCCGCGTTACGCGGCATCTGATCTGGGTTTAAAATGTTTGCAATGGAAATATTAGTCTTAAGAGTTCCTCCCTATATCGACTCCCTCCGAACAGCACACATACTCTTTGTCTCCTATTAAGTGTGCTTGTTGAGAGGGAGAAATGTATTCCTAAGTTTGTTCTATGTCAACTGCATGCCATTTGAACATAGCTTTTACTGTCTTACACATCTTACCTGAGAAGTGCCTGAAGTTTCCTGACAATGTATTTATAGAAAGGCCTGGTTGAGTAGAACCCACTCCAGTATTGATCACCTCTGTCGGTGTATGGAAACAGATCTCCGCTCAATGTAGGTAACGCGTTGTGTAGTTTGTTTGAACTAATGGCTTTGAAATAATCATTTACTGTTCCAAACTCGATCTGGAAATAGAATTTTGCATCAAAAGGCTGGGAGGCATTTAATAGCTTGGAGTAAAGATCGAGTGTTGAAGAAGTGTCTTATGCTTGGGGTTTCTTGTTTTTGTGTGCCTTCAACGATTTGTAACACATATACATGTACTATAATACTAGACTTAGTACAGTGTACATGTATATGGTAAAATATACTAAAATAGTATGAATAAAAAATCACTTTGCCTATGCGGTATGCGATTTTGTAAATGCAAAAGGTAAAGAGCAGAGACACCCCAAGGGACACCAAAGGGAGGTAACCTCGGATGCAAGCACCAGAAAAATGGGAAAAGTTATCTGATTTTGTATTAACAAATGTTTCTACAGAGTCAATACATATTTAGCTGTTAACCCTTTCATGATCAAATTTATCTGACCGCTTTATTGTCATCTGCTTCAGTATTGTTGTCTCAAAGACACGTTAATGCTGTATGACTTTAATAAATATCGATAAGAGTGTCAAACAGTTTGGGCGCTTTTGAACGCACACTCCCTGTGTGAAAAGAGCGCTATATAAATCTGGAATAATAATAATCATACGTTGCGTTACTATTTGCAAACGCGCTTTATGGCGTCATTGAGAGTGAAAGGGTAGCAACTTAAAAGAAAAGTCTTAAACAGTTGTTCATTACAGTCAAATGTATGTTAAGCAACCATTCAAAAGAGGATCCATTAAAGTGTTCAATATAAGTTTGTATCAGTTTAATGCATGACACAAATAATACAAAAAGCTCCTATGAAGTAAGTCAGTTAGTAAATATTTTATTATTGTGACATGTGTATAGTACACAATGTTTTTAACAAATATGTTTGAATACAAAGAGTTTGCGCCCGGCCCAGTGGGCCTATAAGTCACCACAATTTTAACATAAATGTCTTGCACATAAGTATATTATACATAGGAACTTGTCGCATTACTTTTATTCTGCATTAAACAAACAGTAATAGTAGTTATTCTGCTCGCCTTGTATGAAAGGGGTCACGTTTTTAACCTAGTTGTGATATCCTATCTGTATTTATAATAACTATACCACGCAATACAGATATACTTAAGTTAATACTGTTGAACAAAAGCGTTAAGATCTATGTTATCACAGTTCAATAGTATAATCTTAGGACACTCCAGTTGTACGCTTGGTACTACAAACCCTGACCCGGTATGGTGTCTTAGTAAATTGTGTCTTAGTTAGGCAAGTGTGAAACCAAAACGACTATCTATTCAAGTTCTTTCGAATGATCACTATACCCCACTTATCCAAACCTGTCTACACCGGACTTAAGTCTCCGTCTGGTAGGATCGGTTTACACAATTGAGCCGTGTCATGACAAATCATTGCAAATAGTGTCAGCAGCCGCGTTAAAGACGCGGCGGATGGTCTTGATCTAAACTGTCTGACACCAACGTGCATCTAAGTCATTTTATGTAGCTGTATAATAAACGGCATTTCGAAAAGTATACCAAACTCAGATACAGAGCTTGAGATGACAACGATGCTTGGTCTGTACAATGTTGCAATGCAATAAGGCTTGTTTTGTCACGACACGGCTCATTTCTTTATGCTTTACTATATTGTTATACCTTCATGTTCATGTTTTTGTGTTGATTGATATAAGACATGATCTTTCCCAGGTAACCATACTGTACGTCCCATTCATCGTCCCTGTCGTACCGGAAGTCATCGCCATGTGGAACCAACAGGACGTTGTTCTTGAAAAGTTCGGACTTCTTCTGTAGCTGCTCCCAGAATTCATAGGCCCTGAAACATGCAGTTTTACCTATCATTGACAAAATTATATGTGATAGTTAATCCATTAAATCCTCCTAAATTCGAAACGACTTATGTCTTTGCTGTTATGATATTTTTCATAAATCATAATATTCACATTTATACAACAGAATCTCGATAACAAGAACTCAATAGCTGAACGTATCCTTATTTCATAATTCAAACATAGTTTTATTACGTTTTATATTTATATATATGAACGATGTTCGACTAAAGCAAAACTACAGTTATCAAAGTTATTCTGAAGAAATACGGATAAATTCGGTTTAATTTACTTCGAGATATCGATTGTTTTAAAATTGCAATACTTTACTTTCTATACAAAAATCCTTGTACTGTCACTTGTCTGATCCAAAACTGTGGTTTTAAAACTGTATTAAAAAAGGGAATTCCCAAATAATACCAGTAAGCATATGTCGGGTTTTTGTTACAATTTACCCTTTGCCTGCTGATCGCGACTTTTCTTTTAACAACAACAACAACAACATTACCTTTATTTCATCTCAGGCACCGAAGTGCAACATGAGGGAGTATATACATTTAAGTGCAAAATACATATAACAAACAGTTTGGACCCAGATCAGACGCCGCGTTACGCGGCGTCTGATCTGGATCCAAACCGTTTTGACACTGGACTTTAAGTTTCTTTACTTTAAAAATGTATAAATCTAAATTTAACAATTTTTACTGACGATCATTTCGAAGCAGACGATATCACCGCAGGATATGGGTTAAGGTGGTTCGACAGCGGGCGGCCCGCATCTCGAGTTCCGGAAATGCTGATGACTTTCACCTGATCTTTGCGGCACGTGCTTATAGTAGAAAATTTAGATAAAGAAAAGTTTGATCTTACTCAGTGTCTGCTCTGTTAGCGCAGTGGATACGGTGATAGACTTGCAATCCAAAGGTTCTAGGTTCGATTCCCACTCGGTTCAAAACTTTTTTTTAACAAATTGTCTGATTTTAGTGACTAGTCATTTCATAACGCAGTGATCAAAGGACAGGCTATGTTTAGTCAAGTAATAATGAATAATATCAGATGCAAGTATAGTCAAGTGACAGCTAAATTTGTGAGTATTTATAGCCTATATGACAGAGGGCAGCTTAACACAGGACAAAAATAATGCTAAAAGATAGATCCTAAAGGAGCTGTATGCATTACTTTTGTTATGCACTAAGCAGTCACTTGCCTTTAAAGATCTACAGGCTACCGTTTTCAATGGTCCCTTATTACAGGTTTGACTTATGGTATTATTTAGAGCTGACGGCATTTTAAAGTTGAACTCAAGGGAGGTTACTCGTTTTGTGTTTACATTTTGTCAGAATTTCAGGAAATCATGTATAAAATGTAAATTCCACTGTAGATTTTCATTAAATTTTTGTGACTAGTAGAATTAAGTTATATCTATCTAATAAGAGTAAAATAAGTGTACGTTAAACAGCTAGTTTTTTTGGAATTTGAGATTTTCAGAATTTGACTTTTTTTAAATATTGATATTTCCAACAAATATGTCATAAAATACTTTTGTTTGCCCAATATCTTATAGTCTATGTACAGTTTACTTGAATGTACAGACATTATTGAGTTATATCATTTTATAAAGAAAATATTCCTGTTTATCAAAAAAGGAGCTTTTTTCGACAAAAGGTCCTGTTAGAAAAAAACGGCACTGTAACTATTTTTTATTTTAACGATTTTTCACTCTCCATATGGTATATTTCATTTTAATCAAGGTTTCAAAGAATTCTGACACAGAATAAGCTGACATGCGAACCACCTTAAGTGAACTTTAAAGGTAAATGGTAAACAATCTATAACTACTGGTATTACAACAAAACTTTCACTCAGCTATCACTTACTGTGGAGGAGACGTTCCTCTTTCCCGTTTAAACGTAAACGAAACGCAAACAATACACTAAAATGCAGTCAATTACAACTTTTTGACATTTCTCTCGGTTTATTTTAATCTGAGTAGCAAACAGTTTGGGTTACCCGGCATTTGATCAAGATCCAAACTGTTTTAGATGTACATAAAAAGTTGTAACGGAAACGAGTTTATTGGAAATGAATAACGTATTCTCCACTGTAATAGCGAAAAGTTATACTCGATAGTTTTAGGATACCTGAATGATGGAAGCAGGACAAAAATTGGATCTTTCTAGATTTATTTATTCTGCATTAAACTGTTTTCTGACATAAATGACTAACGTGTTCCTTCATACAATGAATGACATTACCTACTTGATAAAGTGATCACATATTATATATCTAGAGACTTATGACGACACATTATAAAGTCTTTAAAACTTACAGTTTCGCTACATTGAACTCATCGACCTTCACCTTCTCAGCGTGATTGCTGCCATAGAAACACTGTTTGTTATAAAAGTCAAATTGACAGCACACGCTACGATCTGGACCACATGAGAATGGTATTCCATATGACATAAAGGGCATCATGTGAGTGAGAACCCTGTGACGACCATGCTCATCTGAAATGCAGAATAAATGTTTGCTGCTTCAAACAAACACTGTACAACTGATATATCCAAACATATGTATGTTTCTCTAAAGTAAAACCTCTCTATAACGATCCTTAGATTGTGTTAATAATTATGTATTTAAGGCAGGTGACTGCTTAAAGCAATGTGAAAGTAAAACAGAAAGCTCCTATAGGAGCTTTCTGTTTTACTATCACTTTGCTTTAAGCTGTCACCTGTCTTTTATACAACCAGTAAGCCTTCTTTTTAGTGGTCGTAATAGAGAGGTTGTACTGTAGTTATGCCTGGTTCAAAGGTTATAAAACGTTTGAGCTGAATCTGACTTTGTTCTCAAGCATTTGATTGGTCAAATGCTTGAGAATTGCTTCAGACTCATATCAAAAGCTTTATAACCTTGGACCATGATGTATATATTGTGTGTATTGGAAGGGTTCATTACAAGCCTTGCTCAGTGGTAAACTTTGATATTGATTAGCTGGAAGCCAATAACATTTCTTATATATTTTCATTTTAATATGTTTATGTGATATTATGATAGTTTTAGGTAGGATGCTACATTTACATACTGTGTAATGGGGGTGGGGCAAAATAACACGGTCCCTATTGTAAAAAATATATATATATACATATATATCTACGCGTCCTTAACTTACAGTAAACCTGTAATGTGTAAAAAGTGTAGACCCAGATCAGAGGGGTCCTACATGGATAGTTTGAAAATGATTTGAAACAACCCTAAATAATGAAAACTGGTCCGGTTTAAGTTTCAGGTGTCAATAGGTTACTGGATAATTTGTTATACTTTGTTGTGTAAATTAGGCAGGAAAGCCTCTGATTCGACCAAAAATCAAGCAGAGTAAACCTGTAATTCATCAAAGTTCTTGAGAGCACCGATGATGGTTTCAAACTGAACTACAGAGGTATGGGGAGGAAAGAAAAAACCAGGAGTTTACTAATAGTCAGAATACTGAGAGAACAATATTTTTAAAAACGTTGAACAATACTGTCTGAAAACCGGATTAGGCCTAAACCCTAGTTTGTAAATGATTTCATGAAACGTGTGATTATTGTTTCAAACATAATTAAGCTCTCTTCCACCCAATCGTCGGCCAGTTTACATTTAAATATGAATATGTATTACATAAATAATATTATAAATTGATATATTTGAATTTTAGAATATCAGATCATTGTTTACATTGTTTGTACATTTTACAGCATGTTGATACAGGACAGAGTATATGCGTTAGGTATTAACATAGGTTAAGGATAAGTTACCGTCATTTCACTCAGCTCTGTCACTGAATTTGTATCGAGATGTGGGTTTTTTTCAGGGTTTTTTTCGGTCCATTTGGTGGGTCGTTTTCGGTAGACCGAAAACGACCAACCAAATGGACCGAAACGACCTACACCTAAATATAGGCTTAATGCAGATCAATAGCAATGCAGAATACCTATATATGAGCTTTCTTCATTTCTCTTAAGATGTTTTACCTGTCATGAATCTTACAAATGAATGTATTGCTTTAGAGTGGTGGTTAATTACATGTTTTGACTGTACACTCTCCCTGCACTGTGAGTATGTGAATATGTTTCAGGCATTTATAAACATGTATTCATATTATACAATAGTATGTATCAACTATAAACATTCCTACGATTGTATAATTATCATGTGCGGATCCAGAAGGGAATCGGGACAAACAACATGATCATCTGACTTGTTCAAATGTCAACACTGGGACCCTAAAGGTTAACCCCTACATCCATAGCCCAAAGTACAAATAATCGATTTTCAAACGCCTTTTAAGGTGTCGATTGCTTACGGCCAGATTAAGTAAAACAGAGCTTTCTTGTTTACTTCGATCTGTGCATGGTATTGACTGTGGTAAATTAGCCACTGGTATGAATAATATGCATACACAAGTACTAATTCGAACAATTATGCTATTTATAGATATTTGTTTAGGGTCGTATCATCTCTCATTGTGTAGTAAATTTACTTGTTTAAAGCAATGCTTGTCAATAATGGGAGTGGTTTTTTCCTAAATGAAGCGCCTGTATCTCTTTCTCATAGAAATGTTTTCATGTTGTTTTTTCTTTCAGAAACTGTTTCATTAAATTGTTTTAACTTCTGATATAATATTATGGCTCATTAAAGCAGATTGAAAGTAAAACAGAAATCTTCTTTATGTAGAGTTGATTGCTTTAATTCAGTCTGCTTTAAGCAACTGCATGTCTTATACAATTAATCTTGCACTGAGTGGCCATTCGTCAGAAAAAGGTTGTTGTCAAGTACTAGTATTTTCTTAATCACAATGCAAGTATAGCAGAAACTCATGCTGATTGATGGGGGTAGTGTGATTGCCGTTTTGGGGGCTGTCTTTTGTATTTTTATTCTTATTTATTTTAGATCTAATTATAGTTATTTGTGTTTTGTCGATGGCCTGCATTGGGCGCTCTACCATTATTTATATCAGTCGGCAATACTTAGCCGGTCGGTTCACTGCTGATTGATGGGGGTAATGTGATTGCCGTTTTGGGGGACTGTCTTTTATATGTTTATTTATGTTTTATTTCAGATCTAATTGTAGTTATTTTGTCTTTTCACGATTTATAGGTACATATGTGTTATTTCATGTAAAGCGCTTTTGAACGCACAATCCCTGTGTGAAAAGAGCGCTATATAAATCTGGTATAATAATAATAATAATAATAATATATGAGCTTTCTTCAATGCTTTTTGTCCAGCATTCAGACCTCACTGCGCTACTACACTGAGTGGTCGCTCAATATACAAAAGCGACTGTACCATGAAAATGGGCAACATGGTTGCGAGACACTGAATTAATTAATTACTAAATCACTTCATATCAAGTACAAATGCAGGGCTACCATAAGTTGACATGAAAAATTCCTAAGATTTCAAAATTTGCATTTTTCAAGTGCGATTTTACGAATCGTACCTTTATCACAAAGCCTGTTTCTAGTTTTGTTGACATGTGACTACTTAAAGCAGGCTGGAAGGCAAGCAAAATGCGCCTTAAGGCGCATTCTGCTTCACTTTCAGCCTGCTATAAGCTACAAGTATCAGAAAAAATCCGAAGATTTAGGAAAAATCCGGAGAAATGGCAGCCCTGCAAATGTATACCCCAGTATTGCTTCCAGTAGAACTCGAGCCATTTATTCTGTGCTAGATGTCTCTTGATGGCAAAGTGCGCTCTCTGTATAATGTTGTTATGTACTCCTGACTCAGACAAAATATAAGCCATGGTGGAGGAATGGCCAAACGGATCAATGGCCCAACCACTGTCCACTGTCATACCTGAGGATGAAAATACAGTACAACCTCTCTATTACAAGTGATGATTGTTTTGAAGTTCTTGACATGTGACTATGTTAATATTATTATTATTATATTGATGTAATAAGAAACACTATGTGTTTACATTACTGAATAAAGAAATCTTGAATATTGAATCTTGAAAAATCTATTACGACCACTAAATAGAAGGCTAATTGTCCATATAAAGGACAGGTGACAGCTTAAAGCAATGTGAAAGTGAAACAAAGAGCTTTCTGCTTCACTTTTACATTGCTTTAAGCAGTTACATGTACCTGTCTTAAACGAATAATATTTGACACAACTTAGTGGTCGTAATAAAGGGGTTCTACTGTACATTTGTAATTCACAGAGAAGTCTCTCTCGGAAACGGACTCGAAATCTGGAAGTCTCTCAAACACTGAACATGTTTTAGGTGCCAAAGCACTTATTCTGTATTCCATCCCGTTTAAACAATACCAAATACATTGCAATAAAATTTTAAAATACAAATGTATATACATGTACATGCACATGCATATCTTTGAAAATTCTGACGCTTGCTTTATATCGGAGTGGCAAACAATTTGAATGCTGATCAGACCTCGTGCTCGTTTACGTCTGTAATTATTTAAAGCAATGAACATAAACACAATGTCTGTTAAAGGGTCAAAGTATTTCTTATTTAATAGTTTTATGACATTGACTATATCCTATTACAGGTATATATTATTACCGAATGTATGTTCGATCCACTGCTGGCCCTCGGTCAGCTGGTCAAGCATGGCACCGTAGTGGGCCACAGACTCGTCCGTCATCACCCATCCACCTGTCAGTAGCTCCAACTGACCATTGATCAACAACCTGAAATGGTCACTCAGTATTAGCTGTCACCATGAAATAAGCATCAGATATACAGTAAACCTTCTCTATTACGACCATTAAAAAGAATGCTATTTGATTTCATAAAATACAGGTGAAAGCTTAAAGCAAGGTGAAGGTAAAACAGAAAGCTCCTTCAGGAGCTTTCTGTTTTACATTCGCCTTGCTTTAAGCAGTCACCTGCCTTAAAACACTTGCTAATTAACATAATTCAGCGGTCGTAATGGAGGTGTTTACTGTATAATGAACGTTATTCTTTCAACTAAACGCGTATCAACTAATGCCCATTGCAAACAGTTAGGAACCCGATCAGATGCCAATAAACTAGACATCTGATCAAGCTTATTTTTGTTTGCCACTCAAAATTTGATAAATCCTCAACATTTCAACAACGTGTAGATTCTTATTTTCTAAGGTGTATTGCACAGTGAACAGTGGAGAAGACTTTAATCTTTTAAAGCTAAACAGAACAGAACAGAAAGTTTATGCACAACTTGTACAGTGTACCTCGTTGCATACATATTAAATACATTATAAATCAAATCACAATGAAGTGTTTTATACGAATTATACACAATTCTGTATTATATGGTATCTTGTACAATGTTTATCAAAATATTACGGAAGATGACAGCTTCCTTTATATACTAAGCCAAATTGAAAAGTAATAGTGTATTGCTGGTTTGTAATAATTCTACAAATTTTAACATACTTGGACGTACGTAGTAATAAATAAACGAAAAGCAAACGCAACGTATAAACTATGTATTTCTTGAAAATATTGACGATAACATATTTTTTTAAAACAGTGGCAAACAGTATGGAGACTGATCAGGTACCGGCTTACCCGGCATCTGATCTGACTCTGGACTGTTTGCAGTGGACATTAGGTTTTAAGCATACATACAGTGGAGAATCTGTTATTCTTTCCCAATAAACGCGTTTACGCTAAAACTATTATTTACAGTGCAAACAGTTTGGAGCCAGATCAGACGCCGGGTTCCAAACTGTTTGCCACCAAGATAAACAAGAATTATCAGAATTGTCCAAAAGTTGTTCTTTTCTACGTTTTAGTGCTTTGCGTTTGCGTACGTTTGCGTTTAAACGGGAAAGAATAACAGATTCTCCACTGTACATTTTATTGAAAAAGAATAACGTCTTCCTCCCTGCATTATGCTTTAGATACACTGATAATCTACCCCCTATACATGGCTGTATAACATGCAATCGTATGGTATTATTTATAAAGAGTCGGCAATTTCGAACTCGTTTTACTTTCCACGTTGGTGACAATGTCCTGGAAACAGTTGCAGATTATAAATATTTAGGTGTTATCTTTAACGAAAAGGTGAATTTCTCCAATCATTGTGACGTCATTGGCAAGGCAGCAGGACGAGCGCTTGGTGGTGTTATTAATAAAATTCATTATATGAATGACCTGGGGTATAAAACGTACGAAAAATTAGTAGCTAACTGCGTTTTTCCAGTTTTAGACTATTGTTGTAGTGTTTGGGGTTTTAAAAACTTTCAGCAAATAGACAATGTGCAACACAGATCAATACGATACTTCTTAGGTGTTCACAGATTTGCCCCTGTAGCGGCGATAACTGGGGATATTGGATGGCTTCCAAGTAGATACAGAAGATGGCTTAGTATGATAAGATACTGGAATAGACTGATTGCAATGGACAATGACAGAATCACAAAGTCTGTGTTCTTATATGACTATAATGTGTGTAACAATAACTGGTGCAGCGACATTAAGTCTGTTATGGAAACCTTAGGTGTAATTGACTGTTTTAACAACCAAACTAGTGTTAACCTACAAATAGCTAAATCACGTATGACGGACTTCTTTAACCAACAATGGCTTGGTAATGTGGAAAATACACGTAAATTACGCACATACAGACTGTTTAAAAATCATTTTGAGACCGATAACTTTGTTTTACTTAATCTAAATAAGACGGAGCGATCAATTATGGCTCAATTCCGATGTGGAATACTACATCTGCGAGTTGAGACCGGACGTTATACCAATGAACCTATTGAGGACAGAATTTGTAAATTTTGTGAGAATAACTCTATTGAAAATGAGCTGCATTTTCTGTGTTGCTGTCCAAAGTATAAGGAAGTACGAAAGCAGATATTTGGCAACGTAATAACAAATGAACGATACATACAGAGCTCTAATACGGATAAATTGAAAATTCTTCTTACTGAGTATACTCGTAAAACAGCAACGTTTCTGTTACAGGCATACTTAGTAAGACGAGATTCACTCTACAATAGGGCCTAAAGGTCTAAGAGCGTCAGTCTCCTCCCTACTGCACTTTATCTGCTTTCTTACTAATTTATATATAATATGTGTGTATATACTTGACAATTTATAACAAACGTTTAAACTGTTGCAAGATTGAATCAATTTATTTGAGTCAATTTATAACAAACGTTTAAACTGTTGCAAGAATGAATTCCTTTATTTGAGTAAATTTATAACAAACGTTTAAACTGTTGCTAGATTGAATCAATTTATTTGAGTCAGTTTAAAACAAACGTTTAAACGGTTGCAAGATTGAATAATAAAAACTGATCAATGTTTCATATTAATTAACACTCTGAAACTTTACTAAAATTTGTATATTTATATCATTAAGGTGACATATAGGCCCATGGGGCCGGGTGATTAATCATATGTGTTTACTTTTGATAATTTGTATTTTGTTATGTAAATATCACATGTCACTATAATAAACAATTTCTCTCTCTATTTGCCTAGCTATAAATTTCAGGCTGTCAGTATACATGTAACTTTTCAAGCTTACAAACGTTTAACTGTAAACTGTTGCATCTACAGCGCTCTACAACGACACCCAATGGGAGAAACAGAGTGTGTGTGCTGTTCGGAGGGAGTCGTTATAGGGAGGGAACATTAAGACTTGGCTTACATTTGCAAACAGCTTGAATCCAGATCAGACGCCGCGTGACGCGGTGCCTGATCTGGATTCAAGCTGTTTGTCACTCATAATTATATTTATTTTATCAAAATGTCCACTTATATGTAACTTTGAGAAAATAGCAGACAACAATTTTAAGCAGACGACATTGGAGCAGTAAAATCGTTAGACATAGCTGTCTCGTTTAGGGAACTGTGGTAAGGGTCGTTATAAGGAGGGAGTCGTTGTAAGGAGGGCCGTTGTAGGGAGGGAGCACTGTATGTTTCATACCGTAAGCTACAGTAGGGTCCGTTTCAAGGTCAAGGAACAGTGTATTTCTCGATATGAGTTTTGCAGTTCTTTTGTATAGTTTGAATTCCCGGGGTTTTTTGTTCTTGAGTATTAGTTTGTGCTCTGCGTTTTGCTGTGTTTCTGTATATAGTTTTCATTCCGAGTTTTGTTGTGTTTTGTATATTAGTTTGTGTTCTGAGTTTTTCTGTGTTTCTGTATATAGTTTTCATTCCGAGTTTTGTTGTGTTTTGTATATTAGTTTGTGTTCTGAGTTTTTCTGTGTTTCTGTATATAGTTTTCATTCCGAGTTTTGTTTTGTTTTGTATATTAGTTTGTGTTCTGAGTTTTTCTGTTTTTGTGTATAGTTTGTATTCCGAGTTTTGTTGTGTTTTGTAAAATAGTTTGTGTTCTGAGTTTTGCTGGGTTTTTTTATAGTTTGTATTCCGAGTTTTGGTGTTCTTGTGTCAAGTTTGTGTTCTGAGCATTGTTGTTCAGTGTATAATTTGTGTTCAACGTTTTACTATTCTTTTGGATGTTTCACGTGTTCATGGTTTTGCTGTTCGTGTGTATAGTACGAGTTTAGAGTGTTGCTGTTCTTGCTGTATAATTTATGTTCTGAGCCGTCTGTTCTTTAGTATAGTTTTGTTTTGAGTTTTTCTATCTTTGTGTATAGACCTGGGGGTTTTGTGCTGATGGACTGAACTGTGAAGATATTATATTGAATCATTTGTATTTTTTGCCATTCTGCATTGTCTTGCATGTCTTTAATACTGTAATAACTCTGATTAACATTTCAAACCCCTATCTTGTTGACAGTGTGTATGACAAGGGACTGCTTACAGCAGACTAAATGTAAAACAGGGAGTTCCTTTATAAGTTTTCTGCTTCACTATTTAACCTTCCTTAAGCATCTTCTTATTATATGAAAGTGCTAAAGAAAGGAAATGTGTTTCAATGGAAGAAGGGGTTAATACACTGTAATATATTTTATAACATAACAGACGGCGTGAGCGTTGAATAACACCCGTTGTTTAAATGTCATATATAACTAGTTGAATAACTATGCAAATGAGTTACGCCACGACGTCGTTACTTGTCACGTCATTAATATGCGTTCTATGCGTTCAACTTCCAACGTCTTCTTTCCATCATGTAGATTCAACTTATAGATTTTTTGTGTAATTAATCAATATTAGATCTACATGAAAGTGCTTATTAATACATATAATAACATAAACATTATGCTAGTGAATGGGGTTAATTTGGAATAACTTTTTTCCTGTATAGATCTACTTATATTGCGCTTAGCATTCACTTGACCTCAAAGGCTGCGATAAATAACTTTTCTAGGTTATGTTATAAAAAGAATATAACACTCGTGTTAATAATTTATTGGATTTATCAAACTCGTCATTTTAGAAAACGAAAAAAACTCGGCAAAGCCTCGTTTTTATCGTTTTCTAAAATACTCGTTTAATAAATCCAATAAATTATGAACACTCATGTAATATCCTATATCTAAGCCGTGGCCATGTTTTTGTCATAAGAACTGTCCTGTCAGTCTTGTGGTTACTTTTTGAACTTTGTCCTGGTTTCTTTGGGTGCTTCGTTCCACCACCTCTCTAGGAAAACCACCTCTGTCCAGACAAACTTGCGATCGGGATAATCCAACAGTTTGTGCACAAGCAGGTTGAGTGTTGGTTTAGTCCTATGCGCATAGTAATGGTCGACTGACTCTTTCCAGCCTAGAACGAAACAAAAATAATGTACATGTACGGTTTGGCATTCATTGCAGATAAAAGGGTGAATTGGTTCTGGTTTTATCAGTAAGCATTTTACTAGCAAAGAAGGCATACTTTGACTATGCAAATATTTGGATCCTTATCAGACGCTGCGTTATTCAGTGCCTGATCAGGGTCCAGCTGTTTGCCTGTTTAGCAATTTATTAGATTTTTTAATATAGGAATAAACAACATATTTTTGACGTTCATGACGGTATGACTACCTTAGCTTCGCAGGGGGTAAATTCCGTAAACGCCCGAAGGGCGTTTTCGATAAATCTACCCCCCGAAGCTAATGTAGTCATACCGTCATGAGCGGCAAAGAGATGTTGTTTATTCCTTATATTTATATTTATATTTTTTGTCTTGTCAATTTAATGTGTTTATTGGCCAGATTTGTTTTTCTGTATAAGAATTTATCATATACCGGTCAAAGAGGTTTGATAGATGTAATGTCGATGTAATAGCCATCCCAGTTTCTAAATATGGTGAGAAAGTAGTCCCAACTACATGTACTGTAACTGTATTAAAAATTCAGGATTTTTTCCAGTAAACTTTCTCTCTGTGAATGGAAATGACTTACAAGGCAAACAAATAACAGTGCAACTTGAATATCTATTGCCAAAGCACATTCTAAAATTACAGGTCGCGGTTGTTTTCTTAACCCATTTACACACATAGCAACGCGATGGCAACGACCTATGGGTCTGTATCATTCCGCTAGTGTCATATTACCGTCGACCAATGGGAGCTTAGTGTTAAGTGCCCGATGTAGTCTTTTGAAGAAGTCCACGGATAGCACGGGGGAAATCCGAACTGGTTAAATCCAGATACGAAGTGTAGGTTCATCGGCAGATGACTGCATATTTTTTAATATGATTACATAAGGACTTTACAGGTTGAATGTAAATATCATAATATATATATACATGTATATGTGTGAACAGGTTGCTCTTTCTCATTAAATCAAAACTAAGTACAAACACAATGAAATGTAGAAAAGTATCATGCATATAAGAAGTTGCCAATTAATTCCAACTTAGGCGTCAACCCGTTTGATTAGACGCCGAGTTACTTTGTTCATGCGCTAAAGCCCACACGCGTGTTTGGAACAACAACAAATGTGTTAAACCTTATTTGCATTTGCGTTAAGTTCAATTTTGTTTTAATAGGAAGAATAACGTCTTTTCCCGGGCCCAATTTTATAAATAGTTTGAGTTGAGTATGAGATCATTTTCAGGCATTTGATTGGTATGATTTGAGTAAAAGCTCAAATCTGACCAATCAAATGCATAAGAACATTGAGACCTGTACTCGTGTAGGAAGTGATAGCGTAGAAGACGTTATTATTTCCCATTGAAGCGAAGCTAAACGCAAACACAGTGCAATAAAAAGTAGAAAATGGTAGCCTTTTGAAAATATTTATTCCGAGTGGCAAATAGTTTCGACCCAGATAAGACACTGGGCTTCCCTAATGTAGGAGAAACAACAGTAACTGTTCAAGCACAATCATATCTTTTGGAAAAAAAACGTCTTCCCTGACTGCACCTGGGTTCCCGGTAATAAAGATTTTGAGCTGAGTCTGAGATCATTCTCAAGCATTTGATTGCGCAGATTTGAGCCTATGCTCAATTCTGACAAATTAAATGCTTGAGAACGACTTAAACTTATCAACTTAAAAGCTTATAACATTTGATCCAGGATTTTATTGAAATTAGAGACTCATTATATAGAGTTTACCTGGGTCTTGGTGTGAGTACGGCATGATGATAACATGCAGCGGTTTGGTGGTCCATGTCTTAACCTGTACCGTCTCCACCCACCCTGTTACTGAGAGCACCATGTTCGGGTAGCCGACACTGACGGTCTCCCATAACTCGTCAATCTGCAATAATTCGATATTTTGTAGAAGAATGGGACCGTATTCATTTACCCTTATCCTGCTGAATGTCCATTTTTAAAACTCCGCACAATGGACATGTCTCATTTGAACTATTATACTGGCTAACAGAATAAGTAAAACCTTCCCGAGGAAAGAGTGCAAACTCATGTAAGACACTTCCTTTGAGTTTACAGGCAAGATCACACTCAGATAGCTCCTTCATAAGCTGTCTTATAAGGGGTACACCGTTTTAAGCAAACATATAAAAACAACAACAAAATGTCAATATACGCTAATACCAGGAGAAGGGTTAAAGCTGTATACAGATATACCTGATTGAAGAAATATGGCGACCCATTAACTCATTATCCCCTGAAACTTTCAATGGACAAATCCAGTTTACAACAAAGGCTGGTCCATTTTAGACTATTTAGGGTGTTTTTTATAATATTGTGCAAAATGACAAACAGTAAAGTCCTTGATTAGAGGGCTCCTGCAGGAGCCCTCTAATCAGGGACTTCACTGTTTGCATTAGACAAAATGTACCCTTCACAGGTACACTTTGGTAAAGGACGCATATATATGCGTCACTAGGGCTCAATGAGTTAAGACAGCGCAGCGGGTACAAAACGTTGTTTCAACGTTGAATGTTTGAATAAACGTGGTTTCAATGTTGTAACAACGTTGTGTGCTATAGAAAGTGTATCTTTACCGTGAAGCTCACTTATAACCAATTTGGATATAACAAGTTATTAGATATGACAATGTATAGTAAAATGGACCTGATATAACCAAATTAGATATAAACGAAATATTGGATATACCAAAACAACATTTATTCCCCAATTCTAATTACGGTAACTTATAGTAAAACGAACCTGTTTACATCTAGCATTGGTTTAACTGATAAGATATTTCAGTTTATACATGTAATTTAAACGCGTTTATGAGAGAGAGAAAAAGACTATGTCGATACAAAAAAGTTTGGAGCATGATCAGACGCTGGGTAACCCGACGTCTGATCATGCTCTAAAATGTTTGCCAAAGGCTAAAACAAGAAGCCTACACTTTTCGAAACACTACATTTCTACGTATAAGCATAATGCAGATAATTTCGTTTAAATGGGAAAGAATAACGTATTATCCATTGTAACGAATATGCAAACCAATTGTACCCTAATATGTAACATACAGAGGAGAATGTGTTATTCTTTCCCAATAAACGCGTTTACGCTAAAACTATTATTTGCAATGCAAACAGTTTGGAGCCTGATCAGACGCCGGGTAACCCGGTGTCTGATCAGGCTCCAAACTGTTTGCCACCAAGATAAACATGAAATATCAGAATTGTCCAAAAGTTGTTCTTTTCTACGTTTTAGCGTTTTGCGTTTGCGTACGTTTGCGTTTAAACGGGAAAGAATAACAGATTCTCCACTGTAGTGGGTCTGATCAGTGGGCAACTGTTTTTCATTCATATTGATGTCCTTTTTTATCATTTAGGGTAAAAAACATTCATCTTTAAGGGTATTAAACTATTTAACGCATTTGTGTTAAGTATTGAAAACAAGCCAGTCCTCTAAAACAATCCTGTGGAATCACTCCAGTCTACAGTATAGTGATTTTTACTTACATTTATCTTAGGTGGCCATTCATCTACATCGTTTATATCACACACGTTTGTTTCTGCATGTCGACTGACAGGTGCCATTGCTGCATTGATATCATTAATGACGTCAGCATCACGGTCATGATGTACATGGCACCGACGATTTGTGATACTTTCAAATGGATCAAACACCTAGAGTTCAAATTAAGAAAAGTTATAGTCAAAGTCGTAAGTTACTGTTAATCCCTTCACTGACATTAGGTCATCTTCTTGTAGGGCAGGGAAACGGTTACAATGGAGAATGTGTTATTCTTTCCCGTTTAAACGCAAACGTACGCAAACGTACGCAAACGCAAAGCGCTAAAACGTAGAAAAGTACAACTTTTGGACAATTCTGATAATTCTTGTTTATCTTGGTGGCAAACAGTTTGGAGCCTGGTCAGACGACGGGTAACCCGGCGTCTGATCTGGCTCCAAACTGTTTGCACTGCAAATAATAGTTTTAGCGTAAACGCGTTTATTGGGAAAGAATAACAGATTCTCCACTGTACACTTAACACTTTAAAATAGGCAGTTCCATTTTCTAAGTACGTCTAGTCTACTTTGTTTACTTTTTAGGGAGAACAGTCTACATTGTTGTATGTTGTTGTTTTTAGATAAAAAAAATCACAATTAATATACATGTACTGCAAATGACAAACAGTGCAGTTTGTGTGGTTTTGGTAGTTTGCGTGCATATAGGACAATGATACACTTCAATAGTGCTTTGTTTGTTAATACGCATACAATGTATATACTAGTAGCACGCATCACTGTGGGCAATTCAAGAATAAGTTGTAATGATAGTGTTAAATTGCACCTTACAACGTAGGACAAAACATCGCAGACAATTAAATCATTAAGGAGAGTCATTTTCATTTTACTGATATATTTCCTAAATTCAAAATAAATTGGTAATATCTCAAACGTAAAAAAAATGTGCAGTTCATTTGAAAAGGTCAACTTGGATCTAGATGAAGTGCTAATTTATACATATAATTTTATCTATATAATGTATTCAACTTCACTTTTACGAACTGAACTGCCATGCTGATAATGTGTACCATAATGAACACATTTCATAATTGATTGGCCTCACATTACATGAACCAATTATATAATAAACAAAACGGAACAACAGCTGGTGTACATGTACTTGTAAAACTTTCCAAAACTAGAATATGTTGCATACAAGTCAAGTCAAGACAACATAGCCCATCTTATACAATCATGCTGCATTAAATTGTCGTCTGGCTTAAATATATCGTCTGAGAAAATAAAAAAAATCATATTTCATATTTGCTAAATTGAAGGAACTAATAATATGAGTGGCAAACAGTTTGGATCCAGTTCAGACACCGCGTTACGCGGTGTCTGAACTAGATCCAAGCTGTTTGCGAATATTAGCCAAGTCGCACTTAGCATGATACAGTGGAGAATTCGTTATTCTTTTCCGTTTAAACGCAAACGAAACGCAAACGCAAAACACTAAAATGTAGAAAAGGACAATTTTTTGACAATTCTGACTTTTCATTTTTATCTGAGTGGCAAACAGTTTGGAGCTTGATCAGACGCCGGGTTAACCGGCGTCTGATCAGGCTCCAAACTGTTTGCACGGGAAATATTAGTTTTAGCGTAAACGCGTTTATTGGGAAAGAATAACGTTTTCTCCACTGTAAGTGTTAACTCATCCAAAACATGGGACTTCAAATGAAAATGTCTAGTTTTCAATTTAAAGTTTAGTCCATTCTAAAACATTTCAGATTGGTTGTAACAACGTATTGCAAAAATCGCAAACAGTAAAGACCTTGATCAGTACAAGCCCTCTGACCAGGATCTAAATGGCTTGCATATGATATATGTACTCTTCACAGGTATATTATATTTTAAAAAAGACGAGAATACTTGTCTCTAGGGTTTAATGTGTTTTAAATTATTTCACTCCCGTGACCTGAATCACAGTCGTTTGCAAAAGTTTGGATCCAGGTCAGATGTCAAGTGACTCGGCCTCTGATCAGGATACAAACTGTTATCTGCCAATCCTATTGATGTTTCTTCAGCCAAAACCTCCTTTTAACTCTTTCACTGCCGACGGCGCCAAAATGTGCACTGTTGTCGTGCACCTAGCCCGTGCCCATCTTAACCCGTCACTGCCTTACCCCCCTGATACAATGGTTATCTGTGGCAGCGTCTGATCAGGGTCCAAACTGTTTGACACATATTGCGATACATGTACATGTATAACTTAGTCAACTTACCTAAAAATTAAATTAGAGAAATAAAAACAGACGATTCTGTCTCTGTCTTTGTCTCTGTCTGTCTCTTTCTTTGTCTCTCTGTCTGTCTCTCTGTCTTTGTCTCTCTCTATGTCTATGTCTATGTCTCTCTCTGTCTCTCTATGTCTCTCTCTAGAGCTATGTATGTCTGTCTGTATGTCTCTCTCTGTCTCTCTCTATCTCTCCATCTCTCTGTCTGTCTCTTTCTCTCTGTCTATTTCTGTCTCTCTGTCTCTCTGTCTCTCTCTCTTTATATGTGTGTCTCTCTCCTCTCTATCTGCCCCCCCCCCCCCCCCCCCCCCCAGTAAACATGTAACACCTGTAGGCTATAATTAGCCGCTGATCTAGAATGATTCCAGCTGTACTGATAGACTGAACAACTTATTTGTGTGAAAGAGTATCGGACTCCACCGTAAGCCAGCGACTTCTTTACACTGCATAATTTATAGTGGAGTAATGAATAAATCCTGTAGAATTGATTTCCTGGGCCGTTACTTCGTCAAAACCGTCTTTTGCTTTTTTTACTCTTTTCCCTTTACCGCTATAACTGAAAGTCTGCTTTAATATTGTTGTCTGCACTATCGCAGGGCTCCAGATAAGGGGGTATTTCAAAAACTTAATTCTTTATTTCTGATTTAAACCCTATGGTGTCACTACTCATACGAATCGTCTCGAAGAGACGATTCTAATGAGTAGTAACACCATAGGATTTGATGCTAAAATAAATGAGAAAATGTTGGATTTGTGCAGTTTACTCCCACTTATCTGGAGCCCTGCTATCGTTATAATGTTGGATTCAAAAGGGAAATGTTAACGCCTTTCCCACGGCAATATTAGTTGTACATGTATCGACATGCTATATATAAGTGATTTCCTACTTTTCTACACTCTCAAAATACATGTTTATTCTGATTCTGGTGTAATGCAACATGGTGTATTATCAAGGTCCATGGATATGTATGTGAAGTTTTGTGACTGAATGTGCAGCACTTAGTCCCTAACTGACCTACACGTAATTTCTTAACCTTGATCACAGGTCAATGTCACCAAAATGTGATGCACCAGGCTGCTATTCTCATCAAGGCGAATACAGTGCTACCATTTCTCCGGAATTTTCCGAAATCTTCGGAGTTTTATCCTAGCAGATGGTAGCTAAAAGCATGCTGATAGATAAACACAAAAAACTAAACCTAGGTCATAGATGTCAAGACCAAAGGTCAATGTCATCAAACTGTGATACAGCACGCTGTATAGGCATGTGAAGTTGCATGTCCCTACCTTAAACCACTGACCTAAAAACAAAACATTAACCTTGTTTCGCACGGACGGACGAACTGACGAAAAGAAAAGGGTAACACTTTATGCCCTGAACCACACCGTGGCGGTGTATTAAATAGTTTTCGAAAGCTGTTGATGTCTGAAAAGGATTAATACTGCTTGATACACATGTGTAAGTTTCTTCAAATAAATAAAACATGTACATATACATAACACTAATGTCGAAAAGTATGCAGAGGAACATTAGAGAGGGCCGAGAAAGTGTCAACATAATTACCCTTTCAAATATACGCTGAAAAAGTGGTCTAGCGGCCTGGTGCTGCAACGACATCATAAGCCAGACGCACGTGCCAAGGTATAGACACGCAATCACCAGTATGCACGAGCGGTATCTACGGAGGAATAGGCGCATCATAAATTGACACATTGAATCGATGTCTGTTTCAGGTGTCGTTTCTCTGCTTCCATATATGACAGGCGCGTCTTAAAACATCTGTCTGGTGTATATTCTGTAACATCTGTTGTATCGCTAGTGTTCTTCTATAGAAGCACAGTGGAGAAAACGTTTTATCGTTCCCGTTTAGGCGAAACTGAATGAAAACGCAATGTAGAAAAATGACTACAGTTTATTTTGACATTTATCATGCAGAATTGTCGTCTGGTTCAAATATATCGTCTGCAAAATACATCAAAGTTAGTTTTAATGATTTTTTATCTGAAAAAAGGTTGAATAAGAGTGTCACGGTGACAAACGGTTTGGATCCTGATTAGACGCAGCGTTACGGGCGTCTGATCTGGATCCAAACTGTAAGTAAATTTTCTCCAATTTGCGCCTATCATAGTAAAGATTTATCAGATTAACAAACAGTATGGAGCCTGATCCGACGCCGAGTAACTCGGTGTCCAATTAGTCAGATTCTGTTATTCTTTCCCAATAAACGCGTTTACGCTAAAACTATTATTTGCAGTGCAAACAGTTTCGAGCCAGATCAGACGCCGGGTAACCCGGCGTCTGATCAGGCTCCAAACTGTTTGCCACCAAGACAAACAAGAATTATCAGAATTGTCCAAAAGTTGTTCTTTTCTACGTTTTAGTGCTTTGCGTTTGCGTACGTTTGCGTTTAAACGGGAAAGAATAACAGATTCTCCACTGTATATATTATGAAATCTTCCATAAAGCAAAAAAGGAGAGATCATTGAAATATCAAGATATAAATGGATTAACCGCTTTAATGCCTTACTCCGAGTCCCAATAGTTAATTGCAAACAGTTTGAATCCTGATCAGACGCCGCGAATAACGCGGTGTCTGATCAGTATCGAAACTGTTTGGCACCCATAACGATAATGTTCAAGTCAAAATATCTAAAATATAAATTTTAGAAATAAGAGCAGACGGCATTTTTTTAATTGATGACGTCATGGCAGTGATTGTGGCAATAATATCTGCTGCGTGGTCGCTAAACACAGGTTTGATTGAGATAACAGTCACGTGTCACTGTCGAAAACACTCACATATTACACTTTCCAGGTTCAAATCCCACATGCACGCACGCGCAATGCCTTCTATACGTTCCAAGTTCGAACACACTATGCACGTATGTTCCTTAAATATACATGTACGTAGTAATGCCACACTTGCAATAACCTTTTCGGTGCCAAATTATTCGAGAGATGTTTACCCCTTCACCGCTTTATTGTCGTCTGCTTCAGTATTGTTGTCTGCAAGAACGTTTCAAAGTTATATTTAAGATTTTATGACGTAAAAAATATCGATAAGAGTGTCAAACAGTATTAAGCCTGATCAGACGCCGCGTGACGCGGCGTCTTATCACGATCCATACTGTTTGCAAATTCGCCTTTTGGCCTCATTGTATGTGAAGAGTGCAGTCACCTAGATCACTAACACTACATTACAATGCAACTGGATCACTAAATATACGCGGTTGAAGAAATCCTCTTTTACACTGAACATCTTAACATATTTCCCTGCCAATTCACCTCTGATGTGGAACTAAGTTTATCTCACTGTAGCACTGGGCTCATACTTGTTCACTATACGCTTACAATTAGATCTACCCAACAGTTATTGCCTGATATATGCCGGATACATTTATGCCTCGATAACTAAAGCCCACTAACTCATTCACTATCGTACCCTGAATAAAATGATTTTATTTGCAAACGGTTTTGATCCTGATCAGACGCCGCGTAAAGCGGCGTCTGATCAGGATCAAAACTGTTTGACACTCAATTCAATATTTCTTCAATCAAAATATCTAAATTCTAAACTTGAGAAATCAAAGCAGACGACAATTGCTTAAAGCAGATGACGTCATGACAGTGAAGGGATTAATGTCGTTCTTGCCCGTATTTCTGCAATTTAATGCAAGTAATTAGTGTTTTATGTAAGTCGAATATACCATTATTTCAAAGTTAAACCGTGTATCAGTTCGGGTATTTTCGACATACGTGCTCGGCTTGTCTATGTTCGACTGTATACATATCTTGAACCCTCTTCACCGATACAGTATCTATCGTAACAGTGCCGTCTGCACTTTGTTAAGACATTTAGAAAGGGTGCATTTTGAGTGACGATACATCGATACGAGTAATAAACAGGTTGGACCCGGATCAGTCACCAAATAAAAAAGCTGATCTGGATCCAAACCGTTTGCAATTGCATGTAAGTGGCGCTGGGCAGAGAGAGGGTAAATACTAAATACTCGTAGATGCTCCGATCGTTCAACTCAAGGTTTAGTATGTATATACGTGAAAGGTTGGTTGCTTCTATACTTAACCCGTTAAGCAATAGATACGCTAAAAATAATTCTTTAATTCATTTCTCTAAGTACTATAGAAAATACATGTAATCTCCTTGTATATTTTGTACATTTTCGCGGCGTCTCATTATGGTCCACACTGTTTGACACTCTGACTCATTTTTAAAACAGCTGCAGACGACAATTTTAATAGACGAAAAAATAACCCAGCATGCAAAGAGTTAAAGAAAAAAACGTTTGAGTCGACATAATCTGTAGACTTAACTTGCACCTCAAAACTGTGGTATATGCAAACAGTTTGGATCCTGGTAATTCCAAGATCCGATCCTGATAATTCCAAGTGGACTGGTTCATATTTTGATAATTAAAAATATCAACAAGGGAACCTAATAACCCACAAGAGTTACTAAGTGTTGAAAGTTAAATGTTCCGTTATAAATAAAATTATATTCAAACTGTCAACTCATGCTGTGAAAACTGCGTATGTGTACAAATGTATTTATCCGTCGACCAAATATACATGTATGCATCTAAACAAGTATTGATAAGCTATTTATTCAAATCGGATTATGAATACTTAATCGATTGAATCGATTCATAAATTGAAAAAAGACCAACCCGTTGGGATAGAAGAAAATTTGATTTGAATCTATCCTATAGAGGCGCTTGAAAAATAAACCAATAAACAACAGGCACACTTGTATTAAGCGTCAATCGTTCAGCAGTGAATTAACAGTATTTTAAACAGGTGGTAGCCTAAAACATGATATATGTAAAGCAGAAATCTCATGAAGGAGCTTTTTATTTTATTTTGATAATGTATTTAGCAGTAACACTGTCTTAGGAAAGCCACATACGTTTTAAAAGAATGGTCCCGTAACAAATGTTTAACTTAAAATACAGTAAATCCTCTTAATTATGACTACTAAAAAGAAGACTAATGAGGTTGTTTTAAAGACAGGTGAAAGGTTAAAGCAAGGTGACGGTAAAACAGAAAGCTCCTAAAGGAGCTTTCTGTTTTACAGTCACCTTGCTTTAAGCAGTCACCTGTCTTAAACACTTAATAACTAACACAATTTAGTAGTCGTAATAGAGGGGTTTGCTGAGACGTGTATCCAAGATAGACATGTTGGATCAACTACTTTAAAATATCAATAAGTGACATAAAGACAAGACCGTTAAAAATGCAATATTAATATGTTTGTACATGTATCGTATGTTTTAACCCTAAACCATGTACATGTAGTAGGAAATTTGGAAAACAGCGCATATATCATTTGTAAACAGTGTAGACCTCATCAAATGCCTCTCTAGATTTGGTTTGTTTTATATTGCTCATTATTTGTAGTTGCTCATCAATTTGATAAAAATAAGTTTACTGATTCAGGTGTCCTTTCCTCTACTGGTGTGACTTACTTATTCGCAACTCGTAGGCCACGAGTGATAATGCAATCCTGAAAGACAATCGGCGATATGACTATAACTCGATTCATGGTATTTGCAGATAATTTTCTGTCGTTCATTGGGCTTGAACACCGAAAAAAATCAATTCATTTCTTAATTGTTTACCAGCCACAATTAAGGTAGTACAGTACTCCCCTAATGAGATAGGGCCAATGTCGGCAATCTACGTATCGAGCACTATTAACGGTCAATGCGGACAGTACCGGAAAAATGGTTTAATACAGTGGAGAATCTGTTATTCTTTCCCGTTTACGTACACGCAAACGCAAAGCACTAAAACGTAGAAAAGAACAACTTTTGGACAATTCTGATAATTCTTGTTTATCTTGGTGGCAAACAGTTTGGAGCCTGATCAGACGCCGGGTTACCCGGCGTCTGATCTGGCTCCAAACTGTTTGCACTGCAAATAATAGTTTTAGCGTAAACGCGTTTATTGGGAAATAATAACAGATTCTCCACTGTACGGATGGGCCGTGCCATGAGAAAACCTGGGGCCGGTAATTTGCAATGTAGACCAAGTTCAGATACAGAGCCTGGGGTCAGAACAGTGCTTGGTCTGTACTATGTTGCAATATAATAAGATAGGTTTTGTCATGACACAGCTCGTATACATTTGAACCAAATTACTGCAAGGACCTTTCGTGTATGTAACAATGGTCTGAACGCAATCCGAAAGAAAACCAAACCAAATCCGTCTTCAGTCGTTATCCAATTGATCCCTAATGATACATGTATACTTAGAGCTTCATATTTTCAAATCTGTTGCCTGAGCAGGTTTGTGCTAATTTAGTTTCTTTATGTGAGAGTACTACCATATACGTGAAATAAATAAAGGAACCCCGGGTTACCATGTTTGTATTAATGTGAAATATATTTTACTGAATTTGGCACGGCTTTTAGAAACATGTACATGTACAGCACTATAATATTGCGTTTAGCTAAGTTTTCTTTCATCGTAAACAGCTCTTCAAAACAGACATGACTGTACTAAATGGAGGATATGATAATAATGATGATGATAATAATAATAATAATAATAATAACAGGATATAATAATAATGATGATAATAATAATAAAGACTTTATTTAACGAGAAAACTCATTTGGTAAAGACCAATCTTCCATGAAGCCCTCAAAATATATACAAGTACACAAAAAAGGCATTTCATACAAAACAATTAATGGCTACAAAACGTTGTAACCATTGTCACGTTGTGGGTTATT
This sequence comes from Gari tellinella, assembly GCA_922989275.2. NCBI lineage: Eukaryota > Metazoa > Mollusca > Bivalvia > Cardiida > Psammobiidae > Gari > Gari tellinella. Next base: position 107,937,042 of record OV277857.1, read on the forward strand.
ATATTGTCTTGTTGATATTTTAAATTTCCAAAACATTAACCAGTCTTCTTCGACTTTTGGTTAATTTAATAAGTACTGCTCTAAAGTAGTAAACAGTGTAGACCCTGATCAGAAAGCTCCTATAGGAGCCCTCTTAGCTGGGTCTACACTGTTTGTAAATGTGCAGAGTGTATTTAAACAGGTGTACGGTTATGCACACCACGGATCCAATAAAGAAGCCTTGTGATCTTAGACTCAGTATCCCTTGAAACTTTAAATGGAAAATTTTCCATTTTAGTCTAATCCATTTCTGACTTTTACGGGTTGTTTTTGTCAATGTTTGGCATTATGACAAACAGTGAAGACCCTGATCAGAGGGCTCCTTTCGGAGCCCTCTGATCTGGGTCTTCACTGTTTACACAGGACAATTTTACTATTCAAATGTACCTTGTTTTGAAAATGACGCCTATATGCGGGACTAGGGCTCAATGAGTTAACGGCATGTCTTAGCTTTTGTACACTATCAATTCTTCACTCTCCATTATAACGTTGGACAAATGTAATGCAGAAATTTCCTGTAGCATAAACACATTGCACACAAGTGACGAGTATACTCATCAGTGTATCTTTGAGGAGTATGTTTGTCCGTTGCAAACAGTGTAGATCCAGATCAGAGGGCCCCTTAAGTACCGGTACATGTAGGCTCTGCATCACAAACTCAAAAGACCATTTCCCTCACAATACACCCTCCACATCAATACTCTAGACGCTTCAGACACTGGTGACACTGCCAAATATCTGGGTGCAACATTCTCAAATGTTCTTTTATGGCACTCACATACTTATACAGTGCTTCCTCTCTACAACGACACCCAATTGGAGACACAGATAGTGTGCGTTGTCCGAAAGGATTTGTTATAGGGAGGGAAAATTAAGACTTGGCTTACATTTGCAATCAGCTTGAATCCAGATCAGACGCCGCGTAACGCGGCGTCTGATCAGGGTACAAACTGTTTGTCACTCGCCATTATAATTCTTCTATCAAAATGTCCGCTTATATGTACTTTTGAGAAAAAAACAGACGACAATTTTGAGCAGACGATATTGCAGCAGTTAAAGCGTTAGATATAAGTGTCCCATTTAAGGAACTGCGACAAGGGTCGTTGAAAGGAGGGAGTCGTTGTTGGGAGGGTCGTTGTAGAATGGGAGCGTTGTACATGTAAGTTATATAATTTCAAAGCAAGCTAACCTCTCGGAGTCCTACGCAGAAACACCAAGGTAAACTCAGAAAATCTGAACATTATGGCTTACAAGACGCTGGTCCGGCCACAACTGGAGTTGTTGTTGTTGTTGCTCCAAAGGTTAATAGTCCACATAAGCTTTTTCAGGTGCGCCATCCCATTGTCAGAGTTCAGACAATGGTCAGCATCATGCCTATTGCTGTCTGGACTTTGCTGTGGTGGTCCTTAAAAGGACCGTACGTTGCCGCTGGTCGTTGAGAATGAGCAACAACTGGAGTACTGCTCGTCTGCCTGGTCCCAGCACCCTGCACTCTCCTAGACCAGATTGAACCGATGCATAGCAATGCCAAAAGGGACTCTTAAAGTCCTTTACTCCTTTGTCACTGACATGCTTACATCTTTAAAATATCTCTTGTGGGTTATTATCCTTTTGGACCCTTCTAATTCAGGTATTTTGAACCAGTCTACTACATATATTGGTTTTTGATATGACAACAATCACCAATGAAATATCAAACAGTGCAGACCCTGATCAGATGGCTCCTATAGGAACCCTCTGATCAGGGTCTACACTGTTTGATATGTAATCAGTAACCTCTACAGTGGGTTGTAGGGTTGAAAAGGGTTAAAGTGGAGACGACTGGACTTCAGACACATACTATCATACATGTATATAGATCAGCGCTTGGTCATGTTCCATAACATCCCTAACATCCAGCATGATCAGATTGCCATTCCCCTACCCAACTATGTGACCCCCCTCCCCCAATGACTCTAACGCCAATCCCACTCTCTGTAGGCATTCCAAATTGCACACACACAAACAAAAACGACTATCGCAAATTCTTCTTCTTTCCTATAACAGTAGTCGATTGGAATTTCCTGCCAGCAGACATTGTCAGCTTGTCTAGTCCTCTGTCCAATCAGACCACATGTACAGTCGAACTTCGATATCTCGAACTAAGTTTAGAAGTCGAACATACCCGTATTTTAAAGTTAAAACGCGGCTAAGCCGCGTTTTAACTTTCAAACACGGATATGTCTACCTAAACCGAGGTTGAAATGAGGCAATTCTTGTTTCGAAATATCGGATAATTCGAGTTATGTGAATTCGATTTATCGAAGCTAGATTGAACATATCTCCCCTTAAACACACCTGTTCTGTTTTATCCAATTTGAACACACTCTTTTTTCTCATTTATTCTTATAGCATTTTACTCTTTTAAATCTTTAAGCACTAAGTAACTCTTATGGGTTATTATGTGCCCTTGTGGATATTTAAGTTATTAAAACATGAACCAGTCTACTTGGAATTCTGGGTAGTCTAATAAATACTACTCTAAATTTGCAAACAGTATAGACCCTGATCTGAGGGCTTCTTTAGGAGCCCTCTGATCTTGGTCTATACTGTTTACAAATGTAATGAGTAGTTTTAACTGGTCCATGGTGTTGAAAGAGTTAGCAGCATTGGTGGTTGACGCGCAACAGTTGAAGTTCCCGTTGAGATGGAAGCTAGATAAATAGAATGAGCTATCTGATCTGGGTCTACATTGTTTTGTCATTTTGAAATATAGTGTAAAAGACAAACAGTTAAATATATAGTTAAAAACGGCCAAACACTTTATTGGAAACTGGAATTGTATATTAAAGTTTCATTGTGCTTTCAGACCTTTTTTTAATGTGCGAAATACAATAACGGTTAATAATAATGCTTGAACATTCTAATGGGCCAAACTGATCTATGAAATGTTGAAGACAGACCTAAAACACCAAAAAAGCGATTTAAAACCATAACAAACCGAAAGTAGATCGTCTGACATAAATATTACCACACGGATTAGTGGCACGTGGAACAGCTGGGTTCAATATCACCGGGTGCGAACGATTGCTATAAAATGAGTCACATTTCGTCACAACGGTGTTTCAGCCCTTTTTGCTCTCTAACACAAAGAGTTTTTATCGGATCTTCACCAAACTTGCATTAAATGTTCTTTTATATAAAATCTAGGTACAGTTAAATTTCTACTTAAATCGAATAAGGCATGTAAGACGTTTTGCCCTTTATGTATTAAAAGTTGACTGTTTCAGCATTTTTTGCTCTCTAAAACAAGCATTTTTTAGTTGATCTTCACCAAACTTACTGAAATTGTTTATTATTATAAAATCTTGGTCCAGTTTGATTACTACTAAAATCGCATGTGGCATGTTTGCGTTTTTGCCATTTTTGTATTAAAAATGAGTGATTCAGCAATTATTGCTCTCTTTCACAAATACATTTATTGGATCTTCACAAAACTTGCTGAAAATGTTCATTAGTATAAAATCTAGGTTTAGTTTGATAACTACTAAAATCGTATGAGGCATATCTAAGGTTTTTTTGCCCTTTATGTATTAAAATGACTGTTTTCAGCCAGTTTTTATCTCTAACACAAATTCTTTTTATTGAGTTTTCACCGAACTTGCTGAAAATTTTCATTGATATTAAATCATGGTTAAATTTGAATACTAGTAAAATCGCATAAGGAATGTCGGAGTAATTGCTCTTGAATTATTAGAAATGACTGTTTCAGCCTTTTTTGCTCTCTAACACAAAGAGTTTTCATCGGATCTTCTACAAACTTGCTGAAATTCTTTATTTATATAAAATCTAGGTCCAGTTTGATTATTACTAAAATCCCATAATGATTGTCTGAGTTATTGCCCTTAATGTATTAAAAAGGACTGTTTCACCATTTTTTGCTCTCTAACAGAAATGCTTTTTATTGATTTTCACCCAATTTGCTGAAAATGTTTATTAATATAAAATCAAGGTTAAGTTTGAATATTACTAAAATCGCATAATGTATATCTGAGTTATTGTCCTTTAATTATTAAAATATGGCTGTTTCAGGGTTTTTAGCACTCTAACACATACAGTTTTTATCGGATATTCACCAAACTTGCTGAACATGTTTATAAATATAAAATATATCTCCAGTTCGAATAGTACTTATATCGCATAAGGCATGTCTGAGTTTTTTGCCCTTTAGTTTTTAAAAATTAATGTTTCAGCATTTTTTGCTCTCTATCACAAACATTTCTTTTCGGATCTTAACAAAACCTTGCTGAAATTCTTTATTTATACAAAATCTAGGTTCAGTTTGATTATGACTTAAATCGCATAAGGCATGTCTGAGTTATTGTCCTTTATGTATTTAGAAATACCTGTTTCACCATTTTTTGCTCTCTAACACAAATAACTTTTTTGTGATTTTCACCAAACTTGTTGAAAATGTTTATTAATATAAAATCAAGTTCATAATCTTAACTATCAAAATCGCACAAGGCATGTTGAAGTTATTGCCCTTGAATGATTATAGATTGCATACTTCAGGCTTGTCAGCTTTCTGACTCAAACGGTTTTAATTGGATCTTCACCAAATTTGCTGAAAATAATATTGGATAAAAACTTAGTCCAGTTCTATGAATACCCAAATCGCCGAAGGCATGTTGGAGTTACGGTTCTTCAATTATTAAAAATTTGCTATTTCATCCTTATTTTAGCCCTGTCAACTCTGTAACAGGAACTGTTTTTATTCTATTTAAACCAACTATTTGGTCAATAGTTGCATGTGCTTCATCTTGGCCGTGTTGGTAATAAGTAAAGTAATAAATGACTACTCCATACCTCCTTTACCTCTTGAAGGATTTTCAGTCAGCTGTATTCGGTTTTTGTCTTGATCTATATTTAAAACAAATACACAATGCCAGCAAGTTTGGTGAAGATCCAATAAAAAGTGTTTGTGTTAGAGAGCAGAAAAGGCTGAAACAGTCATTTTTTTTAATTATTCAAGGGCAATAACTCAGACATGCCTCATGCGACTTTAATAGTTATCAAAATTGAGCTAGATTCTATACTAATAAACATTTATAGCAAGTTTGGTGAAGATCCAAAAATAGGTGGTTGAGTTAGAGAGAAGACAAGGCTGAAACAGTCATTTTCAGCAAGATCCCCCGTATTTGGATTGTACACGCTTACCACCGTGATTAATTATTTACACGTGGGGACCTTATCTCATAGTTTAATCCTGTGCCTACTGGTCGCAACTGTTTGACTCTACAACAGACACCGCGTAACGCGGCGTCTCATCTGGATCCATCCTGTATGACACTCGTCTTAAGGTTTGTTTAATCAAAAATATGCATAAATCTAAACTGAACAAATATTGCACACGACAATGTCAAAGCAGACGTCTTAGCAGCAGAATAAGGGTTAAATTCTTCATTTCATCCGGCTCCAGATAAGAGGAATAAACTGAACAAATCCAACATGTTCTTACTCATTTCAGCACCGAATGCTACGGTGTTACTACTGATTAAACCGTCTCTTCGAGACGATTCTAATGAGTATGACACCATTGGGTTTAAAAGCATAAATAAAGAGTTTAGTAATCGAAATACTTCCGTTATCTGGAGCCCTGTATTTACAGAGTTGTCCTTCTTTCCATTCACAAGGAGGCTCTTTAAATTGTGCTAGCACAAACAAATTATAAATAAAAATTTAAAAGCGAATTTCTTAGATAAAGCCGCTTTTTATGAAAGAATCACGTCCCATGTAGTTCTAATGGGATCCCAAACAACCGTTTTATGCAGGTTTCCCAAAAACACAATGCGGCTTTAAGCTACCATTAATTAGCCCCATACAGTGGAGAATCTGTTATTCTTTCCCGTTTAAACGCGTTTACGCTAAAACTATTATTTGCAGTGCAGACAGTTTGGAGCCAGATCAGACGCCGGGTAACCCGGCGTCTGATCAGGCTCCAAACTGTTTGCCACCAAGATAAACAAGAATTATCAGAATTGTCCAAAAGTTGTACTTTTCTAAGTTTCAGTGTTTTGCGTTTGCGTACGTTTGCGTTTAAACGGGAAAGAATCACACATTCTCCACTGTAGCTTTATATACAGTTGGGAAGACGTTCTTCTTTCCCACTAAATGACTTTACACTTAAACTAATATTCCATTACAAACAATATGGAGACATATCAGACGACGGGTAATCAGACGTCTGACCAGGCTAAAAAACTGTTTGCCACTCAGTTTAAAATAGGTCGTCAGAATTTTCGAAAAGTTGTCATTTTACCCAATTTAATGCACTGCGTTTGCGTTTCGTTTAAACGGGAAAGAATAACGTCTTCTCCACTGTACACAGGTATTAGTGGTGGCCTAACATAAGTTTGACTGTATTGATGAATTATTCACCATTGATTGGCGCGTAATGGGGACATTTAAAATATCATATCGATTATCTCCACCAAACACGATTATATACCATTAGTTTTTTTAATATATTAAATACATGTACATTGCCGTTTGGATTCAGATTAGACACCATTTTACTCAGGATCTAAACTGTTTGTAAATGCATGTCAAGTCGCGTGCAGCACTCGCAGGGTAATTTGTATATTCTCCTATTCTTTAGTGGTACCAATAACTAGATTTTCCTTAGAACGTAATTGGCTAGACCCTACATGTAACACCTGGTTCCAAAGTTACAAAGCTTTTGATTTGAGTCTGAGATCTCAAACATTTGATTGGTCAGATTCAGGGTTGCCATTTCTCCGGATTTTTCCTAAATCTTCGGATTTTTTCCCAGTACATGGTAGCTTAACGCAGGCTGAAAGTAAAGCAGAATGCGCCTGAAGGCGCATTCTGCTTTACTTCCAGTCTGCTTTAAGTAGTCACTTGTCAACAAAACTAGAAACAGGCGATGGGGTGAAGGTACGATTCGTTAAAATGAAAAATGCAAATTTGGAAATCTTAGGATTTTTCATGTCAACTTATTGCAGCCCTGAAGATTTGAGCCTAGAATCTGATATTGTCTCAAACATTTGATTGGTCAAGTTTGAGACTAGGCTCAAATCTGACCAATCAAATGCTTGAGAGCGATCTCAGACTCAACTCAATTTTTATAACCTTGAGACCTGGAAATAAAATAAATGTAATGTCACCACTTACGTGTAGACAATCAATCTTGCTAATATTGTAACCGTTCAACAGAAGACCCATGTGGAGTACAATCAATCTTGTGTTTAGTGACCACTAAATAGAAGGACCAGTTACATTACACAGGTACTTGACACATATAATAGATCTAGATCAGTTTCAAAAAAATAATATGTTTTTTTAATAGACCTCTATTATAAATACAAATTAATAGAAGTCTAGTAAAAAAATGGTATTAGATCTAGATTTATGTTTCAAGTACCTGTGATGCATTATTGAAACAGGTGGTTGCTAAATGCACGATAAAATTACTATAATCACAGCCGATTACATTAAACAACCACCTCGTATATTAACAGATCGCTACATTATTTCAAGTAGTGATCAATATATGATTGACTTATTTGATTCCTCTGGATCCTTAATGCATGACAAAGTAAAGCAGAAAGTTCCTGTGTAGGATTTTCTGCATTATTGTTTTCAGCATTAAGCACGTCATTTTTCCAAAGAGGTATCCATCCACTTCACTGGGTGGTTGATTTAATTATTACCCCATAAATATGCCATTTACGTCTTAAATTTAAGTATTCCCCACTGAAGAAAATAGTTCCACTTTATAGTGTCATGAATGCTGATATGCACCATAATAACCTAATTTCTGTACCCTAGCCCCTATAGATGGCAGTTTAAAGCATGCTGAAAGTAAAGCAGAATGCGCCTTCGGGCGCGTTCTGTTTTACTTTCAATCTACTTTAACCCTTTGCCTGCTGGTCGCGACTTTATTGATTTTTACAAACAGTTTAGATCCAGATCAGACGCCGCGTAACGCGGCGTCTGATATGGATCCAAACTGTTTGACACTCTTCTTTAGGTTTCTTTACTTAAAAAAATATATAAATCTAAATTTAACAAATTTTGCAGACGATAATTTCGAAGCATACGATATCACCGCAGGATAAGGGTTAAGTGGTAAGTTGTCTAAACACCAGTAGCAAGCTATAGGATAATGAGTTAATAAAAGGTTCTCTGTATATGCTTCCATCATCATCAACTTTTATTTACATATGTATAAGTCCCACGGATAGTGAGAAACATTAGCATTATAATTATAACTCAAAGTAACATTGAACAACAAAAGTAAACAATATAAGGGAAAACGGCTACACATAGTTTTATACCAGGGCTCCAGATAAGAGGAAGTAAACTGAACAAATCCAACATTCATACACATTTCAGCACCAAATCCCTTGATGTAACCACCCACCTGAATCGTCTCGGAGAGTCGATTCTAATGAGTAGTGACACCACATGGTTTAATGCAGAAATAAAGACTTTATTCGTTTTGAGTTACTCCCCCTATTCAACCTGGAGCTCTGTTTATACATTTCCAAAGCTTTACATAATACGTTTGCCTTGTGAATAGTTTATGTGTAGGATACATAGTAGATTGCTAGCTATGATGCGACAGCCGTTCAGTGGCATTTGAGTTTGCTAACCAAAACTACATATTGTAGATTATTTATTACAATAGAATATATGATATGATGTATTTGAATGCATATTACTAATAAATCCGTCTGATATCAACAAATATTTCGACATACACTTGTACAGTAGTTGTACGGCGTATACGAGTATGGTGCAGGATTCGATTTGTTTTTCCCGTTTTAAACGAAACCAAATGTAAAATAAATAACAAAACCAGAACTAGGGTTATAAAGCGTTCGAGTTGAATCTGAGATCGTTCTCAAGCATTTGATTGGCCAGATTTGAGCATAAGCTCAAATCTGACCAATCAAAAAGCTTGGGAACGATTTCATACTCAACTCAGACGTTCATCTTACTTTTAGCAGGTCACCTGCAGGGGCGTAGCTAGACCAATTAGGAAGTGTACGCAGTCCTATACTAGGGAGGTCCGGGGGCATGCTCCCCCGGGAAAATTTTATTTCTAGATGGTCTCTGGTGCGTTTTGAGGGCATTTCCCGCCTTCAAAACAGGCATTAAAGTACATAAATCTATGCAAAAAAATAAATAAAAAATAAACGACATTGACGTCACGACAAAATCATGGATGTTAAAGCGACTCGCAACCAGATGGTGCATTAAAAATAGTAATTTGTAAATATGTGTCAAACGCTTATATAAATGGTAAAGAATTAGTTTAGGATAAGAAATTCTGTTTAAAAAAAATGTATTTCAATAAAAAAAAATATTGGTCTCTGGTGGGATTCGAACCCGGGGCCCGGCATTGGCGGACAGAAGGCAAAATAGGGGAAACCGCTTAGACCAATGGACCACGGAACTATCCGTTTATCTCGGATCGATTTAACGTATTTCAATGTGTAGCGATCGAAAGTGCATACAACTTCGTAATTCGGCTCGTGTTTATGTCTGAGCCCGTGTAGAGAAGCAACAACAACAACTATACCGTTAGCTAACGCTATAGAAAAACGATGGAAAATATCTAAAAATCTAAGATTCGGTGACGATTCTTGAGACTTTTTTTGGACTGATCATATTTTTTTAATGTCAGAAGCCAAATAATGCCACAAATTTGCTTTTATTTGAGTATTTTATTTTATTTTGACAAGTACACCATCCGGTTGCGAGTTCCTTTAATTTCAAACCGACAATGAGTAACATTCAGATCTGCAACAGAACCACTTACATAAATGTTCCGTTTTGATAACATGATATTTGAAAGCAGGCCCGTATGAAGCAAACTGTGATTGAGGGGGGCAAATTTAATTCATTTGTGAACGCACTCTTACTTCGAATGCGGTATGCTCCTCCGGTGAAAAATATTCCTATATGGCTTAAAATAAATGGTGGGTTCTCAGGGCATTTCGAGCAATCAAAACAGGTTAAACAGAAAAATACCATCTGGCAACAGCATTCTTTAATCTATATGTAAAATTCGACTCCCCCATAACATAAATTGTATCTTTTATATATTTTTGCGCGTGTCCCGGCCATTCATCTCTTATTCTTACCCCGTCTGATTGGTTTAAAACCCTTACTCTAGAGGGGTCCGGGGGCATGCTCCCCCGGAAAAATTTTAATCCTAGATGGTCTCAGGTGCGTTCTGAGGGCGTTTTCCGTATTCAAAGACTATGTAAAAATTTGACTCAAAATAACAAATTATTGATTCTAGGATAACGTTTTTTTTCTGACAGCCTTTCTTCAAGCCTTTGATCTCTACCCCTAGTCCCCTACCCCCTACGATTTTTATTGCATTTTTAGACTTTTCAATTTTTCTATATTTGCGGACAATGTGTATGCAGTTGCGTTTTTTGCGTACAGGTAGCTACGCGCCTGACCTGCCTTAAAACACCTGCTAAATAAAATAACACAATTTATATAGTGATCGTAATATTTAGAGAGGTTTTACTGTACCATTTTTGGAAACACAATGTCAGTATGGCTGGCTAGTTTGTTGTGCCCAAAATCTGTTACAAATCCCTAAGAATGAAGTTGCATTGATATAAAATTTCAATACTATATGTCCGAATGAACTCTTTAAAAGTGCCGTCTGAAATACATGTGGTTTCAAAATGATAGTTTAACCTTTTAAATGAAGAATAGTGTCAAATAGTTTTGATCCGGTCCAAACACCGAGTTATTCATAGTCAGGCATGTTCTAACTGTTTGCAAAGCTCTGTTAAGATGTGTTGAACAAGGGAAGGGTGGCCTATTAACTCATTTACCCTGAAATTTTAAATGGACTATTCCAGTTTACAATTGAATATAGTCTATTTTTGAATAAATATGGTGGATTTTTACCTTATTTTTTCAAAATGACAGACATTGTAGATCCTGATCAGAGGGCTCCTTAAGGAGTCCTCTGATCAGGGTCTACGTTGCTTGCAAAGGACAAGAGTACTCTTAACAGGTATATGACATGTACATGACGAGTATACTCGTCGCTAGGGTTCAATGTGTTAATGCCTTTTTTCCACAGATGTAGACATGATTGAACAGTGAAGAAGTGATTAATATCATAGGACCACTTTATGCATTATTCTATCATAAACAATAACACGATGTACTTATTTGTGTAAGTACTTCGTGACAATAGATATCATCATAAGTTTATGTTGATATTCTATGAAGTTTTTTCATTAGGATTCCATCGTAAAAATCTGGCTATTGTTCTGAAAGTTGTCTGTATCTGTATCTGTATCAATACGTCGTAGAATCCTATAAAGGCTTTTACACGACGGGTATTATGTAGTGTCGCCATTTTATTGGCGATAATCTCGTAGGGCTGTTTTGAAAGCCTCTACGGAATCAGCATGCACTGTGCTGTCTGGCAGTTTGTTCCATTGTATCACTGTGTCTACAAAGAACGAGTATTTGTATTGGTGGGTCTTGCTATCTGGTGCTGTGAGCCCTCTTGTATTGTTGCATACTTGGTTTTCTATTATATTATTTGTACTGAAATCTTTGAATTTGGTTGCTTTGATGTTTCTTTTTGGTTTTGCCGGTTTTGTGAAAGTGGGTGTTGGCAGAGCTGGTACGAGGCCCTCTACTACCTTATACATTAGTATCAGTCTGAGGCTCAGTCTCCTGTCTTCAGGGTCTCCAGTTCCAGTTGTTCTCTCATTCTTGTGATTGTTCATGTCTCTCTGTCCTTGTAGTTCTTTTTTACAGAGACATACAGATGTCTCTGTTTTTTATGAACCTAATAGCCCTATTCTGAATTTTCTCTAGTTTGTCTATGTCACCCTTGAGGTATGGATTCCAGATGGTTGCGCCAAAATTGATCTCACTACTGAGATGTATGCCGTTTTTCTGCAATTTTCCGGTACACTTCTAAGGTTCCTTCTGGTAATAAAATACTTTAACAAACGGTTATGCACTAAAATGATACTTAGAAACCATATTTATCTCAGATTGAGTCGTAGGCCATAGAACCAATTTTAATGCACAAAACGTTTAAAAGATCTATTGGGTATTTAACCGGTGTACCGCCACGGACACTGTTCTTGTTTTATTTTAACCCCGAGCTTTCGCAACGGTCCGCGTTTTAGACAAACCCAAAATGGAAGCCGGAATTTGCATAACTAGAGAATGAAAATACGCAATTAATATGGCTTTAAATCCTACCTCGGAAAGTCCTCATCTGGATCACAATATCCTCGTTAAGGTTTGAATAAATTACAAAAAGTTTCAACTTTTAAAAAAGAACAAAATCGGGTATATTATGGAGCAGATGGTAGCTCCAGTTCACTTGAAGTCTGGCTCTCTTCATCCTGCCGTTAATGGTTAAGCGCAGATCCCCTCTGGACCATCGACGTACTGCTCTCAGCTGTGCTTGGTTATTTGCACTCATCCATCATTCCATTCATCCTCATGAAAAGAATCATAACTTCTGGGAAAATTCGCTTTGATTTGAAATTTTTCATAAAAAATACAAGTGTTTGCTACGTGACTACAGAAACATAAATTCGACGAAACTCAAAGATTTTAAAGAGAGTCTGAGACTGACAACAAAATGGTGTATTGCAAACATAATCGAAATAGGTCAGAAAAATAAAATTTGTGGCTACTGCCAACTTGCTGTCATAAAGAAATATGATTTAGTTTTGTCGTCTACATTCAATTTCTAAACAGGTTCCCCATCGACTGCAGCCCCATTTTTCATGGGTTAGGGGAAGAGTGGCAGAAACTTTTCACAGGATAATTTGTGATGAAAATCGGACTTTTTGGGAAAGTTGATCGACCAAATTCAACAACTCTAAGAATCAATTTTCAATTATCTATGTTGGGGTTTCGGAGTGGTAGTGCACCCTCTTCTCAGTCTCACCAATGTGGTCTTGAGTTTGATCCCAGGTCGGGGCAGTATGTGCGAGGGTACATTGGCCACCCATCCGAACAAGTGGGTTTTCACTGAGCGCTCCTGTTTCCTCCCACAGAAATGACCAAATAGGCCACAATTCGAGCCGTCGAGAATGATTTACAAGTACCAATTTATGTCGCTTGTTTCATTATCGATGTTAAAGAAATAAAGTTTGAACTTTTTTGTTGTTTTTCTAAACTATCTATCTATCTATATTTTAATGCCAGACTCCACTTTCGTGTATTATCTGCATGATTTTACCAACAGATTTTGCTCAGAAATTTACAAAAAAGCATACCTCTCTATCTAGGTCTTCATATTTGAAAGCAGACATTTGTTTAAAGAATAATCTGAATATTACCAAAATATTTGTGTGAATGTTTTCACTACCTACAAATTGCTATGATGCTTAATAAGTTATGAATGCAGAAGAATGAATTCTAAGAGTAATACACTGATATTGGGGATCCGAGAAAAGTTGTTTGCATTTCATTTCGTTATTCATATACATAGACCTGTACATACACATTACCAGTTGACATTGCGATACAGAGTGATGTATTTAGCTCGAGAAGTTTTTGGCGGAAATAGCCGATCTGACGAGCGCCTTGGCGCGAGTCTGATCGTTTGTTTCCGCCAAAAACGCTGAGAGCTAAACGCAACACTCTTTAGCACACTGCCAACTGGTGATGTGTTTATTATATGCCTTGAATACACTCCAGAAACAACTAAATTGTTTTTATATCCAAATTTATTAGTTATTTGAAGCAGAAAAAGATTTTTTGCATGCCACAAAGAATAATGTGGCACTTACACATGTACGTAAATGACGTCACGTTAAATCGAAAACGCTCAATTTCATACGAAGGCATATAATAAATATATTTAATTTTACTGTTTTGTAGCAATGGCTATCCACATACCAGAAGGGCAACTTTATTAAAGTACTTAAAGACCACTGGAAGGACTACGTTTTATTGGCATTCAGAAATTCTGATGATTTGGCGGAGGAAGAAAAATATGCAGAGCAGCTTCTGTTTAGGCCTTTAGAATACTTCCTCTGTAATGGGGACCCGAATACTGTGTTCAAGGAACTAAAGGACAAGGACCAGCCTTCCCAACTATGTGGTCATGTCTTTAAGAATGGAGAACCCACTTATTCTTGCAGGTACATGTAATTCAGTGTCTTTTTAAATGTATAAATTTATTATAGATGCAAAATTCATTTAAGTTTGCTGCTTTCAGTCATTTTGAAGGTAGAAATAATAATATAAATTTTTATGAGAGAGGGAAAGAAGTAAAAATTTGGCCTGAAAATTCCAGATATAAAACACTGATTTAAGGAAGGTTCAAAGAAAGTATAAATCATAACTGGCAGCTTAATGTAGAACAAAGGTAATTCAGAAATACCCTTTTGACAATGCTGCTGTCTGCATTACCTTAGAACTGTCAACATGTATTGTATTTACAAAGTGACCTATCTTGTTAGATATTTACATGTTTCACAATTGTAGGACCCATCAAAACATTTTGAGGTATCTGATTTCATTTTCTTTAAGAAATTATACACCATTCACACATAGCCCACAATTTGTTACAAGTAGTAACAGATGCCATACATGTGTTTCTTTACAGAGAGTGTGGTACAGATCCTACCTGTGTGCTTTGCATTGACTGTTTCCAGGCTTCTATACATAAGCAGCATAGATACAGGGTTAGTCAGACTTAAAAGACAATAATTTGTACAGTGAAGTCTTCAAGTAGACGTTATTCTTTCTTTTTTAAATGAAACCAAACACAATGAAATGTGAAAAAAGACAACTTTTTGAATACATTTATTGTTATCTGAGTGGCAAACAGTTTGAAGCCTGATCAGAGACCAGGCAGGTTAGCCATGTCTAGAGTGGCTTATACCCAATCTTCCCTCCACTCTGTTTCATTAATAATTATCTCATTACCCCCATACCATGTTTGTAGTATTGAAGATACATGGTCATTTAAAGCAGATTGAAAGTAAAGCAGAATTGGCCTTTAGGCTCATTCTGCTTTACTTTCAGCTTGCATTAAGCTACTATGTGCTAGGATATGGAAAATATTTCTTAGTGTACATAATACATATTCATAACTATATAAATTGGAACTATTTTCTTCAGCGGAGTTATAAATTAAAGGCATAAAACGGTATATTTATGAGGTAATGGGTTAAGGACCATTACATCTATGTGAAGAAATTTTGAAAATAGATAGGCATACTAATGAACCTCTGTAGAGAAAATGGTTGACCATTCACTGCCAATCCGTAAGAGCTGCATTCATATTTCAGATAAGGAGTTTGTCATACAATAGGTATATCAAATGTAAAAGAGACTTTTAAAACATTTCTCTCTCCCTTTCCCGTGGTGACAATATCTGCCAAAGAAAATTTTGAGAAAATCACTTGCAAGTGCTTTATAATCTTGGTAACAATATTGAAAGAATTTCCATGTTTCCATGCATCTCAATATTGTATCATGTTTATTGTGAATGTAGTTATTTGTCTTTCTCGCTTTGTAGGTTACAAGGTACATTTATATAATTTCATGTGAAGCGCTTTTGAACGCACAACTCCTGTGTGAAAAGAGTGCTATATAAATCGGGTATAATAATAATAACCTTTTCTCTCTTTGCATACTCATGTATAAATCTCTGCCCATTATGAAAATATATCACCTGAATTATAACATTGGGTAGTAAACTAAGAATATTTTCCCGAGCAAAGAATGCAGTTTCATGTCAAAAAGCTCAATCATATAAGAAAAAATTGCAGGTTTAGGAGATTTTTCATCTGGGTCTACATGGTTTTCAAACAGTGTCAACATATGCTAGTATCAAGAGAAGGGTTAAACTTTAACTGTATTTAAAAGCTCTTTGTTATGACCACTAAAAAGAAGGCCAATTGATTGGATACAAGACAGGTGACAGCTTAAAGCAAGATGAAAGTGAAGCAGAAAGCCCCTAAAGAAGCTTTCTGTTTAGGTCACCTGCCTTAAACACCAAATAATTAGCACACTTTAGTGGTCGTAAAGAGAGGTTTTACTGTCATTGAAAATGTTGTCTCTTAAGATGCACACTTCTGGTGGTGGTGGATACTGTGATTGCGGAGACCACGAGGCCTGGAAGCAGGCACCTTTCTGTGACACTCACAAGCCAAAGGCAGAGGTTATGGAGGAAAATAAGGTGAGAGAATGACTAAATGTGGCTAGCTGTATAAACAGTTAACAAATTCTAGCAATTATTGAATGAGAAATCGAAATGAAATATTAAAAGAATCCTAGCAATGCTTACATTCTGTTAGTATGTGGAACAATGGATACAGTGGAGTGTTTTATTCCCATGAAAGTAAAAGAAATGCAGTGCAATGAAATGTTGAAAATGACAGTTTTTTTTAAATATGAAACAGTTTTGAGTCTTATGATACACCTGATTACCTTGTGTATGATCAGGCTCCACACTGTTTGCAATGGATAACATTGTTTTGCATGAATGCGTTTATTGGGAGAGAATAACATCTCTGTATTTATCCTCTTAAAACAGAAATAATAAATGTGAAACTGTTTAACAATCAACTAACAGAGGAGGATCCTATAGGAAATATCTGCATTACTCTTGCACTGTATTGAGTTGTCTCCTGTCTTTAAAGATTGCCTTGCTTCATTATTCAGTTGAAACATTTGTACTGTTTCAAGTTTGATATAATATAAATAGGAAGTTATTCCGTTTGATGACTTACTTATCAGGAGAAATTTTAATGCTTCAGATGTATGGATCCATTTTCTTGCTTATAGGTTGCAGTAGAAGAGCTGCCGGCAGATCTAACTGACCGTGCTGCAGCATTGTTCATGGCCACATTTCGTTACACAGTTGAGATGTTGACTTGGGAGCAGTCAGACAGTCTACCTAATGGTCTCCAGCCAGAGGGAGAACTCGCAGACACTTATTTGTGTATGCTGTTTAATGATGAAGTACATACCTTTGAGCAGGTAAGATTTAACTCTTTGAACCCTAGTCGCGCATATATGCGTCCTTTGCAAACAGTGTACCTGTGACGTGTACACTTGTCCTATGCAAATAGTGTAGACCCTGATCAGAGGACTCCTTCTTCGCTGTTTGTCATTTTGACATATATTGTAAAAATCAACCCTAAAAAGTGAAAAAAATGGACTAGACTTAGTAGTAAACTAGAATTGTCCATTTGAGATTTCAGGGAGGAAAGGGTTAACTTGTGCATGTAGTCAATATTGTGTTTAGCCTCTACAACGTAGGTACACCTTTATGCTCCATTTTTATGCTTTTATGTCTTTAATTTATTTCTCCTCTGAAACAAATGGTTCCACTTCATACAGTCATGAATATGTACTATAAGAAATATTTTCGATGTCCTAGAAGAAGGTAACTTAAACAGACTGAAAGTAAAGCAGAATACAGCTTAGGCAGCATTCTGCTTATTTTCAGCCTGCTTTAAGCAACCATCTGTATTCAGTAAGGAAAACAAGCTATCTTCTTCATCTCTTGACAATAAGGAACAAAAGATTCAGGGTACTTTGATGTTATGCATTATGTGTGAACTTTGAAGCTGTGCATTTTGCAGATTTCCATCATAATTATGTTTATTGCTAAACCTAAATCCAAATGATATTGCTCATATAGTACTAGTGTGTTTTAAAGGAAGATGTCAGCTTGATGGAAGATAAAAGTAAAGCATATAGTTCCTGTATACAGCTACACTTCTGATAAAGTTTTTAAGTTTTATGGTCAAGGGTCACAGGTCATGGATGCATTACAGTTCTTAGCTCATACAGGGGCAGATAGAGCAAGGTCTACTTGCAACTAGAATGTTTGGGAAATTAGATGGACCAAAAGCAACAGTTTTAGTTTTGAAGTCAATTCAATGCAGGGACAACATCTGGTCTGAGGTCTTTCAAACTATTGTGTTGTCTGTTTTGTGGTGAATTTTACAGACACCAACTGGCAGAAAAATTAATAAAAAAGTAAGTTAAATTTCAATTTAAGTTAAAATATGTTCTATTTTCAGTTTTTTCTTAATTTCATGTTTTGTTTCTTTATATTACTGTTCATTATTTATTGCCATGGTTTTAATTAACTCACCTTTGTGCCAAGGTGAGCTATTGTGATTGTCCTGCGTCCGTCATCGTGATACATCAATTTTTTCTTTAAATAACTTCTTGGAATCCACAGGGCTAATTTTAGTAAAACTGAAGTTGATTGGTCTTTTTATGGTACTCTGTCAGATTTCTGCAAAAATAGGTCTTCCAATTGAAATTGTGGTTGCCATGGCAACCAATTTAAAAAACTAAAAAAATATTCTTATATTGAAAATAACTTAAAAAGAAATGATATATGGGTGACCCTCTTATAGATTTCTTAAAATAACTTTCCTAGCTTAAAAAACATGACAGCGAATGGGTTGCAGATTTTCCATAAAGTCTTTTTGAAAGCAATGGTCCAATTTGATTTTACACAAATTATCCACAGGTGACCCTCTACAAGTTTTCTTAAGATGTCTTCCTAGCTTATAAAACATGGACGCCAGTGGATTGGGAAACTTTACCTTATATTGCTGTACAGAAAAAACATAAAAAAAATCTTCTTATCAGTAACTACTTCTATAAAAAATATTTTTACGCTGGAAGTGATTCATGGGTGACCCATGAGTTTAATAATACTTTCAGCCTGTTTTAAGCTATAATATGCTAGGAAAAAGAAAATAATTCTTATGAAACATATTCATCAGTCATCACCATGTAAAGTGGAATTATTTTCTTCAGTGGGAGAATAAATTAACAGTGTATAAAGGCTTATTTATGGGGTAATGGGATAAGGCACATTCTACTTTACTTTTAACCTTTTTAATGGTCACCTATTTTTAAAACTAAAAATATGCTATATGGGGGTATAGGGTTAAAGGAATAGAAACAAAACAGCATTACTGCTCCACCTTTATATAAGACTATTAACCAGGGCTCCAGATAAGGGGGAGTAAACTGCACAAATCCAACATTTTCTCACTTATTTTAGTATCAGATCCTACGGTGTTAGTACTCATTAGAATCGTCCCTTCGAGACGATTCTTATGAGTAGTGACACCATAGGGATTAAAGCAGAAATAAAGATTTTAGTTTTTGAAATATCCCCCTTATATGGAGCTCTGATTAACTCATCTTCTTTTGAGTGATCACCTTTTACAGGCTTTTCTTATGGGCATAGTCATGACTGTATAAATTGTAACTGTTTTCTTCAGTGGAAGAATTCATTAAATGCGTAAATTGTGTAGTGAAGAGTAATTTTAAAAAGAAAAATAGTCATTGAAAAAAATTAAAGCCATTCTCTATTTTAAACATGATGACAATAAATCAAGATGTTGATCTGAGTAAAATGTAATTTTATTAGCGATACATATGTATTGAGTTTCTGAAACCTCCAATTTAACTCTGTACAAACTTGTGTTAAGTATCCAAATAAAGAGAGACAAATAATCAGTCTTTGATGATACAAGTTGGAGCTTTCTGCTTTACTATCATATTGCTTTAACCCTCCACCACAGCTTGTTTCTAGTTTTAAAACCAGGTGACCACTTAAAGCAGGTTGAATGTACCGTAAAGCTTTTAGGTGCATTCTACTTTACTTTCTGTTTCAGCCTGCTTTAAACATATATCTGCTAGGATATAGAAAATATTTCTTAATGTCCATATTCATGACTATAAATTGGAACCATTTTCTTTACTGAAGGAATAAATTCAAAGCGTAAAATGTTTTGTCTATGGAGTATCTAAGTGTACCTCTATTTTGCACAATCGGTGACTCTTCTTTTGAATGTATTTATCAGGAGAGGGTAGAGGTGTTCTGCAGCAAAGGGTGTGGAAACTATGGTTAATTGAACTCAGCATAACTTCATCTGAAACACTTTTTTCTATCTATCCTTTTCCTGCTAATACCATATATTTCACCGTGTGAAAACAATTTAGACCCGTCCAAAGAGGTTTCTCTGCTCTGGATCAGGCATGGGTATTAAGGTTCTTTTACTCAGAGCATCAAGTTTTTCCTTCACATCCTCTTCATCGGCAATACTGTTACTAATGTAGACCCAGATCAGACAGCTCCTGAAGGATCTGTCTGATCAGAGTCTGTCCTGTTTTCATAAGGGATCTGTCAGACATATGCATGCACTCTTTAGTGAGTTTTTTTCCTGATTTTATTAACCAATTTAATACTTCAGATGATAGATATATTTAGTGTGTAGAGTTTTATATATGAATATTTAGCAGAAGAGGCTCCAAACTGTTTGCCACCCAGAATAAATAAAGTCATTTGCTTTTCAAAAAGTCACCATTTTATTTCATTGTGTTTGCTTTAAAGCGACTCGCAACCGGATGGTGTACTTGTCAAAATAAAATAAAATACTCAAATAAAAGCAAATTTGTGGCATTATTTGGCTTCTGACATTAAAAAAATATGATCAGTCCAAAAAAAGTCTCAAGAATCGTCACCGAATCTTAGTTTTTAGCTCACCTGAGCCAAAGGCTCAAGGTGAGCTATTGGGATGGCCCTGTGTCCGTCGTCCGTCGTGCGTCGTCCGTCGTCGTTAACAATTGCTTCAAATGACATCTTCTCCTAAACGGCTGAACAGATTTCAACCAAACTTTACAGGAATGTTCCTTGGGTCAAGCTCTTTCAAATTTGTTCAAAGAATTGAAAACAATATAGAACTCTGGTTGCTATGGCAACCAAAGTGAAAAAATAAGGAAATCTTAAAAAATCTTCTTGTCTGAAACTACAAGGGCCAGAGCTTAGATATTTGGCACATAACATTATCTACAGGTCCTCTATCAAGTTTGTTCAAATTATGCCCCTGGGGTCAAAATTGGCCCCGCCCCGGGGGTCACAGTTTTACATAGAGTTATATAGTGAAAATTTCAAACGTCTTCTCCACTGAAACTAATATGGCCAGAGCTTTGATATTTGGCATGGTGACACTTCTAAATGTCCTTTACCTAGTTTGTTCAAATGGTTCTGGTCGGTTAAATATCTAGGTCATAATTCACATTCAAAATATGTATAGCAGACAGCAATTCAGCATTATAAGAGTTAGACCCTAGCCAAATTTCCTACTGGCAGAGTTACATAACTGAACTCAGGTCAGCTGGTCAGCTGATGAGGTTCACAGCATATGGTGTTGTCTGATATATTTTTATGCCCTGCAGTTGGGGGCATATTGTTTTTGTCTGTCTGCTTTTTTGTCTGTTTGTCCATTGTTTGTCTGTCAGTCCACAACTTTAATCTTAGCCATAACTTTGTTAAAGTTAGAAACTTTATAACTTGGGTCATGTCCTACAAAGGTCAATGTCATTTTTGAGATATTTCCCAGTGTCATATTTTCTTGTCTTTGAGATAACTCCAGTTCTACTGATGTTAACCCATTACCCCATACATATGCCTTTTTATGCCTTTAATTTATTCCTCCTCTAAAGAAAATAATTCCACTTTATACAGTCATAAACATGTAAGATATAAGAAATAGTATCTATATCTTAGTAGATGATAACTTAAAGCAGGTTGAAAGTAAAGCAGAGTGCGCAATAAATAATCATATGGAAATACATGTAGCTTGATAAGAAGAAGTGTCATGGATAAGGGCCATAACTCTGCCAACAATATTTTTTTAAGTTATTCCAATTTGTCATCTGGAAGATAATTCCATTTACAGCTATATTAAAATGTTGTCTTGCCTATTAAGCTAAGGCACAATGACCTCAGGTGAGCGAATTAAGGGCCATGGCCCTCTTGTTTTAGATATTTTCCATCGTTTTTCTATAGCGTTAGCTAACGGTATAGTTGTTGTTGTTGCTTCTCTACACGGGCTCAGACATAAACACGAGCCGAATTACGAAGTTGTATGCACTTTCGATCGCTACACATTGAAATACGTTAAATCGATCCGAGATAAACAGATAGTTCAGTGGACCATTGGTCTAAGCGGTTTCCCCTATTTTGCCTTCTGTCCGCCAATGCCGGGCCCTGGGTTCGAATCCCACCAGAGACCAGTATTTTTTTTTATTGAAATACATTTTTTTAAACAGAATTTCTTATCCTTAACTAATTCTTTACCATTTATATAAGCGTTTGACACATATTTACAAATTACTATTTCTAATGCACCATCTGGTTGCGAGTCGCTTTAAACAGGAATGATTAGCATCTCCATTGTATTACATAATGTTTGCCACATAGATGGGATAAAATTTATGATATAACTGAATTATTTGACAGGTAATCAGCACACTACAGAAGGCAGTCAACTGTACACACCAGGAAGCAGTGGATATAGCAACAACCATAGACAGAGAGGTTAGTCAATCTGCTCTTTTTAGCTTGGTTTGGCAAGTAGTACCTTGGTGAGCTATTTTGATCGCCTTCTGTCCATCGTCATCCATAGTCTATCTAATCATCATCAACAATTTCTTAAAACAACATCTTGTATTAAACTACTGGTTGAAACTTTCCAAAACTTGGAAGGAGTGATTATTTGAAACTTTTTCAAATTTGTTAAAATAGTTCCAGTCTATTGCATATCTTGGCCACTTAAAAGTCTTTTTTAAGTACTAGTGACCAAACTATGCAATGGACTGGAAAAGTTAGAACAAAATTGAAAATAGATTCAAATAAAAATCATCTTCCTTTCCTTGAAAACTTCAAAAATCTTTTTGTCTAATAACCACAGTTCCCTGTCAGAGCAAATTGACTCTTAGGATCATCTACACCGTGGATGATGGCCCTCTTGTTTAACAATAAATTAAGTAATAAATATGGTGAGCTCTAATTTATAGGCTTATTATTTCATATTAATAACTTTGCAGACATATGCTTATTGTGATTTTTAGTTGAACCTCAATAGCTCATAATTGCCTAAGAGGAAATCATTCAGAATTTTGTTTGTTAAATTTTAATGGCAAATGCAAATATTTCAAAGTCTAAAGTGTAGCTATTGAGTGTGGTAACTTTGAATTGCTTGTGTGTTAAAATGTAACGCGCTAAAGCTATCAAGAGTTTATTGTATATAGTATTATAGACATGTGGAACACATCTCTGTATCTAAAAGATAAAGGTTTTGTAAAAACATGAATAATGCTAATAAGCAAGTTTATATGAATGAAGGCCATATGTAGGAAAAGTTCCATTGAAGTTTTAGCTAGCAATGTTTGTTTTGTTTTGTAGGGAAGGAAAACAGTAATGAAAGGTCCATTTTCAGACTGTGAGAAGGTTCGCAATGTGATAGAGGTAGGTTTTATATCTGTCTTGATAACTGGATATTCTGATGGTATATGTACCTGAGCATATATAAAGTACAGACTTTTAATAATCCTTTCCCCCATAGAAGCGCCTTTAAGCACATTTGATTTATTAATCCACCAAAGAAAATAGTTCGAATTTATTGTCGTAAACATGTACCACAAGAAGTATTTTCTATATCCAAGCAGATGGTAGCTAAAAGCAGGCTGAAACTAAAGCAGAATGTACCTAAAGGCACATTCTGCTTTAATTTCAACCTGCTTTAAGTGGTCACCTGTCTTCAAAACAAGAAACATGCCATTGGGTAAAGGGATAAGCAGCCATTCAAAGAAGAAAAGATGGGATCTCTTAGAGCAAGTGGCTGCTTTATGCAAGAGGAAAGTAATGCATAAAGGTACCTACTGTCTAAAAGACTGTGGAAGGATTTTATTCCAATAACAAGTTTGACTGTATATCACAGACTGTTGGTCAAGTTAAAGTATAGCCTATACTGGGACAACAAGCAGCGAGGATGCCGGGAGTTTTAGTTTGTCCCTAGGAGACAGTAGTTTCTCAGTCAATTCAATGCAGGCTACACTCATAAGTCTATTTGCCTAATGTTAAATATTTTGTCTGTTGGCTGTCACATTATCTTTGAATTACAATTGTCAAAGGTGACACACAGGTTCTTATTTTTAACCTATGCTAAAGCCATACATTTATGACCACTCAAAAAAATTGTTGTTGGCAATGTCTAAAGCAGTTGCCATTTTAAAGTTTTTACCTCCATAAATGTGTCTTTTTGGAAAGGTCACTATAGCAGGACTTTGATAGTAATTACAGTATAACCTGGCTCATCCGACATCCTTTAATACCAACTGATGATGTCAGATAAAGCAGTGTCGGTTAAAGCAGGTAGTAGATATACAGCCTAACTTTGAAATTTCATGCTCTCTTAAGTTCAACATACCCATATTTCAATGTCAAAACGTGGCAGGTCATTTAGAGTCAAATAGGCTGAATTGTAATGTGGCCATAACTTTTAAACTACATATGATAAAGACTTCATATTAGGGATGTATACTCAACTCAAAAAGATCTTGAGCTCAGTACAAGTTGGTTGTGTTAGAAAAAGGTCAAGGTCATGGCCACATCAGGGCACATATTGTTTCACAAGCGCATCTTGTTTGCTATATATTTCAAAAGGACAAACAGTGCAAATCCTGATCAGAGGGCTCCTGTAGGAGTCCTCTGATCAGGGTCTTCACTGTTTGCATAGGACAGGCGTATTAATCACAGGGACACATTAGTTAAGGACAAATATGCCTGTCACTTTAGCTCAATGTTTCAAGCTTTAATATTTTGAAGTTTGAGAGTTGATAACCCTTGTTAGCTTTTGCTATGGATTTTACAGGCGATGCTTATAGCAATCAGTCATGATGGTGTAAGTGAAATTTTAATGAAAAAGAAAAGATGTTCTGCTATAATATTTATTGTTTGAAGTTTTATTTCTTTATGTTACTGTTGAACATTTTATTACCATTAATATTTTTGATTTTTTTCACAATATATGAGTTTTATCACACTTTTATGACACTTTCATGCTCATACTGTATATTTATTGGTGTATATATGTGTTTGGGCCGGAGGCCTTTATCACAATAAAAAAAATTGAATTGAATTTGAATCATAAGGGACTTTTGTGTGAGAACTTATTTGTCAACTGAAATAGTTAACAGTTTTTTGTTGACTGCATTTTGTTGACTGTCTGTTGCACATAATTCAGACCCTGATCAGACACTGTGTTTCCAGTGTAGCAATTAGCCCGGGCCAACATTGTTAACTCTAACATACACATAATTGTAATTTTTCAGTAGAAATACCATAGGATTTATTACGTCATTCAACACCATGGAAATCATAATATTTGCAAACGGTAAAGAACCAAATAAGAGGGCTCCTTACAGGTGCCCTTTGATCTGGGTCTACCCTGTTTGCTACTTTATATACCAGTATTTATAAAGCTACCCAGAATTCCAAGTAGACTGGATCATGCTTTGTTAACGGAAAACCTAATAACTGGAACCTAATAACCAAAAAGAATTACTTCATGTTGAAAGAGTTGAAGAAATTATGTGAATAATAACTACTAATAAGCAGGCAGCCGAAAAAAAAGATTACAAAGTACAGTAAAACCTCTCTATTCCAACCACAAAGTTGTGTTAACTATTAGGTATACACTTCTAATACGTGACTGCTGAAAACAAGGTGACAGTAAAACAGAAAGCTCCTTTTGGAGCTTTCAATTTTAATGTCACCTTGCTTTAGGCTGTCACCTGTCTTTTATACAATCAATATTGTGGAATAATAATCTTTGAAAGACGTTATTGCACAATGGTAACTTGGTGTAGATATGCTAATAGGTTTTAAGGTTTGATGTCTTTAAACAGAAACACAAGCATTGAAAGCAACTAAAGTCATTCTTTATTGTACACATCATGTTAAACCAGTAAATAATTGCGAAATCAATACTTATACCTTGCCTGTAGCTGTTGAGCCATTGATAAAACTTATGGTAATGTTTTGATCTTAATGTTTCAGCGTCACACTTCTCGCCATGGAGCGCGGGCCTTGAAGGTTCAAGTGATGCACACAGCTGTGGTGTCTCATCAGCAGTTTGCACTGAGAATGATCTCCTGGCTACAGAATATGATTGGGAAGTCAGGTAAGATGTGATTGGTGAAACTCTGATATGAATTGTGTCAGACAGGAGAAATAGCTCATTCGCATTGTAAGTTTTGTTAAAATTACAATGTCCAAGACATTGGTCTAATATTTTAAATAAATGCATTTCTCACATAACTACCCCTGTTTTCTATAGCGAACAACGATGACGAATATCCTTATCTCCAACATGTGTAAGATCATTTTGATGACGTCACTATAACGTCACTATTTATAACGGCGTTTTGACGTCACCCAAGATCCATAATAAATGCATATTGCTTAAAAAATAGCTAAAATTATTGGGAATGTGAGAAAAAGAATCTGTCACTCGTCGATGTTTAAGACAAGTTGATCTCAAACTCGTCTAGAATAGAAAAGTTATTAAGCTCGCCAAGGCTCGCTTAATAACATTTCAATTCTAGACTCGTTTGAGATAGTCTTAAACATCGACTCATAACAGATCCTATATGTTAAAATATAATATCTATATGAAGAAAATTGCATATTTAAATCAACTACTTAAACAAGCATCCAAAGCTGATTTCTTTATGTCATTATCATGTCAAATGGAATTTGTTTTTTTGTACCCCAACCTCTATAAAAGGGGATTAGCATTAAACTGTACCCTTTCTGTCTTACACCTGTCTATCTACACAACATGGTGTTTAGACTAAGTAGAACTTGTATTTATCTCCACAATTAAATTCTAGAAATCCCATAGTCATCAAACTATCTATATGGCTGCTACTAGAGGAATAGATATATTAGCTTATTAAATATAGGTCACTGTGACCTATAATTTCTGCTTCACTGACGTTAGCTGGTCTTTATATTCACCTACATTTTTGGTCGGATTGAAAATGCGGTCTATAAATTGGCGAATGCCGTCTGTCCGTCCGTCCTCACTTTGGTTGACCTTTTTGTTAGTGTCAGTTTTAGCCAAAGCTTAAGTCCTACAGCAAACAAATTTGGCATGTACAGTTATAGTGAGGTCATCATCACATGCTGTGGGTAACAAGGTCACTGTGACCTAGATTTCACGGTCCAATGACTTAGAGAATTCTTGCTTAACCTTTTGGTTTAGTCTTGGTTTACCTTTTTGTTAGTGTCAGTTTTAGTCAAAGTTTAAGTCCTACAGCAACCAAATTTGGCATGTACAGTTGTAGTGAGGTCATCATCACATGCCATGGGTAACTAGGTCACTGTGACCTAGATTTTAAGATCCAATGACTTAGAGAATTCTTGGTTAACCTTTTCGTTTTCGTCTTGGTTTACCTTTTTGTTAGTGTCAGTTTTAGTCAAAGTTTAAGTCCTACAGCAACCAAATTTGGCATGTACAGTTGTAGTGAGGTCATCATCACATGCCATGGGTAACTATATTATATTTATATATACAAAGCAAAAGTTCAGACAATCCGGCCATACCGACATTGGCGGTTTCTCGTTACTTGCAGCATGCCCATTCACGCAAAATCTTACATAAGAATTCAAGCCTGTACCCCATTTTGAGGAAGTGCTCGGGTACATGCACGCAAAACGGGAAATGTATTAAATCGATTGAAAAAGGTTAAAAAATTTAAAAGAAACTGTGAATCTACTTAAATAAAATATTTTTAGATAAAAACACGATCAAAAACGGACTTTCAAGTAGAAGTTCGGGTGCCATACCAGGTATAGTGATTCGCATCATCTAGGGTGTATTATTGAAATGAGAAAAAACCCGAGCTTGTATAGAGTTATCGTTCTTTCTAGTTGACTCTTGCATTATAATTTCCTTAGAGGCGATTATATTTAAAGTTTTTTAACATTCAACTGATATATTTGTAATTCTGAAGCTTAATTTGTGTATTAAAATGTTACAAAATGATTGAAAACAAGCGTAAAATATAAGTTTCTATTCTGTTGGTGCGTTTTTCGACGGAATCCCCTAAGAGCATTCCGAATGTTATTTCCAATCAAAATGCCAGGCCGAAACTGCTCGTGGAAGCTTCAGAAAAATATAAGAGCCCTGTAGTGGCATCATTTTTGGATTTTAAAGGGGTCTGAATGATATAACTATATACAAGAAATGTACTGTTTTGAAAACGAAATAAGGTAAGCATACCGGATGTCGGTCGAAACTTAGAATGATCAAAGCATCCCATTGCCTGAACATCCCCATTTAAATTGAAGCATATTTTAATAAATACGTGAATACTTTTGGTGTTATTGTAACTTTTTTTTTTTTATCAAGTTTCGGTCTTTATACTCTATATCTTTAAACAATTTATGACATAATCTGATGATAAAATAGCTTGATAAATTAGCAGGACAGTATAAAATGAAATAGATAAAAATGCAAAGTGCACAAAACTGTGAGGCATTTTAGTATCAAAATGAAGGTCTTCTTGACATGTACCCCAAATTTACATTGTGTACCCCAAATGTTCAATGGTAAGGGGTACATGTACCCCTTACCATAAAACCTGATGGGCATGCTGACTTGTTGAGACTGTGCATTTAACTACATTAAGTTGAAGTCCCACATCCATTAAACTTCATATATAGATACATCTCTAGGAATGGTACAGTATCTCAGTAAATGTAGGCCTATATTTTCTGCTTCACTGACTTTGGTTAGACTTAACATTTAACTAGATTTCTTTGACTAGACTTTGTATTTAGCATGAGTATGTGTATATTTTACAAATATTTTCCAGTTTCTTTTTTCTATAATAATATTATAGATAGACTTACAATTGATAGTCTCCTTCAAAATTTAGTCACACAACAGGGTCCAAGGTTATAAAGCTTTTGAGTTGAGACTGAGATTGTTCTCAGGCATTTGTTTGGTCAGATTTGAGCTTTTGCTGAGAAAAAGCTCAGCAAAAAGAGCAAAAGCTCAAATCTGACCGATCAAATGCTGGAGAATGATCTCAGACTCAACTCAAAAGCTTTATTACCTTGGGGCCTGATGGATGTTCATTTTACAGTTATATATATGTTTTTGGTGTTTGCAGATGGTCTGCGGCAGCTGTTCTGTCTACTAAGCATGCAGCAACAAGAAAATGAGCAGTCTCTGATGGAGGTTCTTCTACTGGCTGACACCCGCCTTTGGAAGAGTAAGAAATCTTTTAATAATCATTGCCTTAGATGAACATTCCTTTTGACAAGAAAAGTTTAGATTGATTGAATATTAGAATGTCCGGCTTTGGATCTGAATGCCCAGGGTTTGAATCCTACCTCTAACTGTGCGTGAATATCTCAGTCTAGGACTCTCAGAGCGCAAGAAACTATTTTTAATGCTCAACTTGACGAAAAAATAAATTGGTACCCTGATTGTGCAAGTTGGAATTTCATTGAGCCCATATTTCGACTGCAATGTCATGGAGTAGAAAAAGTCTCCCCTTGGGGACTCAAACAATAGTTCTAATAAAAAGCTCAGTGACCAGAGGACATTGATTGTCAGAAGTCGTCATGAGTGACACTTGAAGGAAGAATGCAAAAAACTAGACTTTTAACCCTTTCCCCCATAGAAGTGACTTTTAGCGTATCTAATTTATTCCTCCGCTGAAGAAAATAGTTCCCGTTTATACCCTCATTAACAATTACCATAACAAATATTTTATATAGCCTAGCAGATGGTAGTTTAAAGCAGGCTAAAAGTAAAGCAGAATGTGCCTTAAGGCACATTCTGCTTTACTTTAAACCTGCTTTAAGTGATCACCTATATTTAATGTTATAAATAGGCTATGAGGTAAAGGGTTAACCTTGGAAATTTAACTATTGAATTAGATGTGCATTCTTTTTGAAGACTTAAGACATATTTTTATGCCACCATCTCGTAATGGAGCGGTATTGAATGTTCTTCTTTTCCATTCATATGACACTTCGCGAAGACTTTTTGTTTAACTGGTAGACTGCATTAATAAGGGATTATATACCAAGAATCTTTATTTATTATTATTTTCACTATATTTGCAAAGACAAAAAATAAAAAATCATAACAAAATATTTTGTTAACATTTTTCCATATAACGCAGCATTTACAATAATTTTCAGCCCCATTTGGCTTAACACAGGTGTTGTATCTCCTATATAACAAATCCTGACTTCACAGGCAGTTGTTAAAGGTTGATTCCTTGATCAGGATCCAGACTGTATACCACTTTTATTGATGTTTTGTTTCAATAGAAGAACCACAACAAAATTAAATTTAAAAAAGAATGTAAAACTGTTATATTTCACACCTCGTAATGTTCAGTCCTTTCCTTGTGAAATTACATAAATAAGGGTAAGTGAGTAAGATGTACATTTCAAAACACTGTCACATCCGGCTCCAAGGTTATAAAGCTTTTGAGTTGAGTCTGAAAGTGTTCTCACACATTTGATTGTTCAGATTTGAGCCTAGGCTCAAATCTTAACAATCAAATGCTTGAGAACAACTTAAGACTCAACTCAAAAGCTTTATAACCTTGGAGCCTGAATTAATTTGGCATACTTTTGGTAAATTAATTTCATGACAGGCTCTTGCTTTATTGAATCTTCACTCAGCATTTCTTCATACAGAGTTACTATAAATGGTAAGCAAATCTCCTAAATGTTCATTCGTTGTTGCTTTTCATCCCCATTGTCTCATCCTCTTTACTTCTCTAGGCTATAGATCTCATGCCTCCAACTATGTTAAAACATTTGATTTATCATAATCTCTTTGCTAAGCTTATAAATCTATAGTTAGGTTCACTCTATTTATTATCAGAACAACCAATATAAAATGCCCATGTTAAAGTACTTTTATAACAATGACAAAAGTAATAGACAAATGAAATACTCTTAAATAAAAGGTGACATTAATCTGTCCTACATTAAGCAGTCAGTTCTATAAAACAATCCTTGATTCTTCATTGACTTGTTGCTATTCATAGGTTTGTACATGCTCTGAATTTCAATGTGCTTTCTGCACTTTGGGAACTCTGGGTTCTTTTTATTATATCCCTAGAATACTTGCCTCTAAAGAGAAAGCGATTTCTATTTCTGTAATATATGTTAGCCTTGCTATAACAAAATCTGCCTTATTGCATTGCAAACAGTGTAGATCATGGTCAGCTGGTTTTGATCTACACTGTTTGACACCAACATGCATCTAAAGCATTTCCGGTAGCTATACTATATATGATATTTGACAGTGTAGACCAAACTCTTATACAGAGCCTGGGAGGACAAGGTTGCTTTGTCTGTACAATGCTGTAATGCAATAAGGCAAGTTTTGTCATGGCATGGCACAATTATATATTAACAGTTATTGCATACAATAATTGTAGCTTAATTATTTCGGTGAGGGTTTGGTATTAATCACAAAAATTGAAATCTGGCAAGCTTAATTTGCTTAATAATGAAATCTAGAATAGCACATTTGCTAGCGATAAAATTGCTAATTAATGTTTTGAGCTGAACACACCAATTTTAGCTCTGGAGAAAAAACAACAATGTTGTGCGGTATATTTGCTGTGCCATGAGAAAACCAGACTGCATTGCAAAAAGTGTAGTTTCAGACCAGGGGCCCGTTTTACTAAACTACTTACGCAAAATTTTTGCGTAAGTCAAAATCGTTTTACGCTTATTTTTCGATCCTAAACGTTTGCAAACAGCAAATAGCCAGATCAGAGGACGTGCTTTTAGCGCATCCTCTGATCTGGCTATTTGCTGTTTGTAGCAAGTGATAATAAAAAATATAAATTAAAAATTAAAGTTTTGACTTACGCAAAAAATTTGCGTAAGTAGTTTAGTAAAACGGGCCCCTGGGCATGGCCAACATGTCCAGTGTATTGTTACTTACGTGATTGCAATTGCATACACTGAGACTGAGATTACCATTAGATTAGGTTAACATCAAATCAATCCCACTTTTGAGTGGTTGTAAATATGGGTTTATGTTATGATATTCTGTATTGTAATCTGTAACTAATTTAACACTTTTCTCTTGCAGTTGCCAGGATACAGAGTCACCAGTTGATGATGGCTGGGTATGTACAATAAATACACAACCCATACTCAATTTTGTATTAACCTGTTACTCAATAGATATTCCTTTTTACACCTCTATTTTTATCTACGCTAAGAAAAACAGTCCTCACCTAGGAAATCCTTATCATAAAAAACAGAAGGTTCTTCAACTATCTTTCCTGCTAGTATTTTAAAGCAGGTTGAAAGTAAATTAGAAAGCTATTTAGGAACATTCTGTTTTACTTTCAACCTGCTTTAGTGATCACATTTCTTCAAAACTGGGAACAGGCTATGGTGGCAAGGGTTAACTGACCACTAATTGATGCAGTCAAACTACCTTCACTGTCTCGATCCATTGTATCAGGAACTGTGCTTGTTTTCACACTAAAAAACATTTTGGGGAAAATACGTTGAATGACAGTGACTTTTATGTGAGCTAGTTAAAAGATGAGTCCACATGGAAATTGAGAATTTTAAGGGATAAATATGCAACTGTTTAAAGTACTGATTTCCTTTTCAGTGTACTGATGGATCAAGAATGTAAAAAGAGATTTGCAATTTTATTTACAAAGGTGAGTGTTATAATACTACAAAAATGGTCCTGCTATAATTATTGGCACAAAAGAAACTGGCCGTCCCTTCTTAAATTTACTTTTCCATGCCTTTATCAATTTCTCATTTAAATGTATTTTCATGCTGCTACCCTTTCCTGATTAAGACCCAGAAAAAGCTTTTCCCCTGACTGACAGGCTGCCTTTTAAGGAGGTTGAAAGTAAGCTGAAACCTAAATGTTAATTCTTTCCTTCACATAAATGTCAGAGGAAATCTGTACCTATTTCCTCCATAAGAACACTTAAAAAATACTTTCAGCCTACTTTAAGCAAGTTACAGATTTTAATAAGCAATGAGATATATAGTAAAATGCAACATTTTTAAAAACTGTTTGTTGTATTTATTTGAATAGAGCTATTTCAACAATGTTTAAGAAGTTATATGTATTTAAAAGGGGAACCAAGTTTGCTAAAGCCATGCAAGCAGTTTAGATCTGGTTAATATACTGTTGTTAGACCATACACTTGATCCAAACAGTTTGTCAAATTGGCCATATACTTGTAAATATAGTAAAACCTCTCTATTACGACTACTAAAATGACGGCTTATTGATTGTATAAAAGACAGGTAGGTGACAGTAAACCAGAAAGCTCCTTAGTAGCTTTCTGTTTAACTGTCGCCTTGCTTTAAGCAGTCACCTGTCATATAACCTAATAATAAACACAATTTAGTGGTGGTAATAGTGAGGTTTTACTGTATAGACAAACTCACATATAAGGAGTCTCTTTTAAGATTAAAGGAAATAGTATTTTTTTCAGTATTCAAAGAGTTCATATAATAGTCCCCACATTGTAGGTAAAAGGGCTCTGAGACATAAAGATACAGAACCAGATCAGCTTCAGGGATATATTCAGTATCTGATCAGGTTCTACACTTTTTTAAGCTATATTCAAAGTACTACTACAGAGGACAAGACACTATTCTTTCTACAGTGGAGAATCTGTTATTCTTTCCCATTTAAACGCAAACGTACGCAAACGCAAAGCACTAAAACGTAGAAAAGAACAACTTTTGGACAATTCTGATAATTCTTGTTTATCTTGGTGGCAAACAGTTTGGAGCCTGATCAGACGCCGGGTTTCCCGGCGTCTGATCTGGCTCCAAACTGTTTGCACTGCAAATAATAGTTTTAGCATAAACGCGTTTATTGGGAAAGTAAAACAGATTCTCCACTGTAATTTGAATGAAAATAAGTACAAACTTAATTCAATAAAATGAGGAAAAATGGCAACTTTTAAAAAAAGATGTGATAATAATAATCACTGATCAGATGGCACATGCCAGTCTGGCCACTGATCTGAGTGTTCATTACATGCATGGTCTGGGAGCCCTATATTTGCTATGTTATGCCTCAAATATGTTGATTTCATTCCACAGCATTACCAGAGTCTGATGAAGGCTTTCTGTCTGGATGATCATGACCATGATGTCTCCATAGCGGCCTTGTCTGTACAAATATTTACTGTTATTTCACTGGTATGTCTACTATGTCTAAGCATATACTGTAGCTACTAGCATTGCCTTCACTGCTCGTATCATACACCAGCTGATACAGAACAATGTGTGCAAAGACATTTAGCCTGCTTTGATCAAAGATGTTAGCTTAAAGCAGGATGATAGTTAAGTGGGAAGCTCCTAAAGGAACTTTCTGCTGTACTGTTATTTTGTTTGAAGCAGTCTTTTTCCTCTCTTTGAACACTAAGTAAATTGATCTTTTAAGTTAACAAAAACATGAACCAGTTTACTTGAAATTCTTGGAAGTTTGATAAAAACTTCTCTAAATTAACAAACAGTGTAAACCCTGATCTGAGCCCTCTGATCTGGGTCTACACTGTTTGCAAATGTAATGAGTATATTTTTAACAGGTATAATTATATGGTGTTGAAGAAGTTAAATACTGAAACAAAACCTTCTTTCAAACATATGTGACAGCTGTAACTTTGCAGCATTTATCATGAACTGAACTGCTGAAAAGGATACACATATAATATCGTAAGACATCATTGTCTTAGTTCTGTACTGACAGAAGATACCATGCAGTGAAGGCATGCTAGGGTGTGCTGGCTTGTTGCTAGTCCTCGCTGGGAGTTTCAATGGCTTCAGGTTACAGATTTATTTGCAGATTCTACGCATTAATCTTAGCTAGTCCATCTAACTTGTTATTACTAGGTTCTGGAAATAGATATTCACACATCACACTGGGTATGGTTCACATCATCTTCATTCTCAAATTTTGATCCTGACCTGTAACATAAGATTTACCGTTCAGTCCAATTTAAAGCAACTCTTAAATGCAGCCACCTTTACTGCAGGTGACTGCTTAATGCAGGATAAAAGTAAAGCAGAAAGCTCCTTCAGGAACTTTCTGCTTTACTTTTGTCCTGTTTTTAGCATTTAATTTGTCTTAGGAAAGTTATACACTACTTTAAAAAGTGACTGTTAAAAGTTGTACTGAATTCAGCTTCTTTACAAATGTAAAGGACCAGTGGAGAAATCAAAAGGGCTTCTGAGGCCATTAGAACTTACGGTGAGATCAAGGTAAGAGGCCAAGCAGAATCCTTTAGTGGCTACCATTTGGTAATTGTTGTTTTCATTTTTTCTAGTGGTATAAATCTCTATTGATGGCGTTCGTCCAGGATGACCATAAACGGACTGTGTCGGTCACAAGCATAACTGTACAAATATACTGTGTACCGACTTTGGTATGTTGTACTGTTAGTGTTGAAGAAAGTCTTAAGGCAATTGTGTACCACCTCAGAGTTGTGCAGAATTCAGTATATAATCCGCTATCCATACGTATAGTGGAAAAGACATTATTCTTTCCAATTTAACCCATTTACAAAATACACCTTTTAACACCCCTTAATTTATTTTTCCACTGAAGAAAATAGTTCCACTTAATACAATCATCGTTAGACATATTTTCTGTATATTGCAGAAGAAGGCTTAACCCTTTACCCAATGGCCTGTTTATAACATTAAAGACAGGTGACACTTAAATCAGGTTGAAAGTAAAGCAGAATGTGCCTTAAGGCACATTCTGCTTTACTTTCAGCCTGATTTAAATTAACATCTGCTAGGCTGTACAAAAATATTTGTTATGGTAAATGTTCATGAGGGTATAAACTGGAACTTTTTTCTTCAGCGGAAGAATAAATTAACTACGCTAAAAGTCGCTTCTATGGGGGAAAGGGTTAAAAGTGGCTAAAAAATAAGCAGAATGTGCCTCAAGGCACATTCTGCTTTATCTGGTCACCTGTCTTCAAAGCTAGAAAAATACTATGGAGTCAAGGGTTAGCCAAATTGAATGGAAGCACATTCAATAAAATGTACAAAATGACTTGCTCTTGAAAGTGTTGATGATATTTGTAAATATTTGAGTGGCAGACTATAATATTTGTAGCTTAACCCTTTACCTGATAGCCTATTTCTAGAATTGAAAATAGGTTACTACTTAAAGCAGGTTGAAAGTAAAGCAGAATGCGCTTAAGGCGCATTCTGCTTTACTTTCAGCCTGCTTTAAGCTATCCTGTGCTAGAATATATTGAAAATTTTCCCTATAATATATATTAAATTATTAAATTGGAACTATTTTCTTCAGCGGATGAATAAATCAGATTCGCTAAAAGTCGCTTCTATGGGGTAAAGTGTTAAAGGCTTTTATTGGGAAAGAATAACGTCTTTGCCACTGTAGTTACATCCATTTCCCTAGCACAGTCATAGTCTATTCTGCAGATACTGACAGTGATCTATATTTATGGTCCATTGACTACACCACTTCCTGAAGTATGGATGTAGCTCTAGCGTTTGATTTTTGCATCCTCATGTTTGTATTTGATCATGAAAGTTGCTACGCTGCATTGCAACCAAGCAAAGATTTGCATATTTTGTTTTCATTTTGGTCAGGTGACCACTTAACGCAGGTGTAAAGTAAAGCAAGTAAAGCAGAATGTACCTTATGGTGCATTCTGCTTTACTTTCAACCCACTTTAAGCTACCATTTGCTGGAATATAGAAAATATATATATTCATGACTGTATAAATTATGGAATTATTTTATGACTAGGCGAAAATAATCAGAAACACAGATAGATGGACTAACATTATATTTGATAAATCCTGCCCCTTACAACAGCGCTACATGTACATAGTTTAGCATAGGGATAACAGTGTGGCAGTAATGGCCGCGGTAACGGAGGACAAGCAGATGTGCCTTTAAAGTATTATAATATTGTACACTAAACCCTGAGAAGCAAATACCGCAAGTACCCGGAGTTACCTGCGCTGATATTATCGCAATGGGCAAAACCAGGCTGCAGCAATGTGTCTCCCACAATTTAGCATCGTTTGGACAGACTGGTATCCAAATTATTCTCAGTCCTAACATTAACACGGACACTAGAATTGTAGAAAGAATCAAACTCTCACAACATATATGGCTATCTCAAAGCTATAACCAACTGTGCTAAAAGATCAGACCGTGATACCAATAGCAATAACTAGTTCTATACACAGTAAGTAAATCGAGCAGCAACTGACCAACATTTCCTCAATATTGATAGTAGTAAACAGAATCCATACAGCGGCTAGAAACACAGAAAGCAAATAGATCCATACATCAGCAAGTAAAAACAGACAACAAAATGGCTGTCATTTACACAATATAGCTAACAACAAGCAGCAATTCACATGAGCGAGTAACGCAGCACCAATGGCCGGCATTTCACAACATAGTTAACAAACAGCAATTCACCTCAGCCAGTAATGCAGCACCAATGACTGTCTTTCCACAACATAGATAGCAACAACAGCAATTCACATCGGCCAGTAACACAGCACCAATGGCTGGCATTTCCCAACATAGCTAACAACAAACAGCAATACACATCAGCCAGTAATGCAGCATCAATAGTTGACATTACACAACATCGCTAGCAACAAACAGCAATTCACATCACATCACATCAATTATTTTTCTTTTTACTTTTTCTTTCCAGTTTCTTTTCGCAACATAGCTAACAACAAACAGAAATTCCCATCAGCCCGTAACTCAGTACCAACGACTGGCTTTTCACAACATAGATAGCAACAACAGCAATTCACATCAGCACCAATGGCTGGCATTTCACAATATAACTAGCAACAAACAGCAATTCACATCAGCACCATTGGCTTGTATTTCACAATATAGCTAACAATAGCAATACTTATCAGCACCAATGGCTGGCATTTCACAATATAACTAGCAACAAACAGCAATTCACATCGGCACCAATGGCCAGCAATTCACATCGGCACCAATGGCCGGCAATTCACATCGGCACCAATGGCCGGTAATTCGCATCGGCACCAATGGCCGGTAATTCATATCGGCACCAATGGCCGGTAATTCACATCGGCACCAATGGACGGCAATTTTTTTTTTTAGTTTAAACATATTTTATTTCCAAAATTTCAACAACCTAGTTAACAAACAGCAATGCACGTCGGTCCGTAACTCAGTACCTATGACTGGCATTTCACAACATAGTTACAGGTAACAACAAACAGCAATTCACATCAGCCAGTAATGCAGACAGCAAATGGCAGGCATTTCACAATATAGCTAGCAACGAACCACAATTCACATCAACCCGTAACTCAATACCAATGGCTGGCATTACAACATAGTTAACAACAACAAACAGCAATTCACATCAGCCAGTAATGCAGACAGCAAATGGCAGGCATTTCACAATATAGCTAGCAACGAACCACAATTCACATCAACCCGTAACTCAATACCAATGGCTGGCATTACAACATAGTTAACAACAACAAACAGTAATTCACATCAGCCAGTAATGCAGACTGCAAACGCCTGGCATTTCACAATATAGCTAGCAACAAACCACAATTCACATCAACCCGTAACTCAATACCAATGGCTGGCATTACAACATAGTTAACAACAACAAACAGTAATTCACATCAGCCAGTAATGCAGACTGCAAACGGCTGGCATTTCACAATATAGCTAGCAACGAACCACAATTCACATCAACCCGTAACTCAATACCAATGGCTGGCATTACAACATAGTTAACAACAACAAACAGTAATTCACATCAGCCAGTAATGCAGACTGCAAACGGCTGGCATTTCACAATATAGCTAGCAACAAACCACAATTCACATCAACCCGTAACTCAATACCAATGGCTGGCATTACAACATAGTTAACAACAACAAACAGTAATTCACATCAGCCAGTAATGCAGACTGCAAACGGCTGGCATTTCACAATATAGCTAGCAACAAACCACAATTCACATCAACCCGTAACTCAATACCAATGGCTGGCATTACAACATAGTTAACAACAAAAAACAGCAATTCACATCAGCCAGTAATGCAGACTGCAAACGGCTGGCATTTCACAATATAGCTAGCAACAAACCACAATTCACATCAAACCGTAACTCAATACCAATGGCTGGCATTACAACATAGTTAACAACAACAAACAGTAATTCACATCAGCCAGTACCATAGGGACAGCCAATGACAAACCAGCCACTGTTAGCAACTGTCACCACTTAAAGCAACCCAGACACTCATATGCTATTAACGATATTCAACAACTACCAATATCCATACCTAAGCAGACATTTGACGCAATGGTCGCCACTTACGGCAACCCAGGACTCATACAGCCTAGTTGACAAAATTTTCAAGAACTTTTCAATGCCTTGAATGATTTTCAAGGACACTTTGGTATCGTCAAATGAATGAAGTAGTCCATATTTAGTAGCCAATTACCGCTCGATATGCCATCATTTGCACTACAAAACACCTAGAAAGAATTCGAGAAAACACATATCTATCGACTTATTTGCAAAAATGCACCCAGTATAAGCTTTTAGTGTTAGTGATTACCTACCAAGTTATGATCTGACCTCTGAAAAACACATGCCGTTTGTACTTAATTTTAATCCTACTTCATTTCTGCATCGTGTTTTACTAACTTTGAGATTGTTTGCAATTTTCTTCTCGATATTAAAGAAAATTAAGGACTTTCCAGGCAAATTCAAGCACTTTCAAGTACTTTTCATTCTCCTGTGGAAATTTTAAGGACTTTCAAGGATTTTTTTTTTTTAAATACTTTTCATGCAACAACTCAAAATTCGAGGACTTTTCAAGGCAGACTGAACCCTGCAACCCAGACATTCAGCCGTGATAAGCAATATTCACACAATACAGACTTATTGGCAAGCAGGCATTGAAAGAAACGGTCACCCCTTCTAGCAACTCAGACAATCAGCTTTGATTAGCAGTATTCATCCAACACAGACAACTATTGACAAGCGGACATTGATAGCAATAGACATGCCTTATAGCTACCCAAACATTCAGCTGTGGTAAGCAATATTCCCACAATACAGACAACAGGACCTTTTTAGCAATGGTCGCCCCATATAGCAATCCAGACAATTAACTGTGATTAGCAATATTCAGCAAAACGAACATCACAACTTTTCCCCAGCAGGATAAGCTAAGGAAACTGGCCCGGCCTTATTCAAAGCTATGATCTGATATATTGCATAGGTGCTGCTAAGCATAGACAATAAAATAAAATAGCATATAACACTTCACAATCGAGTTATTCTCAGTTGACGAAATCTGACGCACTTCTGACATAGTTCGCAAGTCTTTCTGTAATATAGGCAACTTCTAGATACAATTTGGTTGGAGCTCTTGACCACTGATGACTGTAACAGTTCCTAATACCCGAGATGAAAATTTCACAAGCACACACTTGAATGGTGTCTAGTCGCAATGTCATGATAACGGAACAGATAGAGCTCGGCCTTGGCATTGAACACTGGAGATAGTTGAAAAGTTATTTGCCAACATAATACCGGAGATGAAACTTTCCCAAGCACCCACACTTGAATGATGGCTTACTACAATGTCACAATAATAGCACTTGGTCCCCGCATCTTGGGGGCTTGTCCATAAGAGCTGTATGCCGGGGCTGTACATTTGTCACAACATATGTCTCCATGATGCCAAGTCAGTTGAGTATCTGAAGATAATAACAAAAAACCCAG
The DNA here is from genome assembly GCA_922989275.2 of Gari tellinella. NCBI lineage: Eukaryota > Metazoa > Mollusca > Bivalvia > Cardiida > Psammobiidae > Gari > Gari tellinella. The sequence goes on from OV277857.1 coordinate 107,977,824, forward strand.
CAAAGCCACATATCTAAAGTACAAGTAGATATTATATGTGGAAACTATCCACTTAACTGTAGCAAATTTCTGCGTAGTAATTGTATTGCTTAAAAAGGGTGGGAGGGAGGGTAAACAACTGTTTGCTGTGTAGTGTTTGGTCCAACTGAGACCGTTGACCATGCGGTCGAGCCTTTTTATGTGGGGCTGACCGAAAGTGTTCCGCATGACACTTTCCAACAGAGCGTCCCTGGATACCTTAACGAGGCAATCCAAAATACGAACTGACCAATAAAGACACCCAGGCACACAGTCACCTTTGCAAAAATAAATGTTATTATTTGGATATAAAATCAAAATAATAATTACTATTTTCTTGATTGGAGGAATAAATTAGAGGTGTAAAAATGTGTTTAAATTTTATAGGATAATGGGTTAACAGTTTTCTTGTTCGGGCTATTAACCCTTGTAAAGGCTTCAATCATGAAACTTGCTAGGATGCATCACTACAAGGGGGAGGTTTGCATATTGGGCTTGGATTTTAATTCAGTTTTATATTTAGTTGACCTGGTAGAACTCTGGTTGCCATGGCAACCAAAGTGTAAAGCTTCTTGTCAAATACCACAAGAACGAGAATTCAGATATTTAAAGTAAAGCATCACCTATAAAAATGTACCTTTATTTGTCTAACTGTCCATCCATCTACAGGTATTGTGCATATTGTGTGAATCTTGCGCCTTATACAGTTCGTCAAGACTTTTTCTGAGCAACTATTCCATGGGATGTTATAATACCTTCTAGGATGCATCACTACCAAGAGAAAAATTGCATGTTGTGTTCTTGTATAAATACAGTAAAACCTCTCTATTACGACCACTAGAAATAAGGCCAATTGTCTGTATAAAAGATAGGTGACAGCTTAAAGCAATGTGAACGTGAAACAGAAAGCTCCTGTAGGAGCTTTCTGTTTCACTTTCACATTGCTTTAAGCAGTCGCCTGTCTGAAACGACTACTATTTGACACAATTTAGTGGTCGTAATAGAGAGGTTCTACTGTATATCATACATGTATTTGATTTCTTTTATCTCTTGTGTACCTTGACAATCTAAGCACAATAGTGAGACATCTAATTCCATGGAATTCTTGTTATGGTGTGGCTACTCAGTGAAACTTGAACCATACATGCATCTTGGTTACTGCATCTAAATGCTAGATTTATTTAGACAGTAAAATCTCTCTCTTTCAACCACTAAATTGTTAATTATTTGGTGTTTAAGGCAGATGGCTGCTTAAAGCAAAGTGAAAGTAAACCAGAATTTCAACTATCACCTGTCTTTCAGTACAACTTGTTTCATGCATGACAAAGGTCAAGGTCATTTAGAGGTCAAGTAGGCTGAATATAACCTTAGACATAAATATGTAACTAAATATGAAAGAGAGCTAGAGACTTCATATTAGTCACATGTACTCCTTAGCCCATAGTTGGGTCATGTCAGAAGAAAGTCAGGGTCATGTAGAGGTCATGGTCATATCAGGATCAGGAGGGATAGTGTTTCACAAACACATCTTGTTTCCTACTCCTTTTCAGAATACTGTTTCTAGTTGGATAGCATGCCAGTTATAATGTAACAGTGGCTTTTAGCATGTTGCTGCTCTGTTACCTTAAAGCTTCATGCATGTTTTTATTTGTTTTCAATTACGACCACTAAATTACAAGCGTTAATTACTAGGTGGTGTTCTTTAAACTGTTAGCAGCTTAAATAATGCAGCAGTTGCAGTATTGTGAAGAGCTCAGTCCTACAGGCACAGCCAAGTCACCCAGTGACACTAAATCTTATTTGGTGTGTTTATGACATGATATTTTCACTAAAACTCTCTTCAAAATTATAATTTAACCCTTTACCCTATAGCCTATTTCTAGTTTTGAAAACAGATTGAAAGTAAAGAAGTATGCACCTTAAGGCTCATTCTGCTTTACTTTCAACCTGCTTTATGAATTCACTTGTCAGGAAGTAGAAAAACAACAGAGCATGGTAAAAATATGAAAATGTATCTCTATTAGGAAAGAGTAACAGTGCTAAAAGACGCTTCTTTTGGATTCAAATCACATCTTTCTGAAACCATGTATTCTTGATTTCGTTTTTGTTAACAATGGTTGTTTGATATGTCAGGACTCCAGATAAGAGGGAGTAAACTGAAAATATCTCCAGGTTCTATGTTGTGTGTCCACTTTACCCTTCTCTGACTGAATATTCATATGTTGGGTTGGACCCACGATAAACATCTATCATCTGAACTATTACATTGTCTTATAAAACTAGGAAAATACTTACCTAGGAAAGAGTGCAGGCTCATGTCAGACAGATGGTATAAGAAAACAGTGCAGGCTATGATCTGACAGTTCCTTTAGAAGCTGATATTTGTACAGTGGAGAAAACGTTATTCTTTCCCAATAAACGCGTTTACGCTAAAACTATTATTTCAAATACAAACAGTTTGGAGCCAGATCAGACGCCGGGTAACCCGGCGTCTGATCAGGCTCCAAACTGTTTGCCACGTGACCAAGATAAACATGAATTATCAGAATTGTCCAAAAGGTTGTACTTTTCTACGTTTTAGAGCTTTGCGTTTGCGTACGTTTGCGATTAAACGGGAAAGAATAACAGATTCTCCACTGTATTCACTGCTTTAAAAAAGAAAGCTTATATCATGACAAAGGTTAGGTTCAGACATTTTTGAAATTTTGAATTCTTCATTTTAATTGTGTAAACAATGGATGTATGTCTGGGCCCCAAATAAGGGAGAAAGCTAAAAATATCTCAAGTTTCTCTGTTGTGTTTTAAACTAATCCTATGGCATAACTACTCATTAGAATTGTCATTTAGACCATTCTATGGAATAGTCACAACATAGTGTTTAACCCTTTAAGCCCTAGTCCCGCATATAGGCGTCCTTTTAATACAGTGAACATGTGAGTAGAACACTTATTGTATGCAAACAGTGAAGACCCAGATCAGAGGGCTCCGAAAGGAGCCCTCTGATCAGGGTCTTCACTGTTTGTCATTATGCCAAACAATGACAAAAACAACCCTTAAAAGTCAGAAATGGACTAGACAAAAATGGAAACTGGAATTGTCCATTTAAAGTTTCAGGGAGGAAAGAGTTAAATGAGACATATGGTTATTCTAAGTATTTTATAAATACATGTACTCCCAAGACTTGGGGCTCTGCTTTAAATCTTAGTATGCTGGGGGTGTAACCATGATAACCTTTGCAAACAGTTTGGATCCTGATGAGACATCGCTTAATGCAGTATCTCATCAGGATCCAAACTGTTTGACACTCTCACCCTATTTTGAAAAGGAATTAGAAAAGTCCATATTTAGAACAGTAGCAGACAGCTATTGTTGGTCTTATATGATTGCTTTAATTATGCTTTGCCATGTTATGTATACTTTTTACCGAAACAAATCTATCTATCTATCTATCTATCTATCTATCTACTAAAAAACTACCCAGCATGAAAAGAGTTAAACATTTAAGTAGTGTTTTTAGTTCTTGGTCATCAAGTTCCTATTTCTGTTGTAGGCCCGGATTCTGGTAGCAGAGCATAATCTCCTGTCTGTGATAATGAAAACCTTCTTGCAAGTCTGTGAGGAAAAGAAGAGTAAGTATCAAGTGTCTGTATCTTAACCCATTACCCCATAAATACGTCTTTTTACGCCTTTAATTTATTCCTCCAATGAGGAAAATATATACAGCCAAGAATGTGTATCAGAATAATTTTTTTCTATATACATGTACTAGCAAATGGTAGCTTAAAGCAGGCTGAAAGTAAAACAAAATGTGCCTTCAGGCACATTTTGCTTTACCTTCAACCTGCTTTTAGTGGTCACCTGTCTTCAATATTAGAAACGAGCTATAGGGTAAAGGGTTAACAATATTTCTATTATACTATAGCTTACCTGAACTAAAGGCTCAAGATATGATTATGTGACTACCGGGTACTTACAATCCTTCATCCTGCCATCCATCTAGTCAAATTTCCTTCAAACATCATCTCCTGAAACTAGTGAAAGGAAGTTGATGGAAATTAAAATGGATGTTCCTTTCATTGTTCCTCATGTATAGCATCAACTAGTAGACCTCTACCAATGTTGTAGAATTATAACTCTGGGGTTAAGCTTCGGCTCTCTGGAGGGTCACTAGTTTTACATACACTTATAAAGGAAAATCTTAAAGAAAGATAATGTCAAAAAGCAGAAGGGCCAGAGTTAGATGTTTGTAAGGGACAGTGCTCTTTAGTTGTGATTTTGAATAGCATTTTATTCACTGTCATTTCAAATGCAGATATGATATGTTTTGTCCTTTTTACAGAAGACGGTAGACTCAGTTTTGAGCGAACTGGAACACACACCTTCAAGAGAGCTTGTTTTTCATTACATGACCTCAAGTAAGTGGAATGGAATACAGTAAAGGGCCACTGTTCAGATGATCAGATGGCAGCTCAGTTTGTGTTATATGGTTGCTGCTTTTAACAGGATAGAAAAAATGCAGAAAGTTACAGCTTTAACCATTTTCTCCATAGTGTGCAAATACTCTATATCAGTCTGTGTTTATACTTTAATCGAAGTGGTTGCTGAAAGCAAGAGGAAAGTAATACATTTTCTCCTTTATGATAGCACCAAATCCTAATGTGTTACTACTAATTAGAATCATTAACTTTCATAGAGACAATTGTAATGGGTAGTGACACCATGGTGTTTAATGCAGACATAAAGATTTTAGTTTTTTTGAAATAGTCCCTTTATCGGGAGCCCTTGCAGGTTCATCTGTTTTTGACCTATGAAATATTAATGAAGCAGCCATGTAGAATTTGATGTGAGTTAGACTTTGAAAAGATAGAGGCATGTAACAATGAGTTTATCTTCACAAGTATAGGTTTTGATTTTCATGTTATATTCTTCAGATATGCTTTGATATGCAAACCATCTCCAAACGAATGGACAGACTCACTGAAGAAAAGTTTTATTGAAGGGTTTGGACACTTCTTGGAGCTTCTGAAGTTAATAGAGGTAGGTGAATTGTGGGGCTGTAACAAAACCCAGGTGCACAGACAACTATGATATGAGAGTTTCTGGAATACAATAATACAGCGCTCCCTCTGTACAACAACACCCAATTGGAGACAAAGTCTTTATGTGTTGAATGACAGGAGTTGTGATAGGGAGGGGAAATAAATACCATTAGAGTGCTTACAGTGGAGAAAACGTTATTCTTTCCCAATAAACGCGTTTACGCTAAAACTATTATTTGCAGTGCAAACAGTTTGGAGCCAGATCAGACGCCGGGTAACCCGGCGTCTGATCAGGCTCCAAACTGTTTGCCACCAAGATAAACATGAATTATCAGAATTGTCCAACAATTGTACTTTTCTACGTTTTAGTGTTTTGCGTTTGCGTTTAAACGAAAGAATAACAGATTCTCCACTGTAACATGAATTGCCATATATTTGCAAAAAGTTTAAACCCAGATCAGACACCCAATATTGGGGTCTGATCTGGGTTCAAACTGCTTGTATTGTCCAAATGTCCAACATGTAACTTTGAGAAAAATAGCAGACAACAATTTTAAGCAGACGATATAACAGCAGTGAAAAGGTTAGACATACTTGTCTTGTTTAGGGAACAGCAGAAAGCGTTATTGTAAGGAGGGAGCACTGTTTTTCATAATATTTACTTTCGTTCTTTATAACTCTTAGGAAAAAGTGAGTTTCAATTTTCAGTGAACCCTCACTTCAGATCTGGTTCTAACTAGTTTTAAAAATCTTGACATAAAAAATAGCGATAAAAAAATTAAATGCTGTTTTTAAGGGAGATTATCATATTACACTGTCATTAAAGCTGTACGCTTTCTCTCCCTTTGAAAATCCCAGTGAGTGGTTTTCTATTTATAGATTAGACAAGTTGCTTACTAGCTACGGTTTGAAATTGTTCACCAGAATTACATAGGAAAGTCGCTCGAACATAAAGCAAAATAATGCATTCACACTTTCTAAATGTTCCGTTCTGACATATTTAAATTATCCAATGTGTATCGGCTGAAAGTGTTCTAATTAATAACATATGCCTTGGATATAAATATAAGGAAGGGCATTTACGATAAACTTACCCCCGAATGTATTCATACCGTCATGAACGGCAAAAAGATGTTGTTTATTCCTATAATGACAATTTATTCATGTTGTGTTATGTGTTGTTTGCAGGGTATGGATGAAGTAAAGCGTCAGACAGGACAACATCTTCAGTTTGAGCCAGAGTGGGAGGGGGCCTTTAATCTCCAGCTAAAGCTTGAAGACAACATTGTATTATTCATGGAATGGTGCGGCAGTAATGTAAGAATTAATGACTTATTCAATGTCAATTATCTTTTGAAATCATGAAAAAGGAATATGTAATAGCTTCATGGTTTCATTGATTCAAACATATTGATATTGGTTGGATATGTAAAAAAGTTTTGAAAGCAAGCAATAAAGAACATCCTGGTTGCAATTTCTATGTTGTGACCACTTCTTAGAATAATTTAAGAGACGGTTCTTTTTAATTGTCAACATGTTTTGGTATAATTGTAACGGAAAATATGCAGAATTTGTTAAGCTTACTCCCTGTAACTATTTTGAACCCTGCACAGGGTAGGAGAGTGGTAGATGACAGCTGATGTACAATTGTAACTGTATTATTCCTTTCCCATAAGCCTGTTTATGCTAAATACCTTGTATCCATTGCAAACAGTTTGGAGCCAGATCAGAAGCCGGGTTACCCGGCATCTGATCAGGATCCAAATGGTTTGCCTCTTGGATAACAAAAGAAAATCAGAATTTTAAAAATTTGGCATTTTCTACATTTCATTGTATTGCATTAAGTTGATGTTTAAGTTATGTTCTAAACTGTACCTTATATATGTTTCAGAGAGAAGTACTTCAGGAGTCCTATAATAAAGCCGTGGAGATTTTGTCTGAGTGCAAGCACATTGACAGGACAAAGAAAGATACAGTTGAAGGTAAAAAAAACAATAAAACAGTTTTGTGAGATCACAGACTTTATCTGTTACATTCACACAATAGAAAACTTCCTGATGATGCTCAAGACATGTTGCAGCTTAACCCTTTCTGCAATAGCCTGTTTTAAGTTTTGAAGATGGGTGACTTCTTAAAGAAGGTTGAAAGTAAAGCAGAATGTGCCTTAAGGCACATTCTGCTTAACTTTCAACCTGCTTTAAGCTACAATCTGCTTGGATGTAGAAAATGTTTCTTTTGGTGCATCTTCGTGACTGTATAAAGAAAAACTATTGTCTTCAGTGGAGGATTAAATTACAGTTGTGAAAATGTGCATCTAGAGTAATGGGTTACACTAGATGGAAAAGTAGGCTGCTCTGCCTTACTTCTGTTCTGCTTTTTAGCAGTCAAATGAGATAAATCAGGAAATAAGTCTTTCTTTATGCACTGCTATGAGTTGTGCAGGGCAGTAGTGTTCCACTTATTTATTGAATGAATTATAACTTGTTTTGCTATATTATATATGGTTTTGTTTTCAGAACTCTTTTAGGCAGTGTATTCATCTTTTTGTTTAATGTCAAATGTTCTTCTGATCTTGTCTTTCTTTGACAGTTTGGATCTTGATCAGAAGCTGCATTATTAAGCATTTTAGGATCTTGATCCAGACTGTTTGCACATTTAAACCATTGTATTTTGGGTATGCCAGTGAAGGGACTAAAAGTGACAAAGCAGAAAACAGTCGGCTTATAGACCCAGGGAAGCTTTGTGCTTTTTCAAACATCATCCAGGTGTTTCGCATCATCACATTCAACCCCTTGCAACAAGTAAACTAGTCATTAACAAACAGTGTACCTGTGAGGAGTATACTTATCCTATGCAAACAGTGTAGACCCTGATCAGAGGACTCCTACTGGAGCCCTCTGATCAGGGTCTGCAGGGTTTGCCATTTAGCAATATATTTTTAACATCAACCTTAAATAGTCTACTAGTCTTAATTGGAAATTGAAATTAACCATTAAAAGTTTCAGGGGTGAATAAGTTAAAGGATCCTGGCTGTATAAGGTATTTGTTGCATGAGTATTTGAAGACAACAATGAAACAAAGATTGTATTATAATGTTGATGACGTTACATAGTAAAGTTGTAGATGTTGACTCATCGCTCGTATGATTTCAGTGGCTGGCCACAGTGTTAAATGTATCAAGTATGATGTAAGCAGTCAGCCTGTCTCCATACATCTGCCAGTAACAAGGATACTAGGAGGTAAGTTCTAAAGTGTATTACCGGCAGGCTATAAACTTAAAATTGCCTATATGTCTGGGACCCGTTTCATAAAACATCAATCGACAAAAACGGTGGTAAGTTAAAACTTTAAAATACATTTAATTTCTGATATCTGTAACTTATCCTGTCTTGTAGCATCTCTTTGAAATTGTCTTTTCAAAATAATTTCAAAGAGATGTCACAAGACAGTATTAGATGGAGAAAATAAATAATAATTGAGATTTTTATCAACTGACTTACGGCAACATTTGTTGTACAATGGCAAAAGAACACAAAACTTGGCAATCAGTCATAATGATATAATGAAACCATTTAGCATTAGCAATTAGTATACACATACTTTTATAAATTGTGCACTTGTGGAGAGTACACCTGTCTACACTTGTCCTATTCAAACAGCGTTGACTTAAGATCAGAGGCCATAGAATCTTCACAGGTAGCCATTTTACAATAAGTTTATAAATCAACCCTAAATAGTAAAAAGTCGACTTAATTTTATTGGAAACTGGAATTGTCCATTTGAAGTTTCAGGTTTGAATGAACCAAGATGACCAGTTGTACTAAGCATTTGTTTATTTACAGGACTGCATACATACCTTGGTACACAGAATCTCTCGTTTACATCTCCTGATTGTAGCTTAGTGGTAAGTTTTTAAACTAATTAACTTCTGGTCATTTTATCTAAAAAATGAGCTGTTTCAAGGAAAGTTTTGTTTCAGAAATTGTATTTTATGCCTTACTGACGCGTGAGACATATAGTGATTTATCTTATGGATCTGTTTTTCCTTCAGTTGGTGCATATGTGGCTTATTTTATCTTACTGTTTCGTCTAGCATTTAGACTGCTAATGCTTGGATACTTAACTCTTTGAACGCTAGTCATGCATATAGGCGTCATTTGCAAACAGCGTACATGTGAGGCCTACACTTGTCCAATGCAATCAGTGTCCAAAAGGAGTCCTCTGATAAGGGTTTACACTGTTTGTCATTGTGACATTTATTGTAAAAATCAACCCTAAAAAGTTTTAAAAAATGGACTCGACTAAATTGAAAATTAGAATTGTCCATTAAAGGTTTTCAGGGAGGAATGGTTTAAACAGAATTTGCCTTGGACCATTCCCAATCTTCCTATATCCCCAACTTCTATTACACCTTTACATTGACTTTATTTGAACTTAAAAAAAGTTTCAAAATTTATTGTCAAGGATGCTGCTAGGTGCATATGTGATTATTGAATGCAGTTTCTTGTTATTTATGCCCAATAACAAATAATCAGGGGGTATATGTTTTTCCCCCTGTTTGTCCATCTGTCCATTCTTTTATCAGTCCATGTATCCATATGTTTTTCCACACATCTGAATCCTATGATTTTACTACTCATTAGAATCGTCTCAAAGAGACGATTCTAATGAGTGGTAACACCATAGGGTTTAATGCAATAATAAAGATTTTAGGTTTTTGAAATATTCCCCTTATCTAGAGCTCTGATATAATGTAAATTATATTTCATGACCACTTGATGATGTTGTGTGTTGTAGAGACCAGATCCAGTGGAGCTGATAGAGCTGCCATTGCGTGTACAGGTGCTAGTTGCACAGTGTCAGGCAAATATGTGGCGTCGCAATGGTTACGCCCTAATAAACCAGGTAAATAATAAACCTTAAAACAACCCAACTAAACGGATTAGTCTAATAACTTTAAGAACTTGACAACCCTTTGTGAACATTAATGCCAAAGGATGCCTATGGGATACTTATTACTCAACAGAAGTGCCTAAGGACAACTTCACCTATTGCAAACACATCTTAGGACAGCTGTACCCATTCTTTTGTATAAAGCAACTGGTAAGATGGAAACATAACTTTCATCTTACTTAAAGCGATACTTGCGTATTTGAAATAACCGACAGAATCTCATGAAAAGTTCTACAAGTTGAATTAAGGTCTATATAAGCAAATCGCTAAAACAACAATTGGGGGTTGCCATGCTTTTTTTCCAGCTCTAGCTGGCTTTGAAAAGTGTGACGTTTGCCGCATTTGCTCATTGGCAGAGCAGAAAACGTCATAAGGGACAAATGCACTAATATTACAACAAAATAACATATTTCTAGTACACTTTTTAATTTTCTAGCATTCATTCATCACAAGCAAGTGTGAAATAAACTTTTTAAAGCTCTTTCTTGTGTTTTTAATGAGCTTTTGGGCTAAAATGATTGCTGAAAACCGAAAAAATAAGACATTTATTCTTGCCAATGTCTCACAAAAACATCAATTATGTGAAAAGTTTCCCTGAAAAATTCTTTAAAATTTCTAGGCATCTAGCTTAAAGTATTCCTTAGCAAATGGTGTAAAATAACCTAGGTGTCATCAATCTCATTTATGAAATATGGTCAAAATTCTAACCCTACCCCCTTAGATTTTATGCAGAAAATATACCTCCCCCAATAGCCAAATTGGGTCTCTGTTGGCCTAAAAATGAGAAATATTCATCCAATATTTGCTTAAATTGGTAAATATATGAGTGTATATGAATACAACAGCATTTAATAAAGTTTTTGTTACTTAAAGCATTTACAGTGCTGCTGATAAAAACATAAACATAATTTCTACAAGAACTGCTACTCGGGACAGTTTTTTCAAATCTTGAAACAGTGCCTGTACGGAAAGGACTATATTTTACATAATTTACCAATGAGAACTTTTCAAATTTCATTTTTATGGTAATAAATGTATTGCAAATCAGAAAATATATAGTAAACAAGGTATTTAAGAAGTTTATTTTTCAACATTTTTAATATAGGCGAGTATGTCTTTAATTCCAATACCAATCTTAAATGAAGAACTGTATATTCTATATTGCTTATATGGCTATGGAGAATGGATTATTAAGCTTGTTTTGAAATGAGCTTTTTAACTGTATGTCAATTAGTATTTTCGCACTTAGTTTACTCACTTAACCAATTAGCCCTAGCAAAGTTTACTCACTTAACCAATTAGCCCTAGCAAAAAAGTATGCATCCTTTACCAATAGTGTACCTTTGAATTGGCATTTGACCTATGCAAACAGTGCAGATCCCGATCCGGGAGCCCTGTAATCAATGTCTGCATTGATTGTCATTTTGTAATAATTCACTTTAATTAAGAAGTCCCACTGAAAAATGGACTAGAGACCTAATTGGAAGCTGAAATTGTCTATTTGAAGTCTCAGGGATGAATGAGATATTCATGGTTTGAAATAGGATGAAATAAATAATTGAAAAAGAGTAATCGTAAACACAGTTCATTAAAGTCTATTTACTGCAGAATGAATCTGAAGGCGTTGTGTGGATTTTTTTTTTTTTATTATTAAAACGTGGCTCAGCTACATTTGAATTTTGACAGATGGGTAAGTTGAGTTTAACAGGGCTCCTGATAAGAGTGTATAAACCATGTTATACCAATGTTCTTCTCCTTTATGCCCTATGTTTACTCAGTTGAATCTTTGCAAAGTGACGACTCCAATGAGTAGTCACAACATAAGGTTTGGTGGAACACACAAGGATCTTAGTTTTGAATATGCCCTTTATTTGGAGCTCTGGTTTAATTCATTGTGGTTCAACTGTACTAGTTTTTTGTACTTGTCTGATTTCAGATATTCTTCTATCACAATGTGAAGTGTCGCTGTGAGATGTATGACAGAGATATTGTACTTCTACAGGTACTGGTTATGATACATTACTATATTGACAGTTGTTGCAAGTCCTTTATACTAACTCTTCTCTCGCTGAATAGTCATTAACCCTTTACCCAATAGCCTGTTTCTAGTTTTGAAGACATGTGACCATTTAAAGCCTTAAGGCACATTCTTCTTCACTTTCAGCCTGCTTTAAGCTACCATCTGCCGAATAAAGAATACATTTCTTTTGGTACATGTTCATAACTGTATAAATTGGAACTTTTTTTTCAGTAAAGGAATTGATTGAATGAACTAAAAGGTGCTTCTATATGGTAAAGGGTTAATAAAACTCCGTCCACTATGAGTATCTATTGCCATTGGCTAATGAAAAAAATTCTCCCATTTCTTATTATCCAATACAGCTTAGTTCTGAAGTAATGGTATAATTCAGTTGCACATCAAAATATAAATTCTTTGGCTTTGAGCTAAACCAAATGATCAGAGAGCATTCTTCAGATTTAAAGCTCATAAAGTGTGTCGAATGAAATCCATGCCTGTATCTATTTCCTTTCTAACATGTTTCTCTGATTTGTCTTATCCAAATGTAAGGAAGTCATATATTCTTTTCCAATTTTAGAGCATTTGAATTCCAACAATGATTTCAATTACAAACATTTTGGAGTCAGATCAGAAAAGTTATTTTCTATATTGAATGCATTTCAATTGCTATTAGTTTAGTTTAAACAGGAAAGACTAGCATCTACAATGTAAACATGCCTGTGTTATTTTCAGGTTGGAGCATCTTTGATGAACCCAAATGATTATATTGTGCACCTGATCAACCGATTTGGCCTCAAGAATTGGGCAAAGTAAGTAGTCACTGGACAAAGACATACAGTAGAACCTCTCTATTACGACCACTAAGTTGTGTCAAATATTAATCGTCTTAGACAGGTGACTGCTTAAAGCAATGTGAAAGTGAAACAGAAAGCTCCTAAGGAGCTTTCTGTTTCACTTTCACATTGCTTTAAGCTGTCATCTGTCCTTTATATGAACACTGAGCCTTCTATTTAGTGGTCGTAATAGAGGGGTTCTACTGTATACCTATTGGAGACTGACCACTAATTTGTCTTTACAATTATATGAATACACTTAAATACACTTGCAACATTAGTTTGTGTTCCCATCAGCGTTTTTCAAATATATATATCTGTTTGTAGATTTCACTATTTTTCAGTTACATATATTTTTTGTAGACCTCAAATAGATATTTAACTTGTTTTACTTGGTCTACCTGTGAAGAGTACACTTGTCCAATGCAAACAGTGTAGACCCTGATCAGAGTGCTCCTAAAGGAGCCATCTGATCAGGCTGTGCACTGTTTGTCGTTTTGCATTATAATGTTAAAATCAACTTTAAATAGTCAAAATTTTAAATGGACTGGACCTATTTGGATTTATGCATTAAAAGTTTCAGGGGTGAATGTGTTTACTGTATTGTATTAAGGATTATGAAAGTTGTGTGTGTGTATTTCAGGGAAGATTTTGATGTGCCCAGTGGCCAGGAAGACTCTCTTAGACAGGTTCTCTTACTGTCAGAAGAGTTCTTGGAACTACTAGTAATCATTCTCAGTAAGTGCAATATAATTCCTTTGTATCTGTCTGAAAGAAACTTAAGTTTTGTATACACTTGTCCGTATAGTAAACTCCCACTCTTTCAGCATCTGACCAGGATCCAAACTGTTTGACACTTGTATCTATATTTCTTCGGTTAAACTACTTAAATCTATTGGGCCCCCTTCACTGCCTTACCCCGACTACAATGGTTATTTGCAAACAGTTTGGATCCTGATCAGGTGGCATGTAACACTCATTTCAATATTTCTTAGAATATGATATCTAAAATTAAAATTTGAGACATAAAAGCAAAATACTTTGTTTAAATTTTATGACATCATGGCAATGAAGGGGTTGAAAATGATGATGGGCAAATATGCATTTTCAATTGAACTCCTGAATAAAGAATAAATGATGATTTATTTTGATTTTTAAGGTGTTTTTTTCCTGCAGTATTTCAATGTTTGGCAAACAGTGTGGATACAGATTAAAGTCCTTCATGAGCCCTCTGAGATATCCTTATCTGTCCGGACAGACAAGCCGAACATTATTTGTTATTGCCGTTGTCATGACGTCGTCATGCATGCATTTGCGCATTAAAATATCCTCCTTGACATTACAGTCAAACTCTCGCTAACGAATCTGGTTAATAGATCTATATTCAGTTCATAAAGGCTATATAGTTAATAAATCAAGTGAGGTAGCCGTTTTAAACAATAGCACAAGTGTTAATATATTAAGTTGTTGAAACTAGTGTAGATCTACTTCTTTTTTAGCTCGCCTGTACGAAGTACATGACGAGCTATTGCAATACCCCCGGTGTAGTCGTCGGCGTCGTCGTGAACGGCGTAAACAATTTTAAGAAAATGTCTATAACTTCTATGTCCCTTGAGTTATTGCTTTCATAGTTGGTATGTGTGTATATGTACAAGACCTTTCCATGCACAGAAAAATTTGGACTGCTGTGACCTTGACCTTGAACTTAGGGTCCGCGTTTAGGTTTCGAAATCTGTGTTTAGGTTTTGAAAAATGCCTATAACTTCTATGTCTCTTTAGGTATTGCTTTCATTGTTGGTATGTGTGTGTATATGGACAAGACCTTTCCATGCACAGAAAAATTTGGACCCCTGTGACCTTGACCTTGAACTTAGGGCCCGCATTTAGGTTTCAAAATCTGTGTTTAGGTTTTGAAAAATGCCTATAACTTCTTTGTCCCTTGAGGTATTGCTTTCATAGTTGGTATGTGTGTGTATATGGACAAGACCTTTCCATGCACAGAAAAATTTGGACCCCTTGACCTTGAACTTAGATCCAGAGTTTAAGGATTCGAAATCTGTGTTTAGGTTTCGAAAAACGCTTATATTTCCTATGTCCCTTGAGGTGTAACTTCATATTTAATTTTCATGTGTATATTGACAAGACCTTTCTATGCAGGCAAAAAGCTTGACCTCGGTGACCTTGAGTGTGCTTTTAAGTTTCTAAATGTGCCGATGGCGAGCTTTGTTGTCTCTCTGACAACTCTTGTTCTATATCCGTCCGCCATTCATGAGGCGAAAGCGAAAATACAACTCGCCACTGTATAGCAAGTTGAACGCGTTTGAAGGGTTGACGAGGTGAGAAAATAAATCTAACACCGCAGTTGAGTGTCAGATGGATATCCCACCTTCGGTATGAAGATATTTAAGAACACTCGGTGGAGCCTCGTGTTTCTAAAATATCTTCAAACCTCGGATGGGATATCCTTATCTGACACTAACGGTGGTGTTAGATTCACTATGTCTTTTCAAGACAATTCCAAAGAGATGTCACAAGACAGGATTAGGTAGAGAAATAAACATTTGTCGTACAAGGTTTTAAGAAACACGTCCCTGATCTTTGTCTACACAGTTGGTAAAGGAAGTATTGGTCCCTGCACTGGAAGAGTTCAACTTGTATTTTAATTGTAACCTCAAGACAGGAACAAACAGTGTACACATAATTTCTGTGGAGATGTCATGGAGTGAAAGTTTTTATAGCTGTAAATATTTCTCTAATCCAGGTGAAAGATACATGCCAGGTGTAGGGGAGGTCACTAAGGAGGACATTGTTAAAAGGGAGGTAATCCACCAGCTGTGTATATCATCCATGGCTCATAGTGAGCTTGCCAAAGGACTTCCTGAAGATGTAAGTCAATTAAAAGAAATGTTCAGCTAAGTCATGCATTTTAAACTGCTTAACACTCTCTTTCAATGCTTATCAACACTCTCTTTCAATGCATATAAGACAGGTGGTCACTTAGAATAGACTGCATGTTTAGCAGAAATTTCCCTTCCGTGAGATTTTTCATTTTAGTCTGTTTTTAGCAGCCACCTGTCAGGAAGTAGAAAAGTCTAGTATGACTATTTTCAGAACAGAGTAGAAGTATGAAAATAATTTCTGTGAGGATTATTTAATGGCATGAAAAGTATTTTTAATTAACAAAGAGTTAAGATCGAAAATAGATTTGTATATACATGTATAATTGACAATCTGAAGGTTTTTGATTGAAGACAATTGTCCTTCTATATATTCATTGGAAGAGATAATATAAGGATCAATATTGAAAAATATATACATTCCAGCCTCATTATCTTGCTGAGGTTGAATCTAATCATATTTCTAAGTTAAAATATGTGACTTTTCCATGTTTTAACTTAAATATCGGGGTATACATGTTTGATCTAATTGAGCTTGCGTTATCAAAACGATTGCAATACATCGACAAAAGTTACCATAACCCATTACCCCATAGCTTGTTTATAGTTTTGAAAACAGGCAACCACTTAAAGCAGGTTGAAAGTAAATCAGAATGTGCCTTATGGCACATTCTGCTTTACTTTCAACCTGCTTTAAGCTACCATCTGCTAGGATATAAAAACTAGTTCTTATAGTGTATATTTATGACAGTATATAAAGTCAAAATATTTTCTTCAGTGGAGATATAAATTCAAGACATAAAATGGCATATTTATGGGGTAATGGGTTAAACAATCAAAAATTGACTATACTAAATTGGACACTGGAATGGTCTATTTGAAGTTCCAGGGAGAAAAGTATTAAGCATTCACCTGTCTATGAAAATCATACATCTTTATATAATGGTCGCAAACCACAAGTTTGTCTGTATGTAATGCTTCGTCACTACCTTTCAGCCCAACCATGAGACAGGGTTAGAGGATGTGGTTAGAGATGTAGCTGTCTTTAAGTAAGTATTTCACCTTTAACCCTTTACCTCATATTTTGTTTATAGTATAGAAGTTAGGTGGCCATTTAAAGCATGTTGAAAGTAAAGCAGAATGTGCCTTAAGGCACATTCTGCTTTACTTTCAACATGCTTTAAGCTACCATCTGCTAGGATATAGAAAATATTTTTTATTATATGTATTGATGACTGTTTAAAATCGAACTTTTTTCTTCAATGGAAGGATAAATAAAAGGTGTAAAAAGGGAAATTTATGTACCAATGGGTTAAGTAAGTATTTCACAAGGTAAACTTTTTAGCTCACCTGGCACGAAGTGCCAAGGTGAGCTTTTAGGATCGCTGAATGTCCGTCGTACGTCGTCCGTCCACAATTGTTCGTTAACACTCTAGCGCCTACAAATTTCATCCTATCTTCATGAAACTCCATGACAATGTTTGTCTTGATGAAATCTAGGTCAAGTTCGAAAGTGGGTCATGTCCGGTCAAAATTTAGGTTACTAGGTCAAATCATAGAAAAACCTTGTTAACACTCTAGAGGCTACAAATCTCCATGGATCTTTATGAAATTTAGTCAAAATGTTTGCCTCATTGATATCTAGGTCAAGTTCGAATGTGGGTCATGTCCGGTCAAAAACTAGGTCACTAGGTCAAATCATAGAAAAACCTTGTTAACACTCTAGAGGCTACAAATCTCAATGAATCTTAATGAAACTTGGTCAGAATGTTTGCCTCATTGATATCTAGGTCATGTACGAATGTGGGTCATGTCCGGTCAAAAACTAGGTCACTAGGTCAAATCATAGAAAAACCTTGTGAACACTTAGAGGCTAAAAATCTCATTGGATCTTGATGAAACTTGGTCAGAATGTTTGCTTCATTGATATCTAGGTCAAGTTTGAATATGGGTCATGTCTGGTCAAAAACTAGGTCACTAGGTCAAATCATAAAAAAACCTTGTGAATACTCTTGAGGCTTCAAATCTCATTGGATCTTGATGAAACTTGGTCAGAATGTTTGTCTCATTGATATCTAGGTCAAGTTCGAATGTGGGTCATAACCCGTCAAAATCTAGGTCACTAGGTCAAATCATAGAAAAAACTTGTGAACACTCTAGAGGCTACAAATCTCATTGGATCTTGGTGAAATTTGGTCAGAATGTTTGTCGCATTGATATCTAGGTCGAGTTTGAATATGGGTCATGTTTGGTCAAAACTAGGTCACTAGGTCAAATCATTGGAAAATCTTGTTTACACTCTAGAGGTTGATAGTGGGTATACATGTCCAGTCATAATCTAGGTCACTATAGGTCAAGTTTGCCATGGTGTACCAGGTGAGCGATTTAGGGCCATAGTGGCCCTTGTTTCTTTCCTTGTAGAAATGGTGTATATGATAAAACAGCTGTCCATTATATTGTTATGCATTATCTCACTATCCTGAAAGCTCAAAATGTTTTTGATTTGGACAAAGCAAGTATTTCTGGATATTAGTAAATTTGACTGTCAGATCTGGATTTTTCCAATTTGCAGTGTTAAAAAGGTACTTTACAGAGAGATGTGCCTTCAGTATTCTCAACTTATTTTATTCCTTCTCCTGCTGAATATTCATAATATATATAGAGGATAATTGTTTTTTTCAGTATAAGATAGAAATTTAATCCATTGAGTGAACATCCGACGTTATATTTTCACGAGTGGCAAAGCCACGAGTGAAAATATAACAGTCTGATGTTCACGAAATGGATTAAATTCGATCTTATACTGAAAAAATACAATTATTCTATTTATTTATGCTTTTAAGCCACTTTTTAAACGAAATTGTTCAACAATTGTGAAAGCGAAAGTACATGATTTACCCCGTGTTGAGCCCCAAGTTTACATCAAACACATTAACGAAACAGTTTCCCGTACGATGATGTCACTTATTTATTGATTTGACGTCATCCGAATTACGTCGTTGCTCCCGATTTTTGATCCGTGATCTTCCGTTGAGTGGTTCGCGACAAATCGGACTGCCGGAATTTAACGATAAGACACGATTGACTACGATTTTTGGGGAGCCCTACAGGGAAAACTGTGATTGGTGATAATCCACTGCAGTGGATTACCAAGTGATAATCCACTGCTATTTTCCGGTAATCCACCGAAAAGCATAAATAAATATACATAACTTCACCCATGCCGGCCATAATGAATATCTATCTTTTGAACTGTTACATTTCAGAAATAAACAGATCTTGATTAGAATGCTCCATCAGGAGCTGTCTGATTGGGGTCTACACTGTTTTCAAAAGGACTCAAAATACGCTCATAGCAGGAGAAGGGTTGATTGCATTGAGCAAAATATTAACTTGGATTCACCTGATGATTTTTCAGGAAGGCAAAGAGTACCAAAGCCGGGAAGGGGATGTATGAACTGAAGCCTGAGTTCTACCAAGAGTACAATCCATACTTCTATCACTATAGCAAAACTGAGAAGTCAAAGGTGAGACTTACTGCACATGTGTGTCTGTCCTCAACTTTAACCTTGGCCTTAACTTTGAAACTACTTTTGATAGAGACTTCATATTTGGCTTGTGTACTCAACTCTAAAAGTTCTTTATATGCATACAACTTGGATCATGTCTGTCTGAAGGTCAATGTCATTTAGTGGTCAAATAGATTCAATTTAACCATGGACATACTTTTCGAAACTGCATGTTATAGAGACTTCATATTTGGCATGAGTACTCAACTCAAGAAGCTCTTGAGCTGAGAACAAGTTGGGTATGTCTGACAAAGGTCAAAGTCATTTAAAGGTCATGGTTAAATCAGGAGGCACAGTGTTTCACAAACCCAGACAATATGTGCTGACCAGTCATTAGAATCCTTCTTCCAGACGATTCTGATGAGTGGTCAGAATTTAGGGGTTTGTGGAGCGATGAGGTAGCTGGTATTGTTGATGAAATAATCACCTTACCTGTAGCTCTTTCCATGTGACAAATATGATCCTTCAGACACCTCTTACTAATATACAGAATAACCTCTCTTAGACTCTATAACAACCACAAAATTGTGCAAATTATTAGGGGTTTCTGACAGGTGGCTGCTCAAAGCTCCTATGGGAGCTTTCTGTTTTACTGTCACCATGCTTTAAGCTGTAACCTGTATTTCATACAATAAATTAGTCTTTGCTTTAGTGGTTGTTATAGAGAGGTTTTACCAGAGTTCCAGATAAGGGGTGGGGGGATTTCAATAACTAAAATTTTTATTTCAAGATTAAACCCTATGGTGTCACTACTCATTAGAATTGTCTCTTTGAGACAATTCTAATGAGTAGTTATACCATAGGGTTTTGTGCTAACATAGAGAAAATGTTGTATTTATTCAGTTAACTCCCTCTTATCTGGAGCCCTGGGTTTTACTGTTACTTATTGTGATTGTCATGTTTCAGTCTGAAGAGGCTCAAGTGAAGCGCAAGAAGGAGAACAATGAGAGCCAGGCCCTGCCCCCACCAAAACCTCCTAGATTTGCCACCCAATTACAGCCCATAATGAACCTGCTACAATGTGATGTCATGATCTACATGATGGAGCTAATACTCGCCAGGACTGTCGCTAAAAGATCATGGTCGTGGTCAGAAACACAACTAGAGAGGGTAGGTACTCAGAAATATTGCCTTTATACTTTGTATTCAGTTGAACCTCAAGAATTTGAACTTGCTTAAGTTGAACTGACTCGTATTTTAAAGTTATAAGATGGATTAGCCACAACCGAATTATCTACATTCAGCTGAATTTCTCGTAGTCGGTACAATTAAAACAAATAAAATCCCTTTGTTTTACATTGATTATGAAACACGCTATTACATCTTACAAAAAAGGCAATTTAAAATACTGCCATCATTGAAAATGTCAAGAAATCATATTGTTAACCAAAATTGTATTATTCAATTTAGATTTTGCATCTGATTGGCTTAGCCCTGCATGAACAGAAAGTAGCTCTAGAAGCAGGAAGCACTGAGTTTGACTTCCTGTCACGAGCATGCGGCCCAGTCAAGAAAGATCCCAAGTCAAAGAAAGGTAAGAGAAAAGTTTTAAAATGAGTAAAACACCATGTAATAAAGAGTTATAGAAACTAGAATGTACCATTCTCCTGCTTGTCAGTCATATATTAACCTCTTTGAACCCTAGTCACTCATATATGCGTCATCTGCATACAACATACCTGTGAGGAGTACACCTGTCCTATGCAAACAGTGTAGACCCTGATCAGAGGGAGCCCTCTGGTCAGGGTCTACACTGTTTGTCATTTTGACATATATTTAAAAAATCTACTCTAAAAAGTCAAAATTGGACTAGACTAAATTGAAAACTAGAATTTTCCGTTTTAGGTTTTAGGGAGGAAAGTGTTAAACTCTGCCCACTATGAATATTTTCTATCTGATTATTGCATTAACAGATGAAATAAGAAACATTTTTCACAGAAAAGAGAGCAGACTCAAGTCAGACAGATACTGTAAGAAAACAGTGTAGATCCTGATCAGACAGCACATTAAGATGCTGTCTGATCTGGGTCTACACTGTTCTCAAAATGAGTTGATATGGGCCTTGTCATGACAAAACCTGCCTTATTGCATTGCAACATTGCACAGACCGAGCATCACTGTCATCCCAGGCTCAGTCACTGAGTTTGGTCTACGCTGCCAAATACCGTTTATAAAACAGCTACATGAAATGCTTTAGATGCATGTGGATGTCAAACAGTGTAAATCAAGACCAGCCTCCGCGTCAAAGACGCGGCGGCTGGCCTTGGTCTACACTGTTTGCAATGCAATAAGGCAGGTTTTGTCATGGCACGGCTCATATATATGCTAAAAGCAGGAGAATGGTTAGTAGAAAATGTTTCCTTGTTACTTATAGTGATGGTGATCCTTGAAATTGATATGAATACAACTTGTCTTTCTGCCTTGAGTATTGTATCTTATATGCATTATTCTAACTGGACTAACAGTATATATTTGTTTGTATTTTGTTTTCAGAAGGACGTAATATTCAAACCCTTTTGGAGTCAGTGGTTGGTTGTAGTAAGATAACACATGACTCTTTGAAAGATCTTGTGGGTTGGACCATTAAGGTATAATTAAGAGAACAATTATGATTTGTTGTTTTTGCTAAATTTACATTTGACCTTTTCTCAAAAATTAAAGGCATTTTTATTTTGTTATATATATTTTCTAACTATAGTAAAAGGAATTATAAACAGTGTGACTGTGATGTCTTAAGATTATTTTAACTTTTCTCTGAAGTTGATATTATCTGCTTATCATCTACTACAGTGTAACTTTGATATCTCGAAGTCGGTTTCGTCGAACATACCCATATTTCAAAGTCAAAACAAGGCTGCGCCACGTTTTAACTTGAAATATGGGTATGTTCTACTTAACCGAGCATGAAATAATGCAGTTCATATGTCGAACTATCGGATAGTTCAAGTTAAATGAGTTAAATATATTGAAGTTCAACTGTATTTGTAAAACAACTCAAGATTTATGGCATTTTGACTGTAGAGACATCATCATGAGTGTCAAACAGTTTGGATCCTGATGAGACTTTGAGTTACTACTACTAGATATCTGCTCATGATCAAAAAGGTTAACAAAACAGGCTTGTACAGTGGAGAATCTGTTATTCTTTCCAAATAAACACGTTTACGCTAAAACTATTATTTGCAGTGCTAACAGTTTGGAGCCAGATCAGACGCCGGGTAACCCGGCGTCTGATCAGGCTCCAAACTGTTTGCCACCAAGAATTATCAGAATTGTCCAAAAGTTGTTCTTTTCTACGTTTTAGTGCTTTGCGTTTGCGTTTAAACGGGAAAGAATAACAGATTCTCCACTGTAGTCATGTATTGCAGCGAACAGGTTATTTGTACAGTGGAGAAGATGTTAGTCTTTCCTGCAAAAAAATGTGTGAATACTGAAAATCTTATGTCCATTGCAAACAAGTTTGAGCTAGAACTGATGCTGGGTAACCTGGCATCTGATCAGAGGCTTAACTGTTTGCCACTCAGGTTAAAAGGAATGTCAACATTTTCCAAGAAATAACCCTTTTCTAATCTACATTTTAGTGCATTGCGTTTTGGCTTTGATTTTGTTTAAACAGGAGAGAATTATCAGATTTGTCTCACAGCTCAAGAAAAGATGAGCATTTTAGACATTAGCACCCTCCATAAAATTCTATAATTATGATGTTAAGAAATTTCTCAAAGAGACAATGCTGCTGAGAACTCACAGGTTTTGGTAGAGAAATAAAGGAGAAATATTGGAAATGTTCAATTTTCGCAAACTCTCTGCCTCAATAAAATCCTGCTGCCCTGCTTTCTCACAGGGCTTAAACCTTTACCCTATAACCTGTTTCGAATTTTGAAAAATGGTGACTTCTTAAAGCAGGTTGAAAGTAAAGCAGAATGCACCTTAAGGTGCATTCTGCTTTGCTTTAAGCTTCAATCAGCTTGAATAAAGAAAATACTTTTTATGACTGAATAAAAATGACTGAATAAAATGGAATTATTTTCTTTAGTGGAGGAATAAATTAGAGGCGTAAAAAGGCGTATTTGTGGGGGTAATTGGTTAAGAAATCTTGAAATCCTAACTGGTCACCATGGCTTTCCTTTATTGTCATTGTTCAGAAACTGACAGAGGTGAGACAGATGAAGAATGAGCCTGTTCCCATGGATACATTAGAACAAGTTCCTGCAGCTCTAGATGAGAAGGCAGATGCTGAGAGAAAGAAGAAGGCAGCAGCTGCAGCCAAGAGGAGGAAGAAGATCATGACCCAGATGTCAACCATGCAGAAAAACTTTATCAAGGAGAATGCTGAGTTATTTGAGAATACCAGTACAGACCTTATACCTCGTACCGGCTCAGAAATGGACCTAGGGTAAGTTGAGATTAGCATTTTGAGATTAAAGTATAACAAATTCCTACTCAAAGGGAGGATTTATTTTGATGGTTAAGGCAGGTGGTCGCATAAAGCATGTTGTAAGTTAAGAACAAATTTCTAAAGGAGTTTCTCCATTAGTTTCATACTAATATAAGCTGTTAATTTTTTTTAATCTTTCTGTGAAAAAGGTTTTAACCCTTTACTGCATAGCCTGTTTTAGTTTTGAAGATAGGTGACCACAAAGCAGGTTGAAAGTAAACCAATTTACAAATCGAAAACAGGCTATGGGGTAAAGTGTTATTGATATTTCATAACCTTATAGGAGGCTACCTTTTGGGCTCTACTTTATTTTTTGTTTATTTGTCAATATCAGATACTAATACTTCATAATATACACACAAACGACCCAAAGTCAAGTTTTGACAATTTTATAGTTTCTCGTAAATGAACCAAGGAGGCCAAAAAAGCCAAAAAGGCAGTTTTTTGGTACAATTCTTGGTAAAAATCCTAAAAATAAACAATGAAGGCACGCATGCGACACTTCTAAATTTTGATATGTTACTTCAACTTAAATATTTATTGTGTAATTAAAATATCTTTGTCGCATAGGTGCCTTCATTGTTTATTTCTATGATTTATACCCTGAACTGTACCAAAATTCTGCATTTTTGGCCTTTTTTGGCCTCGTGGTCCATTTTCAAGAAACTATAAAGTTGTCAAAACTTGAATTTGGGTTGAGCTTTATGTATAATATGAAGTATTAATATCTGAAATTGACAAATGAAGAGAAAATATAGCTAAAACATAAATTGGAAAAAAAAAGATTTTTACAGGGCCAAAATGGAGGCTTTGTAAACCTTGTCCTTTGTACTATACTTTCAAGGTTATCATTAAAATCCTTCAATACAGTCTAGCTTGTCTGAAGGTACCACTGCAAAAAAAAAACAAGTGTAGGTCAGGTGGTTGCTTAATGTTTGACAAAAGTAATGCAGAAAGCTAAAAAAACCTTGCTTTCAGACAAAGGTTATGCAGATTGCTCCTGTATCAGTTGTGATCATTTCGATTCAGTGCCCCTCAGAGCACAGGTTTGACTGTACAAAAGAACACATTTTGTAAAGTGATATAATTATTTTTTGTAGTGAAGCTGAGGCTAGCATGTTCCCAGTGGCAGTTGGCTCGCACAGACAGGGTGGAGTTAGTCAGCCCCCTTGCCTACGTGGTTCCTGTATACTCTGTCAGGAAGATCAGGAGATCAGCCTAACAAACAAAACCATGGTCCTCACAGCTTTTGTACAGAAGTAAGATATCACCCATACAAACTGTGTAGATCAAGTTTAATTGCTATGTTGAAATGTGACATATAATAGGGTTTAAATGTATGCAGTGACATTAGCTCATCACTATAAATATGACATTGACGTGTTGACAGTATCATGTCCATTGCAGCTGCATTAACCCTTTCCTCCCTGAAACCTCAAATGGACGATTCTAGTTTTCAATTTAGTCTAGTCCATTTTTTACTTTTTAGGGTTGATTTAACAATTTATGTCAAAGTGACAAACAGTGTAGACCCTGATCAGAGGTCTCCTTAAGGAGCCCTCTGATCAGGGTCTACTCTGTTTGCTTAGGACAAGTGTATTCCTCACAGGTACACTGTTTGAAAATGATGCATAAATGTGTAACTAGGATTCAAAGAGTTAAGTAGAAAACCTCATTAGACATAATCTGCTTGCCGGTGATGGAAGTTCTCTATCTTGTAGGATCATGTCTTCATATTATTTGTAAACTGTTACATACTGTAGCAAGCTCATGCTAGAATATATTTTGGTAGCATGAATACCTTAACTCTTCTCTAGACTAACTGGTTATTTAGAATCGCATACAGATATCTATTTTAAATCTTAAACATTTCCCATCGGTGTAAATCTCTATATCCAATTCAGCATCTACAGATAGTAATCCTGGATTTGAGACAGAATACTGCTTATAGCAAGGTTAAAGTACAGCCTATAGCAGCTTTCTGCTATATACTCATCTGCCATACACATTTAAATCATTTTAAAACCCTTATTCTGTCCTAATATCCTCTGCATTAAAAGTCTCATCTTCAAAGTTTATCAAACTAAGAGTAATTGAAGAAACAGTTTGGATCCACATTAGATGTATTGTTACTTAGAATCCAATCTGGACCCAAACTATTTGCAAATAATTAATATCAGTGAAGTCTTTGATCAGCATGCAAAGGGTGGATAAATACAGAAAAATACACAGCATTGAAAAAGTACCCTGTTGTTTTATAGGTCAACAGTTTTGTCTAAGCACCATGGTAATGCCTTACTTAAGGGAGAGGAACATGACCCATTATTGACGAGGTCTGACCTGACCACAGGATCCCATACCAGCTCATGTGGTCACATGATGCATTCTGACTGTTGGCAGAGGTAAGAAATAGTACTCATATGTTCATCTTAAACTATTATCCTCTCCTTCTTAGGCAATAGTGCAAATCAACTATACCCATCTGTTTTCATGGCATGATACTTCTTAAAACAAAATGAAAGTAAAGCTGAAAGCTCCTAAATTGTATCGATGATATACTTCAAAGTTGGCAAGATAATGTGTAGTTAAATAAAATATCCAATTTCTTTTTAGGCTATGCTAATTTTGATAAGATGCTGCATTACACAGCATTTGATATGATTCCAAACTGTTTACATATGTTAGTATTGTTGAGCTTAGCGCTGAAGGGTTTAATAATTGCAACATGTCTTCTATCCTCAGATTTTATGATGCAATATTGGTACGTGAGAGACGTCGCCCCTTGCGATTTCGTCACAACTACAGCTATGATATAGAGAAGAAGGAGTTTCTGTGTCCATTGTGTGAATGTATAAGCAACACTGTGATACCTGTTCTACCTGCATTGTGTACATTAGCACCTCGCAGGTTAGTCTTAGTTTGGTTTTAACAATACAGCCCTCCCTCTCTACAACCACACCCCACAGGAGTAAAAATTATGTGCATTGTTTGGAGGGAGGGAAATTTGCTTACATTTGCAAACAGCTTGAATCCAGATCAGACGCCGCGTTACGCGGCGTCTGATCTTGATTCAAGCTGTTTGTCACTCGTCATTAAGTTTTTTTCTGTCAAAATGTCCAATATGTAACTTATGTAAAAACAGCAGACGACAGTTTTAAGCAGACGATAATGCAGAAGTTAAAGAATTAAACATATAATTGTTTTGTTTGGGGACAGCAACAAGGGTCCTTGTAAGGAGGGAGTCGTTGTTGGGAGGGCCGTTGTAGAGAAGGAACACTGTACTAGAATCCCTGCTCTTATAGCTCCTATCATGCTTAGTGTGAATTGGCTAACATTTGCAATCAGTTTTAAGATGCTGCATAATGCAGCATCTGATCCAGATCCATACTTTTTGGTGCTCATATTAATTCTTCAGTTTATAAAGCATAAAAACTGGTTTTGAGTCTTTTCTCAGATATATTTAGAGCAGACAACAATTCAGCATGATAAAGGTAAATATTTAGGACTTTAGATAAGCAGATATAACTTATGAATATTTAATAAGTTTGCTTTATGTCTCAAGCAAACCGTATTTATTAAAGTGACATAATCCTTGTGGGGAATTTCAGGTTAATTCTATTTAATGAAATCTAATGGTGATTACCTTTGCAAACAGTTTAATAATCAAATAATACCCAGAGTAACTCAGTGTCATATAAGGATCCAAACTGTTTGAGACTCTGACCCTATTTTGAAAAGAAAGTTTTGAAAATTTTAACTTCAGAAAAGTAGCAGACAACAATTGTTACTGATGGCAATATTACTTAGGCATTCAGAGCATGAACCCTTTCCTCAATAGAAGCGCATTGAATTTATTCCTCCGCTGAAAAAAAAGTTCCAATTTATACAGTCATTGATATTTATCATAAGACATTTCTAGCAGATAGTTACTTAAAGCAGGCTGAAAGTAAAGCAGAATGTGCCTTAAGGCACATTCTGCTTTACTTTCTACCTGCTTTAAGTGCTCACCTGTCTTCAAAACTAGAAACATTCTATGGGGTAAAGGGTTACCATGCTACACTGTAGAATCAGCTAGAGTTTGAACAAGTTTCATGTTTTATATATTACAGCTTCCAGGGTCAAGACACACACATACACTTTAGTGACTGGCTTGACGGCATACACAAGACTGTGATCAACAGTGTGAAGGAGGCAGATGAAATGGATGCTGCTGGTATGACTCTTGCTCTCTACACAGATTTAGAATTTGATTGAACAAAAATTAGTACTAACAGTACATGCATGTATGAAATATTTTGAATGTATGGTCTATTGTGACATGTTACATTACTGTCCATTACTCCATAGCCTGTTTCTAGAAATAAAGATAGGTGACCACTTAAAATAGGTTGAAAGTAAAGCAGAATGCGCCTTAAGACACCTTCTGCTTTACTCGCAGCATGCTTTAAACTACACTCTTCTAGTATATAGAATATAATTCTTATAGTGAATAATAAAGTGACTATTTTTTTCTGACATTGGTGGAAACAATTAAAGGCGTATTTATGGGGTAATGGGTTAAAGTAGTCTTAAATTTGATCATAATTGCAGGACCTGTAATTACAACAGAAATTATTCATGCAATCCTATAATCTTTATGTTTACAGAAGATGTTCTCTACCAGCCCTGCTCAATCACCCTCATCACCAAGCATATGGCAGAAGGTGTGGCTGAAAACTTCCAAGCACTGTGGTCCTGTGTACAGGATCTGGGTCAGCCCTCTAATACTTTGCCCAAAGATCTCAAGGATATGCTTAAAAAGTTCTCAGTAGATGATTACTCAGTAAGTTTTTCCATACACAATCGAGATAAATAAAGTCAACCCTTATAGAGTCACTGTCTTCAAACAGGGCTCCAAATGAGGGGAGTATTGCAAAAACTAAATTTTTATGTCGGCATTAAATCCTATGATGTTACTACTCATTAGAATCGTCTCTTTGAGACGATTCTTATGAGAAGTAACATAATAGGATTTGGTGCTGGCATGAGTGAGAGAAATGTTGGATTTGTTAATTTTACTCCCTCTTATCTGGAGCCCTGTTCAAATGAAGAAGCAATAAGTTTGCTAAATACAGGTGTTTGCTAAATGTCTACTTTCATATTCTTAACCCTTCTCTTACTATTAGTAGTTTTGACACTATTTGAAAACCGTTTTGACCTTGATCAGACAGCTTCTGAATAGGATCTGTCTGACGTAAGTCAACATGTTGTTTGAATGGTGGCTTAAACTTTTTCCTTTATTGATACAACTTTTCATGTCACTATCTATTCCTCATAAGGATGAAAGGAAACTTACTTGCATCCTAACAAGTGACTGCCTAAAGCCAGCTGAAAATAACACTAAAATTCTGTTCAGAGATTTGTTTACTTTCTGCGTGCTTTAAACACCTCAGCATATGTCTTAAACACTGAAAATAAATAAATGATGCATGGTTAAAACATGTTTTACTGTATGATGGTTTTTTATTGCATATTTAAGTAATGCATGGTAAAATCAAAGGTATTCCGATTCAATTCTTTGAAAAGTGTTTGATTTGCTCGTGAATAACTTCCTCAAAACTAGGCAACTACAAAGCATGGGGGCTGACATCTTGGATGATGACGTCACAGTTTTTACGAAACGTTTTGCGTGACGTTTCGGAATTCCAGGTTTCGGTTTTAACATTGTATACACGGGTGCTTATAGATCTATTTTAATATTTGGTTTAACAACATATAGATCTTGTCACAAACAATTTAGGTATATAATAAAAGTTTGAGTTGGTTGTGTAATCCAGATCTCACGAGAGGTGATCTTGATTACACAACCAATTGATACAATCTGAGCGCTGATCACACACTGGTGATAGATCTATTCCGTTTTCAGTAGTATAATTTTGCTTTTTTTCCGTCTATAGGCATAGCCTAAATACATATTAGTCTACTTCTGTTGACATTGAGAGGCTTATCTAAAACTATAGGTGTAATTTTCCCTCATTTTTCATACTGAATCACAATCAAAATAAAGTACTTCGAGGGTGTGGTGCAAACCTATTGTAACTCCCTCACAATTGTGAGGGAGTTACAATAGTTTTGCACCAAGCCATCATCTTATAACAATTTGTTATAGGAGTCAAAACTATTTCAAAAGATGTAACATATTTATTGTGAGAATGTTAATGCTGATTGGTGATTGATACTGTGTCACTGATATGTATGTTCTCTGCCAACAGTTTGGCCTGGGAGTAGACCCTGATGAGGACAATGAGAGGGTGCCTATAATGGTATGGAACACCTGTGCCTTCACCATACAGAGCCTTGGTAAGTACACAGTCAATGCCTTACTCATTCACCCCTAAGACATTTAATGGACAAATCCAGTTTCAAAATAAGTCAAGTCCATTCTTGACTATTTAGGGTTGATTTTTACAATATATTTCAAAATGACAAACAGTGTAGACCCTGATCAGAGGGCTCCTTAAGGAGCCCTCTGATCAGGGTCTACACTGTTTGCATGGGACAAGTGTAATCATCACAGGTACACTGTTTGTAAATGACAAGTTAACTTGTCACTTGTGTTGAATGTGTTAACACATGACCCCATAACTACACCTTTTTACGCCTTAATTTATTCCTCTACGTAAGAAAAGAGTTCCACTGTATACAGAAACGAATTTGTATCATACAAAATATGTTCTATATCCTAGCAGATGATAGCGTAAAGCAGGCTGAAACTACACTATACTTTCAATCTGCTTTAAGTGGTCACCTGTCTTCAAAACTTGGAACAGGCAATGGAGTAAAGGGCTATCCTTTTTTTCTGATCAATAGTCATATATTAACCTTTGCCAACTATTAACATTTATCATCTAGACTACTATATTGGCTAATACAATAAGGAAAACTTTCCCTAGGAATAAGTGCACACTCATATCTGTCAAATTTGATAAGAAACAGGTGTAGATCCTGATCAGACAACTCCTGAATGATCTTTGTGATCTGGATCTGCACTGTTTTCAAAAATTGCAAATATTTGCTAACAGCAGTAGGAGGGTAAAGTGTCTGAGGAATCTGCTTAACTGTTATGGTGTATTTTGGGTCACTTAACCCCTTCTTTGTCAAGTTAACCCATTACCCCATAAATACTCCTTTTGTTTATTCCTCTGATGTAGATAATTGTTACAATTTATACAGTCATGAATATGTACCATAAGATTTTTTTTCTATATACTAAGTAACAGATGGTAGCTTAAAGCAGGTTGAAAGTAAAGCAGAATGCACCTTAAGGTGCATTCTGCTTTACTCTCAACCTGCTTTAAGTGGTCACCTGTTTTAAAAACTATAAACAGGCAAGTGTGGGTAATGGGTTTAAAGATTTTTTGTTATACTTGCAGAACAAATGTTAAGAGATGAAGGGAAACCGTTGTTCAGTAGTCTGTCCAGCCTGCAGAGTGACTGTTTCAAGGCACTGGTGAAAGTGGCAGCGGTGTTGAGCTCTTCTAGCAGTGTAGACCTCGTCAAGCAACACTGCGTCAGGCTCCTCTCTTGTGAGTACAAGACAGAAGACACAGTCCGAAATTGTGTACTTCGATTCTGTAGTTTAGGGAAACAAACCGTGTTTTCATTTATTGTCAAGTTTTACTTTATTTTGAATATTGTGCTTTTCATTTTGACAAATTGGTAAAAACTGATAGGGATATTTTTTGCCTTGGTATATATTAAATAGACATTGTTCTGTATGGGATTAAATGCTAGCGAAGAACTCCGTTGATTTACTGCTGCTGTTGTACACATGCTAGGATGTTGGAAATGTTTTCTCTCATCAAGGTAGAAGTATGAAAGAGCATTTTTGTTTGGAATAAGTAAAGATTGGAATAAGTGTTTCTATGAAGGGACATGTTAATTCTTTCCCCTTCAGCATTTTCCACTGTTTGAAAATTCCTTATGGGGCTTTCTACTTTACTTTCAGCCTGCTTTAAGCATCCACCTTCCAGGATGCAGGAAACCTTTTCCTCATCAGGGCATGGTTAAAGCATGAAATTGTATCTATGAGGAAAATCAGGGCTGCCCTTTCTCTGGAATTTTCCGAAATCTTAGGAATTTTTCTTGCAGAGGGTAGCTTAAAGTAGACTGAAAGTAAAACAGAGTGAGCCTTAAGGCTTTACTTTCAACCTGCTTTAAGTAATCACGATTGAAAATTTGGAAACCTTAGAATTTTTCATGATCAACTTATGGCAGCCCTGCAATATAAAGTAGAATATTGGCGCCAAAAGACTCTTCTATGGGGGAAGAGTTAAGCTTTATTTCTCTATAGTTTGTTGAAGACTGGATGAATCTTATTTTCAGTCTTGTTCCCTGACCCACTGAAGAAGAAGAATGAGAAGTTCTGCCTACTGGATGTTGATATGTTCCACTTCCTGACCTCTCTGGTGATGTCATTACCCAGCCTGCACCGGGACAGTTCCCTGCCTCCCGCTGTGTTCACACTGCCCTCTGGTGGAGCGAATGATCAACATGCCATACACTTGGTGATGGCAGCTCACCTTGTTCAGATTCTGCTGTCTTTTGACCAAGAAGCTCATAGTGAGTATTCAACATTCAAATCTTGTGGAACATGTTGGCAAGGGCTGTATGAAGCTCTTGATATATTGACAACAAATTAAAAACTTTGGATACAGGAAATTCAGGTTTCTTACTGCAATGAAAGAGCAAAAGTCATCATAGTTAGCATTTAATGTTTGGATTTAGCTCCAGGATAAAGTTTTTCTGATTAGTTCTGTTGCTCAACAAGTATATTAAGTACTTGATCAACCAAACTTATTTCATTGACCCTAGAAAAGTCACTTGACAATTCCAGTTTGCAATTAAGATTCCTGGATTGTAGACTATTTGGGGTTGTTTGTTTACATTCTATTGAAAAATGTCAAACAGTGCAGACACTGATCAGAGGGCTCCTATAGGAGCCCTTTGATCTGGATATACACTGTTTGCAAAGGACAAGTGTATTCTTCACAGATGTACTGTAATGGATGCATATTTGTGGCACAAGGGTTCAAGGGGTAACTTGTTCAATTCTTCTCACTAGTAACATGCTGATTTGATATAAATGTGCCATTAAACGTTGTAGATATGGAGGTAGAAGGAGACTATGAGGGGGAAGCCTTATTAATCATCTACGACAAGTTACACTCTCTAGCCAAGTAAGTGAAACTGGTACATACAGGCAGAAGCACTGTAGTGCTATAATAAGGCAGGGCAAATTTATTACAGTCACACCGCTCTATATACGAAAACTAAATTGGGGTTAGTTTTCAGTGTCAAAGGTAAGGTGATAGTAAAGCAGAGAGCTCTTTTAGGAGCTGTCCACTTTATTTTCATCTTCCTTTAAGCTGTCACTTCACTTTTATACCAGAATAGGTTTTCTGTTTAATGGTTGTTATAGAGAGGTTTTACTGAAAGTCATTTTTTAGCTCGCCTGTTCATAGAACAGCAGAGCTAATGTCATACCCCCGGCGTGAGCGTGGGCATGAGTGTGAGCGTGGCCAAGGTTAAAGTTTTTTGGACGGGTTGTTTTAAAGCTTAATATTTGTTGCTAGGGTTATAAAATTTTGTATGGAGGTTCATTTGGGGTTAAACATTGATGGTATGAAGTTTGAATTTAAAAATAATTTTAATTTATGTCAATTTTTGACATGTTTTGGACTTAGGTTTTTCTACTGCAAATAACCAGGTTAAAGTTTTTTGGACGGGTTCTTTTAAAGGTTAATGATTTTGCTAGGGTACTGAAATTTTGTATGGAGGTTCATGTGGGGTTCAAGGGATCTCCCCTTATTCAGATTATACAATTCACAACAGCAGATGTTAAGTGCTTGTGTGGCGGCTGTAAAAAGTCGCCCCGTACTTCATTCTCAGTGTTGTTATACTTTCTGGTCCTTTGGAATCATTGATTTCAGCGCATTTACAGTTGAAAGTTGAATTCCGCTTAAGCCGGTGCTAGGGGACGTGAGCACTGTTGCACATTTCAGTATTGCTCATGAACAGACTCAATTAAACCGAGTCTGCAATTTTTAGTATTTGCTTTGATTTCTGTGCTTTCAAGGGATCTCCCCTTATTCAGATTAAACATTGATGTTATGAAGTTTGAATTTAAAAATGATTTTAATTTATGTCAATTTTCGCCATGTTTTGGACTTAGGTTTTTCTACTACAAACCACCAGGTTAAAGTTTATTGGACGGGTTGTTTTATAGTTTAATACTTGTGCTAAGGTGCTGAAATTTTGTATGGAGGTTTATTATGGGTCAAACATTGATGTTATGAAGTTAAAATTTAAAAATAATTTTAATAATATTTGTCAATTTTTTACATGATTTGGACTTAGTTGTTTTGACTACAAATCACTATGTTAAAGGTTGCACGGGTTGTTTAAAGTTTAATATAACTAGACTAAGACTAAACATTAATTTAATAATAGTTCTAAACTGAAAATTGATTTTATTTTGATACAAGATGTTTTTAGACTTAAACTTTAAACAGGCGAGCATCTGGTGGCTTTGACACCCATTTCTGGTTTAAGGTTCACTGAAAAAATGATGAATTTGGAGTGCTAGCTCAATGCAGGACAAAAGTAATGCAGAAATCTTTTATATGAGCTTTTGACTTTCCTGTATCAAGCAGTCTCTTGTAAATCAATGCTTCCTTTTCTGTCAGAATGTTAACTTAACCCTTTCCCACCTAGCCTGTTTTCAGCGTTAAGACAGGTGGCTGCTTAAAGCAGGCTAACTTCAAAGCAGTAATCTCTTTAAACAGTGCAAAGTTGCACTGCCTTACTGTATAACACCATTACCAGTGTACCACCCCCAGCTGATATGACAGGTAAGAGGGAAACAGACTTGAGTCATCCTTGCCCGTTTTGTGCAGGCAAACAGGAGTTCTTCTGCCTCTTTTCTTGGGAGAATAGCGATATATAATATATGAAACACTGACATATTTCATCACAAAAAATGAACTAGATTTTGTCAGTAATCTAGCAATTTTAAATTCATATCGAACTAGCCTGGGAATATGGAAACTTGTCTGTAAACAATATTTTTTAATGACTCCTACAATTTGGACAAATCCACTGATAAATACCAGGTTAATTAGGCACTCAACTGTGTAAATAGTCAAACTTGATATATTTCAAGGGGCCTCTGACAGTCACTGTTACTTACATCACTTAGCTCCTCCCCGTTGTGGGTTCAATTCCCGGTCTGGTCATTCAGATTTTTCATGTGGGAAAGCCTTCCAGCTGGCTTATGGAAGGTCGGTGGTTCTACCCAGTTGCAGATTTGTGTCTGAAACAGTACATAAAGGGCTTCTGGGGTCTTCCTCCACCTGTAATTAGCTGGATGTCGCGATATGACTAAATACTGTTAAAGCGACGTAAAACCATAGCAGTCCAATCTTGATTTGTTTCATGCAATTATTAAACACCTTAAGAACATCCCTGCTACTTCAATAAGTGTTCACCTATCTGAAGAGATATCCATGCTATATCAATAAGTGGTTGCTCAATACAAGATGGTGTACTTATATTGATAACCATACAAGTATTGACGGGCCTCCGTGGCCTAGTGGTATAGTCACTGTGACTTACATCACTAAGCTCCTCACCGCTGTGAGTTCGAATCCCAGTAGGGTCGTTCGGATTTTTCAAGTGGGGAAGCCTTTCAGCTGGCTTGCGGAAGGTCGGTGGTTCTACCCAGTTGCCGATTTGTGCCTGAAACAGTGCATATAGGGCTTCTGGGGTCTGAAAAAATGATGAATTTGGAGTGCTAGCTCAATGCAGGACAAAAGTAATGCAGAAATCTTTTATATGAGCTTTTGACTTTCCTGTATCAAGCAGTC
Source organism: Gari tellinella (assembly GCA_922989275.2). Taxonomy (NCBI): domain Eukaryota; kingdom Metazoa; phylum Mollusca; class Bivalvia; order Cardiida; family Psammobiidae; genus Gari; species Gari tellinella. The sequence goes on from OV277857.1 coordinate 108,013,494, forward strand.
TCTTGTAAATCAATGCTTCCTTTTCTGTCAGAATGTTAACTTAACCCTTTCCCACCTAGCCTGTTTTCAGCGTTAAGACAGATGGCTGCTTAAAGCAGGCTAACTTCAAAGCAGTAATCTCTTTAAACAGTGCAAATACAAGTCAAGTTGTGATTAGCATGAAAAGGCTCTTGTAAAAGTTTAAACAGTAATCTTTGATGTGTTTCAGCATAAAGAGAGAGACCACCCCACTCCCATGGCAACTGTCAGTGTATGTCCGTCGAGCCATGCTGCCATTCCTGCGTTGCACTGCCTTACTGTATAACACCATTACCAGTGTACCACCCCCAGCTGATATGACAGGTAAGAGGGAAACAGACTTGAGTCATCCTTGCCCGTTTTGTGCAGGCAAACAGGAGTTCTTCTGCCTCTTTTCTTGGGAGAATAGCGATATATAATATATGAAACACTGACATATTTCATCACAAAAAATGAACTAGATTTTGTCAGTAGTCTAGCAATTTTAAATTCATATCGAACTAGCCTGGGAATATGGAAACTTGTCTGTAAACAATATTTTTTAATGACTCCTACAATTTGGACAAATCCACTGATAAATACCAGGTTAATTAGGCACTCAACTGTGTAAATAGTCAAACTTGATATATTTCAAGGGGCCTCTGACAGTCACTGTTACTTACATCACTAAGCTCCTCCCCGTTGTGGGTTCAATTCCCGGTCTGGTCATTCAGATTTTTCATGTGGGAAAGCCTTCCAGCTGGCTTATGGAAGGTCGGTGGTTCTACCCAGTTGCAGATTTGTGTCTGAAACAGTACATAAAGGGCTTCTGGGGTCTTCCTCCACCTGTAATTAGCTGGATGTCGCGATATGACTAAATACTGTTAAAGCGACGTAAAACCATAGCAGTCCAATCTTGATTTGTTTCATGCAATTATTAAACACCTTAAGAACATCCCTGCTACTTCAATAAGTGTTCACCTATCTGAAGAGATATCCATGCTATATCAATAAGTGGTTGCTCAATACAAGATGGTGTACTTATATTGATAACCATACAAGTATTGACGGGCCTCCGTGGCCTAGTGGTATAGTCACTGTGACTTACATCACTAAGCTCCTCACCGCTGTGAGTTCGAATCCCAGTAGGGTCGTTCGGATTTTTCAAGTGGGGAAGCCTTTCAGCTGGCTTGCGGAAGGTCGGTGGTTCTACCCAGTTGCCGATTTGTGCCTGAAACAGTGCATATAGGGCTTCTGGGGTCTTCCTCCACCTGTAATTAGCTGGACGTCGCAATATGACTGAAATACTGTTGAAAGCGACGTAAAATCAAAACAAAATCAAAATCAAATACAAGTATTGCATATGAATTTGTAATAAAATTTGTTTTATCTATGGTGTTTCAGAGTCTGCATCAGAATCCTATGTAGAGGAGTTTGACTTGTTATGTAAGTACCTTGGTGTGAACACCCACATGTCTCGGCTACTGGACAACCAAGGAGAACTCCTCGACACGCTGGTGTCAAGGTAAAGTATTTAAACCCTTCACTGCCATGTCGTCATCTGCTTTAAACAATTGTTGTCTGCCTTTATTTCTTAAAACTAATTTTTTAGGTATTTTAACTGAAAGTATTGAAATGAGTGTCAAACAGTCGGATTCTCAATCGATTATATCACCAACCTTCATTTCACAATGACATTAGGTAGTCACCTGATTTTTAATATCCCCATTCATATTAACAAGTATTTCACTTTACCAATTACCCCTTAAATACGGATTTTTATGCCTTTAGTTTATCCTTCCACTGAATAAAATAGTTCCAATTTATACAGTCATGAAACTGTATCATCAGAAATATTTTCTACATTCTAGCAGATGGTAGCTTAAAGCAGGTTGAAAGTAAAGCAGAATGCACCTTAAGGCGCATTCTGCTTTACTTTCAACCTGCTGTAAGTGATCACATATCTCCAAAACTAGAAACAGGTTATGGTATAATGGGTTAAAAGAAGCACTGTACTTGACTATGTTCTCTATTGTATAGATGGTGTAAGAGTCCTGTGTTGAAGGAGAAGCACTCAGCGTCTAGTCAGCCTATTCTGCGTTACCCTACAGAGGTGAACCATCTCATTGAAATGCCAGAAGACTACAGTGAACTCATCAACAGTGTCTCTACTTTCACGTGAGTAGTAACATAAATAACTAGTCTTGTATTGTTTCAATACAAGTTTATGTAGTGATTCTCAAACAGGTACCAGCTCTTCTAGCCATGTTATGAATATGTGGTTAAAAAAAGTATTAAAGAATCTTCCTTCTAAAGGAGATTTTTTTCCATATGAAGAGCTTTTATTATGCCCCCACCAAAAACCATGAACCATAGAACCATGTGAGATAGATTCCATATTTGACATGTACACCCACTCAAGAAGCTCTTGAGCTCTGTACAACTTGGGTGATGTCTGACAAATGTCAAGATCATTTAGAGGTCATGGTCACATCCGGGAACACAGTGTTTCACAAACACATCTTGTTTATTTAGGATATACATTGCAATGAAGGACTAATTTCTATATCCATAAAACCCAAAGTTGTGACTACTGAAAATAATTTCTGAGAGATAATTCTATTGAGTAGACACAACATAATTATGATTCTTTTGAGATATATAAAAATTATGTTGAGCCCATGTCCTTTATTGACATGATTAAAACTAGACTAAGATCAGAGGCCAATCTACTTGGTGTGCCAAAATTGTTTATGATTGACATTGGGTGAAAATATGTTTATTGGTAAAGATTAACACATTCAACCCTAACAAAGAGTATACTCGTCATTAACAAACAGTATACCTGTGAAGAGAACACTTGTCCTATGCAAACAGTGTAGACCCTGATCAGAGGGCTCCTGCAGGAGCCCTCTGATCAGGATATGCACTGTTTGTAGCCTTACAATATAAAATTATGACAAAAGCTTCCCTAATTATTAAAAAAATTACCTAGACCTTACCAGAAATTAGAATTGTCTTTTAAAAGCTTCAGGGATGAATGTTATAGTAAAAGTTTACTTACTTTGTGCAGATGTCCCAAGTCTGAAGGTGATGACAGTCGGGCGCCCACCATGTGTCTGGTATGTGGTAAGATGCTGTGTTCACAGAGCTATTGCTGCCAGACAGAGTTTGATGGGGTCACCATGGGGGCAGCCACAGAACACACTTACAAATGTGGAGCAGGAACAGGAATTTACTTGAGGTAATCAAACAACTAGAGAAATATAGAAGCCACTTGTTTTGTGCACTGATCCTTAGCAACTATTTCTATTTATTACTTCTCTCCATCAACAGGGCTCCAGATAAGAGGGAGTAATCTGAACAAATCCAACATTTTCTCACTTATACAGCACCAAATCCTATGGTGTTACTACTCATTAGAATCGTCTCTTCGAGACGATTCTAATGAGTAGTGACACCATAGGGTTTAAAGCAGAAATAAAGATTTTAGTTTTCGAAAAACTCCCCTTATCTGAAGCCCTGTCATCAATACTGATGTATTAGTATACTAGTTAAAGTTTACTTATCCTTTACAAACAGTGTACATGTGCAGAATAAATTTGACTCATATAAATAGTAAAGAACCAGATTAGAGGGCTCCTGCAGGGTCTCTCTGATCTGATTCTTCACTGTTTGTCATTTTGTAATATATTGCAAAAAGGATCTCTGAGTAATTAAAAATTGGACTTAACTGGATATTTGTATTGTTCATTTGAAGTTTCATGGGTGATGGAGTTAATCATAAAACATATGACAAATTCATCCCTTTGTAGTGACCACTGAGTTTAAGTTTACTGTATTTTACTGACATCTAATGTTGCCTCATCTGATTTGTGTACTTTCAGAGTGCGGGATTGTCAGGTTCTTTTACTGGCTGGCAGAAGTAAAGGGTGCTTTGTGCCCCCTCCCTACATCGACGACTATGGTGAAACTGATCAGGGACTCAGGTATGTTCCAAAATCTTTTACACTAAAAACATTATTATCTGCTGAAATTTTTAATTAATTCATTGTTGTCGATTGAAAGAAAAATATTTGATCAGTGTATTGAATAGTTTTTAATCTGACTAAACATTGAATTACCAAGTATCTGTCGGCACTGTATCCAAACTGCTTAACAAGAATCCAAAAGTTATAACATATTTTAAGCCATTTCTTTACTGTATGCTCCAAGCTAAAGATTTGTTGATATTACTCAACTCTTTCAACACCATGGACCTGTTTAAAATATACTCAATACATTTGAAAACAGTGTAGCGCCAGATCTTGTAGTCTCATGTATCATGTATATGATATATTACTTGTGTATTTCAGACGTGGTAATCCTCTACACTTGTGTAAGGAGAGTTATGAACATTTACAGAAGCTCTGGATGTCACATGCTATACCAGAGACTATAGCTCACAATCTCGAGTCCAACTCACAGTTCATCACTATAGACTGGCAGCATCTATGAGGATTGCTGAAGTTTAGTCCTTTTAAAATCAGTCCAGATATTAGTTTCTTTGGTAGACTTATATACTGATACAGTTTGATTGACTCTGTAATATGCAGGGCTCCAGATTAAAGGGAGTAATCTGAACAACTCCAACATTTCCTCACTCATTTCTACACAAGTACTATGGTGTTACTGCTCATTAGAATCGTCTCGAAGAGACGGTTCTAATGAGTAGTGACACCATAGGGTTAAATGCAGGAAAAAATGTTTTAGTTTTTGGAATACTGCACTTATCTGGAGCCCTGAATTATGTGGCACTCCAAATAAGAGTGAGTAAACTGAACAATTCCAGTAGTTGTGGCTATCTTCCTCCAACAAAACCGCATGGTGTGATTCATTAAAATCATCTCAAGACAATTCTAATGAGCAGTCACATCATAGGATTTGGAGAAGATGTAAGGAAGTTTGTACAGCCAAACCTCTCTAATATGACCACTAAGGAGAAGGTTAATTGGTTGTATAAAGGCAGGTGACAGCTTAAAGCAAGATGACACAGTAAGCTTAAAGCAAGATGAAAGTAAAACAGAAAGCACCTAAAGGAGCTTTCTGTTTTACTGTCACCTTGCTTTAACCAATTACCCCATAGCCTGTTTCTAGTTTTGAAGACACATGAGCACTTAAAGCAGATTGAAAGTAAAGCAGAATGTGCCTTAAGGCGCATTCTGCTTTCCTTTCAGCCTGCTTTAAGCTACCATCTGCTAGAATATAGAAATATTTCTTATCATACATACTCATAACTGTATAAATTGGAACTATTTTTCAGTTAAGGAATAAATTAGAGGTGTAACAAGGGGTATTTATAGGGTAATGGGTTAAGTAGTCAACTGTCTTAAACACCTAATAATTAAGATAATTTAGTGGTCGTGATCCATTTTACTGTACTTGAACTACTCACTTTATTTGGAGCACTGGTTCTATGGTTGGTCCAGCCATTGATTACAGATTGAATAAGTTTATTCTGTGGAAGTGTTAAACTTGGAAAGATAACTGTGATTTTCCTGGTGATGGTGGATACTAATAGATTATCTCCCTTTATTAACTTGCTATACAAGCAATACATAGAACACTAATGTTTGCATGAGTTTTCATAACATCTAAACTATCTATTAAAGTATTGTTTCTTCTATGATGCACTTTGGTTTAAATGGGATTTGTTTGGTTAACCCTTTACTCCATAGCCTGTTTATAATTTTGAAGTCAGGTGCCCCTTAAAATCCGTTTGAAAAAAAGCAGAATGTGCCTTAACTCTTTCCTCCCTAAAACTTCAAATGGACAATCCCAGTTTCCATTTTAGTCTAGTCCATTTCTGACCTTTAAGGGTTGTTTTGGTCAATGTTTTGCATTATGACAAACAGTGAAGACCCAGATCAGAGGGCTCCGTAAGGAGCCCTCTGATCTGGGTAATCACTGTTTGCATAGCACAAGAGCACTTTTCACATGTTTACTGTTTGAAAAGGACGCCTATATGCGGGACTAGGGTTCAAAGGGTTAAGGTGCATTTTCTTTACATTAAGCCTACTTTAAGCTATCATCTGCTAGGATACAGAAACTGTTTATTATGCTACACATTCATGATTAAAAGTTGAAATATTTTCTTCAGTGGAGGAATAAGATAAATGATAAGATGTGTCTATGGGAGAAAGGGTTAAGTACAGGAAATGTGCATTTTTACATCTGAACAAGTTAAAGAATGCAGTTGGGAAAACACTAGAAAAAGGTCATGGGGTTATTAGTTAATCCATTATGTGCTGGAAACCAATATACCAATATGCAAACAGTGAAAACCCATATAAGAGCCCTCTGTTCAGGGTCTTCACTATTTGTTTATCTTCTTCCAAAATAATTTAACAGCCTTAACCCTTTACTATATAGGCTATTTCTTGTTTTGAAGACAAATGACCACTTACAGGTTGAGCAGGTACATTCTGCATTTTTTTCAGCCTGATTTAAGCTATCTGCTAGGAAATAAAAAAAACATAACTTGCGCTGCATATTCATGACTGTATAAATTTGAACTCTGGTGACAAATGGTTTGAAAATGCATATCTATGGAGTAATGGGTTAAAAATCAACATACATTGGTTATGTTTCAAAAATGGAAAAGTCCATATGAGCAATTCAGCATAGAACGGGTTAACATGGAATATGAAGAAAGTTTTGTGGTACTGCATCTCAATGACAGAATCGGAGGAGCAGCTTGATGACTGACAAGCAATGGTGTTATGCTGTGATTATTTTATGTGTATGATTTATTTATATGTGTACAACTTGGATAATTTGACAGTGCTTGTAAATAGAAATGAGATTACAGTAAATAAGCAAGTTAGTTTATGAGTAATATAAGATCATATATTGCGAAATCAAAATGCTATGATTCTGAATTCAGAAGTTTTTGAACTGTTATAGAAACCAGACTTCTTTACCCTTTACTCAATAGTCTGTTTCTAGTTTTGAAAATAGGTGATAACTTGAAGCAGGTTGAAAGTAAAGAAGAATGTGCCTTAAGGCATATTCTGCTTTACTTTCAGTACGATTTAAGCTGCCATCTGCTAGAATATAAAAAATACTTCTTAATAGTACATATTCATGACTATAGAATGGAACTATTTTGTTAAGTGGAGCAATAAACTAAAAGTGTAAAATTGAGTGTTTATGAGGTAAAGGGTTAAAAATGTAATGTATAAGCAGTCTTTTAGACAGGTGGCAACTAATTGCAGAGTGGACAGAGCTTTCTGCATTACTTATGCCCCGCTTTAAGCGGCCAGTTGTCTTTAGAGATATGCAAGCTTCCAGTTTCAGTTTATTTCTCTCTCAATGGTTTCTAAATGGTTGCTAAATGTAGGTTTAAACTTTACAAGATGATATCTTTCCACATGGTTGATGTACATGTAGTTGTTAAAGCTATTGTAAGATATCATGAAAGCTCCATTGTACAGATATTGTACATTAAGTCTATACATGTGATTCAAGCAGTTAAGTAAAGTGAGTTTGAAATGTTTACAGTGTTACAGTAAACAGCTAATATTATCATCACTCAAAAAAATACTTCATTGACTCCTGACAAGCCCAGTTTTCATATGAATCTTGTTTCATTGTTGTAGATTTAGGAGATTTTTTTTCACAATATATTACAAAATGAAGAAGAGCACAGAACTTAATCAATTGGCTCCTTTAGGAGCCCTCTGATGTTGGTCAACACTGTTTGCAGAGGACAAGTGTACTATTTACTAGTACACTTTTTGTAAAAGAGACAAATACATGCCACAAAGGGTCTTTTAAGTAAAAGACAGATGGAAGCTTGAAGCAGGATGAAAGCAAGGCAGAAAGCTCATCAGGATTTTTCTGCTTTACTTTTCTTGTAAAAAGTAGTAACTTGTCTTTGAAAGTAGAATATTAGCTTTCTTTGAGTGATCATAATATTAGAAGTACAAATTACTGGTATTGAGATTTCATTACCAATGAAGAAGTTATAATTCAGATAAATACATGTAGCACTTTAGAAAAAGGTGCTCAATATATATCTATATATATAAATTATATCAGATTTAAAAATAAGGATAAGAAAAAAATGGCATGTTGTCATTCAATGCATACTTTATATGAACATATGGTTATCTGAAGTAGTATTTTGTGTAGTTTTATAATAGGGAGTAGAAATAGTAGTAGAATTTGGTTGGTTTTAAGTAATTTCTCATCCAATCATTTTCCTGAGAAGGTTTTGAATACATTATTACCGTAAATGTTAATCACTCTATGCACAACAAAAATCATTTTTGAATTGTTTAAAGCTCAATTGGTCAATGTTGGTCATTATCCAAAACTATCATGTCAAAAGAAAGTTGGAAAAACAAATCACTTAAAAATAAGATGCAAAATTGGTCTTAAATGTAGATAGCAGCTTAATGTAGAACAAAAGTAAAGCATACATCTACTATGGAGCTTTATGCTTTACTTTGTTCTGCATTAAACAGTCAGATGTCTTCAGTAATTGTCATGCCTATTCAAAGAATAGCTGCTTAATACAATTTGCACCGTTCTCAATTATTTTAATTCCTCAACCCAAATCCCTGCTCAGTGTTTTTCATTCATTCCTCCTCTGAAAAAAAAATCTATGAATATGCACCATAAGAAATAGTTCCTATATCCTAACAGATGGGAGCTTATAGCAGGATGAAAATAAAGCAGATCTCTTTTAGGAGCGTTCTGCTTTACTTTCAGCCTGCTTTAAGCAGCTACCTGTCTTCTAAAAACAAGCTGTCCGGAAAGGGTTGATAATGCCATTAATGGTTGGAATGTTAGTGGAACAATAGATACAGAGGAGAAGATGTTATTTTTTCCCTTTCAAATGAAACACAATGCAATAAAATGAAGAAATTGACAGCTTTTTGACAGATTTGTTTTAATCTTTGTGGCAAACAGTTTGGAGCCTGGTTATAAGTCAGGTGTTTCCTGGAATCTGATCAGACTCCAAAAAGTTGCAATGGACATTAGGGTTTTATCAGAAATGTGTTGACCCATTACACCATAAATACACCTTTTTACACTTCTAATTTATTATTACAATGAATAAAATAGTTACAATTTATACATACATAAATATTTACCACAAGATATATTTTTATATCCTAGCAGGTTGTAGCTTAAAGCAGGCTGAAAGTAAAGCAGAATGTGCCTAAAGGCACATTTTGCTTTACCTTCAACATGCTTTAAGTGGTCACCTATCTTCAATATAAGAAACAGGCTATGGGATAATGGGTTAATTGGGAAAGAATAACATTTTCTTGACCATAGGAGTAACTTATTTTGTTTCCAATTATTTTATGTCAAAATATTTTGTTATAACTTTTGTCAACCTATGAGTATTGATTCGAGTTGTTAAAATGTATATAGATATATCTGTAGTGATGTTTTAACAGGTCATTAATTTGTTCAATGATACAATGAAGAAGACATTATTCTTTCCATACAAACATGTTTATGTGCAAACCTGTCCATTGCAAACAGTTTAGAGCCAGATCAGACGCTTAGTAACCTGGCATCTGATCTGGCTCCAAACTGTATGTCAGTCAGAACCAAATCGATGAGAATATGTCATTCTCTACATTACATGGAATTTGCATAATTAGGTTTCCTTTTTACCTGTGTAACTTATTCCTCCACTAAAGAAAATAGTTCCAATTTATACAGTCATCAATATGTATCATAAGAAATATTTTCTACATTCTAGAAGATGAAAGCTGAAAGCAGGCTGAAAGTAAAGCAGAATGCGCCTTAAGGCGCATTCTGCTTTATTTTCAACCTGCTTTAAGTGGTCTCCTATCTTTAAAACAGGCTATGGGGTAATTGGTTAAATGGAGAAAGAAAAAATGTCTTTTCCACTGTATGCGTGTGAATATTTTCTTATTTGTGTTTCATATTGAAATTGTCCAAGATGAATACTGCATTGGAATGTTTATTTACTATGTTTTCAGCCAGAGATTTTTACTGTGGCTTTTGGCAGCTGGCTACACCATTGGAATGTTTGAGTTTCCAAATTTGTTTCTTCAGAGTTTTAATATGTTAAACCTGTGTTAAGCAACCATTTAACACATTTAACGCTAGCAATGAGTATACTTGTCATTAACAAACAGTGTACCTGTGAATAGTACATTTGTACTATATAAACAGTGTAGACCCTGCACTGTTTGTTATTTTTCAATATATTGTAAAAATCAACCCGAAGCAGTCAAAATGGATTCGACTAAAATTAATTGGAAAATGGAATTAGACATTAAAGTTTATGGGGTGAATATATTAAAGCAGTTTTGAGAAGCTGTTAAAGCAGGCATCCGTTTCATGCAGAACAAAAGAAATGCAGGCAGAGGCCTTTCTGCATTACTTTTGTTCTGCATTAGCAGTCACATCTCTTTAGAGATTTACTAGCTTCTTAATTGAATGGTTTCTTTCCTCAGGTTTGACTGTTTTTATTATATGTCAGCCTTAACAGATTTAAAGGTTATGTTTTTGTATATCCAGTATTAGGGTCAACTTAAAATAATTTCTACCGTATTTGTGAACATTTTGGGAGTTAGGCACACTAGTCTCACAAACTTATTTGAACTCAAGGCAGCCTATTGATTAAGTGGCAACTCAAACCAGGTGGAGGCTTAATGCAGGCATTTTCTGCATGAGAAATTTCTTAACCCATTACCCTATAACTACGCCTTTTTACACCTCTAAATCATTGCTCCATTGAAGAAAATAGTTATTCTTTATACTGTGGTGAGTATATACCTTAAATATTTTCTGTTTCCTAGCAGATAAAATCCAAAAGCAGGCTGAAAGTAAAGCAGAATGGGCCTTATGGCGCATTCTGCTTTACTTTCAACCTGTTTTGAGTAATCACTTGTCTTCAAAACTGAAAGCAGGCTATGGGGTAATGGGTTAAACGACATCTCTTTAAAAATGAAGAGCAATTTTTCTAAGAGTATTGATTGACTGATGAAGCAGTACAAAAATAATGCAGAAAACTTCCCCTGAGCTGCCAATGGAACTGCCTTCAAACTTCTTAACATAAAATGTGTAGATTGAGTGGTGACTCCTTAACCCTTTCTTCTCTAGTCAGAAGTGCAACTCGCTTATATCTGTGTTAAAGGCAGACCAGCTTAACCGTTTGAACCCTAACCCCGCATATAGGCGTCCTTTTCAAACAGTGTACATGTGAATAGTACACTTGTCCTATGCAAACAGTGAAGACCCAGATCAGAGGGCTCCAAAAGGAGCCCTCTGATCAGGGTCTTCACTGTTTGTCATAATTCCAAACAGTGACAAAAACAACCCTTAAAAGTCAGAAATGGACTAGACTAAAATGAAAACTGGAATTGTCCATTTAAAGTTTTAGGGAGGAAAGAGTTAAAGCAAGATGGAAGTACAGTAGAAAGCTTTTACTTGCATCTAACTTGCATTTAACTCCATGAATTATTAAATTGTTTTGCCCCCATGAGGGTGAGTAGGCATCCTAAGGTGCCCATGTGAAGGAATGGGTTAAAACATGAGAAAAATAAATGAGCTTTCTGCATTGCTTTCATCTTACTTTTACCTTAATTGATTTGCTCTTCTGATCATGGTGGAAAAGGCTCAACAGTCACCTGCTTTTAATACAGTTGAGATAGTATCTTAAGATACTCATACAGTAAAACCTCTCTAGTATGACCCCTAAATTGTGTTATTTATTTGGTGTTTAAGGCAGGTGAATGCTTAAAGCAATGTGACAGTAAAATAGAAAAGCTCCTTTAGAAGCTTTCTGTTTTACGATCACATTGCTTTAACCCTTTCCCTGATAGAAGCGCCTTTTAGCTTGTTTAGTTTATTCCTCTGCTGAAGGAAATAGTTCCAACTTTCAAAGCCATGAGTACGTACCATATGAAATATATTCTATATTCTAGCAGATGGAAGCTTAAATCAGGCTGAAAGTGAAGCAGAATGCGCCTTTAGGCGCATTCTGCTTTACTTTCAACCTGATTTAAATAGTCACCTATCTTCAAAGCTAACAACATTCTATGGGGTATAGGGTTAAGCTGTCACCTGACTTTTATACAATTGATTAGCCTTCTTTTATTGGTCGTAATAGAGAGGTTTAACTGTAGATATGAAACAGGCCCCATGGAGGGTAGCAGTATGTATGTCTACATGTTCACCAAGCACCAGTTCAATAACAAGCACTTGTTACTTATTATATTCCATTACACTTACTTGAAACAAATATAGCACTGCATTCATTGCATATAGCTTGAGAAACATTTAAATGCTCAAGTTACATATGCAAAGCTTTCTGAGTATAAATTGCATGGGCATATTGAAATAATCTCGGTGCATTAGCTAAATTGACAGCTTTTGACACTGTACAGGATAATGTGACCACTTCAAAGAAGGTATTTTTAGTCAAAGACAGGTGGTGGCTTACAAAAAAATTAAATTTAAACAAAGCTCCTTAAACCAGGTGAGAATCCTGAGGAAGTTTTTCTGCTTAACTTTCATGCTACTTTAAGCAACCACTTCTATAAAAGTAAAGTGAAGGTAAAGCTGAAATAACTTTTCTGTTCAAATTCAAGCCTACTTTAGCCCATTTCATGCGTGATACACTTTTAGGTGTTTTTCTGGGCAAACAGTTTTGATCTCTGATTAGGCCCGACAAAAACTGAGATCAAAACTATTTCTGGCTAAGTCAATATTCTATCAGAAACTGCAAGAATCTTTTGCAAATATTTGAGTTATACCCGCTGCAGACGACATATTAAAATGGCCGCCAAATATTACCTAGCATACAATGGGTTAAGCAACAACTTCCTTAACACTCCCTCGCCTCCTTCATGATTCTACCTTTCACACACCAAGAGAAAGAAAAAGGAAATTGTCTTTTTGTAAGTTGTCATATTATAGTGATTGCAATATAAATAATAATAAAAAAAAAAGTTCATTCCAATTTAGACAACTGTTTAAAGTATGGTTATGATTTTAATACATTATGTTATATATGTAAGTCCTTCTTATCTAATTTGACAGTAAATTCGCTCAAATATGCACTTTATTTGAATACTTATTTTAGAACTTCAGGATCAGCCATATTTTGAATGCACACTAATTATCCCCCTAAGTAGCACTCCAATTTGTGACATATACATGTAGTAGTTTGTGATGAAGTTGTTCCAACTCTTGTATAAAATCATATTGTTAATGAATTTTTGTGGAATTAAAATTGGATGAATTACATGTGCTTGTTAGCTCTTTCTTATGACTGTACATTGGTGTCTTTAACCTATTACCCCATAAATACGACTTTTTACGCCTTCAATTTATTCCTCCACTTATGAAAATAGTTGCAATTTATACAGTCATAAAGATGTATGATAAAATATATGTTCTATTTTTCAGCAGATGTTAGCTTAAAGCAGGCTGAAAGTACACCAGAATGCGCCTTAAGGCGCATTCTGCTTTACTTTCAACCTGCTTTAAGTAGTAATCTGTCTCCAAAACAAGAAACTGACTATGGAGTAATGGGTTAACTCAATGACCCATGAAACCTTATGAGGACAATTTCAGTTTACAATTAAGTCCAGTTCACTTTGACTCTTCAGGCTAATATTTTACCATGTACATGTATTTTACAATGACAAAAAGGGCAGTCCCAGGTCAGAGGACTCCTATAGGATTTAAATCAAGTTCATTTTGACTATTCTGGGTAGTGTGTGACTGTGAATTTTACAATGACAAAAAGTGCAGTCCCTGATCAGAGTACTCCTATAGAATTTATTTTGACTATTCTGGGTAGTGTGTGACTATGTATTTTACAATGACAAAAAGTTCAGTCCCTGATCGGACTCCTATAGGATTTATTTTGACTATTCTGGGTAGTGTGTGACTATGTATTTTACAATGACAAAAAGTGCAGTCCCTGATCAGAGTACTCCTATAGGATTTAAATCAAGTTCATTTTGACTATTCTGGGTAGTGTGTGACTATGTATTTTACAATGACAAAAAGTGCAGTCCCTGATCGGACTCCTATAGGATTTATTTTGACTATTCTGGGTAGTGTGTGACTATGTATTTTACAATGACAAAAAGTTCAGTCCCTGATCGGACTCCTATAGGATTTATTTTGACTATTCTTGGTAGTGTGTGACTATGTATTTTACAATGACAAAAAGTGCAGTCCCTGATCAGAGTACTCCTATAGGATTTAAATCAAGTTCATTTTGACTATTCTGTGTAGTGTGTGACTATGTATTTTACAATGACAAAAAGTGCAGTCCCTGATCAGAGTACTCCTATAGGATTTAAATCAAGTTCATTTTGACTATTCTGGGTAGTGTGTGACTATGTATTTTACAATGACAAAAAGTTCAGTCCCTGATCGGACTCCTATAGGATTTATTTTGACTATTCTGGGTAGTGTGTGACTATGTATTTTACAATGACAAAAAGTTCTGTCCCTGATCGGACTCCTATAGGATTTATTTTGTCTATTCTGGGTAGTGTGTGACTATGTATTTTACAATGACAAAAAGTGCAGTCCCTGATCAGAGTACTCCTATAGGATTTATTTTGACTATTCTGGGTAGTGTGTGACTATGTATTTTACAATGACAAAAAGTGCAGTCCCTGATCAGAGTACTCCTATAGGATTTATTTTGACTATTCTGGGTAGTGTGTGACTATGTATTTTACAGTGACAAAAAGTGCAGTCCCTGATCAGAGTACTCCTATAGGATTTATTTTGACTATTCTGGGTAGTGTGTGACTATGTATTTTACAATGACAAAAAGGTCAGTCCCTGATCGGACTCCTATAGGATTTATTTTGACTATTCTGGGTAGTGTGTGACTATGAATTTTACAATGACAAAAAGTGCAGTCCCTGATCGGACTCCTATAGGATTTATTTTGACTATTCTGGGTAGTGTGTGACTATGTATTTTACAATGACATAAAGTTCAGTTCCTGATCGGACTCCTATAGGATTTATTTTGACTATTCTGGGTAGTGTGTGACTATGTATTTTGTAATGACAAAAATTGCAGTCCCTGATCAGAGTACTCCTATAGGATTTAAATCAAGTTCATTTTGACTATTCTGGGTAGTGTGTGACTATGTATTTTACAATGACAAAAATTGCAGTCCCTGATCAGAGTACTCCTATAGGATTTAAATCAAGTTCATTTTGACTATTCTGGGTAGTGTGTGACTATGTATTTTACAATGACAAAAAGTGCAGTCCCTGATCGGACTCCTATAGGATTTATTTTGACTATTCTGGGTAGTGTGTGACTATGTATTTTACAATGACATAAAGTTCAGTTCCTGATCGGACTCCTATAGGATTTATTTTGACTATTCTGGGTAGTGTGTGACTATGAATTTTACAATGACAAAAAGTGCAGTACATGGCTTAGAGGTAAGAGCCCTCTGGTCTAAGTCTACACTGCAAAGGACAAGTGCACTATTCACAGGTTCATATTGTAAAAGTTGGGTCGTCCTAGTATTAATAGGTAGATTGCCTGTGTTTAAATTCGTGTAGTAAACTTGTTGATCTGCTGGATATCCATGTTTCTTCAGAGAATTGCACTTTTACATGTACCACATTATTCCATATATAGACCTTTAATCCATTCCCCCATAAATACGCCTTTTTACGCCTATAATTTATTCCTTCATTGAAGAAAAATGTTCCTTTTTAAACAGTTATGAATACGTTTTATAAGAAATATTTGCTATATCCAACAAATTGATAGCTTAAAGCAGGCTGAAAGTAAAGCAGAATGCGCCTTATGGCACATTCTGCTTTGCTTTCAGCCTGCTTTAAGTGGTCACCTGTTTTCAAAACTAGAAACAGGCTCTGGGGTAATGGGTTAACTTATTCATCCATTGAAGAAAATGGCTCCACTTTGTACAGTCATGAATGTGCAACATGAGAAATATTTTCTATATCCTAGCAGATGGTAGCTTAACGTAGGCTGAAAGTATAACAGCAGAAAGCGTTGCTTTACTTTAAACCTATTTTAAGCGGTCACCTATTTTTAGCTCACCTGAACTAGCTCAGGGTGAGCTTTTGCAATCCTTGAATGTCCGTCGTCCGTGGTGCGGCGTCAACAATTTTAGTGTTTACACTCTAGAGGCCACAATATATATCCAATCTTTCTCAAACTTGCTCAGATTGTATATTACCATAAGAGTTCGAATGAGTTCGATTATGTTTGAAATCGGACCAATATGTCAAGAGTTATCAACCTTTGAATTGCTGAAAATGTCATATTTAACAGTATTTACACTCTAGAGGCCACAATATTTATCCAATTATTCTAAAACTTTCTCAGATTGTATATTACCATAAGAGTTGGAATGAATTGGATTATGGTTGAAATCGGACCAATAGGTAAAGAGTTATCAACCTTTGAATTGCTGAAAATGCCATATTTAACAGTGTTTACACTAGAGGCCACAATATTTATCCAATCTTTCTCAAATAGTTGAGATTGTACATTACTATAAGGCTATTATGGTTGAAATCGGACCAATAGGTCAAGAGTAATCTACCTTTGAATTGCTGAAAATGCCATATTTAACAGTGTTTACACTCTAGAGGCCACAACATTTATCCAATCTTTCTTAAACTAGTTGAGATTGTACATTACTATAAGACTTTGGACGAGTTCTTTTATGGTTGAAATCAGACCAATAGGTCAAGAGAAATCTAACTTTGAATTGCTGAAAATGCCATATTTAACAGTGTTTACACTCTAGAGTAAATAAAAAAAATATATACCAAGTTAAAGTCTACTTTCAGTCCGAATGACCGCTCAGCCAACTGTACATATACTCCCCTGATCATCGAGCCATCTTGCCTATGAGCACTGCTAACATATGGCGCAGTCAAATGCAGCCGCTGTACCGACTCAGACCCTTCACAGGTACCCATTTTAACCCCTGGGTAGAGAGGAGCAATTCGCGGTACATGTCTTGCTCAAGAACATTCCTGTACATCATCGGGGATTCAGAAAAATCCCCTAGTCAGACCGCTGGTCCGGCGGGGTATCAAACTCACGACCCCTGGTACCGTAGTCCAAGGTGTTAACCATTGGGCTACTACCGCCGTGGTCAAAATTGGCCCCGCCCGGGGTCACAGTTTTACATAGAGTTATATAGTGAAATTTTCAAACGTCTTCTTCTCTGAAACCAATGTGGCCAGAGCTTTGATAGTTGGCATGGTGACACTTCTAGATGTCCTTTACCAAAATTGTTCAAATGGTTTTGATCGGTTGCATAACTAGGTCACAGGAGCTAAAAGTAGATTTTTTCAATGAAAACTTAAAAAATCTTCTTGTCTGAAACTACAAGGGCCAGAGCTTAGATATTTGGCACATAGAATCGCCTACAGGTCCTCTATCAAGTTTGTTCAAATTATGCACCTGGGGTCAAAATTGGCCCCGCCCCGGGGGTCACAGTTTTACATAGAGTTATATAGTGAGATTTTCAAACGTCTTCTGCTCTGAAACTAATATGGCCAGAGCTTTGATATTTGGCATAGTGACACTTCTAGATGTCCTATACCAAAATTGTACAAATGGTTTTGGTCCGTTGCATAACTAGGTCACAGGAGCTAAAAATAGATTTTTTTCAATGAAAACTTAGATATTTGGCACATATCATCGCCTACAGGTCCTCTATCAAGTTTTTTCAAATTATGCCCCTGGGGTCAAAATTGGCCCCGCCCCGGGGGTCACAGTTTTACATAGAGTTATATAGAGAAAATTTCAAACGTCTTCTTCTCTGACTCTAATATGGCCAGAGCTTTTATATTCTGTACAGTGACACTTTTAAATATACTTTACATATTTTGTTCAAATTGTTCCGGCCTGTTTCATATTTAAGTCAGTCCTGGACCAAAATCAATATCTCCATTTTTTCAGCTATTCTCAGGTGAGCGAATTATGCCCCATGGGGCTCTTGTTATAAAAGGGATGCCTGGTCAAAATTTTCATTTTCATTTTGTTTAATATTGAAATTCCTATCAGCAAACAGTGTAGACTCTGATCAGACGCCGCATAATGCGGCGTCTGATCAAAGTCTACACTGTTTGCCTATGTCCCTATATATGGGATCGTGGGCACAAATTGGTTAAATCTAATACGTTGCGCCATTGGCAGTGAAAAAGTTTACTCTTAATCAAGCTGAATTGCCTTCCGATTCAAATGTATCGTCTTCGAAAAAACTCATGATTATTCTTAAGCTAAAAAATGTTGAGGACGGGTGCTTAACTTTTTGTGTGACATGGGGTCTATTCAGTGGGTCCAAACTGTTTGCAAAAGCTTAGTTTAAACATATTTTATTTCTCAATAGATCATAACAGTTATCAATTACATTCAGCAATGTTAAAAAGGATGAGATCGAAAGCATAAGCTTATTTAAGATCCTCTCCTTGTCATAGATGTACAAAAGCTTGCCAAGCTGCAGTAGCACGATAGGGGTTAACATAGGCTCAGATATACTTTAACATTATGGTTGACATAGGTTTAACTCTTTCACCGGCACCAAAACGCGTCTTTGAAAACATTTTGGATTTTGATCAGCCGCAGCGTCACGCGGCGTCTGATAAGGATACAAACTGTTTGACACTCGTATCGACTTTTCTTCAGTCAAACAACCCTAAAGCTGGCTTTAACCCTTTACCCCATAGCCTGTTTCTAGTTTTGAAGATAGGTGGCTACTTAAAGCAGGTTGAAAGTAAAGCAGAATGTGCCTGAAGGCACATTCTGCTTTACTTTCAGCCTGCTTTAAGCTATAATCTGCAAGGAAACTGAAACTAATTCTTATGAATTATATTTATGACTGTATAATTTGGAACTATTTTCTTCAGCGGATGAATAAATTAAATGCGCTAAAAGTCGCTTCTATTGGGGAGAGGGTTAAAGGCATTGCAGACGACATTACCAATAGAGATTATATTTTGGCGATAGTAGGGTTAAACATACGATTCATCTTGGCAATAAAAGAGTTAATGAATCAAAGTCTTCCCCATCAGATGTCAAAGGAAGACAGTAGCCTTGATATTGATATTAGTGTCACTACTGAAATAATAACTGAATAAACTCGCCATAATGTCGTCATATGTTTAGATTTGTCGTCTGCGATTGTTTTGTTTTCTTTCAAAGTAAGATGTATCGTCTGCTTTAGAAATGACATCTAGACGAAGACTATACAGTTTCCCCAACAATAATAAAAACTCCCGTAGGAGCACCCTGCTTGGTTTTGGTCTACATTAAGCTGTCCTGCGAAATTAAAGACTTTCTTATTCATTTTCTTTTGAATAGCCGTGTTTTGCACTAGTTTAACGAATCAAACACGTCTCCCTAAAGGTTACAGTATGATGGCTGTAGCCTTGATATTCATATTATCGTCACTGCTGAAAAGATAATCAAATAAGACAGCCATAATGTCAGTTTTATATTTGTGGTCTGTTATTGGTTTCTTTTCCTTTCAAAGCTCGTACAGTGATTTCAGGACATTTCGCTACCTGGATTTGCGCTATTTTGGCATGTTCGCTACCTTGTTGCCTTCGCGGCTGGTCTTTTTATTTCGCTACCTAGACTTTTTCGCTACCCAGTTTTATTTTTCACGCTGTTATTTACTAATATGCACTTTTTTTTTTTTTACTAATATTGATCCGAACTAACGTACAGAAATGGCAGATGTTTTATTTACTAATCCGAATGTACACTAACGGACAGAAATGAAAAAAGACAAATATTTGCACAGACGGCACGCGTCCACATATGAGATTCTTATTTATTAATCTCGATACAAATCAAAGGGAATCATTATATAGGTGATTTTTTGATAATCTGGACCCAACCTAAAGGACAGAAATAAAATTTCAATTTTGACGAAATATTTTAACAGACTCCACGTCAGAGATTTATTCATTAACCTTGATCCAATCCAATGGAATCGCCATATAAATTATTTAGGGTAATGGTCTCGATCCGACCTTCAGACATTAATAATTACAATTTTGACGAAATGTTTACGCAGAGGCCACACGTCCACACGAGAGGTTTTTATTTTAATGCAAGATCCATATAAGAGGTTTTTATTTAATAATCTGGATCCAAAGTAACGGAACATAAGGGGGTTTATATATCCATCTGGATCCCTACTAACGGACTCAAAATAAATCGAATGGATGTTTTTACAGGTCTACTTACAATGTATCTGGAATTCCAGATCCAAACTAACCGTGACCGACATAATTATAATTCGCAAACATCGTGGCCTCCGATCTATCAATTCAAGCTGTTTGTCACTCGCCAGGAAGTCGTTTCTGTCAAAATGTTCATTATGTAATTTTGAGAAAAACAGCAGATGGCACTTTTAAGCAGACGATATTGCAGTAGTAAAAGAGTTGGATATAATTGTTCTGTTCAGGGAACTGCGGCAAGGGTCGTTTTATAGTGGGAGTCGTTGTTGTGAGGGCCGTTGAAGAGAGGGAGCACTGTAGTGGGGTTACAGTGGAGAATCTGTTATTCTTTCCCAATAAACGCGTTTACGCTAAAACTATTATTTGCAGTGCAAACAGTTTGGAGCCAGATCAGACGCCGGGTAACCCGGCGTCTGATCAGGCTCCAAACTGTTTGCCACCAAGATAAACAAGAATTATCAGAATTGTCCAAAAGTTGTTCTTTTCTACGTTTTAGTGCTTTGCGTTTGCGTACGTTTGTGTTTAAACGGGAAAGAATAACAGATTCTCCACTGTACAGTAGACAATAAAACTTGGCAGTGAACGAATTTATAAATCAAATCTCCCCTAAAGATGTCATAGGAAGACAGTAGCCTTGGTATTGATATAAGTGTCACTACTGAAAGAAAAATTGAGATGAAAGTCATTCCGACGTTTGGTCATAACTTCACCGTACCTTTGACAATGGAGTAGGATTTATGGTTTTCAATGCGTTAAATTCTATATAACCTTCGATTGTCTCATAAACTTCTCAAAATAAACCGAAATACAGTAAAGAAAATACTCATTTCAGAGTCACTCGAAAACTGACATATCGTAATAAGACAGATGGTACCTTAATCCATTTATCCTAGGGACATCTGGGTCCCTCTTACGAAACGTCGTCCGGCAAATATTGTGACAAGTCCGATTCTAAAACTCTTTGTTATCTACTGTTTGAGACAGATTTTAATATTTCTTTAGTAAAAGTGCCGAAAATTTGAATTTTAAAAAAAAAAGACAAATGTTTAAATCAGCTGACGTCATGACAGTGAATGGGTTTAAGCATCAAAACATGTCAAATATCCGCGTATCACATGTTTGACTGTAGTCACGAATAAACAATAAAATATAAACTCTTAAAATAATTTTTAAAAGCATAAAATAAGAATACATTTATTGCAGTGGAGAAGACGTTATTCTTTTCCGTTTAACGACATTTCCTGATCTACTTTCGGTGATAACGCCTTACCAGGCAATTTCCTTGCAAAAAGCATGAGTCTAGTGCACATGCCGATAGCAAAGAACCATTGAAGCGTGTCATGTGAGAGTCGGCCTTTATATTTGATAGTAATAACCATTGAAAAGCCACTAGAGCATGAGTATATCTGGGCCTCACCAGGTAAACTGAGATTGGTATACCCTCTGGCAGCTTATGCTGCATGCTTTTACAGTTACATTAACACCTATCTAGAACAATGGGCGGTTAGTCCTTCAATGGACTGAGGCATTTACTTAATCAAATTGCGTAGGCGTTTTGTCCGTGTAAAAGGGAAAGAATAACGTCTTTTCAACGGCACCGTATACCACTCCTCAAGGCCAGTGCTGACCTATATCTATTTTTTCAATGGAAAGCAAAATATCGAAACTACACGTAAATGTTAGAAAATGCTTGAAGAGAATACTACAAACCTGTAACCAAGTTTTGTAGAAATGCTTCTGCGACCATCTTAATCTCCACCAGTAGGCCTAAATGAATGCTCTTTATAGAGAAAGCACTCAAAAATGGGATGAGAACCCATTGTAGAAAATGACTTACAATACACTTCCTATTATAGTCGGCGCTCAAGAGAAATTTAAACCCTTCGCTGACATGACGGGTTAGTTTCCTGAAACAATTGGCGCCAGCGCTTCTCTAATATACAGTTAAGCTATTTTGACTTAAGAAATATTGAAATAGGTGTCACATAGTTTGAATCCAGATCAGACACCACGTAACGCGGAATCCGATCAGGTTCCGAATTGTTTGTAAATAACCAAAGTACTGAGGGTGCGGCAGTGAAGGGATCAACTCGGTTATACAGTGGAGAATCTGATATTCTTTCCCGTTTAAACGAAACGAAACGCAAACGCAAAATACTAAAACGTAGACAAGTAAATTTTTAGGACAATTCTGATAATTATTTTTTATTTTTGTGGCAAACAGTTTGGAGCCTGATCAGACGCCGGATTACCCGGCGTCTGATCTGGCTCCAAACTGTTTGTAATAGAAATAATAATTTTAGCGTAAACGCGTTTATTGGGAAAGAATAATAACGTTTTCACCACTGTAGTGGAGATTTCCCGTTTAACTTTTTCACTGCCATTGGCGCCAAAAGGCGACTTTGCAAAACGTTTTGGTCACGCGTCGTCTGATCAGGATTAAAACTGTTTGACACTCGTATCGAATTTATTTTCGGTCAAAACAGCCCTATAAAGCTGACTTTAAAATTATTGCAGACGACACTACCAATGCAGACGATATTTTGGCGGTATGATGGTTAAAGCAGACTATAAAACTTGGCAGTGAAAGAGTTAAACTAAGGTAAATTCAATGCAATCAAATGTAGGAAATGAACAAAATTGAAGGTTTTTATACATTTTTCCTTATCTTTTTTGTTAACATTCTAAACATTTAAAGCTTTCTATATACCATTCAATATCACGTCGGTTAGTAAAGGACTGACTTGTTGCATGTATATTGTGGAGAAGACGTTCTTCTTTCAGTCTCTTTTAACCATGCAATCAAACAGAGGTGCATGCGTATACTTTTACAAAATTAAGCAAAGCTATTGTACAAACTCTTCCTATGTGGCTGCTTGAATATTTAATTATATATATGTGTATAGAAGTTGGGTGTAATTACACTGCAATTTTGTCAATACATTAAAACAAAACAGTGCAGACCCGCATGGAACGCCGTAAATTGTTATTTTAGTTGTTTGACTAAACAATCTTTAGGTTTTTTTGTCTCCAACTTGCGTTTAGCGATTGCCCAAAGAAAGCACACGTTGACTTTAGTCGACATACCAGTATTTCAAAGTAAAAAACATAGGTAGGAAATATTTGTAACTTTTCTTTAAACTCTTTCAACACTAAGTAACTCATTTGAGTTATCAGGTTCCCAAAACATGAACCAGTCTACTTGGAATTCAGGGTAGTTTAATAAATACTGGTCTAAATTAGCAAACAGTGAAGACCCTGATCAGAGGGCTCCTATAGGAGTCCTCTGATCTGGGTCTACACTATTTGCAAATGTAATGAGCATTTTAAACAGATGCATTGTAATGAAAGAATGAAATACGGATAGGGCCAACATAAGTGAGTTTCAATCATTGATGTTGCACTGTATAGCCGTGTGTCGAATGACATTCAACCATTGAAGTCAGCAACTTAATACCAATATGACCGTATTAATAAATCGACAGACAGATACATCAAGTCACAATATGATTATTCGAGGTAAAATAACAATAAATTTAGCTTGATGTGATAGATACTGTGGTGAATACGTTTTTCTTCCAAGGTGAACGCTTTAAATGCTTACAAATGGTGTCTAAATTACACACTGATTGGGGCAAGATCAGACGCGAAGTCTGTGAGTGGTTTACATTTTCAAATATGCGCCATTTTTTCATTTTATTGCTTTTGCGTTAAGTATTTTTCAAGCGTGAAAAGAATAAAGTCTTCTTTACTCTGTGTATTAATATTCGAGACAGATTACGGCAAGATGATTCTCCAAGGTAAGATAACAATACATTCAGCTTTAGATAAACACGCAAAGGTTGATTCTTCGAATATCATCAACAACTTTTAACCTACAAGTCCGATATATTTCTATTGACACATTTAAGCCTAGTGTATACTGAAGAGGACATTGGCAAACAGTGCAGACCCTTATGAGACGCCGTGTTACGCGGCGTCTCATCAGGGTCTGCACTGTTTGCTTTTTAGCTCACCTGGCACTAAGTGCCAAGGTGAGCTTTTAGGATCGCTGAATGTCTGTCGTCCGTCGTCCGTCCGTCCGTCCGTCCGTTCACAATTGTTCGTTAACACTCTAGCGGCTACAAATTTCATCCGATCTCCATGAAACTTCATGACAATGTTTGTCTTGATGAAATCTAGGTCAAGTTTGAATGTGGGTCATGTCCGGTCAAAAACTAGGTCACTAGGTCAAATCATAGAAAAACCTCGTTAACACTCTAGAGGCTACAAATCTAAATGGATCTTAATGAAACTTGGTCAGAATGTTTGCCTCATTGATATCTAGGTCAAGTTTGAATGTGGGTTATGTCCGGTCAAAAACTAGGTCACTAGGTCAAATCATAGAAAAACTTTGTTAACACTCTAGAAGCTACAAATCTCAATGGATCTTAATGAAACTTATTCAGAATGTTTGCCTCATTGATATCTAGGTCAAGTTTGAATGTGGGTCATGTCCGGTCAAAAACTAGGTCACTAGGTCAAATCATAGAAAAACCTCGTTAACACTCTAGAGGCTACACATCTCAATGGATCTTAATGAAACTTGGTCAGAATGTTTGTCTTGATGAAATCTAGGTCAAGTTTGAATGTGGGTCATATCCGGTCAAAAACTAGGTCACTAGGTCAAATCATAGAAAAATCTTGTAACACTCTAAAGGTTGATTGGGGGTCATGTCCAGTCATAATCTAGGTCACTATAGGTCAAGTTTGCCATGGTGTACCAGGTGAGCGATTTAGGGCCATAGTGGCCCTTGTTTATATGAATTCTTCAGATGTATTGGGTAAACACTGTAGTGTCTTTAGATCACCCATTGTACATCTTTAATGGCCCAACCTATTTACTTATATTTATACTTTGTGGTGTTTCACGTTTTGTTAATATGTACAACTGTATTACATGTATATGAGTAATTATAAATTATGTTTAAACTAAACTACATCTATAATGGAGTCTTCCAGAAAACACACAGGGAGAGTCCGTTGTAATATCCAGCTATAAGTGGGTTAATACAGCACACATATAATATATCATATCTTAGTCTGTTTAATTTTTAAGAAATCTAACGCCGATCGTCAAACAGTGCAGCCCCTGAGTTTTAAAGAAAAAGACAAAGAATGTTGACAAGTTTTAGTAAACTTCTTCATATTTAGAGCCCTAAGATATAGAAAACAATGCTACAACAAAAGTTTGAAATCTACATGGATCCATCTGTATTATTTATTTCTCTGCAACAACTCGTATTATTTCTTATGATAACTTTATTATTCTTCATCCATAGGCCACTGAACACAGAATTAACCTTTAACCCATTTTTGCCCACGATCCTATATAATATGGAACATAGGCAAACAATGTAAACTCTAACAAGACGCCGCATAAAGCGGCGTCTGATCAGAACCTAAACTATTGCTGATAGGAATTTCGATATTTTATAAGACAAAACGGAAATGAAAGTTTAGACCAGATACCCATTAGATAAAAATGGACCAATTTACGTATAAGTATGACAAATCCAGTTGGTGCAAACGGGTTAAGTTTCAATGAGGCATACTCTGGCGAGAAAACACTATTGCGTCTCTTCAATGCGTTATTTTGTTTCGACCAATGTCCATTTTGTGTGAACGTTAAGCAAAAACGGATAAAAGCAAGTTGATTGACACGAGAAATGGTATTAGAACTCTCTCATATAAATAGTACTTGAACAGAAGAGCCTGTCTGTGATAATGGCACTTGACCACTACGGTTAAAAACATTTAGGCCATTTACTGAAAGTAGGTTTTATCTTTACTTCATTAATTTAACCCATTGCCTGCTATGACGTCATCTGCTTTAAGACATTGTCGTCTGCTTTTATTTCTCAAATTTGATTTTTAAGTAAAATGACTATTGTAATATCGTCATGAACGTCAAACAGTTTGGCTCCTAATCAGACACCGTGTTACGGCGTGTCTGATCAGGATCCAATCTGTTTACAAATTTCAATACTCATGGTAAGACAATGGAGGGATTCACTTCATTAATTGAATTAGAATCTTGTTTATTTTGCACAAATATATATGCCCGATGGCTGCTTAAAAAGTATCTATAAAGGATTTACTGATACGGAATATAAAGACTACAGACAATTAGCTGAATGGACCATGGATGCCACTGACCTGACTGAAACAAATCAGTCAAGCCTCTGAAAACCGAAAACAATATTCTATTAAGAGAGGTTTCTGGTAAAGGGAGGTTTCTGGTTAACCCATATGTGCCTAGCGTCCGAACAAAGGACATGGGCAAACAATGTAGACCCTAATCAGACGCCGCATCATGCGGCGTCTGATCAGTCTATACTGTTTGCTGATAGGAATTTCAATAAGAAACAAAAATGAAAATTGAAACCAGACACCAAATATATCAAAATTGGACTAATCCAATATCTAAACATGAGAGAGTTCACTTTGCGCAAATGGGTGGTTTAACAGCCCTTTCAGATGACTAGGCAGTTTTTTAACTCTTTTCCCCGGAATATTTAAATGAAGATCTCCAGTTTCCAATTTAGTTTAGTCCACTTTGACAATTTGGGTTTTAGTGTCCTCTGATCTGAGTATTCATTGTTTGAATAGAACGAGACTTAGTGTACTCCTCATCTGTATACTGTTTGCATTCGTGACTAGGACTCAAAGGGTTCAGAGAAGCGACTGTTTAATACAGGCCAATAGCAATGCGGAATTGGTTTACCCATTAAACCCTGGCGACGAGTTTACACGGAACAGTGTTCTGATGAGAAGTCAATTTATACTACGTCTTTTGCAAATATTCTGACCCATATCAAAAGGCTCATAAGCGAGAATCCTCGAATCAGGGTCTGCAATGTTTGTCATTTAGCAATACATTGTAAAATCAACCTGAAATAGTGAAAATGTGTAATTGGCTTCAGATGAAACATTTGCAACTTGGCTATGGAGGAAAACTCTTATAGAGTCTCTAATTCGTAAGTTATTATATTTATTACATATTTTATTCGAATTATATACATGAAGATGGGTCAGAAGTTCTACCAACTTAGAGTCGACTCTTCCCCTACAGTTTCACAAATAAAAATTCTACCAGAGAGTGGGCGTCACTAATGTATGGCCAATTCTTACAATTTAAGTGTGACAGGAGATGCGAATACGAGTTTTGCTATTTCTAATAGCAACCAAGTCTCGCCTTTTACGACCACTAAATGGAAGCATTGTCATATTAATTTTGTTGGCTGCAAAACGATGTTATTCATTCCCATCTGAATGAAAGTAAACGCAAATGCAATTCAAAGAGTGTACAGTGGAGAACCTGTTGTTCTTTCCCGTTTAAACGCAAACGTACGCAAACGCAAAGCACTAAAACGTAGAAAAGAACAACTTTTGGACAATTCTGATAATTCTTGTTTATTTTGGTGGCAAACAGTTTGGAGCCTGATCAGACGCCGGGTTACCCGGCGTCTGATCTGGCTCCAAACTGTTTGCACTGCAAATAATAGTTTTAGCGTAAACGCGTTTATTGGGAAAGAATAACAGATTCTCCACTGTAGTAAATAGCGCGTTGTTAAAACTTTAAACGATTAGTTTAAACAATATTACTCCATGTCTGATCTGGCACCAAACTGTTTACAGTGGACTTAAGGGTTTAACATAAAGAATCTTATCTTGAAATACTAACGTCGTATCCATTGTACTTGTGGTATTTATAGTATTCTACTGAAACACTTAATGGACAGGGCTATTAAAGCAATGTTTTGTGGGTTTCTTCGCCGTTTGCGTTGACTGTTATGTATTTAAGTATTTAAGACATACCATGAAATAATTCAGCTTAGCCACACGCTCTCCAATAAAACGTAAGTCTGTAATACATACCAGTTAGGGTGAGACGCTAAAATCTTCATCATCAACGTTCAGCTTATCCACTCCCGGATTTTGAACATGTGACTGGAGAGGACTTTATCGTGTTCTAAAACATTTTATCTTCAAAACCTGATGGTCATAATCTCCATGGAATAAGTCTAATCTTCTCTAGAATTATTTGATCTCTTAGGCTACGATAAACCATTTATATTTTTGCGCAAAAGTCTCATAATCGGAATTAAAGTTAATTATATCAAATAGTTATGCTACCAGCCGTCTATAGAGAAATGTTTACTACATCAACACTGCATGCCTTTACATCTTAACCCTTGCACTGTCAAATACGCCAAAGGCGCGTTTGCAAACAGTTTGGACCCTGATCAGACGCCGCGTAACGCGGCGTCTGATCAGGGTCTTAATTGTTTGACACTGGTTTCAGTTTTAATTTAGAAACTACATATATATTGCAGACAACAATATTGAATCAAACGACAGTATACTTTAAACCCCTCACGACAAATTTGACCATATACGGGTTAAACACATAAGTAGTGAGTACACTTGTCCTATGTTAACGGACTATATTCGGATAATGAGACTTCTACAAAAGCCCTCTGATCTAAATAAACTACTGTTAACCAGTTTTGCATATATAGTGATATATATTGTATATAGTGACAAACAACCATAAGCAGTAAAAAAAATGGACTACACTTAAATTGGAAACTGGTCGATTATAAATTTCAATCACCAACGGCTTTACAATTGGCACACTCAATGCGACTTTGTTAACATTTAAAAGATGGATTGATTATAATCAGATTCCTGTTAACTCGGTGACTAAACGGGGTCTACGCTGCTTGACCAACCTGTTAGTCAAATACCGGTACACTATATTCAGCCAAATTTGACTGTCTAGTCGTACAGTCTTTCAGCTTTTATTGTCTATAAGCTATATACAAGGAAAATAGATATGGCGTTTGCGTGATATCAGAACGGCCATATATCTACATGTACTAATAAACTTGAGATGCTTAGGTACATGTATTAGTCCATTCATCCCTTAAACCTTTAATGGACAATACCACTTTCCATTTCAGTCTAACCAAGGTATGACTGTTTTGGATTGTTATGGTTTTCGCTTGCAATATTTTGAAAATGTGACGAACAATAAAGACCTTTATCAGATGACTTGAACCCTTTACCCAATGTCCTGCTTCTAGTATTAAAGATAGGTGACTAATTAAAGCAGGTTGAAAGTAAAGCAGAATGCGCCTTAAGGCGCATTCTGCTTGACTTTCAGCCTGCTTAATCTTCCATCGGCTAGAATATTGAGGATATTTCTCATAATACATATTCCTGACTGATTAAATTGGAACTATTTTCTTTAGTGGAGGAACACATTATATGCGCTAAAAAGCGCTTCTATGAGGAAAGGGGTTAAGGACCCTCTGATCACGATCTACACTATTTGCACAGGACATGTGTACTGCCACATTTAGATGGTTTGTAATTGAGGGGTTGTATAGGGGTTAATGGGTTTGATCATTTCCCTCCAGTAATATTATCTGATCTAGAATGGTCTCGTGTTTGCATTTCATGTTTTAAATGTACGCATTGCGTGCTAAAGAGTTATCTATATACATGTTATCCGTTGAAAGAATATCCAAGTAGTTCGTTGGCCTTTTATATTTTATATTTCATTATGTACAGTTAGTCTTGTATGTTTCTCCTTTTCGCTATAGATTACCCTAAAAAAGTATCAAGTACACCTCTAAAGTTGTTAAATGCAGGATGGAAATAATGCTGAGACCTGCAATAGGAGTTTTCTGTATTATCTAATATAATGCATTAAACAGCCGCATGTTTTAAGCGATATCAACAAAGTGTCGCTTAGCATTACAAAACTGTACTGTTATTGTTATTATACCCCATAAGTAGTACGCTATTTATCTGTCTTAAGACTTGTACACTAAAACCTTAGTTCACCCTTTCATGGTCAAATGTATTGTGAGGTGTTTGCCCCTTCATCGCCATATTGTCGCCTGGTTCAATATTGCTGTCTACAATAATAATTATCGTTTCAAAGTAAGATTTAAGGCAGTATAACTGACACAGTTTCAAAACGTGTGCGCGGCGTCTGATCAGAACCAAAACTGTTTGCAAATGCGCTTTACGTATGACGACAATGAGAGTGAAAGGGTTAAGCAGACGTTCTTGTAAAAAGACGTGTTTCTCTAAGAGACAACCGCATCATACAGGGCGAATATACATTTATTAATCCACTTAATTTACTAAATATTCTCCATTCGAGTGGCTACACATAGCACGAACTGTCGAGATGGTATGTAGTGTACATAAACCATAACTCTGCCTGACCATTGGACGACGTTTATGCAAAGTATATAAAACATATATTGTTTTGCTCATGAGTATACACTTCACCAAGAGCAATGAAAATAAATTAGTGACACTTATAATACATATTACAAGCACATAAAGGCAAAAGACAGTGCACAAGAACCTTACTGTTCG
This sequence comes from Gari tellinella, assembly GCA_922989275.2. Taxonomy (NCBI): domain Eukaryota; kingdom Metazoa; phylum Mollusca; class Bivalvia; order Cardiida; family Psammobiidae; genus Gari; species Gari tellinella. The sequence continues at coordinate 108,044,204 of OV277857.1, forward strand.
CGGTCATTGGCTTGAATTACGATTCAAAGTATATATGTTACAGTCAATCTGTGTAATCAGTCATTACACGTAATGACTAGTCAATCTGGTGAAATAACTTTCTCACATAGTCCTTTAATGATACTATTTATGATGATAGACAATGATATTTTTTAAAAGTTCAAAGATTTCCTGCACAAAACACCACATTTATTTCACACCTTATTTCAGTCAATTTGTGAAATGATGTTTAAGACCTTGAACACTGTAAATAGGAAAGAATTGAATAATTTTCATGTAAAGCTACAGGCTACATTTTGTTTTATTTTAATTTTTTAAAATAATTTTGACAAATTGAGTGGTTTTATAGTGAGATTGTGGTGTTTTGTGCATGAACTTTTTGACCTTTGAAAAATATCATTGTGTGATTATCATAAATTGTAACATTAAAGGACTATGTGAGAAAGTCATTTCACAGATTGACTAGTCATTACGTGTAATGACTGATTACACAAAAATGACTGTAACATATAAAGTAAACTATGTTTGCTTTATACGGAGTATGATTACAAGAGCAAAAACGACAATTCGATGAAAGTTTATACGCAGGTCATTTTGCAGGTTTATACAGCTTTGTATAAAGAATATCCTTTTTGTGCGTAGTAAAACTCCAAGAACAATAAAGATATTTCGATGAAACTTTGACACACAATAAGTTCAAAGAGTCAGATTCCAGTGCACAAGGGCCGTAACTCCAAATGCAAGGAAGATAATTTGATGAACATTTATAAACCTTATGGGGTCATTTCACCAAGAACGACCTGGAAAAGTCGCACGCGACCACGCGCGATCTTAATCGCAGCTCGGTTTTCCCGTAGTCGCGGGCAAAAACCGCGCGACCTACCACATTTTTTTCTGTGTACGCTCTATGTTCGATGTTAGCTCGTTTGACCTTCGATGTGTACGCTCTACCTTCGTCCAATACGCTCTACACACGCTCTATATACGCTCTACCTACGACCATCCCCTCGATCTGAAGCGATCTTGACACGACCAAGACTCGTTCGGTTCGACCAGTCTGCGACATAGCCCCAACCTCTCGACGATATATCCTCGAAAGCGCGCGACCTCGGCCGACCAAGACTTATGCCCGACCGATCTAGCTACGTCCGAGTTGCAATGTACCCCCGACCAATACGACTTAGATGCGATCTCGAACGTTCTAGCCTCGCTCAGACAACCAATTCTCGATCTTTTCTCGACAGAGTCTCGCTCGAGCTGCGCGCTATTCGTTATGGTTGCGTGGATTTGCGCGCGACCCTTTGCGATCTTTATAAAAGGTCTGGCGATCGGTGGACGACCTTCAGTTTTTGACCAGTCTCAGAAGGGAAATCATGGACCAAATCGATATGCATCTGCTATTGGTTCGGTTCGGAACAAATTGGCAGTGACGATAATGGCCTATCGCTGTTCGTAGAGTCCATATATTTGGTCCGATCTTATCAGGGGTCCTCAAAATTATCTGAAATTTTGATTGTATTTACTTTTTTATCCAAACTAAACCAAACAAAACCCATATCACACCATAATTGGATAAACATTTAAAAAAGAACCCCGAAAAAATACAAAAAACTAATATAATAAAATATATAAGTATTCCTTTACCCAATAACCTGTTTCTAGATTTGAAGACAAAAGACCACTTAAAGTAAGTTGAACGTGAAGCAGATTGCTCTTTAAGGCGTTTGTGGTCACTATTGTGGGAGGAAACCGGAGTATCCGGAGAAACTCCACTTGGTTGGATGGGCGATCACTGCACCCTCTAACACTGCCGGTTACGAGCTCGGACCGCATTAGTGAGAAGCTTGTGCGCTTACCACTGAGCTGCCCATGCAGTTTGACTCTGACATTTAGTGTTTTTGTAGGTGGGTTTTTTGTTGTTTTTTTGGGGGGGGGGGGGGGTGATTTTTTCTTGTTTTTTTGTTTTTCTATTGGTTTTCTTTTTGGATTTTTTACCCTTACACTGCCAATATGACGGAAATAGCCATCTTACACTGTCGTTGCCTTATTATAATATAGACTTATATGTCACCCTCTTTAACTTTTAAAATTTCAGTTTTATGCATTTGGACTAAGGAAACATTGATATGAGTGTCAAATGATTTGGATTATATTCAAGTACCGCATTACGCGGCTTCTGATCAGGATCAAATATGTTTACGGCCTTGGCAATGGTAGGGTTCATCTTTTCATTTCATTCATGAGTCAAAGAAACAAGTGTATAATAAAACAAGATGTATGAAACATTTAATATATTTACGCAACAAATACATTATTTACTATATTTGCAAAGGGTTACATTCATTTACTCATAGTTACTTTATTGGTTGAAGCTTAAGCGTACATAGGTCGCAACTTAATCCTTCTATCTTGATTCAATCAAGCCAATACATATCATATGGAGCGTATACGCTGCAAGGGAAGGTCTGGGACAGGTCGCGTGGAGCGAGGCTTGATCGCAAAAGAGCGAAGCTAGATCATACGGATCGAGCGAGGATCGAGCAGCATGACCATGCGCGCGATCAGTTCTCGATCGAGTAGACTGAGCCTCGCTCATCCCCGCTCTAGTTTCGATCGTTCCTCGACCAATACGTTCTTTCCTCGACCATGCTCGCTCTTTCGACGCTCTCCGTGCGACTTTTAGGTCGAGGCTCGGTTTTTTGACATGTCAAAAAACCGAGCTACGATCTATTTTTACGGGAAACCAATCCTCGACTATGTGCGACCACGGGAGACCAAGGTGCGACTAACCCTCGGTCAACCGTCGACTACGTGCGACCTGGGGCGATCAAGCCACGTTCTGAGATCGCAGCTCAGTCTTCCGGGAAATGACCCCTTAACACGTACATTCCCAATGACGCCTGGCGCGCTGGCAAACAGTTTGGATCCTGATCAGACGGCAAGTGACACGGCGTCTGATCAGGATCCAAACTGTTTGACAATCATTTTGAATTGTTTTCAGTCATGCTGCCTTATTTTTTAATTGGAAACGACATTGCACAACAAAATTGAAGCAGACGACAATGAAACGGTAAAAGGTTAAAATCTCTCGAAAATTGTATTAATGAAAGGGTTAAAGAGACTGAAGACGATAATGTATTTGCAAAAAAGGTAAAAATACTCAAATAAATCAAAGTTGAGGCATTATCGTGCATATGGTGTTAAAACAATGGTCGTTATAAACATCTTAAAAAACCCAAAATATCAACACTTTCAACAAAACAATCAACGCCTTTTCTAATGCTACTCTGGACGGAGTAAATATTTGCTTCAAATAGGATATAATTGACTGTCAGATAAGACCATCCTTGTGGGCTAATGGTTTAGAGCGTAGGTCTATATTTTATAGGGCATAACTTGTTTTGCCTTCGCAGCATGGGTTCGAATCCCGACCGAACTCATTGTTTTCTTTTCAATGTTTCTTTTAACATAAATCATTTTCCCAAACTAACATTTACGCGGTGATATAGCCGCCTTGCATCCATTTAGAAAATTACATCTCAAGTTATGCCGAATTTTGGTTTAACCCTTTCATGATTAACTTTATCGTGATATTTTTACCCCTTCACCCCCATAGTGTCGTCTGCTTTGATATTTTTGTCTGAAATATCGTTTCAAAGTTAGATTTAAGGCAACATGACTGACGAAAAGTCAAATCGAGTGTCAAATAGTTTGGGTCCTAATCAAACGCCGCGTGACGCGGCGTCTGATTAGGACCCAAACTGTTTGCAAACGCGCCTTATGGCGCCATTGAGAGTGAAAGGGTCAAGTCTTTAAAACGCCGAGTGCAGTGTAAAAGAACCTTTACTCCTGCTAGTCATTGAAGTGAGCTATGAAACTAAACCTTACTCTAACTTCAAACACGGCCAGCATTAACAAAAGTTAGTGTGCGTTGGGTTCTTAATGATGCCCAATGTGCAGTGCCTACACTTTGGAGTCAGGTAGCCCTTGAACACTGTGCAATGCTCAGGTTACTTTTCCAACAAATACAAACACAACTATTTCTGTATGAAAAATATTCTCGGGAGCATTCATCACATCTTGTGATTGACTTGAAATCAGAGTGGCATGCAGTTTTGGATCTAATCAGGCTTCACACCGTATGAACAACTTGTAATGCATAAGAGCATCTTTAAAAATCTTCTTCTCTGAAACTGAAAGGCCCAGACCTTTGATATTTGGCATGTATCATGACCTAATGGTATTCTACCAAGATTGTTCAAATTATGACCCCCTGGCTAAAAATGGCCCCGCCCCTGGGCTTATCAGTTTTACATTGAATTATATAGGAAAACCTTAAAAAATCTTCTTCTCTGAAACTGTAAGGCCCAGATCATTAATATTTGAAATGTAGCTTTGCCTCATGGTCCTCTACCAAGATTGTTCAAATTATGACCCCTGGGTCAAAAATGGCACCGCCCCGGGGCTTATCAGTTTTACATAGACTTATATAGGAAAACCTGTAAAAATCTTCTTCTCTGAAACTGTAAGGCCCAGATCTTTAATATTTTACATATAGCTTTGCCTTGTGGTCCTCTACCAAGATTGTTCAAATTATGACCCCCGGGCCAAAAAAGGCCCCGCCCTCGGGCTTATCAGTTTTTCATTAGAAAACCTTTAAAAATCTTCCACTCTGAAACTGTAAGGCCCAGATCATTAATATTTGACATATAGCTTTGCCTTGTGGTCCTCTACCAAGATTGTTCACATTATGACCCCAGGCCAAAAATGGCCCCGCCCTCAGGCTTATTAGTTTTTCATAGGAAAACCTTTAAAAATCTTCTTCTCTGAAACCGTAAGGCCCAGATCATTTATATTTGACATGTAGCTTTGCCCTATGGTCCTCTACCAAGATTGTTCAAATTATGACCCCTGGATCAAATTTGGCCCCGCCCCGGGGCTTATCAGTTTTACATAGACTTGTATAGGAAAACCTTTAAAAATCTTCCACTCTGAAACTGTAAGGCCTAGATTCTTAATAGTTGACATATAGCTTTGCCTTGTGGTTCTCTACCAAGATTGTTCAAATTATGACCCCGGGCCAAAATTGGCCCCACCCAGGGGCTTATCAGTTTTTATAGGAAAACCTTTAAAAATCTTCTTCTCTTAAACCGTAAGGCCCAGATCATTAATATCTGACATGTAGCTTCGCATTGTGGTCCTCTACCAAGATCAAAGTATGGCACCTGGGTCATAGCTAAATCAAAATGTTGTCTTGCCCAGTCAGATTCTATGGTAGAGTGTCCTCAGGTGAGCGAAATGTGACCCTCTGGGTCTCTTGTTAGGTTAAGAAATCTAAAGACGAGTGTTAAATAGTTTGGATCCAGATCAGACGCCGCGTTACGCGGCGTCTGATCTGGAACCAAACTGTTTGCAAAACAGTGAAGGCGCAACCAGCATGAAAGGGTTAAAGGATTTCAACCTATGATTTCGCATCTGAAATTTGGCCAGTGCCGATAAGTCAGTAAATTTGAAAAAATAAATCTGCTATTACTATCTTTTCTGGAATTGACATGAGAAATAGAAATTGCAATAACCCGCACGTGATAAATAATTGCTCGCCTCATTGAATTTTATTCTTCCTTTGATCAAATTTATATCAGTTACATCATCCTGAGGGAGTATCGTCTTTCCGAAGATCATTTTTATTTGGCGGACCTAGCCATGAGCCATACATGTATATTAACCATTTCCAGGTTGAAGAAATAATTTTTTAAAATTTTTAAATGGGGGTTTAAAGACAGATGACAGCTTAAAGCAAGGTAAAAGTGAAACAGAAAGCTCCTAGAGAAGCCATACTCCAAGTGCAGCAACACCTCGCTACTTAAATCAGATTAAGCTGCGCAATTAAGCGCGAAAATTTTACCTCTTCACCGTTTCATGGTCGTCTGCTTCAGTTTTGTTGTTTGCAAGGTCGTTTCAAAGTAAGAATCAGTGTAGTATGACTTAAAACATATCGATACTAGTGTCAAACAGTTTGGAACCTGTTCAGACAACGCTTTACGCGGCGTCTGATCAGGTTCAAAACTGTTTGCAAATGCGCTTTATGACGTCATTGAGAGTGAAAGAGTTAACACAAGTCCTCGTTTCAGTGATAGCAATTATTGGAACTGCATGTATCTAATTCCATAGACAGGGTTGGGAATTCCTTGAGCAATAATATAGTGGTAGGTGTGATATAGTTTGACCTGTTAAATCAATTTTTATTGTGAAATTCATCTTCGATTAAGATTACAGTTATCAGGGGGGATGTTTATTTCCCCTAGCCCTAAAGTTATATTGCAAGAGACGCTGTTTGTCTCGTGTTTTTTTACAAAACGAAATCGACAGTCAAAATGATAAAAGTAGGGACACATAAATGTTTTTAAAAACGGTGAGCGATTTTAAATTTGAATTGGAAACAGATTGATGGCTTATCAAACGCCATTTCTCCCATCTTATTGATCTGGCTCAAACCCGTTTGTAATATATACGTATAATTGTCCCAGCACATATGAGTTTATTAGGGCGAGAACGGACAAAGTCATCTCCACAGTAGTAGTACAATGCTTTATGAAAAGAAAAACGACAACCTGAAATCCATTGTCTTCAATAAATTGAAAAGAAGAATATCACTTTACAAGACCGTTACACCATACAGTTTGTTACAAGAAAACACACGACAGAGGCGATGGTCCAAACGTAAGATTTTCTTGCGATAAATAATTTAACAACTGCGAAAAATGTAACATCAGTACATGACACAATTAATTTTGCTTTATGAAAAATACAACAATGTTACATTTTACATACCGTACATATATACGAATAACGCAACAATTGCGAAAAGTGTAATATTGTTATATGAAAATTGTATCCGTGCTATAAGAAAACAATGTTACATTATACATACTGTACATACGAATAACGTTACAATTGCGAAAAGTGTAATATTGTTACATGAAAACTGTAACCGTGCAATAAGAAAACAATGTTACATTATACATACTGTACATACGAATAACGTTACAATTGCGAAAAGTGTAATATTGTTACTAGAAAACTGTGAAAACTGTAATCGTGTTATAAGAAAAGTACAACAACGTTGCATTGTACATACTGTACAAACCAATAATATACAATGTATCATTCGAGGTTGAAACCAAGCGCATTTTTGGAGAATTTCTCATCCATGACCTTTCTTCTAAATCAACCCTCAGAACAACTCGCAATGGTTCTGAATTTTGTCTAATCCTTTTCTTGAAATATAATATCGTTTTAAAAAACAACTTCTTAAAACAAAACACTTAAACAAAACACCTCGCCGTTTTTTACAAATCTGTTCTGATGAAGTTACCGGTATCATCGTCTGTATTTTTAACTCTTTCGCTGCCAAGTTTTATCGTCTGCTTTAACCCCCATACCATCAAAATATCGTCTACATTAATAGTATCGTCTGTAGTGTTTTTACGGTCAATTTTAGGTCTGTTTTGACAGCAGAAATGTCGATGCGAGTGTTTAACAGTTTGGATCTTGATCAGACGCCGCGTTACGCGGCGTCTGACCAGGATCCAACTGTTTGACAAAGCCGCGATTTGCACCATTGACAGTGAAAGAGTTAATCGTTATCCTGGCGATCGCGACTTGCATTGTTTATGCGAACAGTTTGGAACCAGATCAGACGCCGCAAAATGCTTCTGGTCTTAATCCTAGCTGTATAACTTTCATCTTTAATTTTTTATTAAGTCTTAATTGAACGTTGTATTCAAACGACATTTAAATGCTGGAAAAAGTCCTACCGGATAAGGGTTAACATATCTGGGTAGACAATTGGCGAAGACAAACGTATAATGGTCATTGAATTTATTTCAATTTATTTCAATTTGAATAAAAATGATTTGCTGTTTTTCGACGTTAATCAGGATATTGAATAAGATTTTGCTTGCAATCGTTTGGCAAACGGGCATTAAACAATTTAACGGTAGAACTAGAGACATTAGAATTTTAGTAAGCACTTGTGACATGATTATAGGCTTGTCTCTACCAATTGTCTACCTCCATATTATCAAAGAATGCAGACGACAGTTATAGCATAATAATATTAGTTCAATGTCTTGTAACCCCTTCCTTGATGTCATCATTGTCGTCAGATTTTATTTCTCAAATTTAAGTTTTGTGTATTTTGAAATACATGTAGCTGTTACTTTAATACTGCTTTGAGAATTAGGTACAGCAATGTACCGCTACCAAGACTGTTTAAAAGATGACTTGATATTCGGCGTTCACGTTTTGGTATATACTTAAAGCAATATGAGAACAAACCAGAAAACGTCCGTAAAGCCTTCTTTTTACATTTCTGCACCACTTCCATGTTTATAAACCTGACAATACATATACAAGTACAGTACTCCTTCCCTACAACGGCCCCCTGAACAACGATTCAGATGTCTCGTGTATGCGCCTCTGATCTGGGCCTACACTGTTTGCATAGGGCAAGTTAAATTTATTCTTCACAGACACAATTTTTGTAAATGATGCATATACAATTCACTATACAAGGGTTCAATAGTATGCGGTGTTTGTTTTATTCATTTGTTCGTAATTCTTTGCATGCTGGGTAATTCTTTTGTCTGCAGCAATTGTCGTCCGCTATTGTTCTAACAATAGACTTTTCAAAATTTCTTTTTAAAACAGCCTGGTCAGAGTGTCAAACAGTTTACGCGGCGTCTCATCTGGATCCAAACTGTTGGCAAAGGAAATCACTGTAGTAAACGTCCGCCGCTAGCATGGTTATAGTTTAAAACTCAATGTTATCTCAATATGATGAAGACTTCATGCATGTAATGCATATAAAAATGCAATAAATCTTATATTAACCATTTCACTGCCAAGGTCGACAATACTGACATTTGCAAACAGTGGGGATCCTGAACAGATGCCGCGTAACGCGTTGATTGATCAGGATAAAAAAGTTTGAAAACCATATCAATTTATCTTCTTTTTTTTTTTTTTTTAAATACCTTATTATCCCCGTAATAGGTGTGTATGGGTCGGAGAATTCAACACCATCCTCACATCGTACAATCATACACGTAATACGTACAATATACATATATCTTTTTAAGCATTCTAGGGCGTTTTACCGTATACGTACATTGTAGCTTATAAAGTAATGTTTTTACACACAACACATATGACATTATACAGGATGTATATATATATATATATAAATCTATAAATGAAGAAAGAACTATATATACCCTTACTTTAGTCGCTTATGTCATGACGAAAAATGGTTTTTGTGGGAAGAAAGACAGAAAACATCCATTTTGATAAGTGCAGCGAAAGATAAGTCTATACTGACACGACAAAGCCACTGTACATTTGTAACTTTTACTTTCCATACCATCGTCACACAAAATGATGACCTGCACATTATTAAATCCCATGTTAAATACACTATCGTTTTGTGCATTTTGAAACCAAATTTGTCTATGGTTTGTACTTATAAGTAAAACAAAATTACCTCAATTCAAATGTAAACAAACGTCCCTAAAACCAAATGTACATTTTCATTATCGTGTTAGTATATATTGCAGATTAAACGGCCCCAGTGATAAATGTTTTTTTCAAATACTTTATTATCCTCGTTATAGGTGTATCAATGTATCTTAAGTAACTAAGCGCATAAAATTACAAATTAATAAGTAAATGCAGACGAAAAAGTATAAGCATACCATAATAAATATTATTACGTCATTATGACAGTGAAGGGGTTATAAGAGTTCTGATATATATGTATACTGCTAGAATATAGAATACAGGCTAATTCTTTAGAAATAACCATGCAGTGTTTTTTGACTGGTCACATCAGAAGTCGTAGAATCCAACGAGGGTTTTCAATGCAACCTAATAACAAATGTAATTGATTACCTGTCTCAAAGACAACTTGGTGTTGATTAATTGCTCATTGACGCTGGGATTATTGTCTTTTCAAATAGAAAAAAACAACAACTGTAACCCAGTCTATGCTCAAATTCTAACCTACATCCATTAGTAATACCATGCCCTTTTCAAACAATTGTTTCATGTCTTTCTTGACTAGAAAGTTAAATTTAACTTGAAATTGAGTTACAATTGAGTTTGTATCATACTTAACTCTTTCCTCCCTGAAACTTTAAATGAACAATTCCAGTTTCCATTTTAGTCTAGTCCATTTCTGACTTTTAAGGGTTGTTTTTGTCAATATTTGGCATTATAACAAACAGTGAAGACCCTGATCAGAGGGCTCCTTTCGGAGCCCTCTGATCTGGGTCTTCACTGTTTGCACAGGACAAGTGTAGTATTCACATGTAAACTGTTTGAAAAGGACGCCTATAAGCGGGACTAGGGTTCAAAGGGTTAAGGTCTTAAAAACGTCTGATCTAGAACACAAACTAGTGTGGAGAGGTATCATAACGTGTTTGCGTTATACCAATTATTTCTATTGCAAACAGTTTGGAGTCTGATTAGGCTTTAAACAATTTGCCACTCAGAAACATTCTACAGCTTATTGCATTGCGTTCTAGTTTCGTGTCAACTAAAAAATGTACAAGTCAAGTAGCGAATGACAAGAAAAGGATTGACAATAAATGACTTTGACGTTACACCTGTCAACTAGGATAAAGCTTTATGATATTGTTAACTAATAATTTAGAACTAATTAGATGCTGCAGTTGTGACTTTGACAGGACTATTTGTATACGAGGCATTGGTGATATTCTTTTGACAAACATTATTTAAGCCCTTTCACTCTCAATAACGTCTAAAAGCGCGTTTCCAAACAGTTTGGATCCTAATCAGACACCGCATTACGCGGCGTCTGATCAGGACCCAAACTGTTTGGCACTAGTTTTGAAATTACGTCAGTTATAATGCCTTAAATCTAACTTTGAAACGATATTGCAGACAACAATATTGAAGCAGATGACAATGAAACGGTGAAGGGGTAACTATCTCACGAAAACCATGGCAGTGAAAGGGTTAAGCCATTCAATATCAAAACCCAAGAATACCCTTACTTGCAACACGTTTGGAGACCAGAGTATTTGATTAGAATCTAAACTGTTGAACAATTATATAGTGGTATTTAAAGTCAGTTCTTAATTTCAGAAAAAGACAAACTACAGAAGACATCGATATTCTGTCATTGATTTAATTAACACAGATTGTGTTATAACAACTTTACCACTGCCATGATGTCATCTGTTTCGAGCGATTTTTGTTGTTGCTTTTACTTTTGGATTTTTTTTTTTATTGGACATTATTGAAATGAGTGTCAAACAATTTGCATCCTCATCAGACACCACATAACGCGGCGTCTGATAAAAATCATTTTTTGTAAGTAATATTGATACTCTGGGTATGGCAATGAAGCGGTTAACACAACGAATAATGTGACACTTGCGAAAAATGAAACTTTTTATTCAAATTGACACCATGAGTTACTGGTTTTTTATAATGCCAGAGTATCAAATGTGTAAATCGAGCCTGTCACCTTAATATCTTAAACACCAAGCCTGGTCGGCGAATGAATCCGCTAACATTGCCTGAAACATTAAATCAACACCTCTGTATTTAGTGAATGGACACTCCCTGTTTCCAATTAAGTCCAGTTCATTTAAGGAATACTTCGAATATTTATTTTGTTCATGGAGGTATAAAAAAACTTGTCACACTGTTGTTGTTTTTATATCACTACTGGATATAAGAAATAAATTAAATAGAGAATCTGACATGAATGCTCATTATTAGCTTGTAGTCCCTCTGCAATATATATTTTCCGCAAAAACGTTACATTGTTTTTTAGTTGCGTCATCGCCAATGACGTCATTTGGCGTCCAGTTTCATGCAGAGCACGTGAACAGTTGGACTAAGAGGAAGTAGTCCCGACAAGGCGTGTCCCAATTTTATTGATGTTTTATGGGGTTATTACAGCCAATCAAAGCTACCAAAAATGTAATATAAACAAACAATATTAAATTATTTTCGAATGTTAGTGGTGTTTAAACAATATAATCATAACATAACTGATTGATGGGGGTGATGTGGTTGCCGTTTTGGGGGCTGTCTTTTGTATGTTTATTCATGTTTATTTTAGATCTAATTATAGTTATTTTGTTTTGTCGATGGCCTGCATTAGGCACTCTGCCATTATCTATATCAGTCGGTAATCTTTAGCCGGTCGGTTCATTGCTGATTGATGGGGGTAATGTGATCGCCGTTTTGGGGACTGTCTCTTATATGTTTATTCATGTTTTATTTCAGATCTAATTGTAGTTATTTTGTCGTTTCTCGATTTGTAGGTACATTTTATGTTATTTTATGTAAAGCGCTTTTGAACGCACAACCCCTGTGTGAAAAGAGCGCTATATAAATCTGGTATAATAATAATAATAATATCATGACAAATAGAGTAGACCTCACTGATGATATGACTCCTCTGATAAGAATATATACTGTTTGCATAAGGAAATCATACTTTTTACAAGCTCACTGTTTGTAAAGGACGAGTATACTCGCCATCAGGATCGAATTGTTATTTATATATCCAATTTCGAATAAACGACTCATCATATTTTTGTAAATAGATTGCTACTGACCGTACCAAGGCGGGCTCCTATATTCACTTTGCTTTATGTTTGTCTTGCGTGTTGTTTTCTATTTAGTGTGTAGATGAAGGAATGGTATTGCGTGTGTGTGTGTGTGTTTGTTGTGGTATGACTGTGTGTGTGTGTTCTGCTTGAGAGGTGGGTGTATTGTTTGTGTTACGTTTCCTGCTTGAGTCTTTCGTATTTATTTGTATTTTAGAATACTTTCTGAACATACGTTATCTAGCATTACCTGTTACCGACAAAATGGGCCACCATTTGTACAAACTTTCCTCGATGTGGTTTGGCAATGATGGTTTAACGTAAGTTTATTTGTTATAGCTAGAAAACATTCAAAGCGATTATAACAGTTAAGAAATTGTGCATAACAAGTGGTGGTATTGATACAAGAAACTTCATTTCGGTAATACAATTACTGCGATAATCGAATGTGTACATGTTAACCTGGTATACTATTGATGCTTCATATAAATTGGAATCATTTTCTGCAGTGGAGGAATCAATCTAATGCGCTAAAATGTACACTTCCGCCTAGCAATATTAAATAATGAAAGGGGGTTAACCCTTGGCCTGCCGGTCGCGATTTTATTGATTTTTACAAACAGTTTAGATCCAGATCAGACGCCGCGTAACGCGGCGTCTGATCTGGATCCAAACTGTTTGACACTCTTCTTTAGGTTTATTTACTGATAAAATGTATAAATCTAAATTCTACAAACTTTGCAGACGACAATTTTGAAGCAGACGACATAACCGCAGATCAGGGTTAATGTCTGCATTTGAAAGCGACGCTAGATCAAAATCTAAACTGTTTTCATAGCCAACTCTACCTCTTATGACGATAAACTTTAAGATAGTAAAGAAGTAAATGTATACAATTTTATCCTTTGTCTGCTGGTCGCGACTTTAATGATTTTTGCAAACAGTTAAGATCCATAACAGACGCCGCGTTACGCGGCGTCTGATCTGGATCCAAACTATTTGACACTCGTCTATAGGTTCTTTTACTTAAAAAACGTATAAATCTAAATTTAAGAGATTTCGAAGCAGACGATATCACCACAGGGTAAGGGTTAAAGCACCACAAGAAATAGCAATGATTATCACGTTATCCGCTTTTTAAGCTTATCCTGAAAAAGTGTGTCGTCTGCATTAAAAGCAATATGTATCGCCATGCAAGTAATATTTTTAAACAGCCTAACCGAAAATATACTGATACTAAGTGTGTGCTTTTAGTCGTTTATGGCAATGGAAGGGAGAACTAGCGATGTAGATTATTGGCTGCCTTCTTATCGTACAATATCACAATTATATAGATGCGGAACAGCATAATCGAATCACATGTATTGTTCCTTCTGAGTTAAACAGTTAGCTTGCTAATTGCAATAATTTGCAAATAGCCTCTATCGTAATCAAACGCCAAAATAAGTCAGTAATGCATATAAACTAAAAAAAATTCTCAAATGGTAATTTTGAAGTAGACTGTTACATTACGAGCTTAGGATTCAAATTGTTTTCACAACTATTTCTTTCCAAATGGGATGTAATTTCAAACACTTTTCTCCAATAATTGTTTACGTTTAATAGGCTTCTTTGACACATAGTTCCTGTTTCATTTCATCACACAATTGTTATTGGATTGATAATTTGATAATACTTGATTGTTTTCTTCGATGTGATTCTTTAGAATTACAGCAACTCTCAACTATTACAGCGGGGAAAAATCACATTACTCAAACATACTACAATGAAATTCAGAACATGACATATACATATATGATCCGTGCTATGAGAAAACCTTATCTGCCTTATTGCATTGCAAACAGTGTAACACTGTTTGCAATGCAATACGACAGATAAGGTTAACTGTAGATCATGGCCAGCCGCTGTGTCAAAGACTGTCGGACACCCACATGCATCGTAATCAATTTATGTAGCTGTAGTATACACGGTATATGACAGTGTAGACCAAACTCAGACACAGGGCATGGGACGACAGCGGTGCTTGGTCTGTACAATTTTGCGATGCAATAAGGCTAGTTTTGTAATGGCACGGCTCATATTGTTTTTAAAATCTGAGTTTAAAACTCGTATCACGGTGTTTGATGTTGTTCCAAACTGTTTTAGAACTTCTCGATTGGGAAATGTGATTAATTGTCAATCATAATATATTAGAAACGACATTGATGGCAAGCACTAACATTAAATATTTTGTGTTTACATCAACTGAAAACATGAAATTGACACTGAAGAAATGATATATGTAAACGTGCTTAGGTATGTAGGACAAACTCGAAATTCAGGGAAGAAGACGATATTCTTTCAGAATTATTTCCGCTGTAAACAGAGTGGAGCTATATCAAAAGCCGGGTCATCCAGTGTCTTGTCAGAATGTAAAATTTTTTCATCTTAGATGAAAGTAAATATTAAACAACATTTTCAAAACACTATCATTTTCAGTGATTTGCGTTGGCTTCTAGAATCTTTTAAACGGGAAAGAATAACGCATTGTCCTCTGTATATTAGTTTGAACTATACACTTAAGTTACTAGTATTAATTATGGTATAATCAATTCGTAAATATTCATAGCAAACGTCATTGGCAAACAAATACCACAGCGTTTATTTTTTCCTTAAAGTTTCTTACTTTTTAGTTTTGCAGCACCTGGTCACCAGTCTCTTCCAATTCTGACAACAACTATAAAATGCTATGTAGTGTGGAACACAATCGATTCTCCCTTCAAATATTAGACCCTTTCGATTTTAATATACATGTATTTGCAGTCTGTCTGTATCTTATCACCGTATAGAGAATTATGACCAGAATATGAAATAAAATTTGGAGGATATTGAATGAGTGTGTTTTCAGTCGTGAATTTATTGAAGGAGTTAGATAAAATAATATGTTGCGAGCCTTGGCGAGCAACATATCATTTTATCAAACGAGTTCAATAAATTCACTGCTGAAAACACACGAATAAGATAGTGTATCTATCAAATAAACAACAACTGGTATAAAAATCCGAAAGTTCTTACTTTCACATTTTCCGCAGCTATTAGATAAAAAATTCGTCATAAGTGTTGATAGGTTTTATTCATCACAGATAAAACACTTATCAAACTAAAATTCAGAGAAGCAACATCATTGTTTTGTGAAAACACTTCTCTGATACCATGTTCAAATTTTAAATTAATATTTATTTTAAAACTGTTCTTATTGACTAAAAATGATCATTTGACATTTAGTTTCTTTTTTCTAATTACGTCATTATTGCATCATGACGCATTTGAATTTGAGGGATTACTTGGAAGAATGGTTTTTATGACACTTAGAAATGTTTCAAACCCTAGTAATGACCTAAGTTTATCTAGATTCTCTAAACTGATTTGCAGTCGGCAGAGCAGAACACTATTTTGATGATTCGAAAATTAGTATAAAATATATGCACAGAACGCCGTACGATATTTACGGAACTCTATATTTTGCACGTTTATGTGATAAAACCAATACATGTAGAAGTTAGTTTGAGGTTAAAGACGATCATTTTCAAGAACACGGTTGTATAAACAGTAAGCATAATGTTGGAATCTTAACCTTATTATCCAAAACATCCAAGTGCTTAATATTTTAAATAATGTTACAAGTTAGCTCACACATTTTCCTCCAAATTCAAATTCAAAGTCATGTTTACTATAGATTTATTATTCGTACAAAATAAATACCAATTTATCGAGGAAGACTAATTAGTGTTATCTGAAAATTCGGGTAAGGTCTGTTCTAAGAGAACGATCGAGTTATTCAAGGCCGAATATCATTTAAAAAAAAAATAGATATATACACATTACCAGTTGACAGTGCGATACAGACGCTCGAGACGTTGTTGGCGGAAATAGCCGATCTGACGAGCGCCTTGGCGCGAGTCTGATCGGTTGATTCCGCCAAAAACGTCGAGAGCTAAATGCAACACTCTGTAGCGCACTGCCAACTGGTGATGTGTTTATTATATGCCTTGAATACACATCAGAAACAACTAAATAGTTGTTTAAATCATTTTATATCTAACATTTATTAGTTATTTGAAGCAGAACAAGATTTTTGTTTGCCCCAATGAATAACGCGGCACTTGCACAAACTTTGACACAGATTAGACGCCGCCGACGTTTGACCAGGATCCAATTATTTGTAAAGTCTATGTCGCGTATAACAGTGAGAGGGTTAAATGACCATATGCGTGTAAAGTTTGCAAACACTGTGAGTTTAAAATAAGGTGAGTTTGAAATATTTCTTAAGCAGCACTCAGTAGAATGAATACAGTAAAACTTGCGTCACCGACCATTAAATGAAGAGGCATGACACTCTTAGACTATGTAGATCTACACGAAGCTGTCATCTGTCAAGAAACATTTTCTTTTAACACATAATTGGCAATATTAAATCAAGACCATACTTAGACTGTTTCAATATTTGAAGTATTGTCTCATTGCAACATCGATATGAGTTCTTGGATTTCATTCCTACGCCGAGTTGTTCGGCATCTTACTTATTAATTATTGTGGTAATGCTAATATGATGGGATGTTTAGCTATGTGGGTTAAAGGCATGCTAATGAATATAGGTTGCATTTACTGCAATAACAATTTGTATCATAAATAGATAAAATAAGGTCAAGTATTTACGTTTATGCAAAGAAGGTTTATTTTGCATTGGAGACCAAATTATCATCTACCAATAAACAATTATGAAAACAACTATTTCTGTAGCAAACACATTGAAGCCAGATCAGACACCTGGTTACCCGGCGTTTGAGCTGGCTAAAAACTGTTTGCATGGCAGTGCAAAGCAAATCGATCTAGCCAACCATTTTCAAAACGCTATTCATTTTCTACAATTTTGCATTGTATTTGTGTTTAACTCTTTCGCTACCAAGTTTTATACTTTGCTATAAACCTCTTACCGCCAAAATATCGTCTGTATTAGTAGTATCATCAGTAATGTTTTTAAAGTCAGATTTAGGGCTGTTTTGACTAAAGAAATGTCGATACGAGTGTCAAACAAACAGTTTGGATCCTGTTCAGACGCCGCGTTATGCAGCATCTGATCTGGAGCCAAATTGTTTGCAAAGTAGCCTTTTGGCGACATTGGCAGCGAAAGAGTTAAGTTCATTTAAACGGAGAAAGGTAACATTCTCCCACTGAACTCATCTGTTACATTATCGATAAGTATTTTGGTGAGTGACTGGAAAATTATTTTACAGTATACTAGTTTTCAGTAGATTGTTTGCATATGAAAATGCTTTTATCTATGCAAAACCTGTCGCCATGAGACAATTACCACGTGCTGATAATTTTCCTGCTTTTGATTTCACCAGAGGTTTTATGATTAAAATCTTCCATAACAAATAATGCAATGTATGCTAGCTTGCAAATGAAACAGTCATGTTTGACCCTGCGCACCCATTACTTGTTTCGACTCATTCACCCATGAACGTTTTCATGAAAACATCAATATTTGACAGTATATGGTTCATTTTAATAATATATTGCAAAATGACACACAGTGTATACCCTGATCTGAGGGCTTCTTGCAGGAACCCTCTGATAAGGGTTTACACTATTTGTTTAGGACAAGTGTACGTTTTATATGTACACTTTTTATTAACGACGAGTTTGGTCGTCATTTGGGTCGAATGGGTCAATTAATGGAAGCAGCCTCCCTTTCTGATTATTTGTATTTTAGTTATATCTTATTTACATTATCTTATTAACAATACAAGGTCCATTAACTACTAAGATAAAGCAGAATGTCATAAAAAGTTAATGTGTTTGGTGCACTATAAGATCTCCTTGTTTTTACCTGTTAAAAGAATGTCTGCTTTTTATGTTTGATATTGCTGATTTAAGCAAGATAACAGTAGAATAGACCCAGTCATAGCAGATTGCAGCAAATGCTTCAATTTTATTCTTCTTTAACCCTTTCCCCCCATAGAAGCGCCTTTTAGCGAATATGATTTATTCCTCCGCTGAAGAAAATAGTTCCAATTCAATCAGTCATGAATATATATTATAGGGAGTATTTTCTATATTCTAGCACATGCTTGCTTAAATCAGGCTGAAAGTTAAGTAGAATGCGCCTTAAGGCGCATTCTGCTTTACTTTCAATCTGCTTTAAGTAGACACCTATCTTCAATAATATAAATAGGCTATCAGGTAAATTTTTCAAAGTATTAAACTTTTTTTTCTAACATTGTTTTTTTGGAAGAGCTGTTTATAATGAATGAAAAAATGAAGAAAAAAATTATGGTGGTGTCCTTTTTTCTAGCTAAAGCGATTTGAAAAAGGTATGTCAAATTTGGATTTTTTTCTTCAAATTTTAACCATTCAGAGTACAAGCTTCAGTAAAATCTATTTCAAAACAAAACAAACATTGTAATTTGGGTTTTCATTATTTATTTCATGTGTATGGTGGTATTTTCACATATAGAAACCAAATTTAGACAAAGCAGGCACCAGATTTAAACAATATGGATCCTTGAATATCAAAAATATGCTTTCTATATTCTATAGGGCATGATTTTATTAGATTTTTTATTTCATGAAAAAAAGTAAAAAAGTTTGAAAATGAAATAGTTCTAGTATTAAACTTTTTCTTATATTCTACCAGATGAAAGCCCATGCTAAGGCAGTTCAAAATATGAAAAGAAACTAAATGGTCTGTCTTGAAAATGTTGAGTTATTGAAGAAAAGGGAGTTATCTCCCTTTACAAAATTTACAAAAAAGTACCATATCGATGATATTTAGAGCTTTATCAATTTCACATTTGGGGCCTGTTTTGTCTTAGATTAGTTTTGTATGAAAATATACTACAAAGACATGAAATAAATAACACAAAACAAAATTATCATGTTTGTTTTCATTTGAAATGGTTTTAATTGAAGCGGGCTGTTTGAAAAGGACAAAATAAAAAAAATGGGTGGGGTAAATTTTACATGGCGGTAGAGCCAAAAGTTGTTCACCAAAATGTACACTTTTTCTATATTTTCATTCTTCTTAAATATCTCTTCAATACAAAACCATCATAGAGTGTTTGCATATACTTTAAAAAAAGTCCCAAGTTCATGAGTTTCATACACCCTTAACCCTTTTATTACGATCGGTATATATAGTAGACATTGAAAACAGTTTAGATCAGACGCAGCATAACACGGCGCCTGAACTCGACACACACTATTTTTCAACTGTATATTTCTTCTGTCACACTCCTACAAATAAGACTTTGAATCGATATACCAGACAACAATATCAAAGCGTTTTATTTTATAGAAGTATTTTTCTTCTTTTTGGAGCTGAAAAACCTAAGTCCGTTTATTTACATTTCAACACAGGTAAACAATACAAATATCGTTGGTTAAACAAAAAAGAAAACAGAAGAAACAAAATACATTATTTTTATAGAAGTGAAAGTTACATTGCTCGATAAAGATCTGTGGCGAAACGGTTAACCCTTTGAACCCTAGTCCCGCATATGGGCGTCCTTTTCAAACAGTGTACATGTGAATAGTACACTTGTCCTATGCAAACAGTGAAGACCCAGATCAGAGGGCTCCAAAAGGAGCCCTCTGATCAGGGTCTTCACTGTTTGTCATAATGCTAAACATTGATAAAAACAACCATTAAAAGTCAGAAATGGTCTAGACTAAAATGGAAACTGGAATTGTCCATTTAAAGTTTCAGGGAGGAAAGAGTTAAGTTGTCCGCCTTCTTTTTTATTTGGTATAAAAGTGATAGCGGGGTTATACTGTACCACTACATGTAGTGACCATCGTTTTGATTGATTCATCTATTATAACAGATTATTGAATTATGATCAAATGATGTTTTGTCATGTTTAGTGCTACTATAGGATCCATAACAATTTTGTCATAACTACTCGTCTAGACAACTGTAACTTTTAGAACGCTAAAACATTTACTAATGGCTTAAAGTATATTGATGTTATTCTGAAAAAGCTCGTTGTCAATATACATGTACACGTACAGTAAACTCTCTCTATTACGATCACTAAAAATAAGGTTAATAAACATGTGACCAGCATAAAGCAAGGTGACAGTAAAACAGAAAGCTTTCTGTTTTATTTCACCTTGCTTTAAGCAGTCACCTGTCGTAAACACCTTATAATTAACACATTAGTGATCGTTATAGAGGTTTTGTTGAATATGAAAATATACGAACCCAGTGACAAACAGTTAATGCCCTGACCAGACACTGAATTATCCTAAGTCTGGTTTAAAATGTCTAAATAATAGCATCTCGTAATTCAAAGAATTCTAATGGTCAAACTATATTTAAGTTCTGTATACATGTAGGAACATTTGGCAATACGCGTACATAGAATAGGTTCATAGTCATTTTCACAATGGTAAAAAACCACTTTATTAAATAGTGTGCTTAACTACTTGGTCGATGATATACTAGACAAAACAGTTTTCTTCAAAAAGTGTTACAGTTTTACTTAAAATAAAGATATTTTGGCCACTTTATGACAGTTGATTACTTAAAGCAAGGCGAAGGGAAAGAGGTAAAACAAAGTAACTCTAGCTTTGTAAAACAAGTAACTTATTTGGTTGGCACAAACAAAATGCTTCAAATCTAAGTTCAAGTCTAATACAAGCAGATGTACACTTTATACAGTAGAAAAGACGTTATGTTGTTTTGTTTTCAATCAAAGCGTATGAGGTACTACAGTATACTATCCCGTTTGCAAACAGTTTACAGTTAGGTCAGACATTGCTAACATTTACAAAAACCTTTCTTTCCTACAATTTAGAAAACTGCGTTTCGTTTATTTAAAACGGGAAAGGATAACACCTTCCTAAATTGTATTTATAATATCGTGCCAGTGACAGATTAAACTGACGTCTGTATTGAACGGTGCCAGCGTGTCGTAGTAAAACGTATTTGTCATCCAGTACATGTTTTCTATATTCCCTTAGTTCTGTCATGCAATGTCGCTATCAGACAATATATCATTCATCATAATGACAAGAACAACATAGTTTCATTATATAACTCTTTCGTCATGAACACTTACATTGGAATTAACATTTTATAACGACAGAAAACTTTAACAGAACCAAATGCGGAAAATACCATGCATCTACTGATGAATTATACTGATATGTTTAATAATCAAGTGATTTTATAATACTAAGCGCAAACTGAAAGACTGTTGCAATAACGGTTCTCCTTTATGCCTCAACCAAAGCCTTTGCAACGAGTGTATTAAAGGTGGAAAGTAATGAGCACGAATGTGAGATTCTATTTATCACATAACAATTTTAAACACCTATCGAAGCCGTAGTTTATAGTCTTTCTATCATATAGATTTTCCGCTCAAACCTGACGTTGTTTACGGTAACTTATTTGCAAATGACGTCATTTGGTGTCCTGCTACATGCAGCGCTTGTGGACGTGAAGGTTCGGCCGGAGCCCATAAACGATATTTTACTAGTGGATTACGAAATGTATATAATGGCTCTTTTCCACCCCAGACCGCACGTTATGTGATTAAAACTATTATTACCTAACGCTCTATATATCTTGTAATTCGTTAGTTTTGACTGTTTTGCTGGGTTGTTCTTGCATTGCCTAATCTGGGAAAAAGGTTTTAACTATTGCCCTATAGGACGAACTGTTTCCAGGCGCAAAAAGGTGCGTAGACGTTTTAAAATCAGGGTCATTGAGAAGTTTTCCCGGTACCCGGGATCGCCGTACTGTAATGAAACATTATTGAATAATTGTCATTGGTTGGAGTCTGGTGACGATTTAATACTTTATTTCATGCTTTATCATTAATTATAACAATACTTAATCAATGAGAAGTGTTCGTTAATCGTAATATACATCAGGTTTCGTCGCTATCCTTTATACCGAAAAGCAAAATAGATCCAAACATTTCAATTCTAGATTGGAAAAATTATATTTTGATATAATGTTGCAATATTGTCAAAAGAACGTTAGTTTTTAACAAGCGCATGCCACTCCCTGTATGGAAATACAGTAAGTACATGTACAGTTCAAACTGAACATTTCATCTTCTTTATTTATCTAAATATACCCACACCAAAACCGTCAACCTTGGTTTCTTTAAACCCTCTACAAATAGCATGTTGCTTGTTTTGAAGGCAGGTGATCACTATAAAAAAAATTGAAAGGCGGGATACGCTTTAAGGCACGCTCTGCTTTACTTTCAGCAAGTTTAAAGCTACTATCTGCTAGGACATAGAAACTAATTATTATTTTGCAAATGCATGATAGTACGAAATGAAACTAGTGGTTGAATTAATAAAATGCGTAAAAAGAGGTATCTGTTGAGTAAATGGTTAAGCAGGCAGATTTCCTTAAATATCTGTATTGTACACATTTGTATATATATTTTCCTTTCCAAAATGGCTTTGAAGGTACTATCTGAGTACAAAACAGTAGACACGCAAATAAGATGCCATATTGCTCAATGTACATTTTGTAAAAAAAATCTGCTGAAGCTTTTTAATTGTAGATAACGAAATAAAACTTCACTGCTTGTAAATAAGGAACATTTACTTTATTTCAATATTTCGTTTACTGGTCGTAATATTTGATATAGAGAAAGTGTATATATTTGAGATTTTATATTCCCTTGACGAAGGCCATTGACCGAACAATCGAAATAGAGTAACTGTTCTATATTTCAGATTTTGTATTCCCTTGATGAAGGCCATTGACCGAACAATCGAAATAGAGTAACTGTTATATATTTGAGATTTTGTATTCCCTTGATGAAGGTCATTGGCTGAACTATTGAAACAAATTGTTATATGTTTGAGATTTAACATTCCCCTGATGACGGTCATTGGCTGGAACATTGAATTAAAGTAACTGTTAGATATATTTGAGATTTTACATTCCTGTTTTACTTGTTTGAAGATATACTGACTTCTTTCTTCAGTTTACTGTCTAGTTTCGTTAAAAACTTGGAAATTTTGTTGTCTTGGTAATTCTTGCTTGGTGGTTAATATCGTCTTATCTGCGTCTTATTGTGTCCATTTTGTTTACATTGTTCAACTCATCACTTTCCCGACCTTCTATATTGTTATAGGTCGCCGCTTACAGGCAAGACCATTCTTACATTATACCGATACGGTAGAGGATACCTTATTCTTTTCTATTTAAACTGAAATAAACGAAACGAAACGCAATGTATTTTAAATGCATGAAAACGACAGCTATTAAAAAACTGACGATTTTTCTCAATTTGACACCACGTACGCCATATCTGGCAATATATGACCTTTTTATGTGTCGCGATGTCGTAAAAACCCAACTAAATTATTCTCAATCTCAGATGCAAATATATTGGAGCCAAGCTGTTTATGATGAATACATTGTTTGGGAATATTAACTAGTCATTCACCGTATACTCTCTGATGTAGTTAGTATTTAAGGATTTTACATGAATTAGTAGATCATAGTTTTCATCCGAACCAGTCGATCTTATATCCATCTTAACTAGTTGCAATAAAAGTTAATATTTCTACAGAAATAATGATATTAAGTAGACATTTGTAAAACTTACTTAATCAAAACTCTCTAAACAATACAATTGAACACACAACTTCAGCAATATGTATTTTTCAAGACTAGACACCTTGCGACATTCGATATATCAACACGTGGTGTTCTTTAACTCACATTTAATGTTTTAATATTCCAATACACGAGTTTCGAAACTACAATTTGCGTCAGCCGATTCTTCTAAACATACAGCTTCTACTGCTACTTACGCCAACCAACATGGAGGTTTATTTGGGGAGGAGAGTTAAACTAGTTAAACGAATGTAAATGAATATTTGTGGTGAAAGGTGCCTGTAACTCAACCTATTAACAATCGGAAATACATTTTAACAATCGATTACCACAGAAGGTAACACTGAATCATATTAAAATGAGCAACATACCAGCGATGTGTTCGAATCATAAGTACTAACAAAGAAACTATTTCGTTTCAATATATGAAAATATGATGTACATTAGTACTAAATAAACAATTGTATGTTTTATATTTAAAAAATATAATAATATAATATATTTTGTAAGTTAACCTAATTGCGTTTCACGTTAATTAGTAATCTTGTATCTTGTCGTTTGATTGTTGTACATATATTTAGTTTAATCCTTTCATCGTTGGAGTCTAATAAAGTAGACTTTGCAAACAGTTTGGATCAAATTGTTGTTCCTCTCCATGTCTGCCTGCCTGTTTGTTTGTATATACACAACTTTAACTAGGCCCATATTTCTGTAAAAACATGCGATATCGACTTTATATTTGGTATGTGTATTCAAGGCTCCTGGGCGCAGTACAACTTGGGTCAAATCTGACAAGTATCAATATCATTTAGAATTCATTTAGAGGTAAAGTAGGCTGAGTTTAACAATGTCCATACTTTTGAAACTACATGTGATAAATAAAATGGTGACCATACCAATATCAACTTGATTTGTTTTCGGAAGAGCCTCGGACAATGCCAACAAAACAGGGTTGGTCCTGATCACGCACCGCGTTGAAAACGAGGCTTCTGATCAGGTTGTACACAGTTTGTCTCACGATAGAGTGTAGCAAAAGTTAAAAGATTATGTTATCTGTACTTCACATAAAGTTATATATAGTTTGATACATTAACTGACAGTATCTAGTCTCTTTCGAAATGTCGTAGACTCGTAGTGTTTTATTACTCAATCTAGATTTCAAGACAACTGGAACTCTAACGTCATCTGCATATTTTTTTAAGATACATTCAGTTTAATCCATCTGTTACAAATTCTCCAAAAATTGTCATCTAGTTTTATTTCTCAATCTAGATGTCAGACCCGATGTTCGGGTCAGGTGGATTCGGAACAAAACAGGTGATGGGTTAATATACATCAAGACCGTTCAAATATCTTCAGTACTGATCAGTGTGTCACAGATGATATATTTATGTGTGCTAAAGCGAAAGTGTTATAAAAGTAATTTATAGTTTGCAGGATCATTGTCTGTGTGTCTCGTAAAATAGCCTTTTCTATATCATTAACACTTTGATCCGCAAAGGAAGGCGTAACAAGTATTTACACACAGGCTGAGCTTAGAGCAGTTGTTGAGTATCTCCATGTCTGATCATGTTCCACATTCTTTGTCAATCGTGTCAATATTTCATCCGTTTCAACTAATTTAAGTAAATTTTGAAATGCTCTGCAGATGTAAAGTAGGGGTTTATGCAGTTTTAGAAAGGAAAGCGCCAAATTGTACCAAGGGAAAATAAAGGACAATGGCTGTCACTTTCAAAACGAATTTACTAAAGGATTAACTTCTGGGAAATACTTTTGGGGCTTATTCTTATACAGTTTATCATGATTTAAGATCTTCTTTTTCATAGGATGAGTTGAAAATTTGGACTGCCAAACTGGGGAAAATGATATAATCATACCCGGTAATGCAACTTAAAGTGTTTTTGCTTTTGACCTTATAGGTTACAAACAAGCTTAGAGCCTGACCAGACGCCTAGTCATCCAGTGTCTGATCTGGTTCCAAAAGGATCGCAATGAAAAAAAGAATAACGTATTTCCACTGTATTTTCTTGTGTTTAAGGGCGTACTTTCAGCAATTAATAGGTTTAGCGAAACATAATTTTGTTAATGGTTGGTTGGTTATTATAAAACTCTGGTTATTTATTAACCTTCAAAAATAGCGTTGTATCGTATCGTTTCCATTCTTAATGTAGCTTTTGTGTTTTAGTATAAATGAATCCTTTATAATAAATGTCGAATATTTTGGATTCTGCTCAGACGCCATCTAACTTTACATGTATCCAATCTAGAAGAAAATGACAGCTTATTTGTGTTTCGAAAAGCAAACTTTGTATTGTTTTGTAGTTTCTAATAGCTTTTATAATGAAATGAACATGTATATAATTCGTAAAATAACAGATTAATAGGTCGACAATTATCTCTGGCGACGTTTCTAATACACTAAAACATATTGCAAACTAGATCTAAATATTGAAACATATTTTTGAAACACAATTTTCATACATTAGCTAAGACCTATTCTTTCATAATATCGCTTGGGAATATAAGAGTACCAAAAGTTTGTATCCTTATCAGATGCCTAATTACGCAGTGTCTAATGTGGATAAAAACAGTTTGAAAACTAGTCATGTCGTTTTACATGTACATGTATCTTCAAAGGACTTTTCATAAATAAAGGAGAAACATATTATTAACCCTTATAATGTTGCATTGTCGTCTGCTTCAAATATATCGTCAGAGAAAAATGTAAAAAATAACATCTTTTTTAATTAAAGAAATAATGATTATTAGTGGCGTTACGCGTTGTCTGATCTGGATCCAAACTATTAACAAATATCAGCCAAGTCGCGCGTAGCATGATAATGGTTAATATCTCATTTATAACCAATTAATTCGACACGATTCCGATATAAGTGCATAATGATATTTACACATGTTCAATGTAACACTATATCCCAGTACGAATGTTAATTTTAATACTCCACTTAACCCCTTCACTGCTTTACCCCGAGTACAACAGATTTTTGCAAACAGTTTTGATCCTGATCAGACGCCGCGTGACGCGGCGTCTGACCTTGACACTCATTTCAATATATCTTCAGTCAAAATAGCAAAAATTAGAATTTAAGAAATAAAAGTAGACGACAATTGTTTAAAATTGGTGACGTCACGGCAGTGAAGGGCTTAATCTTATTTGCTTGTTGATGATAGCGTGAGTGATAAAAGTGCCGTCATTAACAATTATTCTGACATGAAACTACTTTTTATGAAGCAGTTTGCGTGCCGCAAATTAAAACGCAAAGTCGTTGGAGCTTTGCATGTATTGAATATAGCACTCCCCCTCCTAACAACGACTCCCTCCTAACAACGACTCCCTCCTTATAACGACCCTTGCCGCTGTTCCCTCAAACAAGACAATTATGTCCAACCATTTCATAGCTGCAAAAACGTCTGCTTAAATTTGTTGTCTGCTGTTTTTCTCAAAGTTACATATATACGTGGACATTTTGATAGAATATATATAATGACGAGTGACAAACAGCTTGAATCCAGATCAGACGCCGCGTTACGCGGCGTCTGATCTGCAATCAAGCTGTTTGCAAATGTAAGTCAAATTAAAATTTTCCTATTAATATCTTCCTATAACGACTCCCTCCGAACAACGCACACACTATGTGTCTCCCATTGGGTGTCGTTGTAGAGGGATCCTCTGGTACGTCTTCTGATAAAAGGGGTAGACTACTTTAATGTGTTTAGTATGACTCTGTTTAGGATCGAATCTGCAAATCCTGCAACGCTCTATCGAATGTATCATCGAAGTGGTAGCATGTGAGACAAATTCGCAATGGGCATGTTAGTATTGTCAGGTGAATTATTTGCAACTTCCGTGAAAGCTATAACTCTGCAACCTCCAGACCGAGTAATAAATCGGTTCGGATAGGTTTCCAGATTAAAAAGGTGCAGTAGACATTCAAACGTGTAGTCGTTCAACCCATTAGCCAAATATAACACACTTTACTGCTTTAGTTTTTTCTTTTAAAGCTGTTTAAACTAAAGCAGATTGTTCCTTAAATCCTACCTTACTTTCAGTCTGCGATAAGTAACCATCTGTTTTCAATACTATAGGAGGTAGGGTTAAGTTATGTAGCAACTGAAAACAACGCAGTCGTAATGCCGCAACCTCTTTAAGAGCTTTCTGCATCACTGGTAGTCTGCATTAAGCAGTCATCTGTCCTATAGGTTCTACTTGTCGCAATTTGTTAAGTGATTTGCCAGCAAATTAGTGTAAGCTGTAGACCACTTTTATTTGCGGTGAAAGCACCATACAAACTTTTGGTACTATCTTATAGCATATTTCCTCAGGAGTTCGCAAACAATCGTCTGGCGCGTATTTAGGTGGTGATAAGGGGAGATAATTGATGTTAAAGTTGTCTGCCCTTGGGATTTTAAGCAAAAATGAAATTCTTATAGGGCTTTTATTCGATGTGTTCGAGATTTAAAAGTGGTATTTGTTAGCAATTATCAATGTAGTTTACCTCAATACAAATTTTGAAAATGTTTTAGGATAGTTTTAGACTCATTAAAATCCAAAATGGCAGCAAACTGGTTATTTTCAGTAACATTTACTTATATTGATTACAATTGATACTCATATGGAACAATTTTAGCTGATTCGCATTGAACATTGACTAAGAATTCATACCAGCTTTTATTTTGAATTGTTTCCATTAATCCAGTGCTGAAATAATCCAAAATGGCCGCCGTATATACCTACCTTATTAATTTCTACTTGCATAACTTTTTTTGATTGAGACATTCATTTCATTTGTTAGAGATTTAAAATGGTATTTAGTAAGCAATTTTTAAAACAGTTTCCCCAAATACTTAATTTAAAAATGTTTTAGAATAGTTTCACACTCTTTCAAATCCAAACATTCCGAATACAGTTATGAGCGTTTTGCATTTCGATGACAATGCTTTAAAGTAGAATGGCGTTAAGACAGTGAATGTTAAAATTTGATATTAGCTATGTGTCATACATATACGACCCGGAAAAGCATGTCCTACATATAACCGATTTTCAATATACCAGAGTGCGTTTTAAATAAATTTCACCTAAAACATGTTTCAGATAGAAAACAACCTTTATATTTTGAATTTAAAGTAACATATTTTTTATTTTCTGTAAATAATGCATTTTGTTTTCAAGACCAGACTTTTAGATGAAGACAACATGCTTCCAAAAATACGGAGACAATTTCTGTACTCTTTATTGCGGAAGCTTATACGCAACCCCTTATATCGAATAATATGACTAATAGTTTTTGATAATATATGAGGTGATATCGTCTGTGTTTTTATATCATCATTAATATCCATCTTTATCGAAATTCATAATTTGATATATTTGCTATATATAAGCTTACGTATTCTGAGCAGTTATATGAGAATAGAATGTATATGATGGGTTTTTTTTTAATTTGAATAGGCGCTAAGATGTAAATTTGAAAAAATAAAAAATAATAATTTATATTTAGTTTTTAAGTAATAATAAATGTAAAAGGCGAAAAGAACACATTGTTTATTTTATTTACCACTTAAGGGTGTATCAATGTCATAAGCCAATTTTTAAAAGTATTAAATGAAAAAATGAAAAAAAAAATATGGTGGTGTCCTTTTTTTTGAGCTACAGCGATTTGAAAAAGGTATGTCAAATTTGGACGGTATTTTCAAATTTTACCCATTCAGAGTACAAGCTTCAGTAAAATTTATTTCAAAACAAAACAAACATGATAATTTGGGTTTTCAATATTTATTTCATGTCTATGGTGGTATTTTCACATATAAAAACCAAATTTAGACAAAGCAGGCACCAGTTTTAAACAATATGGATCCTTGAATATCAAAAATATGCTTTGTATAGGGCATGATTTTATTAGATTTTTTATTTTATGAATTTGTTTTAAAAAAAGTTTGAAAATGAAATAGTTCTAGTATTAAACTTTTTTTTATATTCTACCAGATGAAAGCCCATGCTAAGGCAGTTCAAAATATGAAAAGAAATTGAAAGGTCAGTGTTGAAAAAGTTTGAGTTATTAAAGTAAAAAGAGTTATCTCCCCTTACAAAATTTACAAAAAAGTACCATATCGATGCTATTTAGAGCTTTATACACATCACATTTGGTGCCTTTTTTTTCTTAAATTAGTTTTTGTATGAAGAAATACTACCATAGATAGGAAATAAATAACACAAAACCAAATTATCATATTTTTTTTCATTTAAAATGGATTTTATTGAAACGGGCTGTTTGAAAAGACAAAATAAGAGGAAGTGGGTGGGGTAAATTTTACATGGCCGTAGAGCCAACTGTTGTTCACCAAAATGTACACTTTTTCTATTTTTTCATTCATCTTAAATAGCTCTTCAATACAAAACCATCATAGAGTGTTTTCATATACTTTGAAAAATTCCCAAAGTCATGACATTGATACACCCTTAAGTAAGTATTTCATAAACTTAATATGACTATTTTGCTGTATACATATTCACGACATATAACAAATCGAAATCAGTGATAAATATTTAATAAAAAAGTGTCCTTTGTATGAGAAAACTCTAGTTATTTTTATTTTATCTTAATATTGACACATTATTTATATTTCAAAGCTACATTAAAGAGCGCAAACAAGTATGTGTTTAGTTATACCCAGCATATATCAATTTTGTTTTAGAACATTTTATATCATAAAACAACGTGGTAGTTTTTCACATTTGTTACATATACATGTATACGGGAGTCAGTATAAGCTTCCGTACTTAACCTCTTTCCTGACATGCTCAATTATTCACTGATAATTGCTAACAGTTGGGATCTAGATCACCAATAAATTTACGTTTGACCAGGATTCATATTATGTGAATTGTGAAACTCATACATGTATTTATGTTATTCGGCTATAATGCCTCAATATTACAGTTTTAGAAATAAATGCAGTTTTTAAGTAGACGTTATTTTATTAGAAAACGGTCTAGACGGTTTATGGCTTTATTATCACAAGGAAAGGGTTAAATATTTAGATACGTGTTTCTTTTAACGAAATGATTATCTATACAGTGGTGAAGATGCTATTCTTAACCAATACCATTGAGTATTTTGAAATCCGTATGACTTTTGCAAATAGTTGAAACCCGGTGTCAAATAAGACTCCAAAGTTCTTGACAATCAGATCAAAATCGGTCGTCAACACTTTTTTAAAAAGTTGTTATTTTCTCGATTTCTCATTTCATGTGCGTTTAGTTTAAACGGGAAAGAATATCGTATTCTCCACTGTAATTTATTTTATGTGAAAAAGTATCACCGCCCGCATGTATCAACAGAGAGGATAGGGAGATCTAACATCACGAACATGTCATACATTGCCAGAATACCGTTTGTTTCAAAATTGTCGTCTGCTCGTATTTCTCAATTTTAGCTTCAAAACATTTGACTGAAGAACCACCGACATACGCGTCAACCAGTTTGAATCCCGATCAGACTTCGTCTTATTTCAGCGTCTGTTCAAAGTCCAAACTTACTTCAGTGCAGTGAGTATGTTAAGCTCCAACGATTCCAACGTCGTCAAGCTTTTGTCGTCTGGTTTTTATTTTTTAAAAATAATTTCTAAAAGTATTAAATGTAAATTTACTTCAGGAATATTGAAAAATGCAAACAGTTTGGATAAAATCGTTTGCATATAATCATTGTAATAGAAGTAAAGCAGAGAATTGGTTATGGAGACATTGTAAATACGGTCGAAAGCTCGATAAATTCGGACTCGCGTTAGTTCGAACATACCCATATTTTAATGTTAAAACGTGGCTTAGCCAAGTTTTAACTTTGAAATACGTGTATGTTCGATCAAAGCGAGAATTCAACATATGAAATACAGGTTTAAGCGAGTTCATAGTTTCGAGTTTCGACTGTACATCAAGCCTACGTCACTCTGTCACTCCTCCGTGTCCAAATCGGCCTCCTTGCGTACATGTACCGCAATAAAGTCAGAAAAAACCCTTTGCCTACCAATTGTCAGCCTGTATTGTTGTTATCAAAAAACTTTGTATCCGATAAGACGCCTTGTAACTAGTTTCCCGATTTGTCTCCAAATTGTTTGACAGTAGCCTTTCAAATTATTTCATTTAAAAATCTCGAATATTAATTTGACAATTGTTTGCAGACGACAATTCCAAATTAGACACTCTTGCGGCGGGCGAGTACGAAAGCTACTGGCCACGTGTTGATATCGGTCTGTATAAGAGTCACTTGCGCTCGTTTGTAACTTTCACTTGAACATTTGACTGCCAAGGAAGCGGATACTAGCTGCCAGCATGAGGTAAACCTTATTGTGTATTGTACAGTTGAGAAAACGTTATTCTTTCCCAATAAACGCGTTTACGCTAAAACTACTATTTCCATTGCAAACAGTTTAGAGCCAGATCAGACGCCAGGCTCCAAACTGTTTGCCACTCAGATTAAAATTTATATACTAAGTCAGAATTGTCGAAAGGTTATCTTTATCTACGTTTTATTGCGAAGTGTTTGCGTTTCGTTTGCGTTTAAACGGGAAAGAATAACGTTTTCTCCACTGTACAGTGGAAATGGTTCTCAATGTTGTTCGATGGAACATGTCAGTCTTTGGAGTAGAGAAGACGTTATTCTATCCTGTTTAACTCTTTCACTGTCAACGTCGCCAAAAAGGCGACTTTTCAAACATTTTGAATATTTTTCCCAATGGCAAACAGTTTGGAGCCTGATCAGATGCCGGGTCAGCCGGTGTCTGATCTGGTTCCAAAGTATTTCCAATGGACTTAAGGAATTTAGTATGAACGCGTTTATTGGGAAATAATAACTTCTCCACTGTGTGTTATAGATTATAAGTCGTTGCAAACTGTGTAGACACATGTCGTCTTCACTCTTTTAGTTAAACCCTTTTATCGCCAAATTAAAAACTCAATGTGAAACAAACGTAAATTCTTAACAGTGTACTCGTATGCACTAATAGCAACTAAATGTATGACTGTTCACATTATTTAGTACTTTATTTTCCATTGAATGGAAACCAAAGCAATTCATATAAGGAAAATAAAACGTTATCAACTAGTATCGCAGAAATTACTCTTATTCACAGGGTGTGGTTTCTTTAACCCTCTGCTCGTTTGCACGAACATTTCATAGAATTCGGATAAATTTCTTATACGTCGGCGTAAGTTCTGTAAATCGCTGCATTGTGATTGTGGCATTACACATGTTCTTCATTCATAAACGGAGAAAATATTATTAGTTCCCATCTAAAAAAAAACTTAACGTACACGTAAACAAGTAAAATGTAGAAAAATTATATATTATATTTTACTGAGTAGCAAAACGGTTGGAGCCTGACCAGACGCCTGGTATGTCCCACCGTAAAACTGTATAATTTCCTATCACATGCATATGTACCTGTTGCTAACTGGTTGTAGCACAAGCTGACGTCGGTGAACCTGGAGTCTATATCAAGTTCAATAATGTTTAGCACTAAAGTTAAGTTGATTTGCACACATGTCTTACGAAACTATCGCACAATATTATCAAAATGAGAACCTTACACAAAGTCTTATTGTTGGAGTTGGATACAGTGGCGAAGTGGTGCATTTTCTGTTTAACTCTTTCCTCCCTGAAACTTTAAATGGACAATTCCAGTTTCCATTTTAGTCCAGTCCATTTCTGACTTTTAAGGGTTGTTTTTGTCAATGTTTTGCATTGTGACAAACAGTGAAGACCCTGATCAGAGGGCTCCTTTCGGAGCCCTCTGGTCTGGGTCTTCACTGTTTGCATAGGACACGTGTACTATTTACATGTACACTGTTTGAAAAGCACGCCTATATGCGGGACTAGGGTTCAAAGAGTTAATACAGTAGAGAAAACGCTATTCTTCCCCAAATAATTATTTCCACTACAAACAGTCTGGGGCCTGATCCGATACCGAGTAACCTTACGTCGGATCAGCCTACAAACTGTTAACTACTAAGATAAAAATAAATAATTTTTTCAAAAGACTTGCATTGTCTCCATGTTATTGCATTGCGTTTGAGTATAGTCTCGTAGAAGCGAGATGAAATAACAATGCAATAAGATATACTGAATGACACATTTTTGGTACATTCTGAAGCAATTAGTTAAACAATATCGATCACACCTTAAGTAGACACCAAGGGCCCGTCTGTTTGTCCATATAATTTTGAATTGTGAAATCTCTTTGATATCGTATTTTCAAGACGATTCCAAAGGGATACCACAATACAGAATTAGACGGAGAAATAAATAATTATTGAGAATTTTAGAAACCTGACTTACGACAATATTTGTCGTACGACGTTTCATAATTTAAGACGGGCACCAGAAAACGATTCTGCTGACACGTCGTATATTGCAGTGTCTCATCAGGGTATACACTGTTTGCTGTTACATGTGAAACAATCTGCTGTATGGCCACACACTGCAGTATCCTGCGATCATAATTTTATGTCTATATTGGAATCTTACAACAAGCACATAGGAAGAGTTTTTTTGAAAATCAGGCATAAAAGGTTCATATTGGTGTCAAACAGTGTAGTTTACCCTGCATCTATTATGGCGGCAGCAAACTGTTCGAAATGGACATCGGGTCTTGGAGAACAATCACATTTAGTTGAAAGAAAAAAGTGTTACACGCTGTTCATTCAATGTTAATTAATATTATTTCGTATAATCCTTACTGCAGAGGCCGAGTTACCTAGAAACTGATCACGATCTAAACTGTCAGGTGATATGTATGACTATATATGGAACAAATTTTGGTTAACATCTGTTTATTCATAAGAAATGCTTTTTATTTAGGCTTTATTATAAATTATAAAAATTTCAAATGAATTTGCGTATTCCCAACTAATGACCTCTCTATTGATATGTATGTTTTCTATTTGTATAAATGTTAATGCTGTCCACGGTAGTGGACCTTATACAGATACAGATATATTTCAATAAAGTTTCAAGTTTACTGTGGGGGAAAAGCTACTATTTCTCGATAAACGCGTTTGTTCTGAAAACCCTACACGCATTGTTACAGTTTTGAACCAAATGTTTGCCACTCACACTAAAAGGTCTTAACCCTTTCACTACCCAATATTCCGTGATATGTTTATCCCTTCACCGTTTCATTGTCGTCTGCTTCAATTTTGTTGTTTGCAAAATCGTTTCAAAGTAATATTCAATATAGTATGATTTAAAACATATCGATACGAGTGTCAAACAATTACGCGACGTCTGATAAGGATCCAAACTGTTTGCAAACGCGCTTTCTTGTGTCACTGAGAGTGAAAGGGTTAAACAATTACCGAAACAGTTCCATTCTTTACTTTTTATTGCATTGCGTTTTCGCTTCGTATGAGCGGAAAGAAATACGTCTTCCCCATTGAAAGATTTTAATGCGAGACTTGTCCCTTATACAGGTCTAAAGAATTAAGTACTCTTTGGTACCATAGCAAATGATGGCAAATATCAAATGAGCTGTTCTGTGTTTGGCGAGAGTCTCTATTGTGCATAGAAATCAGCAATCAAGAAACTTGGTTAAAAATACGGTTGTCAAGTATACATGTACAGTTAAAAAACCTTCAACTTGAGTGGTCATAATTGCTGGATTTGGCTGTGTGAGAGAGTATGTAATAGGATTCATTATTGTCGGGTAGTATACAGTGGAGAAGACGATATTCTTTTAAGGTATTCCAACACTGAAGGTAGGGTAATTGTAATGTGAAAATGATATTATGAATGGATACTACATGTAATTCGCGTGTCTTGTGTGAAATATGAAGGCTTTTCGCCATCTCTTCTCGAAAATATTTGAAATATTGTATATAGCCTTACAGGTAGGAAAATATGCGAGAACATTAAAAGACAAATATTCCTGAAAGGTGGTTTTTACCTATTCTAACCTAAAATACTGATATTCTTGTATGTCATGCCTATGCCAGAAGACGTGAATATCACAAAATAAAAGTTATTGTCCCAATATTTGCATCACATGATGTGAAAAATTAAAAAATCTGAACCGTCCTCTTAAAAATATGCAATATTTTCCATACGACTTTACATTATATGACTTAAAAGGTTGTTTGTTTGTACAAAAATGATAACTTGGGCAAAGCAAACAACTTGCTTATTTTTTCATACAATACTTACGCAATCTAAATCCAATATATGAAGACATTTGGTCATACCTAACTGGAAAAGATTACTCTTGTCTTCGGAAAAGTGTTGGAGACCTTGAATACTTTATAAAGACTGAACAATAAATTTGGCTTATAATTAAATATTTTTGCAATTTAATGTCAGGCGCATTTATAAGCATCTAATCATTGGTTTAGGAAAAGGTTTTGTTTAAAAAAGATATATATTTCAAAGAAAAATATATTGAGCTCGGTCGGGATTCGAACCCGTGCGGGGAAGGTCAATCAAATTTACAAGACGAGATTTGAAACATTGCGGACTACGTTCGGATAACTTCTAATATTATCGTCCAGGTTTATATGGGAGTGTTCGGTATATTCCGTTAAACACGGAAAATTCCGAGATAACACGGAAAAAGGCGATCTTCAGGTTTGGAATTCCTTAAGAAATGAATTGATTTTTTTT
The DNA here is from genome assembly GCA_922989275.2 of Gari tellinella. Lineage (NCBI taxonomy): Eukaryota > Metazoa > Mollusca > Bivalvia > Cardiida > Psammobiidae > Gari > Gari tellinella. Next base: position 108,081,160 of record OV277857.1, read on the forward strand.
CGGCGTTCAAGCGAAATGAACGACAGAAAGTTATCGGCTAATACCATGGTAAATTTGCCGATAATTTTCTGTCGTTCATTTCGTTTGAACGCCGAAAAAAATCAATTCATTTCTTATATTTACAATGTATTTTCTGTTATTTCTAATATTAGGTTAACATTTTTGTAAGTATGCATGTATGTTAAATCCATATTAGAGGTTGATAAGAGGTTGTGTACCCTATCACGAGCAGCCATGACCAAATAACTGTAGCTGCGTACATTCCTAAATAAGCAAAAAATTAAGTTCCATATTTACATTCCACGATCAACAACTTTGACAGTTTGGCGCGAAAATGACGATTTGACGTCATTGTAAGTGACGTCATTTTTAAAGTAGGATAAATATATCGGGGTTTTTTGGCACAAAGGAATGCAGACAGTTATTGTTTATAAGGTGTGTCAATTTTCTTGCAATTATCTCAGTAATAAGGAAGAATATTAGTCGGGAATCATGGTTTCCACTAATGGCAAGAATCAATTTTGAAAAAATCCTTCAAATGTTTGCTTTCCCAAGTTCCAAAGATTAATTCGCGAATGAAAACTGCATATGCCTGCCCCCTCTTCGAAACTTTTCCACAAGTCCCGCCCTCTCGAGAAATGGTGTTTAAACGAAATGAACACCATTTCTGTCAATGTCATTGAATGGGGCGAATGTAAATATTTCCGTTTAAACGCAAACGAAACGACACGCAATGCACTAAAATGCTGAAAATTCCTTTTTATATTTTTTTGAATTTCGAATCAGTTGTTATAATATAAGTGGGTTACCCGGTGTCTGATCTGGCTCCAAACTGTTTGCAATAAAAATAACAGTTTTATAATAAACGCGTTTATTCGGATTGAATGACGTCTTCTCCACTTGATTGCAAGTGATTAACTGTATACAGTAAATGAAACTGTATTATTTCCAAACAAATGCGTTTTACGCTAAGCAACAATTTCCATTGCAAACACGCTGGGGCCAGATCAGACGCCAATGCATTGCTTTTGCGTTTCATATCGTTGAGACGTGAAGGAATGCTATCTTTCCGACTATAGCAAATAACAGAACATTTGTATTTTACAAACCAATACACCAATCACATTAATCACGCAGGAATAGACGTATTTGCACTGTACGCGTTGATTAAAAACACACATGAGACACAATAATAGTCTCATTTTTTCGTTAAAGAGACAGCCAGATTTGTTGCAACGTTATGGAGACTATTAGACGGATGATAGTATTACAAATAGGAAACAGCAGTACTACAGTTCTTGAGCAACATTCAGAATATCTCTGACTGTTCTTAACTCTTTCACTACCAAGTTTTATCGTCTTTCACCCCCTTACCACCAAAACATCGTCTATATTGGCAATGTCGTCTGCAATATATTAAAAATAAACTTTGGTTGTAGAATTGTTGATACGCTGTCAAACAGTTTGGATCCTGATCAGACGCCATGAAACGCAATTGAAAAAACGCATTTTGGCGCCAATGGCAGTGATATAGTTAACATAGTTGCTAGCTTTTTGCTGGACGTAAATGATCCATACTAGACATAAACTTAGAAACAGAGAGGATGGCAGATCACGTTAACCCACTACCCCATAAATATGCATTTTTACTCCTCTAGTTTATTCATCCATTGAGTAAAATAGGTCCAATTTACACAATTAAAGAAATGAACCTTATTTTCTATAATTCTAGCAGATTTTTGCTTAAAGCAGGCTAAAAGTAAAGCAGAATGCACCCTTAGGCGCATTCTATTTACATTCAACCTGCTTTAAGAAGTAACTTGTTTTAAAAACTAGAAATAGGCTATGGGGTAATGGGTTGATAAAACTATTGTTTACTCTATAGAGTCCAACTTGTTTGCGATACCTTATTTTATTAACCCATTTGTGCCCACGATCCCATATATGGGACATAGACAAGCAGTGTGGATTTTGATCAGACGCCGCATTATGCGGCGTCTGATCAGAGTTTACACTGTTTTCTGAAAGGAATTTCAATAAAAAACAAAATGAAAATGAAAATTTTGACCAGGCATCCCTTTGATAAAAAATGGACTAATCAATATATAAACATGCAATAATCCACTGGGATCTGATGACGCACCGCCAAGTGCCTGGACGGACGTAATCCCCAATAACCTACACCAAAAATCGCAACTGGTGTTTACTACCTTAAAGTATCTACGATGACTTCATCCCATTATATTGTTTAAATAGGACACAGCTAAAAGCCCCCCTCCCCACAATGCTATATATTAATGCCTCTCTATTACGACCACTAGATGGTATTAATTATTATGTGGTTTTCGCCAGGTGACTGCTCAAAGCAAGGTGCCAGTAAAACGGAAAGTTGCTTTAGGAGCTTTCTGTTATACTGTCACGTTGCTTTAAGCTGTCGCCTGTATTTTATACAATCATTTATCATTCGTCTTAGTGGTCGTAATAGAGAGGTTTTACTGTATGTAAGTTTGTACTGTATGGCTTTATGTTTTTATAGAAACACCTGATTGTGTACAAGTTGAACCAAATGATGTTCTGGGGCCCGTTTCATAAAACTTCTTACGACAAATGTTGTCGTAAGTCAAAACTTTAAAACACATTTAATCTCTGATTTCTCTATCTAATCCTGTCTTGTGACATCTTTTTGGAATCGTCTTTTCAAGACGATTCCAAAATGATGTCACAAGACAGGATTAGATGGAGAAATAAATAATAATTGAGAGTTTTATAATCTGACTTACGACAACATTTGTCGTACGAAGTTTTATGAAACGGGCCCCTGTTCTGTTCTTGAAAATGCTAAACTATTCTCCTGCAATTACAGTACTCCCTCTATACAACGGCTCATCAACAGCAATTACCTCCTAACAACAACCCTTGCGAGTGTTCCCTAAATAGGACATTTATTTTCGACGCTTTTACTGCTGCAATAACGTCTGCTTAAAGTTGTAGTCTGCTGTTTTACATAATGGACATTTTGACGGAAAAAGACCTAATGAGGAGTGACAAACAGCTTGAATCCAGATCAGACGCCGCGTTACGCGGCGTCTGATCTTGATTCAAACTATGTGCAAATGTACGCAAATGTCCCTCCCTATAACGACTCCCTCCGAACAAGGCACATACTTGTTGTCTCCCACTGGATGTCGTTGTAGAGTGGGCATGCTGTTGTATGTATTTGGGGGTTTTTTTAGAACAGAATATCCAACTCCTAAAGGACTGCGCGGCCAAGGCCTGCACTGTTATCTTATAGGATACATCTGTCCTGAGTCTGCACTATGCTACTTCAGAAGATATATGTTCAAAGTTGTTTTTTCATATGAATATTAATAGAGAGAAGTTAACGATTACATAACAGTTGGGTTTAACTTGGTCACTTCCGAATCTTTATAAGAACACGACTATAATCTTTACCTTCATATTGTTTTAGCGTCTTAACCCCTTCACTGCCTTACCCCGAGTACGATGGTTATTTGCAAACAGTTTAGATACTGATCAGACGCTCATTTCAATATTTTTGAAATCAAAATACCTAAAAATTAAATTTGAGAAATAAAAACAGACGATAATTGTTTAGAATTGATGATGTCACGACAGTGAAGGGGTTAACATGTTTTCTTTTTAGTGGTCACACAGTAGGTAGCACGTTATTCTTTCTTCCCAATAAATTCGTTTATGCTAAAAACCTTAAATCCTTCGCCAACAGTTTGGAACCTATTCTGCTCAGATAAAATTGAGTCTTCAACATTCTCTTAAAGTTATGCATCTTCTCTCGTTTTAGCGCATTGTGTTTGCGGGTTTTGTGGGGTTTTTTGTATTCTCCTCTGTTATAGCGAGCGTTCACTATAGTTATCTGCGCATAATAATTGTTCATTTAAAGTAACTTCCTAGTATTATTTCTTGATAATGTTTAAAAAGTGTTTGACGAATTCAACAAGCGCCTATTAACACTTTTAAAACAAGTCTCAAAATAAAACAAATTGACATTGAAGCCAAATACTACTTTTGGAGCTTTCTGTTGTCCTTTCATCTTGCTTTAAACACCTTTTTACCTTAACCACAGAGCACGTGTATTCGTTTAAGTGGTCGACATAGCAGGAATTTAATATACTATAGATATATGTAAAATGTCCATTCGAACCACCATATTTCAAACATTAATTACCTGAAGGTCTACAGCTGAATTCCATTATTTCGACTCGCTTAAGTTTTTAAAGTTAAGGTTTGAAATAAGGATATTTTAAACCTAAGTCACTTTAACCCTTTCCTCCCTGAAACCTAAAATATCACAATTCTAATTTTTAATTTAGTCTAGTCCATTTTTGACTGTTTAGGGTTGATCTTTTACAATATATGTCAAACTGACAAACAGTATAGACCTTGATCAGAGGGCTCCTTAATGAGCCCTCTGATCAGGGTCTACACTGTTTGCATAGGACAAGTGTACCTCCACATGTACGGTGTTTGCAAATTACGCATATACGCGTGACTAGCGTTCACAGAGTTAAGGTATCGAAGATGGACAGTACGCTGTACCTGGTTTTTATCGTAGTATCTTTTTATATAATTCTGAAGAATATTAAAAATAATACGTATACACTTGTAATGGGATATAGCCACTGGGGGCCTTAATAGCTGGGTTATCACGCGATCTGTCAATGTGAACAGTATGAAAAACAATTGTAGCTTCAAACGAAAGTTTCTTTCCAAATGATTAATGCATGCAGGTATATCTGTACTCAGCTATCATTCTTAAAAGAAACGTGTTTTCCATTAAAGAAATATGACTGATTCATACATATCTAAAAACTCCTATTAGTTATGTCCGTTTCATGTATGACTTTTGTTAAAGTGGAGAAAATGATATTCTTTCCCAATAAACGCGTTTACGCTAAAACTATTATTTCCATTGCAAACAGTTTTGAGCCAGATCAGACGTCGGGTATCCCGGCGTCTGATCAGGCTCAAAACTGCTTGCCACTCAGTGAAAACCTAGAAGTCAGCATTGTCCACAAGTTGTCGTTTTCTTTATTTCATTGCAATGCGTTTGCGTTTCGTTTGAGTTTAAACGGGAAAGAATAACGTTTTCTCCACTATAATTGGGGTCTGTATTTAAGGCTGTCAAATCACCTTCATTTGAGTGATCGCAATTTGACCACACTGATTAAAACCGATGTCTCCTATGTGGCTAGTTGTAATATAGTCGTCCATTTACACTAAAACAGATAGTGAAGTTGATGTATTAAAGTGCCAGACAATTCCTATGAGTTTTTAATAGATTAGCTAACTAATTCCCCAGTGTTCGCCAAACCAGACAATGACACAAAGTGTATATAGAATGGTTACGACATAAAACACTGTTATTCTCCAGTCGTTTGATTCTTATATACACGTGTCAGAAAATTATATATTATCCATTTTTATATTCAACTATTTGACCCCATATATCGGCTAATTCCGAGGGCAATGGCTATTTGCAATCAGTTTTGATCCTGATCTAACGAGAAGTTTTACACTCATTACGTTACTACTTTAGTCAATCTACCTAAATGTTAAATTTCAGAAATAAAAGGTAGGCGGTAATTGTTCAAAGCGGATTGCGCCATGACACCATTCACTGCCTTACCCCGAGTGCAATGGTTATTGGCAAACAGTTTGGATTTTGATCAGACGCCGCGTTACGGGGCGTCTTAGCAAAATCCAAACTGTTTGACACTTATTTCCATATTTCTTAAATCAAAATACCTAAAATTTGAATTTGACAAATAAAAGCAGACGACAATTGTTTAAAATTTATGACGTCATGATAGTGAAGGGGTTAAGGTCACGTTTTTACGACCATTTGCTAGGCGACTAAAACATGTCCTGTTAGTTACTACACTAGCACGACGGAAGGTTAAATTGTTTAAATTGGTTTCGGAGACTTTTCTCTTAAACCTATGACAGAAACAGTAGAGAAGACGTTATTGTTTCCCGCTTTGATAAAACGAAACGCGTTGCAATAAAATGAAGAATTTGAAAATCTTTTGCATATATTATCTATGTGTTTTAGCCTAATGATCTGAAACGTAAATGGTTTGGAGACTAACGAGACGCCGCGTATGGAGGTAGCTGATCAGGATTCAATCTGAATGACACTTATATTGATATTTCTTAAAGACATTTCCTCAGTCCTTTGACGGAACCCCTCGCCCCATTGTTCTCGATAGGCATGGAACTAACTGTAAATCAGCAACAAAGTTTGCAAGCCAATGTCACCAAGTTGTCTAGATAGGCCCTGACATACTCACACTCAAGATTTTTACAATGGATTTTACTATCTGAAGTATCAAATATAAGGTGCGTGCCTCACTTGAGACGCTTCAATGGTCCACACTCCACAGTAATACAGATATGCATGAAAATCATGAGTTTTGCCAGGGAACTGCCTGTATAGGAATTATCGCCGAAAGTAGACCGGGAAATATCTTTAAGAAATAAAACGCACAAAACAAAAGGTTTTAGACAAAAGCAGTTGAAAACTTCAAACAGACGAAATAGTGATAGTGAATGTGTTGGACGGGGTTAGTATGCCATAGGGGAAGCGAATGTGTTAACCCTTTCACTGCCAATTCTTTCGCAAGAATTTTACCCCTTCACCGTTTCATTGTTGTCTGCAATGTCGTTTCAAAGTTAAAAAATAAGGCAGTTTAACTGAAGAAATTTCAAAACGAGTGTCAAACAGCTTGGATCCTGATCAGACGCCGCATTTAAGCGTCATTCAGAAGGAACGGGTTCAAGTATTTTCCACAATTTCGATCGTGTTTAAATTTAAAGGAAGTAGACTAGTGTTATAATACTTGTATAAATGACTTTTTCAATAGCGTCAAACAATTTCACTGCAAAAAAAAGTGTGCAAATATATTTGGTTTCTTATTTCAAGTTATTTTCCAGGCAAATTCAATGGCAAGTTTTAAGCATTATTGCACTATCATCCGAATTCTGCAAAGTGTTATTTTAATAATTTATTGACTGTATATATATGTATACGCTGTTAAATGTTTTAAGTGCAGTCATTTCGTGCACGTTTTCGACAATTATGTTCAAGCTTAAGTTGCCATTGTTACAACGACAGTCGAAAGGACATTATTGTTTTAAGAATGGAACTGAATTTTTCGGCGTTTAAGCAAAATAAATGACAGAAAATGGTCGGTATAACACGAATAATGTGTACCCTAAAATGGACAACCATAATTGCGTTACTGAAGCAACGCAACAAAATGATTCACGGAGAGCAGGTCCATAAGCTCCGCCTCCTTTTACGAAATATATCAACAAAAAACGCGGCGTCTGATCTGGATTCAAGCTGTTTGTCACTCGTCATTAAATTTCTTCTGCCAAAAGGTTCACTCATATGTACTTTTTTGATAAACAGCAGACGATGATTTTAAACAAACGATATTGCAGTAGTGAAAGTGTTTGAATAATCGTCTTTTGGGATGGGGTGGGGCAGCTGAAAGCATCGTTGTAAGGAGTGAATCGTTGTTGGGAGGGCGGTTGTAGAGAGGGAGCATTGCATTTTAAATGCGAAAGGGTTATATTAAAGCAGCCGGCAAATTGGAGATAAAAAATTGTTTTATAGTCTATTAGTACCTCACCTTTGGTGCACTGGCATTTGAAAACAGTGTCGATCCCGATCAGAAGCTAAGTAGCGTTGTATCTAATAACGATGAAACAGTTCGACAGTCATATTGAATGTTTTTGCCATAGATTTTTATTTTTTAATTAAAATACTTAAACTTTGAGAATGAAAATATATATAAGTGGTAAGGAATAGAAGTATTAAATGCAATCGATAAAAGTAATAAACAGTTTAAATCCTGATCAGACACTGTGTTAATTGACATGCGATAAGGATTCATACTATTTATTTATTTTACTGAAGTTTCTTCATTTAAAAGAAAACCTGACATCTAAATTCGAGAAACAAGATATATATTGACAATGAATGGGTAACCTGGTATATATGATAATGAAATGAGTATACACTACCTCACTCAATAATGAAATTCACATGTATTTCTGAAATTTATAAGTATTTACTTTTTGTAGACAGTAACAATGTATTTATACACATTGCATTTGCTGCTAATCTTAACCCAGCCCATTCGATGTCAAGCTCGACCGCTTTTGTTAGCATGCAAATAGTTTAGACTCAGATCAAGAGTCTCAACACTGCTCGACACTTATATATACATGTATGCTTTTTAAGTTAACCTGTCTAGAATTTTCAAACTTAAACCAAGGCAGATGATGTTTGCTAGCATACGATAGTATGGTTGTGAATATTATAGGTTTTGACGTCATAATGATGGTAACAGGGTTAACCTTTTTGTGCCCAGTGGATAATTCCATGTTTATATATTGGATTAGTCCATTTTTTATCAAAGGGATACCTGGTCAAAATTTTCATTTTCATTTTGTTTTATATTGAAATTCATATCAGCAAACAGTGTAGACTCTGATCAGACGCCGCAAAATGCGGCGTCTGATCAGAGTCTACACTGTTTGCCTATGTCCCATATATGGGATCATGGGCGCAAATGGGTTTAACAAGTAGGTACAATATATGGTTTAAGAAAATATATAATACTGATACGACCTCATTGTTCAGTAATAATTATCCTATTACACAATAAGTTACCATGCTTTATATACATTTGTCACGGTTCTTGTTCAAAATTGTAGATAAAAATGAACGAACGTGCGTGCAGGAGTTAAAATACAATTTCCTCAGATTTTGACTTCAACAAAATGCAAATTGATTTCTGAGATTCGTATATTTATTATTTATGTATTTACTTCATTGAAATTTATTTTTAAGGACATTAACCCTTTACCTCATAGCCTGTTTCTAGATATGAAGGCAGGAGACCACTTAAAGCAGGTTGAAAGTAAAGCAGAATGCGCCCTAAGGCGCATTCTGCTTTACTTTCAACCTGCTTTAAGTCACTATTTGCTATTCTATAAGTATTTATAATTGTACATGTTCAAGCCCGTATAATCTTGAACTATTTTCTTTGGCGGAGGGATAAATTAAGATGTGCTAAAAGGCGCTTCTATAAGGGAAAGGGTTAAACCTTAGTGACGCATAAACACTTTGTTTGAAAAGGCTGTATCAGTGAATAATACATTTGTCCTCTGCAAAAAGCGTAGACCCAGATTAAAAGCTCTATAACCAGTATCTTCACCATTGACAAATTTGCAATATATTGCTCTAAATAATGCAAAAAAGGTTGACAGTTTATCTAATCGCTGGTAAGTGGTTTCTTAGACTACCATATAACATTAAAACTGGTTTATAAAAGTACTTTATACCAATGTATTTAAATTAATTTTTCCCTGCCTTGGAAATTTTCATTTTCACAATAATAAGACTTTATAAAACCACTGATACGATTATTCCTTTAGCCAAAAATGTGCATCACATGTACATAGCAGCTAATATTGACCCCTGCTAATTAACGAATTTATGGCGACTCTCCTGGATCTTCACCAATTGCCAAAATGTCCTGTTTCGGACAATAAACGGTTAATTTTTTATCAAATGAACGTGTTTTTTTTTTATCAATACCGGGTATACGATTCTTTTCTGTCATTTTTAGCCTCAAAGTTGTTTTAATTGGCATTTAGCTGTTTAATGCCTATTAAATTGTTTTAATATTGTCAATTAAGAAAAATAACGATACAGCAAAATACCCTAAATTCCATCTATAAAAATATAACTCATTGAAAGTATCTCGTTTGGCTGAAAGTAATTACATGTTCTCTTTAACATTTTATTGTCTATATTATATCGTCACACCCTTAATGATTAGATAAAGACTACCAAAGAGTATGATTCATTCAATACTTTTGTATAGTATCATTCAATATAAGACATATCGGGCATTTAAACGGAGCCCTCTGATCAGGGTCTACACTGTTTGCATACGACAAGTGCACCTCTCATAGGTAAACTGTTGGCTAATGACGCATATATGCATGCCTAGGGTTCAAAGAGTTAACATAGAAAACAGTCATTTGTATGGCTGGTTGAAATAACAAGATTATATTGTAGTATAGTCAAACTCGCTTAAAACAAACATATCCATATTTCAAATTTAAAATGTGACTAAGCCGCGTTTAATTTTTGAAATATGAGTATTTTAGACGTTAGTGAGTTCCAGATATCAAAATAAACTTTAGGAACATGGCTAAATTCGACTTACACGAGTGCTACTGTACTTTGACAATTTTATTTTGTTTATATTTCAACATTACAATACAAATACTTTCTGGCACGATACTCGGAAACGTGTCGTTATTATAAGGAATTAAAGAATGTTATTCCAGCGAGACAACGTAAAAGGTTAGAATGTTTTGGAATCTATGAAGGAGGGTTATTTCCAGTAAAAGCAATTTACGTTTCATATAATTCCCAATTCTATATTATGGCACTATAAAATGCATTCTACTGGAATTGAAATTTAGAATTTGTAGGGAAATTCTTCTCTTTACTTTGGTACAGTGGAGAATCTGTTATTCTTTCCAGTTTAAACGCAAACGTACGCAAACGCAAAGCACTAACACGTAGAAAAGAACAACTTTTGGACAATTCTGATATTTCATGTTTATCTTGGTTGCAAACAGTTTGGAGCCTGATCAGACGCCGGATTACCCGGCGTCTGATCTGGCTCCAAACTGTTTGTATTGGAAATAATAGTTTTAGCGTTAACGCGTTTATTGGGAAAGAATAACAGATTCTCCACTGTAAGTGTATGCATGTAAAGGAAAGAGGTAAATCTGACTGATAAGTGAGAACATATTACAGTGTACCCTCCCAACAACTAATCCCTCCCTACAACGACCCTTGCCGCAATTCCCTAAACAGGACAGTTATGTCTAACACTTTTACTGCTGCTTTATCGTCAGTTTATTATTCTAGTCTGCTGTTTTCTTTCACAGTTACATATAAGTTGAAATTTTGATAGAATACATATAATGCCGAGTGACAAATAACTTGACGCGTTACGCGGCGTCTGATCTGGATTCAAGTTATTTGCAAATGTAAGCCAAGTCTCAATTGTCCCTCTCTATAATGACTCCCTCCGAACAGCACACACAATATGTGTATCCCATTAGGTGTCGTTGCAGAGAGGGAGCACTGTACTATATAACAGAAGACATTTGAATAGAATTAAACGTAAAGGTTAAAGGGACTCGCAACCGGATGGTTTACTTGTCAAAATAAAATAAAATACTCAAATAAAAGCAAATTTGTGGCATTATTTGGCTTCTGACATTAAAAAAATATGATCAGTCCAAAAAAAGTCTCAAGAATCGTCACCGAATCTTAGATTTTTAGATATTTTCCATCGTTTTTCTATACCGACTAGTAGACGGTATAGTTGTTGTTGTTGCTTCTCTACACGGGTTCAGACATAAACACGAGCCGAATTACGAAGTTGTATGCACTTTCAAAGCTACACATTGAAATACGTTAAATCGATCCGAGATAAACGGATAGTTCCGTGGTCCATTGGTCTAAGCGGTTTCCCCTATTTTGCCTTCTGTCCGCCAATGCCGGGCCCCGGGTTCGAATCCCACCAGAGACCAAGATTTTTTTTTATTGAAATACATTTTTTTTAAACAGAATTTCTTATCCTAAACTAATTATTTACCATTTATATAAGCGTTTGACACATATTTACAAATTACTATTTTTAATGCACCATCTGGTTGCGAGTCGCTTTAAATATAAAATGGTGTCTCGATGTATTGTTTAAAATGCTGACTATTATTCCGATTAAGTAACAAATGGTTTCGAAACGGAACATACGGCTAGTAACTCGGCGTTTGTCCTGGTGAACACTTATTAGCCAATTTCATGTTTGTTTTAATCACAAATGCATTTAGTGTAAAAGTATAGCGTCCGTTGCACTGTAATAGCGACAGTTTCGTTCTAAGACGTTATAGTGTTTGACAGTTCACGTGTTTATGCTAATAGCGATATTTTGTCTATTGCAAACAGTTTAGAGCCAGATCAAAGGCCGGGTAACCCGACGTCTGATAAGGCTTTGCCTGTTTGCTATTCAGATTTAAACTTACTGGTCACATTTTCATAGATTTACCCTTTTTGCACTTCATTGCTTTGCTCCGGCATGAATAGTTTAAACGGGAAAGAATTACGTCATTTGCACAGTATTAAAAGTACTTTAATAGCAGTAATAAAGTATTACTCTTTTCAGACGGACTATATTACCCGCTGTACCAATTGTGTACCTTGTACTGGCATTGTACTTGACTGAAGGAGCAGATGCACGAATGACGGGTTACAAATACTGCCTCTACGAATGCGGAAACTGTGTTGTTCTGTGGGGTGACGAACTGTATGACGGCAGAAAGTGTGCCACCTGCTGTCAATATAGCAACGGACTCAAACTTGACCCAGAATGCAAAGTGTGGGTGAAAAATAGAATTGCTTACGACAAAAAGGACCAAGATTATGTAGACCGAATTTTGAAGTCGCAAAAACGGTCTCATAGGCTCAATTACAAGACGATCTTTGCACAGGAAGATGTTCCGGAATATTGCTTCGGATGGTGATAGAGACGTGAAGTTCTATATAAATGCAAATACCCTTTGTAAGAACATCCCATCTGATATATTTTTAGGGAGGAAACAATCAACTTATACTAAATAACAGCTATACTCACAATTGTTTCAGCCATCGATTGGCGAAAAATACAAAATGTAACCTTTCATCGTCTTATCTACCCTAACTCTTTCGAAATATCATCGGCTTAAATTTGTTCACTTCAATCGTATGAAACATCTTAACTTTTGAAATTTCGGTTGCAGAAATGTTGATTTGAGTGCCAAATATTAGGATCTTGATCAGACGCCTCGTCACGCGACGTGTGATCTGGGTCCAAATTGTTTGCATTAAAGGTTGGTCTTTTTACCGCAAGTATTTCAACGCTTTATTGTCGTCTGCGATATCTTATTGAAATTTTATTAGAAATTACTTGAAACAACGACACATTATTAGTTGTTATACAGTTTCTTCCCAATGTATAGTCTATACATGGGGATTCATTCCCGGCTGAGGAAAATCATGTTGCCCGAGCCGTTAGGCGAGGGTTACGTAATTTTACCAGCCGGGGATAAATTAGCACGTACCCTGGGAAGAAACTGTTTAACGAATTTATTATATTGCCATGTCTTCACCGTTCAAATGAATTATTTCAAAGAGTTTTGGCATTTGTCATGTACAGCGCTCAGTAACAAAACCGCGTCAAAATAGATGACGTTGTGGGAAAACGACGTCATAATTTTGACAAATAGACACGCTCGTAGACGTCGGCGTCAATCTTTTCATGAAAAAACAAACAAAACAGGCGACTGATCAAATATTCAATGCTCGATTGGTTTTTAGCCGAGATAGACTTAAATAACAGAGTTACACGATTGAAGGCGCGCAATACTCTGTCGAGCAGTGCAAGGCTGACGGAGTTGTCAGCCAATGAAAAGCCTGAATCTCTATGTACCCTGCCAACTCACAGGGTACATGGGTTCACGGCTACGTCTCGGTAACCAATCAATAGTACTAGACTTAAGGAATTTACTTTGCAGTATAATAAGTGTCATTTAATTATCCTGATCCCACGCACATTTTCTCTGCATCTGATCTGGATCGAAACTCTATGCAAATGTATGTAAAGTCGAAAACTTCAGTGAACGGGTTTAATACAAGGAGAATAACGCTAATTGAAACCCTCAATTCATTGAAGAATACAAAATAAAAAGTGCCACTATATTCAGTCATGGATATGCATCATAATAAACAATAAGGGACATGGTACCTTAAAGCAGGATGAAAGTAAAGCAGAATTCGCCTTAATGCACAGTCTGCTTTACTCTCAACCTGTTTTAAGTGATCACCTGTCTTAAAAACTAGAAAAATGATATGGGGTAAAGGGTTAAATCAGAGGGTTAAAATTGGCGATGAAAGAGTTGTGAATATACCAAAAGAGAAGTTAGATCTACGACGACAACTAAAGTTTTTTTTTCAATCCTTATTATGCTGAATTGCCGTCTGCAAATATAATTATCGTCTGCGAGAAATAGATCAGAATAAGTTTTTAAGTTTTTTTTCTTCAAATTGATGAAAGGTTCAAGATGAGTGGCAGACAGTTTGGACCTAAACGGTTTGCAAATGTAAGCCTAACGCGCTTAGCATGGTAAGGGTTAGAAAGGAAGTTTATCCTTATTTTAGTGAAGCTTAACTCCTTTTATTATGTTCACTCAATAGGTGGACAAGACACTTTTCCATCTCATTGAAACATATCGCATCGCAAACACAATGAAATATAAGATGGTGATAATGACAATGTTTTGAAAAGATTGACGACCAATTTTGATTTAAGTGGCAATGAGTTTGGAACCTTATCACACACCGCTATCTGATCTGGTTCCAACCTATTTGCAACGGACGAAAGGGAGATTGGGAGAGAATACATCTTCCCCACTGTTTATTACATTTTTTTGTGTTTATGACGTTTTTATAGCAAGATGAAGGCATTCGAGAAAATACATAGAGAGATATATCGATCACTGTAGGAGGCTAGGTGTGGGACGGTTTACTACTGCGGAACCAATTAACCCTTGTGAGATGTTTATGGGTCATTTACAAACAGCGTGGCATCCCTAAACATTAACAAGAAATATCTTTAAAAAAGATATTCGGCGGAATGAGTGGTTGAACTAAGGCTATATAGATGAAATTGGGTGTGCAAAATTAAATGAAATTGAGGTTTTCAAAGAATTGTAATATCTTGGATTGAAAAGCAAAAAAAATTGAAACAGCAACTTTTATTTAAAATGCAAAAATTTCATGTACAGAAATGCAAAACAGAACAATAATTTAACTCATATCCTAGCTACTGGTAGGAGATCCTCACATTAATCTATTGTTCTATATATCAAACTTCATTCATAGAGTTTCTTGAAACAAACTATAGCATACTCAAATGTACAGATACAACAGTCTGCTGAACTTCGACTGCCACTCTTGTAAATAATGATGAAACAACACGATTGTGTTTAACTCACTTGAGGCCATTAATTTTATATATAATATTGCTTTAAATGTATGGTAAATGTGTACAAATAGTTAACAATTCAAACAAATTGGTAGTAAACAATTACAAAACACCTAGCTTCCTCTGTATATCTATAAAAAGATTTCAGATGTCATATCTTAAAATAAAAGTATAATTGCATCATCCCAGTGGTAGTAAACAGTGCAGTCTGTATCTCTAAATTTTACACTGCAGTCCACATCTGGTAAAACTGTAATTGGACATAGACCAGCCTACAGGGCTCCAGATAAGAGGGAGTAAACTAAACAAATCACATTTTTTCACTCCTTTCAGCACCAAACCCTATGGTGTTACCACTCATTTTTTTGTCTCAAAGAGACAATTCAAATGTATAGTGACACCACAGGGTTTAATGCACAAATAAAGATTTTAAGTTTTGAAATAATTCCCTTATCTGGAGCCCTGGCTACTATCCAATCAGACTATTCAGTTTCAACAGGTGCTCTTAATTCTAAATTTCTGATCAAATATAATTGGTTGAAATGTGTGGCCAAATAGAAAGTGTGACTAAATAGAAACCAGTCAGCTCCGCCGAAAAAAGATACTAGTTGAAATTGAAAGTGGCATTATCCATTTGAAGTTTCAGGAATCAATGAGTTAATGCAAGACAAAAATAAGTCGAATGTTTCAAAAGACAGTTTTAAGCTGTCACTTGGCCTTAACATCTTCATATGACTGGTCATGTATTAGAAATTAAATGTTAATCTAGAGTGATGTTTACTGTGTAAAATACTATATATAATATCAAAACATAACGCACAGCAGAAACAGTTTTTTACATGCATGTACGTTGAAAACAAATCATTTGTATTTTAAACTAAAGTCGTGTTTAACATTGCATGTTGCTACTATTAATGAATTACAATAACTCTTATTCCTTGACTCAATATCATAAAGTCAGTGCAGTAAGAGTTTTTGTCACTTATCATATTCAACTCTTATGGACAATGCACATTCAAACCTGTCAATATATTTATCAGCCACTCTTTAATATCTCTTTATACATGTCACTGCTGAATACAGGACTAAAATAAAATAGAAAAATGCCTATAGTAACTTACTACTTTATTTTTATCATGCACTAAGCAGTTTAACTCAGCTGTGCCCACGATCTCATAAATTGGACATGCATGTGAGCAACCAGTGTAGAACCTGATCAGACGGCGCATTTTGCGGCGTCTGATCAGAGTCTACGTTGTAAGCTGATAGGAATTTCAATATAAAACAACACGAAAATTGATCTCCTTAGATAAAAAAACTAACTACTATTTAAGAATGAAAGAATCTACTAGGCGCAAATAGGTTAATTACTTAAGATTTGTGATCTTTTGAGTGGCCGCTGAACATAAGTTCGACTGTCATATATTTTCCAGTTTTGTGTTAATTGACGTTTCCTGTGAACAATATTACGTATGATTGCTCATGGTATAATGAAGACGTTTGCCGGGGAGTTCAGTGTTTGTTAAATGATAAATAAAATAATATATGAATATATTCGAAATAGTTTGTTTGTTATATTATACGTTATACGAGACTAGTTTCTCGTTTTGGAACCAAAAATATCGATCTCGTTTATGTTTTCATCTACAACGACATACACAATGGAGACGATGGTATTTTTGTCGTTTTCAAACGAAAAGAACTGCAAACACAAAACATTAAAATGTAGACATTGACAGCGTTTGGAACATATAACTTGTTTATCTAATTTTGAGTGGCAAACAGTTTGCAGCCTGGTCAGAGGCCGAGTTATCGTGCGTCTAAATTGACTCCAAACTGTTTGCATAGACAAATTACTATTCTTTTATTAAAAAGGCGTGCATTGAGAAAGAATAGCGTCTTCTCCACTGTATAAGAAACCAAATGAACAGTGCCATGACAAAACTAGCCTTATCGCAATGCAACATTGTACAGACGATGCATCGTTGTTATCCAAGGCTCTGAATCTGAATTTGGTCAACACTGCCAAATGTCGTATTTAATACAGCTACATTAAATGCTTAAGATGCTTGTGGGTGTCAAATAAGGTAGATCGAGATCTTTGACGCGGGTTTTGTCTTGATCTACATTGTTTGCAATACAGTTAGTCATGATGTTCATGGTTCGGGTCAAATGCAGATCAAACATAAGGAAGTAATACAGAAAATGGTAGAAACAATATCGAATACATGCATCTTAATAAAAACAATCTTGTTTGTTTTGTACGGGAAGATTTCTGCAGTACTCAAATCGTCTTTATAGAAACTGATTGGGTCAGAGACTATGCACCATGTAACTTTATGTACCGATAAAATGTGAATGAGATATCATTGTTCTAATTAATTACGATCGATATCGATGCTTGTTGTCAGAACTCTGACTTCATCATATTTAATTATTATTCATATTTAATTATTTCAGAGTCTTTACACATATTTGATATAAACAAATAAAAATATCTACAGTACGTAAAACGCTACTTATTCTTACTATAATTATAATTATCATTATCATCATCATCACCATCACCCATCAGTACAATGCAAATGTCTGGTCTCTTATGACACAGCCTAACTAAATTAGTTTTGTCTCATTGTGGTTTTAACGAACAATTATACAATTGCTTACTTGATAAAGTTAGGTCTTTTAAAACTAATATTCACGGGCAAATAAGTCAATGTCGCTTTCAGCGCACGTTCTCTGAACACAGATTGGTACCTCGCAACATAGATTGCTGCTCATCACGTTATCTGTCATGGCGTCATCAATTATAAACAATTGTCGTCTGCTTTTATGAATCAAATTTAATTTGAGGTATTTTGACTTAAGAAATATTGAAATGGGTGTCAAAAAGGTCACATGTGATACTTAATGCAGGATAAAATTAAAGCGAAGTACTCTTACCGGATATTGATTTACACTAAGCTACGTTTTGTATTGAACACTGCGTGTCATTTTTCAACTAATTTCATTTTTTGTGGCCGCTAAATGCAAGTCAATTGCAGATTGTTTCTTACTAATATTTTTCGATATTGTTTTACAAATCTAACACAATATTATTTCATTATTGAGGTTGTTTATTCAATAGGGAAATCATTGTGTTATTTTGATTTTATCATTCGTGTTGAGCTATTGACTTTTTTTAACACTTTCACTGACTTACAGATTTCTGCTGAAAGATTGCTGACTACGAGTGTTTTCAAAAGTAGGTTTTGAACAGGTTTTCTGAAAAGAAGGTTATACAAGTGACAAACTATTTTGACTTTGATCAGGCCGTGCGTTTCCCAGCATCTGATCAGGATAGCATATGTTAGTAATGTCACGATAATACTGTAGGAATATTAGAAACTGGCAACCACATGACGAACTTGGAGAACGAAACAAATTCACAGTGTCATGTGTTAACATTTTCCTCAACAGAAACACATTAACTCTTTACCTCATAGCCTGTTTAGAGTTTTGAAGACAGGTGACCACTTAAAGCAGGTTGAAAGTAAAGCAGAATGTGCCTAAAGGCACATTCTGCTTTACTTTCAGCCTGCTTTAAGCTAAAATCTGCCAGGCTATATAAAATATTTGTAATGGTAATTGTTCATACGGGTATAAACTGGAACTATTTTCTTCAGGGGAGGAATAAATCAAATGCGCTAAAAGGCGCTTCTATTTGGGAAAGGGTTAAAACGCATGTAGTCCTCCACATACGTACCACGAATGAATATTCAGTTATGGTGTTAAAATAGTGGCAGCTTAAAGCAAGATGTGTGTAAAGCAGAACGTTAACAAATTGTACATTGTAACAAACTAACTAAGCTATCACTTAATAGCTATCTACTGAAGCACAGTTCAATGTCAAATATCATAGTACATGTATTGACGTGCAGTATGTACTACAGTAATTTAATATTGTTGTTATAACTTTTGGTAAGCTGTGCTTGGCTGGGAGTTTTCCTTCATACCCAATGACAAACAAATAATTAGGTCACGTCTTGTTGGGACTCTTTTCTCTTACTTTCTCTTAGTCCAACTGTTCTTTACAAGCGCTGCATAAAGCGGGACGCCAAATGAAGTCATTTGCGAAAACGTTAATACAAAACAACGACACGTTATAAGTAAGTGTATATATTGCGGAGGGACTACAATATACGGCTTAAGAATAATAAATAATGAGCGTTCATGTCAGATTTTCTATTAAATTCTGCAACCGAGTTTGATTTGCACTCCCTAATACCGTATAAAATACTGCTAAAACAATGTTTTAGATGACTGTGGGTGTCAAACAGAGTAGATCAAGGACAGCCGCCGCGTCTATGACGCGGAGGCTGGCCTTGATCTGCTCTGGCATTGATCTGCTCTGTTTGCAATGCAATGAGGCAGGTCTTGTCATGGCGCGGCTCATATACAGAAATATTTTGTTTTAATTATAGGTATGAAAATAATACCTTGTCACACTTTAGTATGAAAACGCTTCGAGGTTTCATACAGAGTGATCAAGATGGTTATCTCCTTACCTCCATGAAAACCAAATATATTCTATAAATTCCTGTTAAACTCTTCTATTATGGTCACCAAAACATACTGGAAAGAATAAGGCCTTCATAATTGTAGCTATTGCTACCGACTCGATCTTACCCAAAACAATACAATATATTTTATGCTAACAGATGGTAACTTAAGGCAGGTTGAAAGTAATGCAGACTGCGCTTTCAGGCGAATTCTGCTCTATGTTTAACCTGTTTTAAGCGGTCTCTTGTTTTCAACTACATTAACACGTTAATATATATCCCTGCTCTTTTATTGGATATCAGACTTACACACTTTGGACTGTGTCACCAATCTTAAGACGAAACTCTTTTATCTTCAGACATGTAAAACATGTCTTAAAAAGACCAATATTGATGTTAATTTTATAAATAAAAGTAATAAGCTACTGGGGGACAACCATTTCTACGGTTTGTCACAATTTCGAATGCCAGATGAGTTCATAATACCAAGTTCCAAGGTTATAAATCTCTAGAGTCGAGTCTGAGATCGTTACCAAGCATTTGATTGGTCAGATTTTAACTTTTGCTAAACAAAAGCTCAAATCTGACCAATCAAATGCTTTAGAACGATCAGACTTATTAAAAAAATTATTACATGGGACCCAGAAATCCAGATAACAATAAGCATTATTATGTTTTTTTAAATGTTTCTTCATGTCTCCATCGGATAGGAGAGACGATGTTTGATAGTGGTCACAGCATAGCGTTAATTGGAGACATACGGTATTTTTACCCCTTCACTCTCAAAGATGCCATAAAGCGCTTTTGCAAACAGTTTGGGTACTTAGACACCGCGTCACGTGGTGTCTGACCAGGACCCAAACTGTTTGACACTCTTATCGATATCTATTAATACAACCTTAAATATAACTTTGAAACGTGTCTTGCAGACAACAATACTGTAGCAGACGACTATAAAGCGACGAAGGGGTAAAACTCTCCCGAATAATTTGATCATGAAATCGTTAATATTTGAAATACTCACCTTTCTGAAGCTCTGGGTAATATGCGTCTTTGAAAATGTGAGGTTCTTTAATCTTAACGGTGTCTAACTTTTACTGCAACTTTTCTAGTCACGTGAATTCTAATCGGGCTTAATATCGTCTGCTTCAAATGCACCTAAGAAACATTCTCAAAATTAGTTTTGAGGTTTTGAACTGAAGAAAAGTTGAATAAATATGTGACAAACAGTTTGGATCCATATCCAATTTTCATTTTGTTTGAATATGTTAGCCAAGTGGAGCTTGGCATAATACAGGTTAAAGCATACCATTAACCCTATCACTGCCTTACCCCAAGTACACTAGTTATTTGAAAACAGTTTGTATCCTGATCAGACGCCGCGTAACGCGGCGTCTGATCAGGATACAAACTGTTTTACACTCATTTCAATAATTCATAAGTCAAAATAACTAAATATTTAATTTGAGAAATAAACGCAGATGACAATTGTTTAAAATTGATGACGTCATGGCAGTGAAGGGGTTAATATCAAAAAGTCAATCATATGTTGTACAACCACAACTGCTCTGCCCATTCCGATTTCCTTCGGGAGGTTGGGAGAACTCGTCAAGGCGTCCCGAGTGTATACATTAGCCTAATTGTTAGATGAAACGAGAGGCAATCCCTCCATTGGGATTTTGAAGCCATCTCTTCAGAAAATACATTAAAAAAGAGAAACGCAATGTAATTGAAAATTTCACTCTATTTCTCAACTCATCGCCACCATATTTTTTCTTGCGTTAACCCATAAAGTGCCAAGCGCGACTAGGCTTATATTTTCAACGTTACACGGCGTCTGATCTAGATTCAATATGTTTGTCACTCATATTAAGATATCATCAAAAATAATTACTTTATTTTCGCAGACGATATAGTTTAAGCAGACGACAAAAGAGCGTGATAAGGGTTAAATCAAAACATCGGATACCGATTTATTCTGTGTTTGCTCTGGATACATATTGTTTGTAAATCGACAAGGATTTAAATTGTTTCAAATCGTGTAAATATGAATACATAATTTATGAAATTCAATGCAAGCGAACATTGTACAAATTATGAAACCTATTCCGAGTTCATTCTTGCATTACGAATATCGGCGAGATAACCAGAGACTATGTAGTAGTTTCAATTATCAACATAATCACTGCCGTGACGTCATCTGTTTTATACAATTGTCGTCTACTTTTATTTCTCAATTCTTGATTTCATGCATTGTTTCTGCATAAACATCGATACAAGTACCAAACAGTTTGAATCATGATTAGACGCCGCGTCACGCGGCGTCTAATCATGATTCAAACTGTTTGCAAATAATCATTGTACCCAGAGTCAGGCAGTGAAGGGGTTAAATGAAATAAAGATAAATGGCCCCTTGTGTTTTAATCAAACCACCCACGAGACGTTATACGTGTAAACTGAAAGAGATTAAATTGCTGTATTGACGATTTCACGCTTAACCATTCAGCTCATTCATGCATATCTTCCAAAAAATAGACATTAACAAACAGTGCAGACTCTAATGAGACTTTGCAATTCGGAGGCATCAGACGGATTGCTACTGAGATTAAGATAAATAGTTAGCATTTTCCAAAGCTGTCACTTGCAACAGATGATAAATTTGTGTTTCTGTTTATTTCGTTCAATATCAGTTTGAACACGACGCCTTTGAAGCTGAAATAAACACTTTTGTGTTGAATTATCGTCTGCTTCAAATATATCACCTGCGAAACAAATTACAATTAGTTGTATGCTTTTTTAAACTGAAGAGGAGTTGAATATGAGAGGCAAACAGTTTGGATCCAGATCAGAACCTGCGTTACCCGCGTAACGCGGCGTCTGATCTGGATTCAAACTATTTGCAAATGTTAACCAGGTCGGGCTTGCACTCTGGAAGGGCTAAGATAGTCGATACAGATTGACACGAAAATATCTAAAATTATTACATGTAATATCGTAAAATGTAGCAATCGTGCATTGACACTTGAAATTGTAGCCAATTATTGTTATCGTTATCTACACTATCGTACATATTATTACTAGTATCTCAGTTATTTCTACTTTTATTGTTATTATAAATTCTCAAATAAAACTTCAAACGTATTAACCCTTTCACTTTCATTGACGCTTAAGGGTGTATGAAAGTCATGCATTTTGGAAATTTTCAAAGTATATGAAAACACTCTATGATGATTTTGTATCGAAGAGCTATTTAAGATTAATGAAAAATAGAGAAAAGTGTACATTTTGGTGAACAACTTTTGGCTCTACGGCCATGTAAAATTTACCCCACCCACTCTTTCTAATTTTGTCCTTTTCAAACAGCCCGCTTCAGTAAAATCCATTTCAAATGAAAACAAATATGATAATTTGTTTTTGTGTTATTTATTTCCTGTTTGTGGTAGTATTTCTTCATACAGAATCTAATTTAAGAGAAAACAAGCACTAAATGTGAAATTTATAAAGCTTTAAAAATCATAGATATGGTACTTTTTTGTAAAATTTGTAAAAGGAGATAACTCTTTTTACTTTAATAACTTTAAATTTTCAACACTGACCTTTCAATTTCTTTTCATATTTTGAACTGCCTTAGCATGGGCTTTCATCTGGTAGAATATAAGAAAAAGTTTAATACTAGAACTATTTCATTTTCAAACTTTTTTACTTTAATCATGCAATATATAAAGCATATTTTAGATATTCAAGGATCCATATTGTTCGAACCTGGTGCCTACTTTGTCTAAATTTGGTTTCTATATACGAAAATACCACCATAGATATGAAATAAATAATGAAAACCCAAATTACCACGAATGTTTTGTTTTGAAATAGATTTTACTGAAGCTTGTACTCTGAATGGGTCAAATTTGAAAAAAAAGTCCAAATTTGACATACCAATTTCAAATCGCTGTAGTTAAAAAAAACGGACACCACCATATATATCTTTTTCATTTTTTCATTCATCATAAACAGCTCTTCCAAAGAAACAATGATAGAAAAAAAGTTTAATACTTTTAAAAAAATCGCTTATTGGATTGATACACCCTTAAAAGCGCGTTTCAAAAAGTTTTGATCCTGATCAGACATTGCGTAATAGCGGCGTCTGATCAGGATCGAAACTGTTTGACACTCGTTTTGAAATTTCTACAGTCATACTGCTTAATTGTTTTAAAACTTTGAAACGATATTGCAGACAAAAAAAATGTAAGCAGACGACAATGAAACGGCGAATGGGTAAAAATCTCACGAAAGGGTTAAACCGTTGAAGATAACTCTTTTTGAAGGTGTTGACGATACATTTGGCTGCGAGTGGCTCAGCAACTGAACTTTTTGTCATTGGCATCTGTGTTTGGGAGTACAAAATCGGTGAAAATTGCGTATCTAACAGATTCAATTTATTCCTCTATTGATCAAACCGACTGTACATTTAACACCCCCCCCCCCCCCCCCCCCTGATCATTGAGCCATCTTTACTACAATATTGAGCACTGCTAACATAAAGCGCAATCAAATGCAGCCGCAGTACCGGCTCACCCCCTTCACGGGAACCCATTTTAACCCCTTGGTGGAGAGGAGCAATTCGCGGTACATGTCTTGCTCAAAAACACTCCTGTACATCATCGGGGATTCAGAAAAAATCTCCTAGCCAGACCTCTGGTCCGACGGGGGATCAAACTCACGACCCCTGATACCGTAGTCCATTGTGTTACCACTGGACTACTACCGCCAGTCATGAGCATGAAATAGTACCTATATCCTAGCAAATAATAACCTAAAGCAAGCTAAACAATAAAGCAGAGTATGCCTTTTATACACACAATGCAACAATTTGGAAAGAATAAGAAAGAATAAAGTATTCTTCACTGGATAATGTGTACGAGGGTAGTTCAAAAAGTTTTGATACTGGATCAATAACTTCATTATTAAAAGTGCAAAATGCATGTGCGGTATATCATTTTAAATATCAATTCTTTGTCGACACGAAGATATCATGCAAGATAAGATCGCATTACTCGATCAGCCCAACATGAACATAAATGACCCCTCCTCGGGGACACTGGACCTTTTTTGTGTATATTTGAGTTAATTTTCTAAACATAATTTGATACTATAATTATTATAACGGCTTTATTATTTTGAATAATTTTATGAAATTTTCTGTCAAATACAATAAGTCAATTATGCAAACAGTATACAGTTTTAAATGTTATTATTACATAAAATATCAAAACTAGAGCTAATTCTAAACACGTACTGAAAATATAATAAAAAATTGATCTCCTGTTATGTATAAAAGTAGTTAGGGAAACTACAAACTCTTTTTTATTATTAAACCAGGCTATAATTGAAGCCATTGAAAAATGGTTTCATGTTTTAAAATCAAAATGTAGATATACTGATCTAGAACATTTTCATAGCGTTCGAAAAAACATGTCCACTTTCGTCATTAGCAAAATAAGAATGTTGATTTTGAAAAAATGAGATTTTAGACAGTTAACCCTTTCAATAGAAATACAATTTTATTCTCATTAAAATTTAGACATAAGCTGATATATTTCCAAAAATAGTCTAGAAATTGTACTCTTTAAGAAGTTATTACGTCAAAAAGTAATGTCTGAAAAGTGTTATGTTCCAGTGTCCTCGAGTAGGGGTCATTTAGGTTCATGTTGTGACTCACCCAGTTATGTGATATTATCAAGCATTATATCATCGTGTAGGAGAAGAATTGTTCTTTAAAATGATATGTCACACATGTATTTCGCACTCATTAAATGGAAGTTATTGATCCAGTATCAAAACTATTTGAACACCCCTCGTAAACGATATGAACATAGCCTGGTACTCGAGAATATCCTCTAAGATTTTGTTTTTGAATACCGGCTGCTATTATTGCTGCAAAGGTTGGAGGAACTGGACGTTTTAGAAGTTATTCTTATTTATTTACTTAACAACAGTTTTCTGAATAACTCAAAGCATGTTGCAGGTACAATAATATGTTCTTTGAAGCATACATCTATTGCAGGGCATATTTACCATGTTCTTTATAAGGGCATGCAAGAATCATGCACAGTGGTTCTTTTGAAGAATAAGTTAAGGCGTCAATGTACGTTTCAAAGGCGAAATGGTTAAACCCATGGCTTTAACTCCCTCACTGCCTTTGCCTCACTTTCTTTTTTAAGAACTCAATGATGTCATCGCTTTTTGCAATCAGTAAAGAAAACATCACCTAATTGCTGTCCAAAATGTTCCAAAATGCCATGCAAACAGAAAAATTATTGTTATTATATTAGAAAATTGAACCAATTTTCTTATGTCCATTTTCACTCCGAAAACCTTCGAGACAAATTTTTTTATTTTACAATCGATTTTCACATATAAATTGTATTTTGTCATAAGCTGCACCCAAGTTACTTGACAAAAGTGGTCCCATCCATTCTGTTTCATGTACAGTGTTCCTACAAAAGGATGTTCATCTTAGATAATGAAAAGTGTTTCGGTACATTAATCTTTTTAATGGTTTGATAAAAAACTTTTATTATCACAATTGAGGTGGCTCCTTTAAAAAAATCGAGATAGCCAAACACCATACAGGATGTACTTACCACCTGCGGCCCGTTTCATAAAACTTCGTACGACAAAACCGGTCGTAAGTCAAAACTTTAAAATACATTTAATCTCTGATCTCTCCACCTTATTCTGTATTGTGACATGTCTTTGGAATCGTCTTTCCAAGACAATTCCAAAGAGATGCCACAAGACAGGATTAGATGGAGAAATAAATATTAATTGAGACTTTTATAATCTGATATACGATAACATTTGTCTTACGAAGTTTTACGAAACGGGCCCCAGCTGTGACCACTCCTTACAGTGCTGAGTTGGAACAAAGCCTGTTTATGTAACAGAGCTGCCATTTCTCCGGATTTTCCTAAATCTTCGGATTTTTTTCTTGATCATGGTAGCTTAAAGCAGGCTGAAAGTAAAGCAGAATGCGCCTTAAGGCGCATTCTGCTTTACTTTCAACCTGTTTTAAGCAGTCGTGTGTCTTCAAAACAAGAAACAGGCTATGGGTTAAAGGTACGATTGGTAAAATTGCGTCTGAAAAAATGAAAAAGTGAAGTCTTAGGATTTTTATGATCAACTTATGGCAGCCCTGATGTAATTAAAGAATGAGTAATGGTTTCATAGTTTATTACTGTATAATCAGGCCACCGGCCCATAAACATATACATTCATACAGTATCAAAATACATGTGTGCAGTGAATAGTAACAGGAGTGCAGTGAGCAAACATATATATGTACATGATATAGTCAAAAGTTATTAATATTACATATTTCATCTATAAAGTGTTTCCA
Source organism: Gari tellinella (assembly GCA_922989275.2). NCBI lineage: Eukaryota > Metazoa > Mollusca > Bivalvia > Cardiida > Psammobiidae > Gari > Gari tellinella. The sequence continues at coordinate 108,108,261 of OV277857.1, forward strand.
ATCAGAAATTCTGTCCTTCTTTTAAATGCATAGTATATGAACATAGCTAGATTCTTAATATCATTCTCATTTTCAGAAGACATAATAGATATAAAGTTGTTTAAACATGAATGTCGTGCTAAATTTCCTGCAATATATATCGAACGTAGATCTTTGTATAAGGGGCAAACCATGATAAAATGCAGTTCATCTTCTATTTCCGTTTCACAGTATATGCAGTGTCTCTGATCTCGAGGGATACCATAGTGTCGTCCTCTCTCAATCATTAGACAGTGAGATGAGCTTCTAAACTTTGCTAATGCTGCGCGGAACTTACTAACATTGATTATATTTACATATGACTCTATACTAAATAGATTTTTGTACTGTTTATAATATAGAAGTTTTTTATTTGAAATACAATTGCTTGACCATTGCTGGAAATATTGGTTTTTAAGTCTTTCAACATAATGAAAAATAAACAAGTTTTCATTATCAACCCTTTGGTTATACCAAACATAACCGAAGCCATTACTGCATAAGTTGCGTCTCAGATATGTAACCCAATTAATATGACCAATGTTGTCATAATATTTTTGCATGTCATAACATAACCTAACAATCATAGTTCTAGGCAATTTTAACAGTCTTAACCAAAACTTAATACATCTTTTAGCCGTACATATATATAAAGGGTATCGACCAAGATCCCCAACTATAGCGTCATTACAGGCCTTAGTGCCTGTTTGTAAAAATCGTTTGCAAGCATAAATGTGGACACTTTCAGAGGCTTCCATACATTGTAGTCCCCACAACTCCGAACCATACATTAATATTGGGCAAATTTTAACATCAAATATTCTAAAAAATGTTTGCCTAGGTATATATGGTAACACACTCAAACACTGCATAACGTAATTAAAAACACCTTTTGCCTTAATAGATACAGCCTCTGCCATTCTGTGAAGTGACAAACGATTTGTAAAATATACACCAACAAATGTAAATCCATTCACAGTTTCAATGTAATTACCTTTAAAAGTCCAACGTTCTCTTCTAGATAATTGACCCCCACGCTTAAAAACCATAATCTTCGTTTTCTTTATATTGACTTTAATTTTGTTATGTTCAGAAAAAGACTGTAAAATATTTAGCTGTTTCTGGAGACCTACCACAGTGTCCGCTATGAGTGCTATGTCATCTGCAAACATCAATAAAAATAGTTCAAAGATGTCAGGAAATAACTGGATACCTCTTGTTCCTGCTTGTAGCAAATCATCGTGTAAATCATTTATGAATAGGCAAAATAACATTGGACTTAACGGACATCCTTGTCTTAGACCGATTGGACAATCAAATTCATCAGTTAACGTGTTTGTAGCCCTTACACAAGCTTTTACTTTTTCGTAAATTGATTTGATTGCGTTAAAAAGCTTTCCTTTAATACCATATTTGCGTAAAGAGGCATATAAAATATTTCGTTCAACTGAATCGAACGCCTTTTCAAAATCAATAAAAGCGACATACACGGACTTTTTCCTTCTATTTAGATATTTAGATACAACAGAATACAGAATGAATGCATTATCAATAGTTCTGTATCCACTGCGAAAACCCGCCTGTGATTCTGAAAGTTTATTATATGATTCAACATAGAATGTCAAACGTTTTGATAGAATTGTTATGTACAGTTTACTCAATGTATCCAGTAAAGCAATGCCTCTGTAATTGTTAGGATCCTGTATATTTCCCTTTTTATATATTGGGACAATAATTGCTTTACTCCATGCCTCCGGGAACTCACCTTTACTTAGCAATCTGTTAAAAAGAATACGTATATATGGCAGTAAAGCTTTTATACCATATTTTATATTTTTAGCTGATATATTACCCGATGAAGCTTTGTTAACTTTTAATTTAGTTACTGCTGCGAGTATTTCATCATCGCTTATATAAGCGTTAAAAAGAGATTGCGCCGGGTCTTCATTATCGACTATATCATTTTCTACAAATTCATCGGTGTTCTCGACATTTTCCTGATTATGCGAAAAAAGAGAATTAAAATGAGCAAACCATGAGTCCGCGTCAATAGTGTTTGTAACTCTAGCAGTACCCAGTAAACCTCTTAACTTACTCCAAAATGTACATGTACCCGCTGATTCTTCTACTCCATCTACATATACTTTGTAATAAGCTTGCCTTTTCCTTTTACATATACTTTTATACTTCTTTTTGCTTTGTATGTAAATATTTAAATCATTTACACCTCGGCTGGACCGAAATCTTCTTAAATCTGAATTAACTACTGACTTATGCTGTCTACATTCTCTATCATACCAATCTTTGTTTAAATTCATACCTTTTCTTTTGTATGTTCTTCTGAACTGTTCAGAGCATTCAAGTATTGTATTTTCAAATAATGTTATCACTTCGTTGATATTTGCTTCTTTATCACACAGCAATGTTTCAAAATTATCAAAATTACCATTTACAACATGGTCTCTCAAGCATTGATGGTAACTTTCACCATTTTCCTGGTTTATCTGATAGTAGGAGATATTTTCATTTTTCTTAATATCAACTCTATTTACCTCATCATGTAATATACTCTGTAACTCTATATATATAGGAAAATGACAACTTTCATATCTTTTCAAAATTTCGAAATTATTAACAAACTCAATTAGCTTCTTGGTTAATATAAAGTAGTCAATTGTGCTACACCCATTGTTGTTCAGAAAAGTATATTCACCCTTACCAGTGTCTTTTCCAAACCTACCGTTTATGATGTAGCAACAATGTGATTTGCAGAAGTTTAATAATGTACGTCCAAACTTATTGATTTTAGTATCACTATTTGACCTCTCAAAACCTATATCGATATCAAAAATATCGATATATTCATTGAGTTCTGGTACATTTTCATTAAAAGTTACAAAGTCATCACATTTACCCGTTCTGGAATTCAAATCACCATTTAGAATCAAATGAAGTCTTGTAAGATCATTACTGATATACACTTCTTCAAATTCATCAAGTCCATTGAAACCCTGTTGTCCGTAGAAGGGAGAGTGTTCGGGGGGAATGTAAAGCGAGGCAAACAGACAATCTATGTCCAAATCAAAAACAGCTTTATCAATAATAAGCAAGACACCAAACTGAAAGTCATCGCATATTCGTTTTACAAATCTCATCAAATCTACTTTTACAAGCACGATTACTCCACCCATAGCTCTCCCTCCTACACGTGACTTCTTAGCTTTACAACTATATACATCATAATTTGGAAAATGTTTTTTGTAAAAGGCATTATCGCCACTAGGGTCCCATGTTTCTTGAAAGCTTATAATATTGTACTGATTAACGAACTCAACAAACTCATCTGAAATTTTGTTAACTAGTCCTTCAATGTTCCAGCTTATGCACTTTATAGTGAAATGTGGGCTTTGACCTGACCCCTATACTGAACTTGTAGTCGGATCATTCCAGGTGTTGGCCGTGCTCTCGCGCAGTCGCTCGCGATTTTGGTCATCCAATGTACGTACCCCACGACGATATGTTCTTGGATTAGAATCTGTTTCTTTTCGCACTCTATGAACCTGTCCATTCTTGAAGAATACTTTAAAACCTTTTTCGCGTTCGTGTTTGACAATCTTGCGTTGCATGAATCCTAAATCATTGGCTACTCTAATGCCTTTCCTCCGTAACTGATCACGATGCTGAAATACCTTTAACTTGCTCTCTAATTTGTCAAACTCTACAATGACCATTCTAGGTTTAGCATTTTCTTTGTGGCCAACGCGTTTAGACGACACAATATTCGCTCTACTTAAACAATCCTGGTCGCCAATATCTGTCAAAATTTCTTTTTCTACTGTTTCAGTCAAATTAATCGTATCAGTCTCGTTTTCGGCAAGCCCAAATATTCTCATTGAACATTTACATTTTTCAGACTCCATCAGGATAAGCTGTTGTTCCAAAACCGCCATTCGATGTTCTTCTACTTCTCGATGATACGATAAACCTCCAATATCACTTCTTATAACTTCAGTTTCATATTCGACTTTTTCTAATTTCTTTTCGATGTGAGTTGTTTTATCTTTCAGAACTTTTTGTTGACTTTCAACGATTTCTATTTTACGAGTAACTTCATTTAGGCCAGCTTTCATATCTCGCATGTCACTTCTCATTTCACTCATATCACGCCTAAGACCGCCTATTTCGTCTGAGAGTTTCAAATTAGCGTTTGAAATTGCCTGTAAAATGGTTTCTGTATCAGTTTCTGGACCCGGGTTAGACTCTATATCACCAGACAATAATAAAGCCTGCATTGTATATGACGCGTATAGGACACCATAGTTCATACTGGTTACAAAGCCAAAATCTGTCATCAATAACTCTTTGCTTTGGCCCTGTGGACCTTCCGTACTTGACGCTGAGCATTCTATAGTATACATTGCGCAATGGAATACGCCCATATAAATCAAGCAGATTGAAGTCAAAACTATTGCGCACGCAAAGCTGCGTAGATGGACATCAGACCCAGTAGTATTTGGCGAGTATTTCTCAGTTGCATGTTTGCGTATATGAGGTTTCATTGTCAGATTAAATGCACCAATCTTTACACGATAGGCTGTTATGTCAATCATGTCTATTCAGTTCAGTCAGGTAAACAATCACAATACAGGTATGTATAAACAGGTATGTATATACAGGTAAGATCGGGTGAGACAATTGACCGTCACGGGTGGCTAATCACAGGTATCTCAGGTATTGCTATATACAGTCTGTAGCCATCAAATATTCAGTAATAAAGCAAATTTGCTGGTATAAATTCAAAATGTATGCCCACCAATAGAAAGTTCACATCTTCACAAATCCGTCGGTGCCAATGTTTTACAAAAAATGGTCCGCTAATTGGAGCAATACTGTGTTTTCATCAGAGCTTGTCACACATGACTCCTGTTACGTTCACACACATCCTATCATAATACAGTGGCTATTGTTGATTTCTTTTTCAATTCTGAGAGAACCTGCTGAATACATGTATACAAGAGAACCCCTTCTTATGGGCATGCGACCTTCTGGGGGAAATGCTTACTTTATTTTTTATCATCACACACTTTTGACTTAGACTGTATTTAGATAAAATTCAACCCGCACACAGGGCCGGTATAGGATTTAAAACAAAACATTGCTACGTCATCAAACTAGCTGGAACCGCGATAAATATGGCGTCCATTTGAAATATATTTACACGGAATGGTTGAAAAAATATGTTTCCAAGGTATGAATAATTGTTTTCAAACACTTTAAAGTCCCATTGTGTTTTCAGACCTTTTCTTAATGCCTGAAATACAATAACGGTTAATAATAATGTTTGAACATTCTCATGAGCCAAACTGATCTATGAAATGATGAAGACGGACCTAAATCACCAAAAAGGGTGATTTAAAATCATAACAAACCGAAGATAGAACGTCTGACATAAACATTACCACACGGCTTAGTATCACGTGATACAGCCGAATTCAACTTCACTGGGGGCAACCGTATCTACCTCCGCCCGTCCATCCATCAGTCAGTTAGACTAACACACTTTTTTGTCCGCTCAACTATTTTTTATCCGATCTTCCACAAACTTGCTGAATATGTTCATTGATATAAAATCAAGGTTTGGTTTGATTACTACTAAAATACAGTTTTTTGCCTGTTGATTAATAAAAAATGACTGTTTCAGTCATTTTTGTACTCTAAAACAAACAGCTTTTATCGGATATTCACCAAACATGCTGAAAATATTCATTCATATAAAATTTAGGTCTAGTTTGATTATTACTAAAATCGCATGTGGCATATCTTAGTTTTTGCCCTTTATGTATTAAAAAATGACTGTTTTCAGCAAGTTTTGCTCTCTAACACAAATACGTTTTATTTGATCTTCACCAAACTTGCTGAAAATGTTTATCGATATAATTTCAAGGTTTAGTTTGATTACTACTAAAATCACATAAGGTTTATCTGAGTTATTGACTGTTTATTAAAAATAAAATGACTGGTTCAGTCATTTTTGCACTCTAACACATACAGTTTTTCTCGGATATTCACTAAACTTGCTGAAAATGTTAAATTATATAAAATTTAGGTCTAGTTTGATTATTACAAAAATCGCATGTGGCATATCTGAGTTGTTGCCCTTTATGTATTAAAAATGACTGTTTCAGCATTTTTCGCTTTCTAACACATACAATTTTTATCAGATATTCACCAAACTTGTTGAAATGTTTATTAATATTAAATCTAGGTCAACCATCTTAACTACCAAAATCGCACAAGGCATGTTGGAGTTATTGCCCTTGAATGACTAAAATTTTGCTATTTTATCCTTATTTTTGCCCTGTCCACTCTGTAAAAGGACCAGTTTTTATTCTATTTTTAGCCAGATATTTGGTCAATGGTTGCATGTGCTTCATCTTAGCCGTGTTGGTAATACGTTAAGTAATAAATGACCACTCCATTTCTCCTTTACCTCTTGAAGGATTTTCAAACAACTGTATTCGATTTTTTTCCTTGACCTAGATTTAATACCAATACACGCTGTCAGCAAGTTTGGTGAAGATCCAATAAAAAGTGTTTGTGTTAGAGAGCAGAAAATGCTGAAACAGTCATTTTTTAATTATTCAAGGGCATTCACTCTGACATGCCTTATGCGATTTTGCTAGTTATTGAACCTGACCTAGATTCTATACTAACAAACATTTGTAGCAAGTTTGGTGAAGATCCAAAAAGAAGTGTTTGAGTAAGAGAGCGGACAAGGCTGAAACAGTCATTTTCAGCAAGCTCAAGGTATAGATTCTCCGTAGTTTGTTTTAATCGTTTACCCACCGTGAATAATTATGTACACGTTGTTATTGGATCTCATAGTGTTTAACCATGTGCCTACTGGTCGTAACTTTACGGAGTCAACAAACTATTTGAATCTAAAAAGACGCCGGGTAACGCGGCGTCTCATCTGGATCCAAACTGTTTGACACTCGTCTTTAGGTTTGTTTAATTAAAACAATGCATAAATCTAAACTGAACACATTTTGCAGACGACAATGTCAAAGCAGACGTCTGTGCAGCAGAATAAGGGTTAACAGGGTCATTTTCAGTGCTCCAGCTATAGATGTAAACTAGAGTAATCTGAACTAATCTAAAATTTTCTCACTCATTTCAGCACCGAATGCTATGGTGTTACTACTGATTAAACCGTCTCTTCGAGACAATTTTAATGAGTATGACAACATTGGGTTTAAAAGCAGAAATAAAGATTTTAGTGTTCGAAATACTTTCGTTATCTGGAGCCCTGTATTTACAGAGTTGTCCTTCCTTCCATTCACAAGGGAGGCTTTTTAATTTGTGCAGCACCAAAATATTACAAATGAAATTTAAAAAGCGAATTTCTTAGATAAAACCGGTTTTTGTGAAAGAATCACGTCCCACGTAGTTCAAATGGGACCCCAAACAACCGTTTTATGCAGGTTTCTCAAAAACACAATGCGGCTTTAATGATTTGTGATCACCGCGATCAGTTTTAACGTTAAATACATTGAAACTAGTGCATCTACTATAGATATAACTGAATTTTAGTTATCTGGAAAACGAGATTATTAAAGCATTTGAACATTGAGAGATATTTCTTAATTTTGAAAATCTAAAAATGATGAATAAGAAAATATATTGATGAAACATCTTTTTTGTTTCTAAATTGAATAAAGATGCGAATACATTGATAAACTGTAAAAACTCTACGGAATTTGCGTTTTTAACCTCATACTTGATGTTTGCCGCTCATACCCATTGTCAATACCAAAATAGCAATGTGATCATATCCAACAGAGATATATGTAACGCTCTCTCCTCGTGTTGAATAGATCATAGGAGACTATCTTATATTATATTGTAACATCGAGCTAACTGCCTCGCATAATATAAACTTATCATATTTATAGGAGCCACTGCTCCGTTACACGAGCAAACTATGACAGCATGAGACATTAAAGAACATGTCTGTTGCATGAAATAATACATTACCACGAATAATATTAAGTCATAGCTTCGTTGCATGAAAAACACTATAGAGAGACGTTTCACTGTGTCTTTCATGTAGCAACACTGCTACATAATCATGCTTAGTTGCATGCTTACCATAATTTTCGATAACATAAAAACGGAGCAAGTCATACTAGATATGTGGTCATTGACAACGGAGATATGCAAGTTTAACGAACAGGCAAACATATAAGTACAGACAGACTGCAATACAACAACCAGAAGGCAGACGGACAGATATTTCAACAAGATGATAAACACTAATAAAAAGGCATTTAATACCGCTCATACTCATAAGACTACACATTTCCGTTATATATACATGTAGATATAAACACGACATTATCTACTCGGAGCCAAAACGTAAAAATGGCCCGGTCCTAAATACTCAAGTACTGAAGTATCATTAGTGTTTGAATGACATAACGACTAGCAAATATGGTGCAATTTTGAAATCTATTTTTAAACCATTTTTGACCGGTTGAAGTGAGCTATTTAAACATCGAGTTTTACGTGTTACAATCAACAGTTTTGTTACAACCTTGAGAGTTTTAGTGTGTATACGATATAAGGGTTTACGCCGACATATTCAAACTATCAAGGGGCCTCCATGGCCTAGTGCTATAGTCACTGTGACTTACATCACTAAGCTCCTCATCGCTGTGATTTCGAATCCCAGTAGGGTCGTTCGGATTATTCATATGGGGAAGCCTTCCAGCTGGCTTGCGGAAGGTCGGTAGTTCTACCCAGTTGCCGATGTGTGCCTGAAGCAATGCATAAAGGGCTTCTGTGGATTTTCTCCACCTGTAATTAGCTGGACGTTGCGATATGACTGAAATACTGTTAAAAGCGACGTAAAATTATAACAAATCAAAATATAACAAATCAAACTATCAAAGTTTAACCCTCACCTATAGGTCACAACTTTTTACGATTTTATTCATATATGTGTAAACATTTTGAATACATATCAGATGCTTTGAATTCTTTAGTTCTAAGATACATGCCTCAGGATTTTTCTACATTTGCAGACGACTATTTCAGAGCAGATAATTTTACTACAGGATAAGAGTTTATGTTATAAAGGCATTCAGGAATTCAATGAGCGGCTCTGCAAATGTATATAGTACTACAACATTAATGAACATGTATGCTACTGTACATCGGACTAAGAGGGTAATATCTATGTGTGTTTATTTTACGAGACAAAACCAGCAGCCCTAACCAACTGTTTGTAGAGCGTTCCCTGAACATGTTCGGGAATATAAATTACCCATTGACCTGCTTAGCCGGTCTTGACTAAATTTTGTAACAATTCAGATCATGATTAAACGACTAACTCAATTTGGAGCGAAATATTTCAACTTCTATTTTTAAAAAGACAACTAGCTGTTTCACCGTCAAATGTTATACCGTTGACATTACTCCTTTCATCTATATACTACAGTGGAGAATCTGTTATTCTTTCCCAATAAACGCGTTTACGCTAAAACTATTATTTGCAGTGCAAACAGTTTGGAGCCAGATCAGACGCCGGGTAACCCGGCGTCTGATCAGGCTCCAAACTGTTTGCCACCAAGATAAACAAGAATTATCAGAATTGTCCAAAAGTTGTTCTTTTCTACGTTTTAGTGCTTTGCGTTTGCGTACGTTTGCGTTTAAACGGGAAAGAATAACAGATTCTCCACTGTAGTATATACAATACGCTACTTGGGCTGAAGACATATCGATACACGTGTCAAACAGTGTGGATCCTGATCATACGTTATCTTAAACCGGTTCTGTATTAAAAGTAGACTATAGACGCTTGTGGCGGTCAAATAATTTAACTCAGGTTTCTCAGAAAAAGACTTGGAAACTGACAGCAATTTAGCAGGCCACAAGTTAGTTGCATGAATTCAAAGCCCTGCTAACGCAGTTGTTTTTGGGACTTTTAAGATCATCTTGCACGCATTGCGAAGGTCAGCTATGATTTCTAATCATGATTGAATTATTACAAAACAAATTGCGGTCGAAGAGGTTCGACTAAGAGTCGTAGTTACAGTACGGACATTTTGACACAAAAAATTAATGACAAACAACTTGAATCCAAATTAGACGCCGCGTTACGCGGAGTCTGATCTCAATTCAAGCTGTTTGCAAATGTAAGCCAATGTCCCTCCCTATAACGACTCCCTCCGAACAACACACCCATTTTTTGTTTCCAATCGGGTGTCGTTGTAGAAAGGGACCGACATTGTTTTACTTAGAAATACATAGATTACCGTTTACATCGTTTATACAGTGGAGAAGATATTATACGTAAAACTTCTCTATTACAGCCACTTAAAAGCAGGCTAATTGATTGCATAAAGGACAGGTGGCAGCGTCAAGCAATCTGCACGTAAAACAGAAAGCTACAAAAGGAGCTATCTGACTGAAGTACATCTTTATTCAAGCAGTCACATGCCTTTTACATCTGATAATAAACACAAACTAAAGGTTGAACATGTATTTTCAATACATATACATGTAGAACTAACAGGGTTTACATGTACAGTTTAACCGTTCACAGTCAAATTAATATTGAAGCTTTTACCCCTTTACCACTTTTCAAAGTAAGATCTAAGGCAGTATGACTTAAGAAATATTGATACAAGTGCCTAACAACATCCTGTTCATGGTCCAAGGTTATAAAGCGTTTGAGCAGAGTCTGAGTGTGTTCTCAAGCATTTGATTGGTCAGATTTGAGCTCAAATCTGACCAATCAAATGCTTGAGAAAGGCTTTAGACTCAACTGAAAAGCTTTATAACCTTGGACCCAGACGCCTCGTTACGAAACTTAGAATATCTTAAAAATTTGAAAATAGTCAACTTCTGCGGTAAATGGATTATAAGGCTTTACACGTACAACTCACAAGTATTATGGTCTCGTTTAAAAGCAAGGTATAATAAAAACAATCGACACCCGTGTTCAAGAAAAGTATATTTATAACAGGAAAATGTGTAACTTTAATGCATTTCGTATCTCTCCTTTCAGAAAACTTATTTTTTACAATCAAAACTTTCTTTGACGCATAAAATAAAATTTAAACATACAATGAAGCTGTATAATCTTTTTTATTGTTGTTTCAATACGTATCATTTTATGTTCTCATTTGATTAATAACATGGTTTAATCAAAGACGCATGCCACTTTTCCTTTTATCTTTTGTCATTATATCCATAATTTTAACACTTTATAATGAAACTTCACTATTATCCTTTTGCATTTAGATTGGAAAGCCATTTGGTGCAATTAAATTCTCGGTCATCACCATTTGACATTTATACACTCAAAGAAGGATGGTTGCACTCACAATCAAACGGGTCAAACGGATCAAACCAGTGATTGGCAGCAATCAATTTGTGATTCTAAAACACCGACCATATGACTGATAGAGGTTTCATGTCAGCAACAGTAAACAAGATTACATGACATAACCTAATCATACAGTTCATATGTGTGATATGCATTTCCGTCTTACAAGCTCTCTGAATGTGCAGTTTACTCATTACTCCACAAATATGCCCTTTTAAGTATTTAATTCATTCCTATAATGAATTAATATGCAACATACGAAAACATTTCTATATCCTAGCTGATTGTTCTAATAGCATTATCAGGCTTTACTTCCATTCTTTATATTATGGGATAGCCTGTCACGTGTCTTCAAATTTAAATGCAGGCTTTCTGGTAAAGTACTAAGTTCTTTGAAACTCTTTTTTGGTGTCCAATGCATGCTATTGCTTAAAGTATGTGGAAGTAAATCAGTAAGCTCTGACATTCAATGTGTCCCAGCCCGAAATGCATTTCTGGATGTCATAGTTGGGTATGACTGAGAGTTAAAGTTTGTTTCCGTGTATTCAAGACTATACGAATGCTTTGCGTGCTTCTTGTGAGTTGGGAGATCATTCATGCATGCTATCAAATGCTTCCATTGTGATGTAAACCAATAATTCTCTCTTGAGAACATCAAAAACCTGTTTTGAAACGAGCGTTAAAAGAAGAAACATTGAAAGTCGTTCAGACGTGTGCCAGCTTTAACTCGTTCACTTTCAATGGCGCAGTTGTCTTTATTTAAACTGTTTCGACATAGATCTGAAGCTGGTTACGCGTCTGATCAGGATCTAACGGGTTGACAGTCGTAATAGCATTTATTCAGTAAAACTTTCAGACAGTTGCATTTGGCAGCAGACATAAGTTTTTGAGCGGTAGTAGTAATACTGATAAAGATGAAGCACTTATATTAACAGAATAAATGCTGGTTTAGTTTATGGTCGCGTTTTAACAATTTACGAGTACCAGTACACTTCAAAATGGTTTTGTTTCTATGTTATTTTCTTGAAATCTAGGAGCACGAATTTCATAATTTAAAAGTCCTACGGTATTCATAACAAAGTCAATAGCATTATTCAAATAGTACATACTGCTCTTGATAACGTCACATACATGTCATTGTAAAAACCCGCATTTGTATTAAGAAATACTCTCGTGAGAAAATAATTAGAATATATTAATGTTTTAGTGTCAACACTGAAGTTTGCCCGATGTTATGTTATTTGTTTCTTTAAAATTTCCAATGAAAACCCAACTACAAAAAAGCATTGTAATGGATTGCTGTTTTCGACAAAGCTGCCTGTATATATACTGTATTATTTATAGACACTTGCTAATTGTGAACTGTAAATATCATTGTTTCAAAATTATGGAACATTTGAGTACAATCTCATCGCAAAATATAAATATAATACAGACAAACTTTATAAATGTTTTCCAGTAATAACATCAGATTATACGCTACCATGTCTTTAAATGCATACTTTATTCTTTAAAATAATAGATCAGAATACACTTCGAATTTCGTGTGAATGCTATTAGTTAGCAAGTGTTGTTGATTTATAACTATCGAAAAATGTCAATGAATTATTGCTTATATCAATAAAGTTAATTTAACAGCCAAATTGGCGTAACCACTGATAACACCTCTTGTTTGTCGTTTTCCTACGGGAAGTATTTTTTTTTATAAAAAGAAGTCGTGTTAGAATTAGAATAACAGATTTGTAGATATGCATTGTCATGTATTAGATTACAGTTAGTCGTTTAAATGTGGATAAAAAGCTCCGTGATCTAATGACTTCACATCCCAACGTTTAACTGTGATCTAATGCATGATAATGCATAGTTACGAATTCGTTATTTCTTAAATGAAGTGCAATGCCATAGGAAAAAAGAAAATTAATGAAAATGATGATGGTTAGAAAGCGACTTAATTTCAAACAGTTGGAAGTCAGACCAGACTTGCTGTACCACAGTGTTTGCCATGGGAATACAGTGTTCATTCTCTACAACAACGCGAAATGGGATACAACGATTGTGTGTGTGTGTTGTTCGAAGGGAGTTGTTAAAGGGAGGGATAATAATACCTTTAGAGTTTATTTGCAAACAGTTTGAACCCAGATCATACGCCGCGTAACGCGGCGTATGATCTGCGTTCAAACTGTTTGTCACTCGTCTTCATGTTTCTTCTGTCAAAATGGCAAATACGTAACTTTGAAAGCCGATCGTGCCTAAACATAACCCGGGAACTTATCTCGTCACCCCATCGGGAGATTTTATAACTGTGATATTCATTGGAAACTATAACTAGATTTTAGGTTTCATGGGCCGGTGGATAAACTCTTTGCACGCTAGCGGCGAAATCATGATAAATTGTGCAAACAATTTGGATTAAGATGAGACGCCGCGTTATGCGGCGCCTCAACAGGATCCAAACTTATTGAACATTTGACTGGGTTTTGAAATTACTTTTTTGAAAATTCTGTTTTAGTACAGAAGCAGACGACAATTGATGCAAACGACACTGTTACGTTGCGTGCAAAGAATAAGTAGCAAAATGTCTTACATAATCGAAAACTCACATTCTTGCGTGTAGTAGTATTGCGATACTTTATTGTATTTCGTATTTACATGTATCTGATTTTGAAAACATCGATTGGCTCTCGTGCATTTCCTTTCAAACGGTGTTCTTATAGACGCTAAATATTTAAGCACCCGGCAAAGATTTATTTTTGGATGCACTTTTCATGTAGTGTAACAGAACAGAACATTAATTTATTTCTGACTCGTATAATAGTGTTATACTGCATCGTCACATAAAACATAACAAACATGATTTTTAAAGTCACGCTTCAATAGCTTTACAACCATAACGATGTAATAAAGAAATAAAGCAATTATTTTTACTTCCAGATATAGTTCATTCACACCTAAGTGTTTGCAATGCACTTCACCCATAATCAATTTCACTTGTTTGTTTCAATATAAAATATCAGGTGCATTATGGTGGAAAATATCGGAAACTTTATATACCCATTTGTTGAAAAGCCGTATATAGTAGGTCTATATCGTCTTTCGGTGATTCATTTTGTGACATTTTGGTAATTATGTTTTGAGACGGCTTTTAGGATTATCATCACATAAACAGAATAACGATATTTTACACCATGGCTCTATGGTTTTTAATGAATTTGAACCCCTTCTCACCAATATCGTACAATGGGGAACACGTTATTCTTTCCCGTTTAAACAGAAACGAAACGCAGAGGCAAAGCATAAACACGTAAAAATTACAACCTTTTTGACAATTCTGACAATTCAAATTTATCTTAATGGCAAGCAGTTTGGAGCCTGATCAGAATCCGGGTTACTCGGCATCTAGTCGGGATTCAAACTGTTTGTATATGTCAGTAAACTCAAGATTGGCAGTGAACAGTTTTAGCCTCTAACTCTCTCTTCAGGATTCTATTGCACAATAAAAACTGGTATCTGCTGCACTCTTTCTAATACGATTATGTTACTTTGAATTCTGTCGCCAAAAGTGCAAGTTGTGCTTTTTGATTTCATAACTGTTTGATAAATCACGAAAGTTGTTATCTGCTCTAATTCTAAAAATGACTATGAAATTGTCTAGCAGACTGTCAATCAATTTGAGTCCTGATCAGTCGCCGTTTATGATCTAGATGCAGAATATTTGACAATGTCGTTCGGTTAAATTTTGAAATATTCTTTTCTCTAAACTGCTACTGCTTCTGCAGCTATGATAAAAAACAAAATCAGAATCTACTAAGCCTAAAACTCCAGTCTATTACTACGTTTTATTACTGTAACTAGCAGTAGAAGTGATACTACACCAACAAACACTACTACTACTTCCACAGCTTTACTACTCAGTACAAATACATCAACGTCAACAACAACAACAATAACTACTACTACTACTACTTCAACAACAATAATTACTTCTACTTTTATCTACATGTACTTCTATGTACACTATTACAGTCGAACTTCGATATCTCGAACTCGCTTTACTCAAACTATCCGATAGTTCGACACACGAATTGCATTGTTTTATGCTCGGTTAGGCCGAACATACCCATATTTTAAAGTTAAAACGTGGCTTTATACGGGTTTGTTCGATTGAGCCGAGTTCGAGATATCGAAGTTCGACTGTATTTCTACTAGTCTACTGTTACTCCTTCTGCTTTAACTACTCATTCTGCTTTTACTATTAATGCTACTGAAATTACACCTATTATAATTTATGTTATTACTACTAGTCCTAGTATCCGGATTCATACTGTGTTGAATTCAAAATGTAAGCAAGCTAAGCAGGCCTGGGACTTGTGTTTCTATTTTGTACCCAGATTAAATTTTTACAAACCTTACTCTTCTGCTATAACTATTTATATTAACATTCTTCCCATTAATCTCCATTGAAAAAAATTGACGTTTAATTCGTATAGATTCAATTGCTCCCGGAGGCGGGACTTGTGGATATCTTCCGCAGAGGAGGCAGGGCTTACGGATCTTTTCACTGCAAATTAATTTTCGAACTCGGACAGCAGACATTTTCAAATGCGCTTCCTATCGGATGTATGTCTTCCTATTTGACGGAACTCATGATTGTCGTCTAAAACTCTTCTATGTTAAATAGACGCATTTCCAGAAAATTGAAATACTTTATAAACAGTATCTGTCTTCAGTTATATCATTCTGTAAAAAATCAATATAATTTATCCTAGTTTAAAATGACGTCATTTCAAAGTGACGTCAAATCGGCATTTTCACGCCAAATTGTTATATTGATGACGTTGAACGTTTACAATGAAACTTTTTTTGTTGCGTTCGAATGGTAAACAACTTCAGTAACGCGGTCATGGCTGTTCTATTCAGGGTTCACATTATTCGTATTAACAACCTTTAATATGGATTAAACATACACGCATACTAATTAACTGTTCATTAATTTTAGAAACTAGATCTACAGCAAATAATGAGGCGCACTTTATGGAAATTGCCGTTCATTTTCTGTCGTATTTTTCGCTTAAAATTCATTTAATATCTCAAATGTTTGAACCTTCAATGCGTTACATACAAGTCGTCTATATGATATGTTGTCTGCAACAATTCTAAGATTTTTGTTAACTTTTCTGCAGATTTATTCGGAAAATATTCTCAGAATGTCAAACAGATTGCAACAGATTTGTTCGAGGCATTCAGAAGGGTAAGTTTGCAATAATGAAATTTACAAATATCTATATAATTATATGGCTACCAAGACAGCAAGTAAACACTACGTAGCACCCCTGTGTCTAATAAATACATATGCTCTTGGATGTGATATACTCATAATAACATAATAAACTCACTTACTAAAGCAATATTTCACAGCATATAAAGCTTACAGTTAAACTTAAATACAGCGTAGAAGTTATTATTCTTTCCCAGTGTAGGCGTTAATGCTGAAACAATTACTTCATTTACAAACAGATCCAGATAAGACGCCGTTTAACCCCGAGTCTGATCAGGCTCCGATCTGTCTGGGTCTCAAGCAGAAATAAATTTAATATTCTTATTTCTTTTTTCTTTTTTTTTATAAATATAAATAAATAATAATAATTATAAATACCAATTTCAACATTTTGTTACACTGCGATTGCCTTCAATTAAACATCTTTACTGTATATTCACATTGTATGCTAATGATCACAGAGCTACTGCTAAAAACAATGGGGCAACTTATTAACCCATCTGTGCCTAGCGTCCTATAAAAGGGACATATGCAAACCCGCCAAACTGTGTAAACTGTCTGATCAGTGTTTACACTGTTTGCTGATTGGAGATTCAACATAAAACGAAACGAAAATGAAAGTTTAGACCAGGCACCCTTAGATCAAAACTTGACCAATCCAATATATAAGCATGGAGGAGTCCACTGGGCGCAAATTGGTTCAAAGAGAATATTGAATGACGTTGAAAAATAAAGAAGACAATTACATAGGCGAACTGTCTGCTTTTAATTTTACATCTATAACCTGCAACCTGTATGTCGACTATTTTACTGTCTGACATGTCTACTCTCTGAAAAGCATCAGCTTTGCTTAAGGCAACTGAATATTATATATACAACACGGACACACATAAATCAGCGTGCTTATATATAAACTTTCTCTATTTTGGTTTCATTTGCATTAAAGCATTGAATACACCCTATTTACTAGCCCATTAAATACAAGTTTGGCAAAATTTAATCTTCTTTCCATGAACGCTATTTAAACATACGAGGTGAACAACTTACCAAGGTTTTACTGATTTACAGTGGGAAAGACGTAGTTCCTCCCGAATTAAAAGATCGTAAACCTATTGAAAATCCCGGGTAACCCGACGTCTAATCAGGCTCCGAATTATTCGCCACTCAGATTTAGAACAAGTTTTGCAGTATGTTATTGTATTGCGTTTGCGAATATTTTGTTTTAATGGGAAAAAATAACGCATTCTTCACTGGAAATTCTAAATATTTGTTTTTACGACAACGTAAATTTAAGACGATCAAATGATATTTTTTGCTGACCTTTTCGCTACCTTTGCCAAGTGTGTGTGTGTGTTGTTCGGAGGGAGTAGTTATAGCGAGGGAAAATTAAGACTTGGCTAACATTTGCAAACAGCTTGAATCCAGATCAGACGCCGCGTCATGCGCTTAGTATGATAAGGGTTACATGTAACAGTTTAGCTATTTTCTTGTTATCGAGTTTGATAGTAGGCTCCTGGCCCTTTTCCAAATGAGTGCACACCTGATCACATGACGAGCTTTGTTATGGCGGCGATACGTTTAATTTCCTTACGTTTGCTTTAATATCTTTATTTCAGTCTCATCATGATTCATATACATATATACATTTAGTCATAAAACAACATTAACCATACCATTCAAATAAGAATTATAAGATATTTTAAGTAGTTATCACAGCAAACTACTACCTGAATATCATATTTCAAGTAACAGTAGTTCAAAACAAAAACATAAAACTAAAACCATGTAAATAGTTCTAATCTCAAACTTAAGACCTGCCATAAAGTTATACTTAAAATCTGACATTCAAAACATGTATTAATATGCCTTATTAAGAAATGTTAATAAGATATTCATTCTTATCATTGATCAGATCAACGATAACTTGATTAGCACGCTTTACGTGGACGAGATAATATTAAGTTATATATTTAAAACGCAACATGTTATATTTATACACACATAAGAGTTTCCTATTTACACTAGATAAACATGAGCACATCGTAGTTGTTATTGCACATATTATGTATTATACAAACGATTTGTACGTCGTTTTAAAATATTGAAGCAGGATTTGGCAGTAAAACGTACCAGTTGCGCACTAGAAAACAACAATTTAAACTTATCACAGTTAGTTTCTGACATAAAATCATTAAACACACTGGTTGCCTTATCATATAGCTCTGCTCGTATATCCTCATACAGTGGACATTCAAGTATCACATGTAATTCATTTTCAATAGTAGTTTTACAAAAAGGACAAGTTCTACATTCTAATTGCAGCCTCTCATATCTACCTGTTTCTATCCGTAAAGGGGCAACTCCACATCTAAATTTAGCACAAGCAGATCTGTGTTTCAATGGAAGAATAATTTTAACGTAATATTCAGTTTCAAAAGTTTCTTTAAATAGCTTATAAGTTCTTAGTTTATTGCGCCCTGATCCTGTTATTGAAAGCTCTCTGTTAATATTTTCTCTCCACTCTTCTTTATACTTCACCATGTATGCATGTGTCACCTTACACATGATATCAGATTTTGATATATGGTCACCAACATTTGCAAACTGGCTACAATATAATCTCAAAAATACTTCTGGTTCTGAAAGCCCAGTTTTTACACTTCGAACTCGATTGGTTAACACAGAATAAAAATACAGGTTTATTAATTCTGTCAGCTTCCCATTTTTTCCCATTATGGTATTGTCTGCTTTAATACTATTCTCGAGCTGCTTTACTTTGGCTTAATACCGTCCTTTATTAATAGCGTACTGTACAAAATACATATCATATATAAACTGTATACAAGGGTGAAGTTATGTTCCTTATTTCATGACACACAAAAAGTAGTAGCAAAGGGATAGGATAATTGGATATATGGATGCGTTGGGTTTTACGTCACTGCGACACTGAATATGCCATATAGCGCCTATGAATGATGCGATGAGAGAATGATGAGGGGTGATTTAACCCATTACCCAATAGCCTATTTCTAGTTTTGAAGATAGGTGACCACTTAAAACAGGTTGAAAGTAAAGCAGAATGTGCCTTAAGGCGCATTCTGCTTTACTTCAAGTCTACTTTAAGCTAATATCTGATAGGATATAGAAACTATTTCTTATGATACATATTCATGACTGTATAAATTGGAACTATTATCTTCAGTGGAGGAATAAATTAAAGGTGTAAAAATGCGTATTTATGGGGGAATGGGTTAAGGAGGAGGATTCGAATAATCTCATACGCTGCAAAGCAGTGCATGAGATCAAAGCCAATAAATTCTGTTAAAAAATGCAAGAAAGAAGAAGCTCTGGTGGGATTCGAACCCGTGACCCTCCATGCGGAGACAAACATGAAAAATAGGGAAACGCCTTTACCCACTCGGCTACGAGCGCTCTCTATACATGTATATATGGTATCGAATTAACGTACTTCACTGGTAGCGATTGATAGTACATTATTCGGCTCGGGTTTATGTCTGAGCCCGTGTAGAGAAGCAACAACAACAACTATACCGTCTACTAGTCGCTATAGAAAAACGATGGAAAATATCTAAACAAAACTAAGATTCGGTGACGATTCTTGAGACTTTTTTTGGACTGATCATATTTTTTTAATGTCAGAAGCCAAATAATGCCACAAATTTGCTTTTATTTGAGTATTTTGTTTTATTTTGACAAGTACACCATCCGGTTGCGAGTCCCTTTAATTAAGACCCAGGGGCTCGTTTCATAAAACTTCGTACGACGCATGTTGTTGTACATGTAAGTCAGATTATAAAAGTCCAAATTATTATTTATTTCTTCATCTAATCCTGTCGTATGACATTTCTTTAGAATCGTCTTGAAAAGGATTAGATGGAGAAATCAAAAATTAAATGTATTCTAAAGTTTTGACTTACCACCGTTTTTATAATACGAAGTTTTATGAAACGGGCCCTTGAACCGCTGCGCTGTAGGAATAACTCTGGGGAAAGCAGCAAAGAGGTTCAACGAAATGAAACAAAAAGTAGAAAAGGAAACTTATTAATTTTTCAATTCTGAGTACATGTAGCAAACAGTTTGGAGCCTTACAGGACGCCAAGTTTCCGAGTTTATATTCATTTTCTCAGTATGCACAAGGTTTGCGATAGAAAACAGTGCTGAAATACATGCGCGTGTGTTGGGAAATAACATCTCTTCCTTGTATGTAATGCGTGCTATCACTTATTTGTTGCTATTAGCTTAAAAACTGGATTAATTTCCAGGAATATTCTGCACACTTTTTAGTAGTCGTCTGCTAATGTGTCGTCTGCAACAATTGTCAAAGTTGATTTTAAGACATTTTGTTTCAGGAAATATCTTCCGAGTATCAAACAGTTTGGACCCAGATGAGACGCCGAGTTACTCGGCGTCTCATCTGGATCCAAACTGTTTGAAACAGTAAACACATGTTCGCTCGCTGACAGTTAAGTATTTGATGAAAATGCCATATTACGTATATTGCTGCTTTGGTTTGTCTATCTGTTCGCACATGAAATATACAATGATCACTGATCATGCAATGTGTGAATCGGGGCATTTATTAGTAGGTCATTTCGCTGAAGCTTTCTGTCTGATATCCATTCTGCTATATCTATTTCACTTTTGAGTAACTTGTCATGTCACTTGTATTTTAGTACATCAAACAACTTTATCCTGATTTTGTTGATTATTCTTATTATTATTTATACTCTTAATGTTTGTATTTCAATCTGAATTTTAAGTTTTCGTAATATATGTACTTTAAATTGTGTATATCAGTGTTCTTTCTCTAGATATTGTGATTACTTTTATTAATGTTTATACTCTTAATATAATCTTTGCACCTATTTTAGTATGTAAAATCAGCATAGGAACTTTTCCATTATTTGATTCCTCGGTGCCAAAATGTAAATGTTTTATGTGTGGGTATTTTATGGCATGAAATGCCATTTATTCCATCTCTTAAAATTCCTTTGAGGAATGGTATTGCGCTATTTTAAAGCTATTGTAAATGTTTCTATGTATATTGAATGTGCAATAATGAAATGTATATAAAGATTCTATCTGTGCTTAAACTGTTTTTGCTTAAAGTCTGTAATTGGTTCATTCTTCTACTCCATATTTACAGAACCAGTTTGGTCAATGTTTGTTCAAGTCTTTACTACAGGTTTACAGAGTTTGAGTAAAAGCGAACCAGTAAAACTGACATAAAAATATGTCTGCTCATCAGGACAAAGTAAAAACATGAAAATGTACCTGTAACCTCCAACAAGTTCTTGAATAGATGTAGGAGAGTGAAAAGTTTCCACAATGGGAAAGGTTGAAAAATGACCAAACAAAAAGGGCAAATGAGTATTTTGTCAAAAGAATAGTGAATAGTGTACTTAAGTTACACATTAATACTGCTTGTTAAAGACAAATCATTAACGTTTTTAACAATAGCGACACAATGATTTACACGTCCTTTACAAACACTGTATGTCGAAACTCGATACCTCGAACTAGCCAATATTTCAAAGTAAAAACGTGGTCTAGGCACACGAAGTTAGAAGTCCTGTACACTAAACCATTGACCACGGGCCATCCTTATTTAGTGGTCTTTCTCTTCTTCCAATATGGTCTACTATAACATACTTGTATTGTATGCGAAATACAGTCGAAACTCGATAATTTGAACTTGCGTTAGTTCGAACACACCCATATTCAAAGCCACGTTTTATCTTTGAAATACGGGTATGTTCGATTTAAGCGAGATCGATTTATCGAAATTAAACATATGACAGATGATACCGGTGATGTTGATTTAAGCGAGATCGAAATATCGAGTTTCGATTGTATATGTAAAGAGTTTATTTGTGTTATGCAAATAATGGAAAACTGGACCAGAAGGCTTCTTATAGGGTATCTGGTATGGATCTGCACTGTCAGTCATTTTGATAATACAGCTTAAAACAACTCTAAGTAGTTACAAAGCGGCAAAGACTTAATGGGAAACTGGTATTGCTCATTAATTTTGAAAGTTCAGGGGTCAATAAGATAAAGTGGAGAAGACAATGAGATCCCGTTTAGCTCATTATCCCCTGAAACGTGCAATGGACGATTCCAGTTTGCCTTAAAGGCGGATCCATTTTCAACTGTTTATGTTTGTTTTTAAAGTATATTACAAAATGACAAACAGTGAAGACCCAGATCAGAGGGCTCCTGCAGGAGCCCTCTGATCAGGGACTTCACTGTTTGCATAGGACAAGTGTACTCTTCACATGTACTCTTTTGGTAAAGGACGCATATATGCGTCACTAGGGCGCAATGAGTTAAACGCAAATGAAACGCAATGCACTAAAATATAGAATGTATCAACTATTTGAAAGTTCTAACGACCATTTTAAACTGAGTGAAAAAACAATTTTGAGCCCGATCAGACGCCAGGTGACCCGGCGTCTGATCTGGCTCCATACTGTTTGCAATGGAAATAATAATTTAAGCGTAAATGCGTTTATTTGGAAAACGTTCTCTTCACTATAACAATGATCCAGTGTTGTTTTGAAAATTCCCATGTTTGTCAGAATTCTACTGAGATTTATAATTATATTTTCTTCCGTCTAAATTTATAAAGAACCCGTTTAAAAGTTTATTAAAACAAACACTTTAACTTTTTACAACACAAATTTGCTGTGAAAACTATTTTGCTAGAACAATATGTCTAGATTAGACATGATAATTATAAAAAAGTCAGATATATTATTTCTTTACACACTTCAAGTTTAATACCCTAAATTTATCAAAGTTAACATTCTATGTGCTAAGGTAGAGTTTGTAATAATTTTTTCAAACAGTAAGCATCCAGATGAGACACTGAGAACTTCGGCATTCCAGAAGGATAACTGTTTATACTGTGATTGAATATATTGAAAGAAATTAAAGATAAATTTACTCTGAGAAGTTTTGCAGACGACAAAGTTTGCAAACGACACTAATATAGCGTGTTGAGGGTTAAGGTAAGTAAATCATCAGAAAACAGTGATAAGTTGACGTAATTATACAGATTTATAAGAAGATGGCGTGATGGAGAAACAAGAGAAAACACTTTACTGCCATTAACCAATTCACTGCCTTATCCCGAGTACAGTTGTTCTTTGCAAACAATTTGGATCCTGATCAGACGCCGCGTGAAGCGGCGTCAGATCAGGATACAAATTGTTTGGCACTCATTTCAAATTTTCGTCAGTCAAAATACCTTAATTTGAAAATGAAACATAAAAGCAGACGACAATTGTTGTAAACATATGACGTCATGGCAGTAAAAGGGCTAATATCCGCACTCAACTGTATCTTTTGAGATTTATATTGACGAGGTGGTTGACTATATAGTTTATTTCAACCGATGGATGTGAGAATACAAACATACGATAAATATATATTACACATTTACTTGATATATATACTTGCAATAGGAATAAGTATAAAATACCCTTGCTTGATCAGCACTATTTAACATATTGAACCCTAGTGACGAGTATATTCGTCATTAACAAATCATAAACCTATCAAGAGTACAAATGTCCTATACAAACAGTGGAGACACTGATCAGATGACTCCTTGAGGAGTCCTCTGATCAGGGTCTACACTGTTTGTCACTTTGTAAGATAGTGTTAAAATCCATGTACTAATTATTCAAAAGTGGACTTGATTTAATTGTAAACTGGAATTGACCATTGAAATGTTCAGGGGTGAGTGAGTTAACTAGTACCACTTTGTTTTCAGTCAAAATGATAAAAACAGATGGAACATTTAGCCCTTTCATCACCTTGTTTGATAATCTTATTGAACACTTTTAACGACTAACTCGACTACTGGTTGTTTATATTTTTTATTAATTCATTTGTTCTTATTCTATTTAAATAGCACTCTTCTCACACAGGAGTTGTACGTTCAAAAGCGTTTCACATGAAATTATATACATGTTCTTACAAAGTAAGTGACAAAGACAAATAAATACATTTACAATAAAATGAACAAAATAGGAAGTAAATCCTGATTGGGCTTAAGTGTAATTTGGTGTATAATTTGGAGTCTGCGCACTGACATGTCGTATTGTAAAATTGTAAAAGTGACAAACAGTGCAGACCCTGACCGAAAAGCTTCTGTAATGGTCCTGTGATCAGGGTTTACACAGTTTGCATACGGCAAGTATACTGATTACCGGCACATTGTTTGCAACATGACGGTTTAGGGCGTCACTAGAGGAGGCTAATGAAATAAAGATACATTGTACAATATATTTGAAGTGAAAGATTAATCATGTATTAAAGAACACGTGAATACTCGACAAACATAAGTTGATAAGGTTCTAGATATACAAACTGTTTGCAATGGAAATAATAATGTTAGCGTAAACGCATTTATTAGGAAAGAATAACGTCTTCTCCTCTGTATCGTTCTGTTGTAATTAAAACTGTTTCTTCAATTGGACATTTTTCGTTGCGCTAATACAAAAAAGTGCTGAGCATATCTTGTATTTTCTTGTTTAATTTCTTTGTTAACTTTGATTTAATTTCTGTTTCCATTAATTTGCATTTTCTTTGAGATTTCCTATTTTCTAATTTCCACGAGGAAAAGATGTGTTTTATAGTCATTTTATGATTATATTGTATCAATGACATCCTTAAAGCCGCATTGTGCTTTTGAGAAACCTGCATAAAACGGTTGTTTGGGGTCTCATTTGAACTACGTGGGACGTGATTCTTTCACAAAAACCGGTTTTATCTAAGCAATTCGCTTTTTAAATTTTATTTATAATATTTTGGTGCTAGCACCAATTAAAAAGCCTCCCTTGTGAATGGAAAGAAGGACATCTCTGTAAAAAAATACAGGGCTCCAGATAACGGAAGTATTTCGAAAACTTAAATCTTTATTTCTGCTTTTAAACCCAATGGTGTCATACTCATTAAAAGTGTCTCGAATAGACGGTTTAATCAGTAGTAACACCATAGCATTCGGTGCTGAAATGAGTGAGAAAATGTTAGATTGGTTCAGATTACTCTCGCTTACATGTTTAGCTGGAACATCTGGATAACCCTTATTCTGCTGCACAGACGTCTGCTTCGACATTGTCGTCTGCAAAATGTGTTCAGTTTAGATTTATGCATTGTTTTAATTAAACAAACCTTAAGACGAGTGTCAAATAGTTTGGATCCAGATGAGACGCCACGTTACGCGGCGTCTTTTTAGATTGAAATAGTTTGTAAACTCCGTAAAGTAGGCACAGGGTTAAACACTATGAGATTCAATAACAAGGTGTACATATCTTTCACTGTGGGTAAACGGTCAAATAAACTATAGAGAATGTATACCTTGAGCTTGCTGAAAATGACTGTTTCAGCCTTGTCCGCTCTCTAACTCAAACATTTCTTTTTGGATCTTCACCAAACTTGCTACAAATGTTTATTAGTATAGAATCTAGGTCAGGTTCAATAACTAGCAAAATCGCATAAGGCATGTCTGAGTTATGGCTGAAAAATGCTGAAACAGTCATTTTTTAATACATAAAGGGCAAAAACTCAGATATGCCACATGCGATTTTTGTACTAATCAAACTAAACCTAAATTTTGTATACTTAAATATTTTCAGCAAGTTTAATGAATATCCGATAAAAACTGTATGTGTTAGAGTGCAAAAAGTGACTGAAACCGTCATTTTTCATTAATAAACAGGCAATAACTTAGATATACCTTATGCGCTTTTAGTAGTAATCATACTCAACCTTGATATTATATCAATAAATATTTTCAGCAAATTTGGTGAAGATCCAATAAAACTTATTTGTGTTAGAGAGCAAACCTTGCTGAAAACAGTCATTTTTTAATACATAAAGGGCAAAAACTTAGGTATGCCACATGCGATTTTAGTAATAATCAAACTAGACCTGAATTTTATATGAATACATATTTTCAGCATGTTTGGTGAATATCCGATAAAAACTGTTTGTTTTAGAGTGCAAAAATGACTGAAACAGTCATTTTTTATAAATTAACAGCCAATAACTCAAAAACACCTTATGCGATTTTAGTAGTAATCAAACTAAACCTTGATTTTATATCAATGAACATTTTCAGCAAGTTTGTGGAAGATCGGATAAAAGATATTCGAGTTAGAGAGCGGACAAAAAAGTGTGATAGTCTAACTGACTGATGGATCGACCGTCGAAGGTAATTGCGGTTGCACACGGTGATGTTGACTCCGGCTGTATCACGTGATACTAAGCCGTGTGGTAAGGTTTATGGCAGACGCTCTATTTTCGGTTTGTTATGATTTTAAATCGCCCTTTTTGGTGATTTAGGTCCGTCTTCATCATTTCATAGATCAGTTTGGCCCATTAGAATGTTCAAACATTATTATTAACCGTTATTCTTGCATAAAAAGCCGTTCCCAGGGGGTGCATTAACGAGTACTTTAACGTGTATTAACAAGGCGATTCACGTGCACACGCGCCGTTAATGCCCGCTATAGTTATGATTGTTCCGGGGCCCAGTATAAACAATAACAATGACGGTTTGAACAGCGTTCTGGCCAAACTGCAGCCTACACTGTCAGTACAAAGATGCTGGTGAATGCATTGTTATTGAAATTACAAAATAATCACCGTGCGCCAAATACACATAACGGTCATTAAGGCGAAATGCAAAAGGTTTTTACTGTAATAACCCTAAGTATTTGGACAGACAATAGCTAACAAATGGTGTAGACTCCTGGGGGAGCATTCTGGTCGGGATCTAAACAGTTTCCCATTCAGTTTGCACCTTTTGAACTCATTACTATTTAGTTATCCGGCGGATGATCTGTTTCCAAACTGTTTACGATGGAAAACTATATTCAAATATAGTTTTAGCATTAAACGAGTTTATTGGGGAATAATAGCGTCTTCTCCATAGTATACAGTCCAACCAAACTTGTACAACTAAATAATTCTGTTGACAGGTGACATTATTAGGTACAGTGGAGAAAACGTTATTCTTTCCCAATAAACGCGTTTACGCTAAAACTATTATTTCCTTTGCAAACTGTTTGGAGCCATATCAGACGCCGGTTAAGCCGGTGTCTGATCAGGCTCGAAACTGTTTGCCACTCTGAAAAAATGAAAGGTCAGAAATGCCGAAAAATTGTCCTTTTCTACATTTTAGTGTTTTGCGTTTGCGTTTTCTTTGCGTTTAAAGGGGAAAGAATAACGTGTTCACCACTTTAGGATGGATACAATGCAGAACACATCATATAAGTAAACACACTAGGCAAAGTAACTTTTGATTTATTATTAAAACTTGCAGTTAACTCATTAATAAAAGCGATAACAAACAGCTTGAATCCCATTTCTCGTATACGAGTTATTTATACATTGTACCGTAATTGTGCACATACATGTACATATTTTTAAAATGCCGAACTTTCGACGGCAGCGACTTGCTATTATAGATGACATGAAATTGACACAACATCGGCGCTATTATGACAACCTTTGTGTCACAGTTTGCGGCCGTAAACCCAAATCAATCAATTTTGAAATTGACAAAATCGGCCATCTGACACTCCAATTGGTCTACAACCAGATAGTTCATTTCAGTAAAATGTCCATGGCAGCGACTATTTGCATACGTTGGCCACAGTTTGGCGAAATCTCTCATTCAATAACCACTGGAGATTTAAATGTACATTTAAAATCAAAATAAAAGTTTGTCCATCTTGTTTAATTGCGTTCTGTTTAAAGTATACATGTACACCCACCGATGCATTGAAAATTATTCTTCGTGTGGCGACCTTGATCAGAGGGCTCCTTTAGGGGATGTTCTGTTCAAAGTTTACACAGAGGCAGAAGACAAGTGCATTCCTTGTAAGTACACTGTTTGTAGTGAAGCATGATACTTGCAAGATATACAATTGGTGTGCAATTAGAATAAAGGAAGCTGTGATATGGAAGAAAATGACTGATATTAATAAAAAAAAAATGGAAATGGATCTCAAATATTAAGACAAAAGTTCTTGTTATTATTTATATCTATGCAAAATTGTGCTTATTGAAATATATTTTATTTGAAATCCTGGTTTTGTACACATATTTCAAGTACTTAAAAAATTACATAGCTCAAGATAATAAATGAACTTGGTAAATATACTGAAGCACAATGTAATAGATATGTTCTAAGAAGTTTGAGTAGTCAAAGTAATGCATTTAGGAAATAATTATTTTTTAGAAATGGAATTAAAAATGAAAAAATAGACATTTAGAATATTTGAAATTAAGATAAAATCATGCCTTTTACCTGTAGCTATGTAGTAATTTGATCTTTCAGACTGTGTCTGTTTAACCCTTTACCCTTAATCCAGGTTGTTTATTACAGCATGTTGAAAGTAAAGTAGAAAGTACCTAATGGTATATTCTGCTTTACTTTCAAAATGCTTTAGGCTCCTTATAGTGCATACATTCATGATTCCATAGTGTTGAACTATTTTGCTCAGTGGAGAAATAGATAAGAGGGGGAAACTGCATATTGATTGAGTGATAGGTTAATGTACAATCAAAGTATGTACATGTACATGTAATAGATGGCTTGGGTTAGCTGCTCCTCATTAAACTAAGACTTTTCCTGTTATTTTGAGACCAGCCGGGTGATGACTTTGTGTAAACATAAATTCATCATGAGTTAAACTTTGTTTTGTTAAATCTGGTTCATTCTCGTTATTGTCACTGTTCTCTGTTGAGTAAGCACCAAACACATTCTGTTCACAGTCAATGAGAAAGGATGACTCCAGGGTTAATATTGCAGACTTCTCAAGATTTAGACCAACATCCAAGGCTGATGGCCAGTGACATCTGGTGATAGAATCTGAAACAACAAACATGCATGAAAATAAATAATAACAGTTTAAACATATATACATCTTTATCATCTTATTTAGAATTATTTTTATTTTTTAATGAAGGCAATGATTGAATGAGACAATTCAAATTTAAATCTTTATTTAAAACCTACAAGTAAATCTAACAGACACACACATGTAGAATCTATAACGGCAATGTTGATAAAATAGCATGTCAACCCAAATTCCGTTCCAGCTATTTCAGTAACTGACTCTTAGTACGCTCCTAATATTTAAATGGCTTACAAAATTATCAAAACATATTTTCAAAATTATTCTAAATTCCTAGACAACTGTAGTATAAAAATGGTTACCAAGCACAATGACAGTTAGACGTATAGAAAGTTAAAACTTTTAAGTTGAGTCTTATATGGTTCTTAGACATTGATAAGTCAAATTTCAGTTTTTGCTCATCAAAAACTCAAATCTGACCAACCGAACGCTTTAGGACGATTTCAGACTCAACTCAAAAGCTTTATAACCTTGGAGCCAGGGTCTCTGACGTAACATTCTAGCACTCTAACGACTGAGCTGTAGGGACTTGTTGAGTTTCTACATAGATAACAGTGGGAAAAAAAACGTTATTCTCTTAAACTATTGTTTCCATTGCAAACAGTTTGGAGCCAGTTCAGACGTTGGTTTGGAGCCAAATCATACGCCGAGTAACCCGGTGTCTGATCAGGCTCCCAAATGTTTGTTACTCAGATTAAAATAAACAGTCAGAAGTATAAAAAAGATGTCATTTTCTCCATGTTAGTGCACTGCGTTTGCATTTCTTTGCGTTTAAAAACGGGAAAGAATAACGTTATCTCCTCTGTGCCTGTGTTCGACAGGTACAGTCCCAATGGTGCACCTAGAAAGTGCCCCTTCTCATAATCATAAGAATTGATGGCGTAGAAGTAATAAATAGAAATAGACTAGATCTACACTCGATCCCGCTAGACTACAGTATGGAGTTATAATGAGTTAAATAACTGCAATCGACTGCTGGTAATCCATGCATGTGTCTGATATTTATTAATAAATATAGCATTATAAATAAAGTCCTACCCTAAACATGCTAAACTGTAAATCGGTGTACCTGTATTTCCATAGAATTGGTCTAGAGAAAGTCTCTGACGTTCTGTGTTGCGTCGCTGACCGGTCTGTATACGTCTCACGTTGTACCAGACCAACTCATTCAACGTTATTCCAACATCCAACCACATTTCTCCTCATATCCAGATATATTTAACATTTTCAAATCCTTGAATTAACCGACGAAGAACAGCATGATGTCTGTTGAGTGCCAAGCGTAAATTATTATTACACATGCGAATCGAGTCGCTTTTAAAAATGGCCGACATTGATAAATCAGGTGCATGTGGCCCTGTATCTTAGCCGTTGATATATAAAATACATGAACATTTTGTAAACAAACTTGACCTCTCTAGGTGCGCGTATTCTGTCAATGTATTAGAGAACGGAGTTAGGTGAAATCCAACAAGAAGGGGAAATAGACATATTTTTATGCAAGAATAGTATCAATACACCTGTTTTTCGTGCATTAACATCTGCAGAAGCCCTTGTGCTGTCTTGGAGCCCTCGGCTAAAGCCTCGGGCTTCAAATACAGCCCGCGGGCTTCTTCAGATGTTAATGCACGAAAAAAGGTGTATTAACCCTAGATTGTATTTCAGACATTATGAAAAGGTCTGAAAACACAATGGGACTTTAAGTAGCAACACATTTTAATACAATTATTTTCTCCGTCTCTTTCTTCTCCTTTTTCTGCGTTACATGATGATTTAAAATTCGTTCTTGCTTATTCAGTTCCATTACACACAGATACAGTGGAGAAAACGTTATTCTTTCCCATTAAACGCGTTTACGCTAAAACTATTATTTCTATTGCAAACAGTTTAGAGCCAGATCAGACGCCGGGTAACCCGGCGTCTGATCAGGCTCCAAATTGTTTGTCACCAAGATAAACATGAATTATCAGAATTGTCCAAAAGTTGCACTTTTCCTCGTTTTAGTGTTTTGCGTTTGCGTTTCGTTTAAATGGGAAAGAATAACGTATTATCCACTGTAGCATTTGAGTTCCAATAAAAGTAATTTAGGTTAAAAGGGGCGGACCCTGAATCTAGAATATCCTCATAACCTTTCACAGTCATGACGTCATCAATTAAAAACAATTGTTGTCTGCTTTTGTTTCTCAAATTTAAGTTTATGTGTTTTAAATTAATAAATATTGAAATTAGTATCAAACAGTTTAGATCCTGTCCAATCTGTTTGCAAATAACCATTGTTCGTGGGATAAAGCAGTGACGGGGTGAACCTCCTGCTCCTGGAAACCTAAAGTCTCTGAAAACCGAGCATGTTTTTGGACCAAAAGCATTTCTTCTACTTTCGCACTTACTACTGCACAACCTCTCTAGTACGAACACTAAAAGGAAGGCTACCTGGCTGCATTAAAGACAGGTGACAGCTTAAAGCAAGGTGAATGTAAATCAGAAAGCTATTGAGGGAAGT
Source organism: Gari tellinella (assembly GCA_922989275.2). Classification (NCBI taxonomy): domain Eukaryota; kingdom Metazoa; phylum Mollusca; class Bivalvia; order Cardiida; family Psammobiidae; genus Gari; species Gari tellinella. The sequence goes on from OV277857.1 coordinate 108,140,408, forward strand.
TTCTGTTTTACGTTCGCCTTGCTTAAAAGCAGTCACCTGTTCTAAACACCTAATTATCACAACTTAGTGGTCGTACTAGATAAATAGTAATAAGTACAGAATCGCCCTAACTAAATTAAGACTTTCCTCTCATGATTTAGCTATAGAGAAAGGACGACACTTAAATATACCACGAATAGAAAGAATTTGCCAAAATTGTAACATGAAAATGATAGAAGATGAATATCACTTCCTCTTAGTTTGCCCGAAATATAGCGAACTAAGACGACGATATTTTTCTCCTTACTTTTGTCATTGGCCTAATATCCACAAATTTAAAAACTTGATGTCTTCTACATCACCTAAAATTATTCGTAATCTTTCGAAATTTATATACAATGCATTTAAATATAGAACTGAAAACTAACACGTTACGATTTCTGTCAGATCACTTATTCCCCTATAGTTAGGTGGAATAAGTTACTAGAACTCTAGTCAATTAACATATACTTCTCTGTAAAGTTTGTTTAATGAAACTTAATTGTTCATGTCAATGCTCTTTACGTATGTATATATTGTTCATGCAAATTGATGGCTATGAATATGCTTATGCTATTTTATGCCGAATAAAGATCTGTGCTGTATTAAACCGGACGCTTATTTTGAGACCTCTTACTCAATTTGTTTTTTCAAACAGCCATTAAATTCTTGTGATCGTGAAAAACTTTCAAGTTTTGGCATGTTGCTATTATACATGTGATTTGAAATCAATTTCGGATGGTTTCTACTGTTATTGCAAAAGATTGAAGGTTTTTAATTTGTCAGAAAAAAAACGTTTATACATTTTGGACCCATTAATGATTGAAAGATGATTGTCAAACAGTAATCAGACATTTAAAGTTTGATTTAACGTATTCACCCCTAAAACTTTTAATGGACAATTACATTTCCATATAGGTCCAGTCAATTTGTTGTACCACTTTGGGTTGTTATTGTTATATATGCAAAATAACAAACAGTGCAGACCCTGATCAAGTTCGGCACTACCTTTTATAAACCAGTACTTTACGTCAAAATGGCAAAAATCTTTGAACAACTGCAATTACAGTAAACTTTATTCAATGAAACCTACTTTAGGTGAGAGTTGTTCATCACTTAGAGATGTGCGCAGAGAGGAAGTTGTTCTTGCTCGCTGTCACATGGATCATATGTATATCAGTCATTTGTACATACTAAAATGAGAAAATCAACCAGAGTGGGATTTCTGCATAGACTCTTATTCTGTTCGTTTTATATTGTGTTGATCTTTCTGTTACAATACAAAGATATTTCAAAGCTCTCTGTATGAATGAACTATTAGTATTTAGTAAAGTGCCATTTGACAATATGATTTCTGTCCTGAAAGAGACTGGTCTATACACTGTAACAAGATCTAGGGATTTTTTTTTTCATATACGTGTATTTGATTCTTCTTTGTTTTTTATGTTTTACACATTCGTATGTAGAAATTTTGTTTTAATGGTGACCAAAAGCGAATTTTTCTAAGTATCAAACTTTTTATCTGTCATTGTGTTTTTGGAAGAGCTGTTTATGATGAATGAAAAAAATGAAAAAAATATATATGGTGGTGTCCTTTTTTTTTTAGCTACAGCGATTTGAAAAAGGTATGTCAAATTTGGACTTTTTTCAAAGTTTACCCATTCAGAGTACACGCTTCAGTAAAATCTATTCCAAAACAAAACAAACATGGTAATTTGGGTTTTCATTAGTTATTTCATGTCTATGGTGGTATTTCCACATATATAGAAATCAAATAGACAAAGCAGGCACCAGGTTTGAACAATATGGATCCTTGAATATCAAAAATATGCTTTTTATAGGGCATGATTTTATTAGATTTTTTATTTTATGAAAAAAACTAAAAAAGATTGAAAATGAAATAGTTCTAGTATTAAACTTTTTCTTATATTCTACCAGATGAAAGCCCATGCTAAGGCAGTTCAAAATATGAAAAGAAATTGAAAGGTCAGTGTTGAAAATTTTGAGTTATTAAAGAAAAATGAGTTATCTCCCTTTACAAATTAAAAAAAAAAGTACCATATCGATGATATTTAAAGCTTCATAAATTTCACATTTGGTGCCTGTTTTCTCTTAAATAGGTTTTTGTATCTAGAAATACTACCATAGACAGGAAATAAATAACACGAAACCAAATTATCATTTTTGTTTTCATTTGAAATGGATTTTATTGAAGCGGGCTGTTTGAAAAGACAAAATAAGCAAAAGTGGGTGGGGTAAATTTTACATGACCGTAGAGCCAAATGTTGTTCACCAAAATGTACACTTTTTCTATTTTTTCATTCATCTGAAATAGCTCTTCAATACAAAACCACCATAGAGTGTTTTCATATACTTTGAAAATTTCCCAAATTCATGAGTTTTATACACTCTTAACACTACATATATTATGTAATCGTTGCTCGGCGCATTGTGACCACTTCTGTTTCGCGGTACTGTAATACCTCACTCAAACAAACAAACAATAAAAAGATTTAAATGATTTGGCTTGTGTACAGCTTATATAATATTTTCACCCTAACACTTCAAATAGAATATAATTGTTTCGAATAAAGTCTAGTGCATTTAACTATATCGAGTAATTCCAAAATGAGAAGTAGCGCAGACAATATCAGCGGGCTTCCTCATATTATTATATTATTATTATTATTATATACCATATTTATATAGCACTTTTTTCATACATAATCATACGTTCTAAAGTGCTTTACAATTATAAAAACACAAATAAAACATGAAATGAAAGTAACAATTAAAATGAACATTTCAAAAGAACCTACAGTTTAAAGCATAATCATTGCGTTATAAAAAGAAATCATTAACACAGGCATAACTACAGATAAAGATGGCATATTGGCAGTTATATAAAACAAATATAATTCTGTCTAGTCAAAAATAAAACTATAATATATATATTATTTCTACATATGTACAGTCAATATGACATTTATTGTCCATGTATTTGCACGAAGAAGTGTGTTTTCAACGACCTTTTAAATGTTTCTAGTGACTCAGAGTCTCTGATACCTTCAGGCAACGCATTCCAGAGTCTGGGAGCAGCAACTGAAAAGCTCCTGTCTCCGGACACGACTTTGTCATTTCTTGGCACAATGAGTCTAATGGCATTGTTCTGAGATCTCAGGCTTCTTGCTGGTATGTATTCGTTTACAAGACTTCTGATATATACAGGGCATTGACCATGAAAAGCTTAATATGTCAACACAAGTATCTTAAGATGAACTCTAGATTGAACAGGTGGCTAATGAAGCTCCTTTAAGATGGGAGTGATATGACTATGGCGAGCAGTCTTACTTATAAGTCGAGCAGCTGTGTTTTGAATGTTTTGTGGTTTGCTCAAGATTTCTTTGAGACGCCATGTTCAAGAGAATTACAGTAATCCAGACGTGAGGTTACTAAGGATTTACATTGTTTGCATAGGACAAGTTTACTCTTGATAAGTTTATTATTTGTCAAGGACGCGTATACTTGTTATGAGAGCTCAGTGAGGTGCGTGTACTCGTCACTAAGGCTCAATGGTTTAAGCAAAGCTTAGTATTTAATTAAAGTCAAACTGTTCAATCAATCTCACATCGAAATGCTTACTCTAAATAAAATCGTTTGACTGATAAAAGCAGTTAAAGTAGATCTAACTTTTGACATACGATTTTATTTGGTTCCTTTTACCGTGAAGAAAACGATTTCGCGTTTACGCTAAAACTATTATTTCTATTGTAAACAGTTTGGAGCCAGATTAGACGCCGGGTCACCCGGCGTCTGATCAGGTTCCAAACTGTTTGCCACTAAGATAAATATGAATTGTCAGAATTGTCAGAAAGTTATACTTTTTACGTTTTAGTGCTTTGCATCGGCATCTCTTTGCGTTTAAATGGGAAAGAATTAACGTTTTCCACACTGTATCTAATTCCGTTTATAAACAGTAATGTTTCGCTATTGTGGCTAACGCAGTCGTAGAAATTTGTTAATCATTTGATAAGAACTTGATGACGTCATGACAGTGAAGGGGTTAAAGATTGTCGCTTAGAAATAAATAAGATTTGACATTAACTTAGATTAAAAATCATCTTAAACGAAGAAACGTCAACTCACATAACTAAGAATTCGGAGTAAAGACATACGCGACTGATCAGGATCCAGAATATTTGCAAATGCACATCAGTTGCAGGGCTACCATAAGTTGCTCATAGAAATGCTAAACTTTCTAAATTATCAAGCGCGACTTTAGGAATCGTACCTTTAACTGCCAGGCTCTACAATACTAACATAATTATGCAAAAAGTTTTGATCCAGATCAGACGCCGCGTAACGCGGCGTCTGATCTGGATATTTATTGTTTGACACCTAAGATTTCGGAAAAATCCGGAGAAATTGTACCTCAATAAAAACAAATGTTAAGCTGTAAATTTGCTTCTGCTTAGAATACTCCTAAAATGTATTTCTGAGATACTGATGTTTCAATGTTGCAGACGTTTCCAAATTTACGTCAGTTAAAGATTTGTATAAAGTTGGTTAAAGAGACGCAAGGGACCTGTCATCTTGATGACTCTCATCCATACTACCATAGGGGTGACTTGATGGAAGCACAGATATAGTAAACCCTCTCTAATACAGCCTATAAAGTGTGTTAAGTATTATGTGTTTACGACACGTGAACGATTAAAGCAAGGTGACAGTAAAACAGAAAGCTTCTTTATGAAGTTGTTTTTCCTGTCAACTTGCTTTGAGCTGTCACCTGTCTTTTATGCAATTAATTAGCTTTCTTTTTAGTGGTCCTGATAGATGGGTTTTACTGAAGAGGACACTACATTATTCTGTCTCGTTTAACCCTTTGATCCCTAGTCCCGCTTATAGGCGACCTTTTCAAACAGTGTACATGTGAACAGTACACTTGTCCTATGCAAACAGTGAAGACCCAGATCAGAGGGCTCCGAAAGGAGCCCTCTAATCAGGGTCTTCACTGTTTGTCATAATGCCAAACATTGACAAAAACAACCCTTAAAAGTCAGAAATGGACTAGACTAAAATGGAAACTGGAATTGTCCATTTAAAGTTTCAGGGAGGAAAGAGTTAAATGAAACTAAACGCAAACGGAAATCAGTATAATGTAGAAAGTAGCGAAACTTTGACAATGTTTATTATTAATTCAAATCTGAGAGGCATATATCTGTTATTCTTTCCCGTTTAAACGCAAACGTACGCAAACGCAGGCAAACGCAAAGCACTAAAACGTAGAAAAGAACAACTTTTGGACAATTCTGATAATTCTTGTTTATCTTGGTGGCAAACAGTTTGGAGCCTGATCAGACGCCGGGTTACCCGGCGTCTGATCTGGCTCCAAACTGTTTGCACTGCAAATAATAGTTTTAGCGTAAACCCGTTTATTGGGAAAGAATAACAGATTCTCCACTGTAGGAGCCAGATCAGACCTCCGCTTATCCGGAGTCTGATCTGGCTCCAAATTGTTGCAATGGAGAGAGAGGTTATAGCATAAACGCGTTTTTTAAAAGGGTAACTTCTTCTCCAATGTATTAAGATTTATGCTAAGCGCGACTTGGTTCACATTTGCAAACAGTTAAGATCCAGATCAGACGCCGTGTAACGTATCTTCAACTATTTCTTCACTTTGAAAAGTTTCAGAAACTAATTTCGATTTATTTTTGCAGACGCTATATTTGAAGCAGACGACAATTCAGCATGATAAGGGTTAATATTTTATAGCCGTATTTCAATGTAACTTTATATATCATACATGTATACGCGTATCCCTACTCTTATGACTCTTATACATTGAGACTGTTGATGACGACTTATCTAACATCTGGCAAACATGTTGGATCCAGATCAGACGCATATCACGGCTTCTGATCATGATCCAAACTGTTTGACGTTCGTATCAACGTTTCTTGTGTCAAGTTTCTGAATTCCTAATTTCCGAAAATAAAACCACAGGTGATAAATTTTAACCATCGATATTACGAAAGAGAAAGAGCCCAAAGAGCCTTGTCGTCGATGTTCAGATATTTTTATAGTACAGTGCCCCCTCTCTCTCTACAACAACACCCAATGGGAGACAATTATCGTGTATGTTGGTCGAAAGGAGTTGTTATATGGAGGGGGAATTAATATCGTAAGTGTAAATTTGCAAACAGTTTAAACAAAGATCAGACGCCCTAGTACGCGGCGTCTGATCTTGGTTCAAACTTTTTGTCACTCGTCTTAATTAAAATTTCTTAGAACTTTCAAAATGTCTTATATATAAGCAGATTATATTGCAGCAGTTAAAAAGGGTTAGACATAATTGACTTGTCTTGGAAACCGCGGCATGCGTTGTTGTAAAGAGGAAATCGTGGTTCCGGGTCATTTTTTATACGCATGAGGAATATGTTTTGCTATCGAATCAAGACCCAAGGATACTTTCCTACGTTGAAAAATGTCCCCGGGACACTTTTAAGAAGGGCACACTTTTCTTCATCGGTATTTATTGTTACATTATGTATACCTTACAACTCGGCTCAAATGGTAAGTAATAACTGTTCCATCACATTGGTATACATGTAACTATGTCAAGACCTTGTTGAGGAATAATCAATCACTTTTAAGGCTACTGACCCTCTAGTGCTACTTACATGTACAGTAAAACATCTCTATCACACCACACACTTATATTAATTATTAGACGATTACGAAAGGTGACTACTTAAAGAAAGGTGACAGTAAATCAGAAAGTTACTTACGGAACTTTCTGATTTACTGTCACCTTGTTTAAGTTTGCACCTGTCTTTTATACAGTCAATTAGCATTCATTAAAACGGTCGTAGTAAAGAGGTTTTACTGTATCTGAATATTGTAGACTAAGAAACCTATATAGGAATTGCCAGTATGTAATCATACACGTGTTATAATATGGGGTCGTTGCTCTTGAAGACCAATGTCCAATAAACTCTCGAATTTCTTTAAATTTAGGACTCGACATAAAGTGGGTTGTCGACTTGTCGGGATATACTCAGTTCAAGTTCGTTCTAGAGCTACTTTACTCATACCGTATTTCTACTGGAACGCAAGAAAGGAATGGGTGCTACTGTAAGCTGTTATTAACTATTGAAGTCAATTTTGAAAAAGTTTGGAACCAGATCAGGCAACGAGTAAATGTTTAAGATATACATCGACCTATATTTAGACGGACAAATAAAGGGCTGTCATTTCTTCGGATTTTTCCTAAATCTGCGGATTTTTTTTCCAGTTTATATATAGTAGCTGGCTGAAAGTGAATCAGAATGCGCCTTTAGGCGCATTCTGCTTTACTTACAGCCTGCTTTAAGTAGTCGCATGTCAACAAAACTAGAAACAGGCTATGGGGTAAAGGTACGATTCGTAAAGTCGTACTTTAAAAATGCATATTTGGTAATCTTAGGATTGTTTATGTCAACTTATGGCAGACCTGCAAACTTTCTATTCTTCTTCTGTATGTGATAATTCAATTTGTGTGTTGCAAAGTACAATAGTTTAGGTTTTTAAATCAGATGGGTGCTTAAAACAAGATGAAAGTAAAACAGAAAAGCTCCTTTAGAAGTTTCCTGTTTTATTTTTACCTTGCTTTAAGCAGCCACCTATTTTTCATACAATCAATAAATATTTTATTGTCGTAGTCGTAATAGAGAGATCCTAGCGCCCTGAAGTACTTGGCCTGTTTCTGAAATACAGTATTATGGTTTCTCTCCAATTGCAATTTTCCGCTTCGTCTTGAATCCTTCCATAAAATACCGATACTGTTGTGTTCAATATTTCTTTAATGTACTTTGACCTAAAATTATTGATACGAGTGTCAAACAATTTTGATTCTAAATTTGATTCTGAGCAGAACTCGTCGTATTATCTGGATATGAACTGTTTAGGGTCGCCTACTGTAGCGTTGAAAAGGTTCAATTTAATCATACATGTTCATGTTGAACAAGGGTAAGAGTGAGAGCTATGATGAATTACAACCAAATTGCAATTGTCACTTCTGGGGTTGGTGAAGTCCATCCTTGGTATGTGACATTTGACATCACAGTACAACAAGTTGAATCGTCATTACAGCGTGACATTTTCGTACTAAAATCCAAATTAACACATTGAACCTTAGCCTAGCGACAAGTATGCTGGTCATTTACAAATCATATACATGTCCACAGTACACTTGTCCTATGCACACATTATAGACCATGATCAGAGGGCTCCTTAAGAAGCCCTCTAATCAGGGTCTGCATTGTTTGTCATTTTGTAAAATATTGTTTAAGTACACCCGATATAGTAAAAAATGGACTAGACTTGTATTAGTTTAAACATATTTTATTTCAGATATTTACATGCATATTACAAACATACAATAAAGTTTAGGATGGAAACGAAAGCAACACTTGCTTATTGTGTTTCTTTCCTTGCACCGTTGGATATATACATATGCTCTGTCTATAGCTAGACTATCATATATCGTATACATTCTTATATCAATGCAAAATACGCAATCATTGATGAACATGACTAGACTTATATTGAAATTAGAACTGTCCGTTAAAAGTTTCAGAGGTGAATGAGTTTACTATTTTAACCCATGCCGCGCTAAATACGACCTGTCTAACATTTACAAACAGTTACAGTGGATAATCTGTTATTCTTTCCCGTTTAAACGCAAACGTACGCAAACGCAAAGCGCTAAAACGTAGAAAAGAACAACTTTTGGACAATTCTGATATTTCATGTTTATCTTGGTGGCAAACAGTTTGGAGCCTGATCAGACGCCGGGTTACCCGGCGTCTCAACGCCGGGTTACCCGGCGTCTGATCTGGCTTCAAACTGTTTGCACTGGAAATAATAGTTTTAGCGTAAACGCGTTTATTGGGAAAGAATAACACATTCTCCACTGTACGCGGCGTCTGATCTAGAACCAAATTATTTGTTTCTCTTATTCAACTTGTCTTCAGTTTTAATATATATATATACATGTATATATATATTATTTGTTTCGAAGACCATAAAGATCTATATAAAGCAGACGGCACATCAGCATGATAACTGTTAAACTCTGTTCTTTAGGCTTGGCACAATTAAATCGCGTTAATATATATCACATTCTGAACAATTAATTCTTGATCGCTTCTTTGTGCAATAAAGAAGACCAAAATATTTCAATTAAACTTCCCTTGAGCGACATCAAAAAAAAGATGTGTAGGCAGTCTTTAGGAAAGGCGAGAGGTTTACATGTATGCTGCACAAAAGCTAAACCGATTGTTCGCGTTCATTTTAACCTATATGTGCCTGGCGTCCTATGAAAGGGATATACATAGGCAAACAGTGTATACTCCGATCAGATGCCGCATAATGCGGCGTCTGATCAGAGTCTACAATGTTTGCTGATAGGAATTTAAACATAAAACAAAGCGAACTGGAATTTTAGACCAGGCACCCCTTTTATTCAAAATGCATTAATCAAATAGACAGGCATGGAAGGACCCACTGGGTCCAAATGGGTTTAGGCAGCCAGCAGCCTCATAATCAACCCATTAGTGCCTACATGTATCATCCATAAAAGACTTTGAAAAGATTCCACACTATTAAAGATTCTGTTATTCAATTCAAGGGTAAGCATAACAATGCACGTAATACTGTCACTTTACTTTAAGCTGTCACCTGTCTTTTAATCAATCAATTAGCCCTTGTTTTAGTGGTCATAATAGAGAGGTTATTGAAAAATGGAAAAGGTCCGTCAATAAAACTTTGGGACCACTGAATTTTAATGTATCAGTATATCGAATATCAACTCTAAAACGGATTACGTTGATATGTATGTATCAATTAATATTTACAATCGCCCCATTCAATTCCATTGACAAAAAGTGTGTTCATTTCATATAAACACCACTTTTCGAGAGGGCGGGACTTGTGGAAAAGGTTGGAAGGGGAGGCGGGGCATATGCAGTTTACATTCGCGAATTAATCTTTGGAACATGGGGCAGCAAACATTTGGCGGAGTTTTTCAAAACTTGTTCTTAAAGCCGCATTGTGCTTTTGGGAAACCTGCATAAAACGGTTGCTTGGGATCCCATTAGAACTACATGGGACGTGATTCTTTCACAAAAAGCGGCTTTACCTAAGAAATTCGCTTTTTATTTATGTTTTTAATTTATTTGTGCTAACACCAATTAATTTGACCTTGTCAACGGAAAGAAGGACAACTCTGTAAATACAGGGCTCCAGATAATGGGAGTATTTCGAAAACTAAAACCTTTATTTCTGCTTTAAAACCAATGGTGTCACTACTCATTAGAATCATCTTCAAGAGACAGTTCTAATGAGTAGTAACATCATATCATTCGGTGCTGAAATGAGTGATAAACTGTTGGATTTGTTCAGTTTACTTCGTGTTAGCTGGAGCACAGGAATGAAGTGGTTAACCCTTATCTGCTGCACAGACGTCTGCTTTGAAATTGTCATGTGCAAAATGTGTTTAGTTTAGATTTATTCATAGTTTTGATTAAAAGAACCTTAAGACGATTGTCAAACAGTTTGGATCCAGATAAGACGCCGAGTTACGCGGCGTCTGTTCGAGATTCAAACAGTCAAACAACTAGGTCTGACGTGTCAAAGGTCAGCCGAGTCCAATTTTTAGGTAACACAGCATTCCGCATGTTCTCGGACCATATTTTAAACAGCCGAGTTTCGTATATGAGGTGAAATAATGAAGGCGGAATTATTGTGAGCAGTTTAGCGCAGTAGGCAAAGGTTATGTATGCAAAGGCAAATAGCAGTATTTTTAGTAAGCGTGGGTTCGAATCCCACGTCGACCTTACACTTTTTTTATTTAAATCTTGCATGAATAGTAAAGCATTATATTCTATTCCATACTGTATAATAGAAGCTGACCATTTATGAACACGTTCGCCAGTGTTGGTGAAGGGTTGCTTTGTTTCAGTTCGAGTCCGATATTAGTCATATTTTAAACAATTAATCGATGATAAAATACATACATGTACATGTATATACATATAGGCTTCTATAATATTGAAATGTAATGAGTTACAAGCATGATCTGTTTACTGGGCTCCAGATAAGGTGGAATAGACACAAGTTTTCCAACATTTTCCTCATGTCTGCACTAAACCTTATGGTTTGATTGCATGTACTAATTAGAATGGTCTCTTCGAGAAGCTTTTGATTAGTAGTCACACTATGGGGTTTGAAGGAGACATGAATATTTTACTTTTTGAAATACTCTCCTTGTCTGGAGCCTTAATTACGGTGAAACACATAGGAATCGACCACTCATTAAGGACTATTAAAGTGGTCTTTTTAGACAGGCTGCTGCTGAATGTAGAACAAAGGTAATGGAGACTGCCTTATGCATTATTCCCCCATTATGCTGTCACCTGCCTTAAAGGCCAACAATGACTTATGTATAGAGATGTTTCATCGTATAATCATCTACATAGATCTACATTACAATGAAAGTATATGATGGTTGAAATGAAATTGGAAATAAAGTAATTATAGAATCCTTAATATATTTTAGCAAAAAAAAAGTTTTAGGTTGATGCGAGTTTCGAACCCACGCCAAATAAAATTTCCCCGATCATATACTCGATTATGGGCCTACGACCTATCCATTACGCTATATTTCTGATAAATAATCCGCTCATTGTGTATACCTATAACTCAACCTCGTTTTTTAAAAGAATGAGACGAGGATATCCGAAATGCTGATCTCCCTTAAAAATGGACTCGGCGACCCCGTGACACGTCAGACCTAGTTGTTTGACTATACTTTCGGTTTGTTATGGTTTTAAACTGCCACTTTTGATGAATTAGGTCTGTCTATTACATTTTATAGATCAGTTTGGCCCATAAGAAGGTTGAAACATTATTATTAACCGTTATTGTATTTCGGACATTAAGAAAAGGTCTGAAAACACAATGGGACTTTAACCGATCTATGCCTTCCTACTAGTGGAAAACATGATTCCCGACTAATTTTCTTCTTTTCTAAGAATCTACCTTATAAACAGCTCGGCTATCTGCGTTTTTTATGACAAAAACCCCGATATATTTATCCTACTTTAAAATGACGTCACTTCAAATGACGTCAAAAATCGGCATTTTTCGCGCCAAACTTTTAAGTTGTTGACGATGGAACTTATTTTTTCTGCTTTCGAATGTACACAGATTCAGTAAATCGGTCATGGCTGTTCCTTATAGGGTACACATTATTCGTGTGATCTACCTCTAATATGGATTAAACATACATGCGTACTAACAAAATGTTTATTTAATGTTATAAATTACAGCAAAAATATTGTAAATATGAGAAATTAAAAAAAATTTCCGGCGTTCAAGCGAAATGAACGACAGAAAATTATCGGCAAATACCATGAATCGCGCTCAGAAAATTATCGGCAAATTTACCATGAATCGCTAGCGCGATTCATGGTATTTGCCGATAATTTTCTGTCGTTCATTTCGCTTGAACGCCGAAAAAAATCAGTTCATTTCTTAATCAACTACATTTTCTTCCTTTCTTGTTCTATTATTGCGAATATTCATAATACATTGTTAACACGGTTATACAGCGATATAATATACTAATACGATATCCTATGTTGAACAAACCTACCTTAATAGTCGGCACGAAAAATGACGTCTTCACTTTACAGGACAGAAGTCGTTTAACAGAGAAGAGACACATAAACTTAAGTACGTGTATGTTACGTAATTGCCCTTTGCAAAATATTCTTCTACGACAATCCATCGTGGTGATTTACTAGCATTTTCTTTCGGAAAGTTTGCACCATAGTATCAAACCGGTTAGATAGAATTCAGATATGAGTTGTATTCTACTTACAGCCTAACCTGAATTCAAACTGCAAACTTATTACAAATAGTCCAATAACGTCCAGAATGTCTAAACGATAAGGAAAATGGATACCATGGATGTCATTTAGTATGAAAAAGAAATAGCTACAGCGGGTAAGACATAGTATAAAATAAGTTGACTCGCCAAAGACAGTGGTGGATAGAGACGATTCGTTTGTGCCTTATGCTCTACCAGAAGTGAAGTGGATTAAGTCACAGCCTCACTGTGATAAGAAAACAATATGAATAGCGGGGTGTCAGATAAGATTCCAAACTGTTTAAAAGTCATGAAAAAAATCGTCTTTATGTTTCTTCTGTCAAAATATCCAATATGTGATTTTGAGAAAAACAGCAGACTACAATTTAGAACAGACGATATTGCAGCATTTAATACATTGGACATAACATGGTCGTTGTTCGGGGGAAGTAATGTATGCTATACAAAGAAACAACGTTAAAAAGAGGACTGCAGGCGAAACAATTGGTATAGCTTGGCTTTGACATTTATGCTTGTACACACGTTTTAAGAAGAATCATGTTCCACTTTAGAGCACAACTCAACTGAATCGATGCGATTTCTTATAGTAAAAGTTATCAAAACGACGATTTCTTCCTTTATATACGTTATACTTTAAAACCATAACAACTGACGTCAATGACATCATTTAAGAACTTGACGTTACGCGTATACTCAATCATGTTAGACAGTCAACAACAACAAAATGAATCACAGTTTAAACAGCGCATCATTGCATAATCGAACGGCTCAGACAAGTGTCGAGTCTACTGTACGATTTAGGAATTTCAATAAAAAATTGAAAATGAAAATTTAGACCAAGCATCCCTTTTATAAAAAGTGCACTACTCCAATATATAAACATGGAATAAGCAACTGGGCGTTGAAAAAAAATCATAGAAAAATATTAACAAATATAAGCACGAGACATTTATATAACACCAAAAAGTATCAATAATCAATTGAGCTTCACCAAAAGATACAATAATAAGTTATCAGGCAATATGTGTTAAAGTCAGTGTGAACACATAAACGTTAGTAATTGTAAAAGTTTCTGAACAAGTGTGTCTTAAGGTTTGTTTCTAAAACCAGTTTCAGGTTCAACTGCTTTTAAGTCTCTTAGAAGCATATTCCACCATTTCGGGCCAACCACCGCCAGTGACCGTTAAGCGATCTTCACCCTATTTCTAGGTACAACAAAACGAATGCCACTAGATTATCTCAAACGGTAAGTGTACCTTAGTGAACAAGTATCCAGGGTAACTCCATGCGGTCCCGTGTACAATCTGAAAAACAATTCAAGCACATAAACTATGATTCTCGCACGAACAGGCAACCAATGTAACTATTTTAGAATTTCGGAAATATGCTGCTCATATGTTGATTTCCTTACTAATCTGGAAGCAAGGTTTTGTACCTTTTCAAGTTTAGCTAGCTGACAAATAAAATCCGGATCTCATCGGTGTCTGATCTGGCCAAATCCTGCTCACAACGGATATAATTATGCTCTGTAGAATAACGTTGTTTATTAGGGTCGTTGGTGGCAGAGTTTTCTCTTTAGAATATTTTGAATAATATATCTTGTTCAGATTTATGTTGACTATACTTTCATCAATATTCTGAGGATGAACTTAGACGGACAGTAACCTTGTAATAAAAATCAGACAAAGCTATAAATGTCAAATCAGATGAATCTTTCAGAGTACCGTAGGGACTATATTTATAGATCAATAGAACTTAGAAATGTTCATCCAGTTGGCTCTTTCATGCCATACACAGCTAATGTTGATTTTTGCAGACAGTTTGTATCCAGATCAGACGGTACTCACATCAATGTTCTTCGGTAAAGCTTTCAAACATTTGAACTTTGCATCAAACTGCAGACAAAAAAGTTTAGCAGACAATAATTTTTCTGCAAAAGGATTGAAAGAGATGGTTAAAGTTGGCCTTGACAAGTTGACAGGGTAAAGCAGCCATTTATCTTTAAATAAAACCGACATGAATACTTAACACATGTTTTTCCTTGACGCATGCGTTTTGTAAATGTTACAACCTGATATTAAGCAGAGTTCCAGAATCAAATGTCGTTGGAACTGGATTAGGTGCCATTGTTACTACATTAGAAATGTTTTAACAGGTAACAAAAATAACGGCGGTGAGTATCAGAGCGGGTAAACATGCGATATAGCTCAAAAACACCGAAATGCATTCGCGCATAAATGTTTATTCCGATTAGTTGTTTATTCAGAGCCCTACGACAAGGAGGGGGTCATTTCGCAAATATTAGTCTCGTTAGTTTTAGAAAACATTAAAAGAAAGGTAGGATGCGAATAATTACAGGCACCGACATCAACATAGTATTAGAAAAGTAAGAGAAATTTCTGCAAAACAAACCAAGTTTTGACTTTATGTTACATGTAGAAGGCATTGTACTCATATCATGATTGTTTGCATATTTGGACCAGACTCTCGCTGACGTACAAGAGAATATAGATCTATGAAATATGTACTGTCAGCTATGGTGCCGGAAGTGAATAATACAAACAAGTGATGGTAATTTAAAGCACTATACGTGTGTAAAATTGGAAAATATGTCACCACTCGTGGCTATTACTATCAGCTATGGCTGTGAATAGCACAAAGAGTGATGGTATTAGTATTTAGAAAATCTAAGTACTACGGATGTGTAATATTGGGAATATGTCACCACATGTTGCTATTACTGTCAGCTATGGGTTGTAAAGTGAATAATACAAACAAGTGATGGTATTAGTATTTAGAAATTTCAAAGCACTTCAAATATGTAGTATGGGAAATATGTCACCACTTGTTGCTATAACGTGTTTATAATGTTATCAAATCAAGTGATTGCTTATTGGCACAGACAACATAGAACATCACATCTGCATTCAAGCGGGTACACCTAAGCTTGAGAAGAGCGTGACACACATATATATTCATTTATATTCAGTCACTTCAGTTCATACTTTGGACGACGAATTCAGTGCTCAAGTTGAAGGTGATTTGCGTTATCATTAACTAAGCAATGACAACTTCATTTCGTCAAACCTTGCCACACGAATAACCAGTAACGAGCTCCAAATAAGCTTAAAGACATTGCAAAACAATAAAAGCCCTCACTGGACAATTTGACGTACGAAAACACATGGTGGACAACAAACGTGTCGACTGTATCGTAAAACTGTTCAATGCTATTATCCGGATAGAACAGTTCCCGGACAAATTCAAAGAGAGTGTTACCGTTACCCTTCACAAAGGTCAAGGTAAGCCAAAATCTTCCCCGAACAACTACCGTGCAAAATCCTTACTGCCCGTGCTATTCAAATTGTTCGAAAATTGTCCCATGGATCGAATTGAAAACACTAAGCTTCAAGCCAAACTCAACCCGTTACAAAACGGCTTCCAGAAAGGAAAATCGTGCAAGCTAGTCTCATTCATTTATCAAGAATCCTCAAACTGTTGTTGGGAACGCAATGATACTATTTATTCATGTTTTTATGATGCTCTAAAGGTCTTCGATATGACGTGGATAGATTGTTTACTATACAAACTATATAGCCTAGGTATCCACGGCAAACCGTTACGACTATTTAATGAAATGCTTCATTGAGCCTCAAGCCGGGGTTTAGTCTTCATTCACATATCTGAGCCCTATCTCGATAGAACAAGGATGCTGCTAGGGAAGCATATGTTCCCCTTTCTTCCACACCGTATTCATCAACGACTTTTTGAACAAGTTGTCGAGATCAAAGTACGGCCTTATAATTGATTCAATAAATGTGTGCGCACCGACGCAGGCGGGCGACGTTGTACTTATGTCATTATCTTCAGAGGGCCTTTAGGCTCTTCTTGACATTTGCAAACAGTAATCTTCAAAATGGAGAAATTTGCACAATGCCCCCAACTGTGCTATTTTTGTTCATAACAGAACTCGAAGTTCAAATGCTAAAATCAGAATACCATTTAATGGTACGATGATCAGTGAATATAAACACTTGGGGATCAAACAGCACGAATCTAGAAAGTTTCCCGCCAACTGTGATACAATTCGACAATCCGCGAGAAGTACCCTTTTCAGTTTTAGAGTCCGGGCTACACACTAATTGTCTTAATCCAATTACAGGCGCAAAAATGTATACATCAACGGTTCTCCCTTGATGTTTATTTGGTTGTGAACTATGGTCCGAAATTTCTAACAGCGTCATGAGACCTCTTGAGACAACACACCATTTTTGTCTCAAGTGGATACAGGGCTTACCCTCACTAACGCGTTCAGACATGGTGAAAGGGCTTCTTGGCTTTTCGTCTATTGAAGCGCATATTGATTTGCAGAAACTGTCTTTTCTTGGCTATTTATGCAGCCTGTCCTCAACCGACATTGCCTTTCGTGTGTTTTCTCACAGATTATACCAGTTCAAATACGCTTCCACTACCAGGAGAAGAGGCTTCATCAAAGATATCTCAATCATATTACTAAAATACAACCTACACGAGACATTGATCAGTGTGTAGAACGTGGCAATTGTCCGAGTAAAAACAGATGGAAACGTATTTGTAAAAGGTCTGTGTGGGAATTCTAGAGGGACAAGTGACGGGAAAGGCTGTCTTTAAATGTTGAATTCCAACGTTTTTTCAGCGTCCATGCTGATATTGCATTGTCGATGCTTAGGAAATCGTCCTTTGAAAAGACAGGCTCCTCGAACAATATGCGCTTTATGGCCAAACTATTGTGCAAACCGTTTGGAAACTCAGTTCAATGCTCAAAATGCGGTTTAATGGTAACCTACGAAATTTCACACGTAGAGTTTGAATGTAATCCATCTAGAACCTTGATCTACTTTCAAGCATTTCTGCAAATCACTTCGAATAGCATTTTGCGACGATTCGCATACATGCTTGACAAATTAGACAAGGACACAGTACCTAGCTATATTCTGGGGCGCATAGACGCAAATGTAACAAATATGATAATGCCAGAATGATTCCCTGACTATTTGCAGATATGTGCAAACTTCCTTAAACGATGTTATTCGTAATCAGTTTATAAACGACACATAGCCAACGAAAATGCTGTGATCACGCTATAACCACTTCAAGTGCATGTGTTTCTAGTTCTTTTCGAGAAGCCCGCGACTACTCTGGATAATGTATTTGCTTGTATATACAGATACATATGAGTCCCTCTTTCTGTAAACTCTTAGTATACTAAGTGCTTCTTTCGGAAAATATAATTGGGCTCCAAGGCTTATAACACTTATATGTTGTTCGAGCCAAAACTGATAAAACATATTGATGGATTTATCGCTGAGGGACTCTCGAGTCGTCCTCTTGCAATGAGAACAGCAGTGTTTATCCTCTCTTTGACTTCAAGACTGCATTATACAGTTCTGACCAGATGTACATCCTATGTTCAAATGCCAGGATGCGATCGATGTATAGGCAGTTCAATGTCTGTTTTACATATGCCTACAACACTTTCTTCCCATTTGCATTACCACTTACTTTGTTTGTATTATCTTGAACTAGCTTGTTCGTATGCTTGTGAGCTTTGCTTGTACTCTCATGTATCTGTTTGGTCATGTACTGCTTTGTTTGTTTTCTCATGTACTCATCAATTTTGGTAGAATAAAAGATGATATATACCAGCCATAACATATTCGCAATATAGTACATTATTTTCATATTGTTCATGGCGTCAATATATGGCTAGCACTGTTTAACCCATAATCGATAGCCAGCGAATCTGCAACAACCTTTGTGAACAGATTGTCTCCTGAGTAACTGCCAAGAAAATCGGCGTCCAGTTATAATCAAAACTGCCTATTACAGCGGTTACATTTTTCACTAGAAAAACGAAACAATCTAATCCGAGAATTTTCTCAGTCAGTTATCAGTCAGAAAAAAACTTCCAAAGCAGGCTAGTGGTTAGATCATACACATGATATGGCTACTATAAGTTCGGATTTCGCTGCTAAAATAAATAAAGACCAAATAAATCTTGATAAAATGAGACATAATTGCTGATATAAAAATCAAGTGCGATATATATGACTGATATGTGACGATAAACATTGTACATGTGTTTATATAAAACAGTTGCTAATACTCAATAAAGTTAACTGTGGAAAACGTGTTAAGTAGACTTCAGGATATTATGTCAGTATGTTCTTTGCTCAGTGACATTTAATTTCGCGGAATGTTATTTCAGTATATAGGAAATGATAAGTATTTTAATTTCTAAATCTTCAGTAAACTGTCTCGTTTTACAGGTGATGGACTATACCAACAGAAACATGATTTAAACAGATTGTACAATTTAGCAGTGGGGGCTTTAGTTTAAACAGTATTTTATTTCAAAATAGATACAGTCATAAATGACAATACATACAATTTCACATATAAATATAAGGATTAGAAAACAAGTTTTGGTAAACTTATATAAACTTATATAGCAGTGGGGGCTTTGAACAGGGTGAGAAGAACTAGGTTTTATTTGTTGACTCAATTACCCCTGACACTTATATTAGTCATTCCAAGTTTCAAATTAAATCATTTTTGTGAAATGAGGGTTGATTTTACCAATACACACGTATAATTGAAAAAATGACAAATAGTACAGACCGTACGCAGAAAGCTCCTGAAGAAGCCCTTTTATCTATGTCTACACAGATTTCATAGGTCAAGAGTACCTTTCGCGGGTACAATTATCAGTTAACGACAATTCTACTCGTCGCTAGATATGTATGTGTTAATATATATGACTTTTGGATATATTCAATATTTCTAATCAAGCTGCGATGAAAACATTCTCAGCTCAATTCAAACATGGCTGACTGTTTTGTGAAGGAATGGAACTTGTTAGTACATAATAGGCCTGGCTCCAAGCGTTTTAGTTGAGTCCGATTGTGTTCTCAAGCATTTGATTGGTCAGATTTGAGCCTAGGCTCAAATCTGACAAATCAAAAGCTTGAGAACGACTTAAGACTCAACTGAAAAGCTTTATAACCTTGGACCCTGATTTAGAAGAGGAGAAGCACGTTAAGTCCAATGTTTCATTTCAACTGTATCTAGAAGACTCGCTTAAGATACTTTAACTGTATCGGCGAAGTCATATTTTGAAATATAAGGAGTGGGTTTAAAAAAATTAAAAATTAAGATTTTCAACAGAGTAATTTGCGTTTTTGCAATTATTTCTTCCTAATTAATACGCAATAATCAATTTAAATCGTGCTTCATTAATTATTTTCATGACACTTTCACATAGTTGAATAAAATTGGTTTTCTCCCGACTAATTCTATTTATAAGAATGACTGGTGTCGAATCTCTTCCCTGCCTATGATCGTGTTCATTGACGTTTGCAAACAGTTTTGATCTAGATAAGATGCCGTGTTACTCGGCGTATGATATGGATAAAACTGTTTGGCAGTCACCTAAAGTTTTCTTCGATTCAAAAATGAGAATAACAGTTTTAATAAAAATTTAAACACAACGTTTAAAACAGTTTTTAGCACGATAAAATTTAATTGAAATTTAACAAAAGTAGGCTACATTGTGTAAAGCGTAACCTTGCACTTAACCAGTTGTTAAACGTCAATACCGTTCCAGAATTCTCTCATTCACGCATTTGAACATTTAATGAACAATTCCAGTTTCCAGTTAAGTCTAATCCATATATGATTATATAGGGTTGTTTCTACAATTTATTGCAAATTGGAAAAATCGTGCAGACCCTGATCAGAGAGCTTATATCCTGTTTGCATGGAAACAAACTACACTCTTTAATGTTCGATTGTTATAAAGGACGAGTATACTCGTCGATAGGATTCAATTTGTTAACTCATACTATTGTGTCCTTCATACTCTTCCTTTAGTAATTTGATAAACTGAGTAGATTTTTTGTCGCAACCTTGTTACAGTGGATAAGACGTAATAATACCCCCCCCCCCCCAAAAAAAAAAAAACAAAAAAAAACAAAAAAAAAAACAACAACAAACAAACAAAAAAACACTCGTTGGCGCTAAAACTATTACTTCCATTGCAAACAGTTTGGAGCCCAATCAGACAGACCAGGCTCCAAATTGTTTGTCACTCAGTTTAAAATGAGTCGCCAACATTTTCAAAAAGTTGTCATTTAACCCAATATAATGCACTCCGTTTGCGTTCCGTTTTACATTTGTTTTAAACGGGACAGAATAGCGCCTTCTCCGCTGTATCACTGCCTTACAGGACCGAGGTACCCCGTGTGCAATAGTTATTTTCGTATCTTTATGATCAAAACTGTTTGCAGAAACAATATATTATACTCATGGTTAGGCAGTTAACCAATTTTTGCCCAGTTGATTCTTCCATGCTTATATATTGGATTAGTCCTTTTTAACAAGGGGTGCCTGGTTATAATTTTCATTATCATTTTGTTTTATATTGAAATTCCAATCAGCAAACAGTGAAGACTCTGATCAGACGCCGCATAATGCGGCGTCTGATCAGAGACTACACTGTTTGCCTGTGTCCAATTTATAGGATCGTGGTCACAAATGGGTTAAGTGGTTAAACAATACTATCATTTTTACTATCATTGTTTCTTCTTTGTATCAATCGCTCTTCGATAGCTGCAATGATGTGGTCAATATTTGGGCGTATACAGCGTTCCCTCTCTACAACGGCCCTCCAAACAACGACTCCCTCCTTACAACGACCCTTCCCGCTGTTCCCTAAACAGAACAATTAGGTGTAACGCTTTTACTGCTGCAATGTCGTCTGTTTAAAACTGTCGTCTGCTGTTTTTTCTCAAAAGTTACATAATGGACATTTTGACAAAAACATAATAATGATGAGTGACAAAGAGGTTGAATCCAGATCAGACGCCGCGTTACGCGGCGTCTGATCTGGATTTAAGCTGTTTTCAAATGTAAGCCAATTTCCCTCCCTACCACGATTCCCTCCGAACAACACATTCTATTTTTGTCTCCCTTTGAATGTCGTTGTAGAGAGGGAACGCTGTAATGTGAAAAGTCTGTTTGATAGTTGCGGCCTTAATCATGTATCAGATTTCCTACATACAAGAGACATTGGATAATTTTTATATGATCTTCAAGCAAATGATTGTTGGTGTATTTATGCAACCATAGAGTCATTCCATTTCTTTATCTTCACGTTGTGTGTTGTATAAGCGTTGTAAAATGTATTTTATTGTTGAGTACTATCTTAATTGTCTACCTCGTAAACTATGAATAGCTGTTACAGTATCTGTACAAGAAAACTATTGATGCAGAGCATCAAAGGGCGCCGAAAAAAATCAGAAATGCTAAGAAGCATTGGATGAAGTTATAAGGAAGGGTTGTCTATAAATAAAATGGAAGAAAATCTGGTAATGTGGTAAAGATTGTCTTATCTACAACTCTCAAATATATCATGGGCATAAAGGAAACAAAAACAAGTATAAAATGTAACAGGGACTTTATTAATACTGAAATGGCAACCTGAGATGTGGCAAACCGAGAAGCATGTGTAATATTATGCAAAAGTTGTCATTTCAAACAGGCTAAACTCTGGGCAAACAGTGCAGGCCCTGAACAGGTAGCTCCTGCAGGAGCTGCCTGATCTGGACTTACACTTTTTGCAAAAGGCTTCAAAATGCGTCTTTCTGCCTGATCTGGACTTACACTGTTTGCAAAAGGCTTCAATATGCGTCTTTATAAGGTAAACAGCTAACACAATGAACCTGAAGTAATTTGGCACAGGAGATAGTTATCAGAAAAGTTCAGAAGTACTGGAATTGTCATAGAATGAACAGCCATAATGTATGCAAAATTTGGAAGGAACTGTAACCTACAGTTGTGTTTTCCCCTACAAATGTGTGAGAAGTCAGCGTTTAGATGAAACTCAAAACACTTGTGATACAAACTAATGTGTATTAAACAACAGAATAAATATAAACAACAAAAGAAGTGTAAAGGACCAACCACCAATAGACTATAGTAGTGAAGTCTTGTTAGTTAAACATTTGTTTTAAAAATTTGAAATTGTATTGTACAAGAAAGATTTGCATATAATTTGTTAATTATATTTACACACTAACAAGATGCCGGTAAACTGGGAAGAGCAAGTTGCAAAAAAAGTTATTTCCTTTCGTTGAAGATATCTCATATGTTATATAAACTGAAAAGTAAACTGGGAAGTGCAAGTTGCAAACGAAAGTTATTTCCTTTCTTTTTTTTAAAGATATCTTATATGTTATATAACCTGAAAAGTAAACTTGGAAGTGCAAGTTGCAAAAAAAGTTATTTCCTTTTTTTTTTCTTTTTTTTTTTTCTTTTTTTTTTTAAATATATCTGATATGTTATATAACCTGTAAAGTATAACATATTACAATAGTCCTGTCTGTCCTCAGTGAGTACTGATATCTTGGAAAATGTATGGGAATAGGCAAATAATTTGCAGATTTTGTAAAAAATGCAAACACATGGCTGTACGAGTGTTCCATGGAACACGTGTGTCACCTTCCGAAACAAACTCTTTTCATAAATGAAAAATGTGAAAAAATCTCACAGTATTGATGCGAAAGTTTCACTGATCAAGCTCTTTCCATAAATGAAGTATAACTGACGTTATCTTCCAAACAAGAAAAAAGAAAAAGGGGGATAACTTTCACAGTATTGAGCAAGAGTTATGAACCTTGCACAAGACACTTTAATTCATAAAGTTCTTTCTAAAAATGAAATTTCATCTAAAAAGCTTCAGTGTAACTAATGTTATTCGTTGGAAAAGAAATGTGGAAAAGGGGAAATAACTGTCACAGTATTAATGCAAGAGTTATGAACCTTGTGCAAGACACTTGCACTCATCAAGCTATTTCCATAAATGAAATTGCATTTCAAAAGCTTCAGTATAACTGAAGTTATCTGCTGGAAAAGAAAATGTGGAAAAGGGGGATAACTCTCACAGTATTGATGCAAGAGTTATGAACCATGTGCCAGCCACTTCAAATCACTAAGTTCTTTCCATAAATGAAATATCATCTGAAAATCATCAGTAGAAGACAAGTTATACCCACAAATTAAAACTGTGACGGACAAACGGATGGACAGACGGTCGGACGGACGGACGGACAGACAGACAGACGGCGAAAACGTGATCCCTAAGTGTCACCTCAGCAAAGCAGGCGACACAAAAAGTTACATTTAACACGTTTAAGAGGAAAATAAATGAACTTTAACATATAACATAGGGCATAAAATTTCTGTGACAATGTAGGTGCTTCAGCACTTGTAAATAATTGAAAACTATTTATCCTGAACAGATTATACCCTGTACACTTGAAAAAGAAAGTGTTACACAAACATTTGAACATGAATAATGACACAAATAAAACTTCGAATCTTTTATATACTAGTATCAGGCCTGGAATTGAGTTAGGTTTGCCAGTCCTGTAAATCATCATTTCAAAGCCTTTAATTTAACTATTTACTACAGTAAATGCTCTCTAAAGCGACCATTGAATGAAAAAGCACAAACACCTCTATTATTCACACAATGAGGAGATTTCAGCATTATTTTTGTGCTGCATTAAGCAGCCACTTGTCTAAAACAATGCTAAAAATGTATTATTTTAGTGGTCGCTTTTTAGAGGTTTTACTGTTAAACAAAGAAGGAAAGATCAAGATCCCAAAGCCTGAAAACAGGACCTGTCCTGAAAAATTCTAGGCCTGTAGTATGAAAAACAGCAGCATGACACGGAGAATTGAGCAAACAACCTTGAAAAGTCTTTGAGAAAATATGTACAACATAGGCAGACATGCCAAAAACAGAGCAAATACACAATGAGTAAGAAAAACTTATTCATAATAACTTAAATGTTAAGTTGCATGTATAGGCCATTGGTGCAGTCAAATTTTGTGTTTACAAAGCTTCTTAAAAACAGAATTGTTATATCGAAATACATAAACAGATAAAAATGTGTAAAATGAAAAAAAAACCTGTTTTTACTCCGAGTTTTATAATAATTATTATAACAGTAGCAAAATTTACATGTTACTTCGTTTACTTTGAAATACTGTCACTAGTACCAGTTCGCTGCCAAGGTCTTATATATAATATAAGATAGTTACAGCGGTGCTCGTTTATAGGTTGTGCCTGATAGACAGTGTTGTGTTTGATGGCAATAATCAAAGTTGGCCATGCATCAGAGTGACAAGACATCTACTGACTTTGAAATACTTTCACTAGTACCAGTTCGCTGCCAAGATCTTATATATCGTATAATTGTTGCCTTGTTTTTTTGTAACCTGCATTTGTGTTAGCGAAAATAAAAATATTAATTTGCACATCTAATAAATGTTTTATTCTCTCCCAATATCAGTCTTATCTCTCTTTCCCCCTCCTTCCCATCCTCTCTCTCGCTGTCCCTACCTACAATACTGACTATCAGAAGTTTTCCTTTTTCCGTACATTATCACCCTTTAGAACCAACTCCCTATGAATACCGCTACCCTACCTGCACTAACATTAATTACCCAAAATGAGAAAGAGAAAGTGAGAGGGACAGAAAGAGCCAGAGGCAGAGAGACATAGACATAGAGACATAGAGAGAGAGAGAGAGAGACCGTGAGAGAGAGAGATAGAGGGACACACACAGTCTCTCTCTATCTCTCTCTCTCTGTATATATGCCTATTTACTGTCCCTCTGTCTCTGTCTTAATGTATCTTCTATCTCTCCATATCTCTTTGTCTGTGTCTTGCTGTCTCTCTCTTTATGACTTTGTGTCACTGTCTCTCTCTGGTTCTTTCTCTGTCGCACTCTCTCTCTGCTCTGTCGGTCTGTTTGTTTCCCCATCTGCTCTCTGTTTCTGTCGTTGTCTCTCTCTCTCTCTCTCTCTCTCTGTCTATGTCTCTATGTCTATGTCTCTCTGCCTATGGCTCTCTCTGTCTCTCTCTAGAGCTATGTATGTCTGTCTGTATGTCTCTCTCTCTCTCTGTCTCTCTCTCTATCTCTCCCTCTCTCTCTCTCTCTCCCTCTCTGCTTCTCTCTTTCTATGCTATGTCTGTCTGTTTGTCTCTCCTTCTTTGTCTTTCTCGCTGCATATGTCTCTGTCTGTATGTCTCCCAAATTGTGTGTGTCGCTGTCTCTGTCTCTCTTCTCTGTTTCTCCTTCTGTCTCTCTCTGATATGTATGTTTGTTTCTCTCTCTCCCTCAGTCTCTATGACTTTTAGTCACTTTCTTTCTCTGTCTCTGTCTACGTCTCTCTCTCTATGGTTCTCTCTCTCTTTATGATTTTCTCTCCGTCTCTCTCACTCTCTCCCTCTCTCTCTCACACACACACACACCCTCTCTCTCTCTCTCTCATTTGTCCGTCTGCCTATTTCTCCCTGTCTTGTTGACTGTCTCTATATATCTGTATGTCTCCCTATCTCTCTGTTTCTCTTTGTTTAACTCAGCCTGTTTCTGTCTGTCATTCGGTGTATGTCTCTATATCTATATATCTGTATATATGTGTCTGTTTTCTCTTTGTCTCTCTGTGTATGTAACTTTGGCTCTCTCTGCTTTTTTCTCTTTGTCTTACTATGAGGCTGTCTTTCTGTCTGTTTTTGTCTGTATGTCTGTCTCTGTATTCCTCTCCTATGGTTTGTCTGTCTGTCTGTCTGTCTCTCTCTCTCTCTCTCTCTGTCTCTGTATCTCTATCTCTGTCTCTCTATATCTGGCTGTCTCAGTTTTCTCTCTCTCTCTCTCTCTCTCTCTCTCTCTGTGAGTATTAAGTGCACATGGGAGTGTTAGCAAAAATAGATCAGTTTCTTAAAATATTAGTTGAGTGAAGATATTTAAAAAGTTACACGGGGGGCTAACTACGTATTATCCATAAGCTGTATCGCTACGACAACGTATATATGTATTATAACATATTTGTATTGCTACGAAGTCAGTATATATAGTGAGAAATGTTTGTCTACGAAAACAAAGTTGCCTTCATAGCAATACAAATTTGTTATAATACCCATATAGGTTGTCGTAGAGTAACATTTCATCGTAATACCTAGTTGGCCCCAGTGAGTTACGTTAAACCCACTGCATACAAGGCTAATACTGCATTCTTACCACTGCCCTCTTAAACTGTTCAGGATCAGAGAGGGTACCAAATGATATACATAGCAAAGTGACAATACTACAGACAAAGATCAGAGGTATTCTGTGCATTAACTTTCTTTAATTAAAAAAATAAACATGTATATATTTAGAAAAAAATGGTGCTGTCAGTGTTAAAAATCGTTTAGAGTGCTTCATTTTCTGAAATGTAAATGATCAGGATCAAGAAAAATTACAAAAGTGTGTGGAAGCGTTCGAGGCCGAAAGTGTATTGGTCCGAAGAGACCCGAAATCTATAAATAGAACGTCAATATTTCATGTGGAATTTATTTTTAAACCGATGGTGAAAGCACGGAAAAAAATACATTCCATGGTCAAAGGGAGACTCTCTTCTGGTGATTTATAATCTTTTTACCGACACCGTCTATCCACGGAATTATATTCAGCGTATAATTCTGTGGTCTATCACAATAGCTATTGATGACGGGAACCATGATACTGTGTCTCCGCTGTCGTTCGCAACGTCTTGGTCTCTTCTAGAACGACAACTGCGCGTTCAAATCTATCGGCAAAACCACAGACACACAAAGACATGAAAACATCCCCCAAAAAATAAACAAAAAAAGCTTTCATACATACATTAATGAAATATTTCCTTAAATACACCATCGTTGTGATTCAAATCAATCTAAGTTATACCAGCATCATGCATAGTTCGTTTATTAGGCCAATCCGGTTCGCTTGTTTGCCCAACCCTTGGGATAAGTAATTATTTTAATGTTTGTTTTCATACATTATATGGTAGTTTGCATACATAAAACATAAATGTTGCCACTTAGGTTACTTTTACACATAATCAACATTTTACACTTAGAGATGGTCACTTTTATTGCAAAATATTAACACCAACATTACCTCACACTTTAACTCATAATAACCCCTCCTCCAATAGGCAAATATGTGCATTTCATACAGGACGCCGCACTTCAGTGCGGTGCCAATAACTCTTACACTGCAACGGTGCCAAAAGGCGACTTTGCAAATAGTTTGGATCAGGATCCAAACTGTTTAAGACTCGTATCGACATTTCTTCAGTCAAAACAGCCCTAAAGCAGACTTTAAAGATATTGCAGACGACACGACCAATGCAGACGACATTTTGGCGGTAAGAGGGTTAAAGCAGAAAACTTGGCAGAGATAGAGTAAAGGTTGTCTTGTCAACTGAATGTAAGGACACGCCGATATGGTCGAAACTGAGTCGGTCAAATTAATCGTTTCTGCGGACGACCTGATGTTCCTAAATTCTTTGCATGCTTGGAATTATTCGTCTGCAACAATTGTCGTCTGCTACTGTTTTGAAAATAGCATTTTAGAATTTTCTTTACAAAATATGGTCAAAGTGTCAAACAGTTAAAAGATCCTGACGAGACGCCACAAACTGTTTGCAAATGTTATCATGGTTTAACCGCTAGAATGCTAAGAGTTACATGTAAGTAATAATCATGATATTG
This sequence comes from Gari tellinella, assembly GCA_922989275.2. Taxonomy (NCBI): domain Eukaryota; kingdom Metazoa; phylum Mollusca; class Bivalvia; order Cardiida; family Psammobiidae; genus Gari; species Gari tellinella. Next base: position 108,168,991 of record OV277857.1, read on the forward strand.
ACGATGAGTACAAATTCATTTTTTTCCTCGATATAATGATTTGAGAAAAGGTTTCATGCGAAGTGTATATTGTAATAGATTTAGATCAAGTGTATACACATTTGATTCACTACTGCAAACAGACCAATAAATCGAAATAAAAAAATATTAAGTACATTTGTGTCCAGCGTGTATTACTTAAACATAAGCCTAAACCTAATATATAAATGAGCCGTGCTTTGTACAACGAAACTGCCTTATTGCATTGAAACAGACCAAGCACCGTTGCAATCATAGGCTCTGCTTTTGAGTTTGGTATACACTGCAAAAACTATGGATAATACGTACTGCTTAATACATTGCTTTAGAGGATTGTGGAGTCAAACATAGTAGATCAAGACCAGCCGTCTCGTCAAATACGCGGCGGCGGCAGACCTTGATTTTCACTGTATGCAATGCAATAAGACATATTGTGTCATTGTGAGGCTCAAATACAAATGCTATTGGATCAAGACATTCATTGTCCCCATTGAAACAGTTATGATATTTTCTATATTTTTATGTATTAAACGATAATAAATATGAGCTTAGTCGCAAATACCGATAACATTCATATAACTGCTACATAATGCAAATATTATAATAATAATAAATAACTATGTATAAACTGTTATTCAATTTCTCGTCATGAATATAGTGTCTTGTACTTATATATCAATGTATGTACCAAGAAACTTTGTATGTTTTAAGTCACAATAAACCTTTTTTAATCTTGAACGATGAAAATCGAGCAAAAACGCGTGTACTTCCTTTTATCTTTCTTGTGGCAGACACGATGAAAAATCCAAAGCACGCCTTCTGAGGCGCAACCGCTTTGCTTTGCTTTAATAATGATAAATCATTGAGCCTATAACGTTCAAATGGGTCAGTCAAATTTGAAGTTGGTTCTCGTCCTTTTTAATCTTGGAAAGCTCTGTTTGCGTTTACTAAGTGTACACTAATCAATTACACTGTTTACAAAGAACGCATGTAGGTGTTCCTTCGGTTCAATTGTTTGAAACATTCACTTGCTTGACACACCGAAATACAGCCTTAATTTAAACGAAACTTAACGCGAACGCAATTCAAACAAATCTACAAAATGACAGCTTGTAGAACATTCTGACGATTTAACTTTATTCGGAGTTACTAGTTTGGAACTTGGTCTAGCCTTTAACCATTACTCCATATATACGAATATTTACACATTAAATCAATCCTTTCACTGCAGAAAATAAGTCCAATTTGTAAAATCATGGATATGTATTATAAATAATAGTTTCTATATTCAAGCAAATGGTAACTTAAAGCAGGCTGAAAGTAAAACAGAATTCGCCTTAAGACACATTCTGATTTACTTTCAAGCTGCTTTAAGAAATGTGATCTGTTTTCAAAACTAGAAAAAGGCTATGGAGGAAAGGGTTAAACCACTTTGAAAGGAACTAACCATTTTAACACAAAACGTGTAGATCTACATGTATTTGGATAATACATATTGTAACATGTATTGTATTCCCTATTGTAAAGGTTGAGTTATTTTGCAACAAACATACAAAATCTGTACCGAAAGTGCAACAATACGACGATTGTCATATCTAGAAATAATCAAGTACATTAAAATCTCGAGTATGCATGATAGGATACTTGTCAACTTCTCATTCTTTGTAAAAAATGATTTTCTCGTTCCTCCTCATATTTTTGTTCTATTTTATCGCATGTGGCATACAAGAAATTATACAGTGGATAGTATTTGAGGTACGGAGGAGTGCATATTGAATATAAAAACGCACAAAGCAGTTTTTTACTTTTAAATGAATCACATATATCAAATAAAGGTAAATGTAATAAAGAGAGATGTTTTATATAAGATCGCACGTTAAAGCAGGATGAGAGTAAAGCTTACGCGGATATATGATTGAAATTCATCATATTGAAAGAAGCCACCTACATGGAATCCAGGTTTAACTATAGTTGAGAGTGTTTGTAATACCAGCTCATAACCACAATATGAAAAAGGTTTTCTTGGAGGAAGTTATTCTTTTCTAATAAGTACGTTTATACTAGAACAGTTGCTTCTTTTTCTAATCCTAACAGTTAGAGCCGGATTTGACTCAGGTTAACCCGGCGTCTGATCTAGTTTCAAATTGTTGTAAAATGAACATTTTCAGCACAAACGTATGGGTAGGGCCAAGAATTACGTCATCACTTGTATTTCTGCTAATATTTATTGTCGTGAGGCATTCCAGTGTATTCCCATTGGATAGACGGGACATTTATCAATTTTTCCTATGTGAGAAAATGCACTTGTTTTGTATCACGTTTCCTAACCATTTTGACACCATGCGGCATTTAACGTTTGAGGAATGTCAAATTTAATTTAAAGAAGCTGAGAAACATATTTCAAATTGACATTCTTTAGAAGGAAAGATCTAATAAAAGAAAATATAAAAAATATAGAATATAAAATATTTGCGCAACGGTCATTATAATTTGATTGTTGGCATAACATATACGTGTAGTCTAAGATGCATTAACATGACATTGTATAGTTACACTCTACGTAAATACAGTAGCTACGTAAAATGTATTTCATTTACCTCTGTATGGTAAACAATACCAAATTTTCACACCCGTTTAACAATTGGCCGTCTAGCAATATATACTGTTCACAAAAAGTAGGGAATATTATTGTATTTTGATACGATATGGGAAACATACATTTTTATTGACACTTTTTAGCTCGCCTGTACGTAGTACATGACGAGCTATTGCAATACCCCCGGTGTAGTCGTCGTCGTCGTTGTCGTCGGCGTCGTCGTGTACGGCGTAAACAATTTTAAGAAAATGTCTATAACTTCTATGTCCCTTGAGGAATTGCTTTCATAGTTGGTATGTGTGTGTATATGGACAAGACCTTTCCATGCACAGAAAAAATTTGACTCCTGTGACCTTGACCTTGAACTTAGGGCCTGCGTTTAGGTTTCGAAATCTGCGTTTAGGTTTCGAAAAATGCCTTTAAACTTCTATGTCCCTTGAGGTATTGCTTCCATAGTTGGTATGTGTGTGTATATGGACAAGACCTTTCCATGCACAGAAAAATTTAGACCCCTGTGACCTTGACCTAAGGGCCTGCGTTTAGGTTTCGAAATCTGCGTTTAGGTTTCGAAAAATGCCTTTAAACTTCTATGTCCCTTGAGGTATTGCTTCTATAGTTGGTATGTGTGTGTATATGGACAAGACCTTTCCATGCACAGAAAAATTTAGACCCCTATGACCTTGACCTTGAACTTAGGGCCTGCGTTTAGGTTTCGAAATCTGCGTTTAGGTTTTCAAAAAATGCCTTTAACTTCTATATCCATTAAGGTATTGCTTCCATAGTTGGTAAGTGTGTGTATATAGACATGACCTTTCCATGCACAGAAAAAGTGAGACCCTTGTGACCTTGACCTTGAACTTAGGGCCTGCATTTAGGTTTCGAAATCTGTGTTTAGGTTTCGAAAAATGCCTTTAACTTCTATGTCCCTTGAGGTATTGCTTCAATAGTTGGTATGTGTGTGTATATGGACAATACCTTTCCATGCACAGAAAATGTATGACCCCTGTGACCTTGACCTTGAACTTAGGGCCTACGTTTAGGTTTCGAAATCTGTGTTTAAGTTTAGAAAAATGCCTTTAACTTCTATTTCCCTTGAGGTATTGCTTCAATAGTTGGTATGTGTGTGTATATGGACAAGACCTTTCCATGCACAGACAAATTTAGACCCCTGTGACCTTGACCTTGAACTTAGGGCCTGCGTTTAGGTTTCGAAATCTGCGTTTAGGTTTTGAAAAATGCCTTTAACTTCTATATCCATTAAGGTATTGCTTCCATAGTCGGTATGTGTGTGTATATAGACATGACCTTTCCATGCACAGAAAAATTTAGACCCCTGTGACCTTGACCTTGAACTTAAGGCCTGCGTTTAGGTTTCGAAATCTGCGTTTAGGTTTCGAAAAATGCCTTTAACTTCTATGTCCCTTGAGGTATTGCTTCAATAGTTGGTATGTGTGTGTTTATGGACAAGACTTTTACATGCACAGAAAATGTTTGACCCCTGTGACCTTGACCTTGACCATGAACATAGGGCCTGCGTTTAGGTTTCGAAATCTGTGTTTAAGTTTAGAAAAATGCCTTTAACTTCTATGTCCCTTGAGGTATTGCCTCCATAGTTGGTATGTGTGTGTATATGGACAAGACCTTTCCATGCACAGAAACATTTAGACTCCTGTGACCTTGAACTTAGGGCCTGCGTTTAGGTTTCGAAATCTGCGTTTAGGTATCGAATAATGCTCTTAACTTCTATGTCCCTTGAGGTATTGCTTCCATAGTTGGTATGTATGTGTATATGGACAAGACCTTTACATGCACAGAACAATTTAGACCCCTGTGACCTTGACCTTGAACTGAGGGCCTGTGTTTAGGTTTCGAAATCTGTGTTTAAGTTTAGAAAAATGCCTTTAACTTCTATGTCCTTTGAGGTATTGCTTTCATAGTTGGTATGTATGTGTATATGGACATGACCTTTAGATGCACAGAAACATTTAGACCCCCATGACCTTGACCTTGAACTAAGAGCCTGTGTTTAGGTTTCGAAATCTGCGTTTAAGCTTCGAAAATCCATTTAACTTCTATATCCTTTGAGGTATTGCTTTCATAGTTGGTATGTGTGTGTATATGGACAAGACCTTTCCATGCACAGATAAATTTGGACCCTTGTGACCTTGACCTTGAACTTAGGGCCTGTGTTTAGGTTTTGAAAAATGCCTTTAACTTCTATGTCCCTTGAGGTATTGCTTTCATAGTTGGATTTATGTGTGTCTATGGACAAGACCTTTCCAGGCACTGCAAAATTTAGACCCCTGTGACCTTGACTTTGAACTTAGGGCCAATGTTTAGTTTTCGAAATCTGTGTTTTGGTTTCTCAAAATTTTTATTACTCCTATGTCCATTGAAATATTCCTTTCATATTCAGTTTGCATGTGTATATGGACAACATCTTTCCTTGCATGCAAAATGTTTGAGCCCTCTGACATTGACCTTGAACTTAGGACCCGCGTTTAGGTTTCTAAGTCTGCGTTTAGGTTTCTCAAAATTTCTTTAACTCATATATCCATTGAGATATTTCTTTCATATTTGGCATGCATGTGTATATGGACACGACCTTTCCATGCATGCAAAATAATTAGCCCAGTGTCCTTGACCTTGAACTAAGGTCGCGAAAGGTTTTAGGTTTCGAAATCTGCGTTTAGGTTTCAAAAATGCTTATAATTCCTATGTCCCTTGAGGTGTTATTTTCATATTTGATTTGCCAGTGTATATGGACAAGACCTTTCCATGCAGGCAAAAAGGTTGACCTCTGTGACCTTGAGTGTGCTTTTAAGTTTCTAAAGGTGCCATTGGCGAGCTTTGTTGTCTGTCTGAAAACTCTTGTTATGTATATGTTATAATGATCGATCATGTATAGATAGCGTGGTTCCTAAATAAAAGAAATATCGTGCAAATTTGTGCTGCAAGTACAACTTTAAGTCATGAGGGGTAGCAAGTGGATTTTAACATTAAACGAAATTATGGTAATTGTGACTTTAGTTAAGCAAAACTTTCGCTGCAGGAAGAGTCGGACAAAACTCAACAGTCGGCTTATTGAAAGTATTGGAGGTCGTTGGATACCTTGTTGCATCAGTAGAGATAGCCCAACACGTTATCGAGGCCGTGCGAAAATGATGACGCTAACGTAAGGACTTTGGGAGCTGTTTAAAGTGTCTATAGCCGTCATGAAAAATTTAAATTTTCGATTAAAGTGTGTCAGTAAATACTTTAAACAGATTCAATATACACCAATAGGTAACGATTTTTCACAATAACAATATTGCGCATAATATCCCCTACTTTTTGTGAACAGTATATATCAAGAGGGCATACGTTCTAAAGATACGATTGTCCTACTAAACACGTGGCACGAACATCGGCAGAGCTCCTTTATTTACTTTAATTTGAAAAACAGTGACACATTTCCCAATCGGTCACTTATAAAACGGAATGTTTGATCTCTAACCTAGTTGGTAAAAGGTGGCTACTTAATGAAGGATGAAAGTAAAACAGAAAGATTCCTCTGGGTGCTTTCTGTCTTAATTTTATTCTGAGTTAAATTACCAACTTTTGTCTACCTTCAAGTGCCCGATTACGACATCAGGTTCGACCCCCACCGGACCAAGGCCTTCAAACGTGATGTATCTGTACAGGGTATCTAAAAGAACCAGAGAACTATTTCGATAATAAGAGTAGGGCATCGCGCCCGGTTTCTCTGTATCCGCTCCCCTCTCTCTGTGGCATCCAATTAGCCCATAGATGACAGAAACGGACGTTAATAAACAAAACAAACAAACAAAACTTCTTTTTCAAAGCGTGCAAGGTTTAAAGAGGTTTTATTTATGTTTTGCCTTTTACACACATATTATGAATCCAGACTGAAATCATGGTTGTTATTTTACTTTAAACTGTATTCTCAACCTACAGTAATACCCATGTGTTAATATTGGCGCACGACATCCATTTACAAGAAATTGTTTAACCCTTTTCAGCCTAAGTATCTCTTGTGGGTATTTATAATCCTTTTGGACTCTTCTTGTACAAATGTTTTGAACCAGTCTACTGTTGCATTTTTGGTATGACAACAAAAACCAATAAAAATATCAAACAGTGCAGACCCTGATCAGAGGGCTCCTACAGGAGCCCTCTGATCAGGGTCTACACTGTTTGCATATGCAATCAGTAATCTCTACAGAGGGTTGTAGGGTTGAAAGGGTTAAGGACAATTCTTGTTTTAATCTCTATAAGATTATATATTACAAAAGCATGCTTGAATTAAATAAGACAGTTTCTACATATACGAGTCAATTGCCTTATTCTAACAGTTATAACCGATTGAACTTTACACTATTGTACCACATGTAGTTTTTTTAATACATACTTAATTCTTATCATGCTGAATTGCCGTCCGCAAATTACGCGGCGTCGGACCTGGATCCAAATTATTTGCAAGTGTTAGCTAGGCCGTGTTTAGCACGACAATGATTCTTGTTGATTGCATATGCCTGTAGGCCGGTTTGGTCAGTGGTAGAACGTATAAATGTTATTTTATATGTTGCTTAATGAATATAAATACACATGTACAGTGTACATGTCGTACGTCTCTTAGACGCAGCTAAGCATCGACAGTACAGTGGAAAATATGCTATTGTTTCCAATGCGTCATTTGTTCTAAATATCCTGTTCATAGTAAACAGTTTACAGCGCGATTATAGACTCAAACCCTTTTTTAATAAACCGTCAACATTTTCAAAAATCTGCATTTGCTCTATGTTTTCTTTTTTGCAATGCGCTGCGATTCAGTCCATTTTACCCATTCATTGCCTTACAAGTTACAACGAGTACAATGGTTACATATATTTGGTTATTTACTGGCGTTGCAATCAAGGCATCTCGAGTAAAGTTTCGTTGCCGTTTCGCTAATATAAACCATGTTTACTTCGACTATTTTTATTGAAGTGAAACATTCTGAAATGTCACCGAAACAAAAGTTACAACGTAGCAATCGCAACACATTCTTAAATTTTACCTGGATTCCGTGAATTATTTTATAAAAATAATCTACAATGTATATTGTGATGATACTTATATTATGTAATTAGTACATTTTATTTAGATGTATGCTTGTTACACTTGGGACTTTTTGTTATTTGTATTAAGTGATTTTTCCCCGAATTTGACAAGTTTTAAACATTGATATTTCAAGAATTAAGTCATGAATTATTTCTGTTTTACAGTACCTTGTTGTGTATGTAGAGCATACTTTTACAGTGGAGAAAACGTTATTCTTTCCCAATAAACGCGTTTACGCTAAAACTGTTATTTCCATTACAAACAGTTTGGGGTCAGGCTCAAAATTGTTTGCCAGAACATAAAAATGAATTGTCAGAGTTGTCCAAAAGCTGTGATTTTCTACATTTAAGTGCTTTGCGTTTGCCTTTAAACGGGAAAGAATAACGTTTTTCTCCACTGTATATATAGAATTTATGGCATTTTATTATTTTAGAACAGTTTCATTCTTTTTAATGAACATATAATGTTTCCCTAAAGTACCCTTTCAAAACAAGAACAGTGTTTCCATTTTCGTATCTTTAGTAATTTTTACCCGATATATAATATATTTCAATTCAATAAAATGCTTTGAAGACAACAATACTTGAGCACCCGATTAATTAGAAGGTAAAATGGTAATACGTCGCGTATTATAAACAATATTTAGAAATCTTCATACAACTTGTTGCTAAAACGTAAGGTCCTTTGGAACTATACGATGACTTTTCTCAGACACTAGACACATGTAATCTTTCTCGTTATGGTGTCGATATGTAAGAGTTGCAATTATTTTTCAAGACAATCGCGAGTGATAAACTTTCGTGAAAGTAACATCAGGGAAATTGCAGCTATAATATAACAAAGAAAATAAATGAAATGAATATCAGTCAATCTGGTAGTGTGTATACCATAATTCAATACAAGATGGTAAAAGGCGGTATAATAGACATGATTTTGCTTAAATCAAGATAAAAATGCAAGATGCTCCATTCGGAAAGTTTCGTCTGTTAAGGTTTTACCCGAGATCTACACTGTTTGCATATATTTACCACTTCACTTCCTTGCCAAGAGAATCCATTAGGTCTCATTAACTGCCTTACCCCGAGAACAATGGTTATTTCCAAACAGTTTGGATACTGATCAGACGCCGTTCGACACCCATTTCAATATTTCTTAAGTCAAAATATCTAAAATGTTAATTTAAAAAAAACAGACGTCAGTTGTTTAAAATTGATGACGTCATGGTAGTGATGGTGTTATGTATACTCTTCTCGCGTACACTGTTGGTAAATAATGCATATGCATATAATTGTCATTAGGGATCAGACAAACATTTATTTTCAAAAAAAAATCAGCTTGTATCCTCTTCACTCGGTTCTCCGGAACCCTTAGCGAAAAAGGATTAAAAAGGTAATCAATTTAAATGGAAATTGAACGAGTATGGACAAAAAATAGTTTTCTAACTGAAAATAACATTTTAAGTAATCAAACAACTTCATTGTTTAAACAAATACCAGTTATTCAAACTAACCTTCGGCTGTAAATGCAGCGCCGCGAATTCTTACTAGGCCGGAAGTTTGACGTCATCATTCGGGTAGCAAAGGCGCTTGTACACTACCGGGTCAAATTTATACTGCATATGAAAGTTCAATTTCCAGACACTCGCTACACGTAATAAACATTTAGAGTTATATTGGAAAATGTGTTATTCGGAATCATTTTAGAAAGGGACATTAAAAAAATAAGGTACGTGGTCAATTTTGGTATTCATTTTTTGAATATATAATTTTCTTCAAGTTTTTTTTATCATTGTTTTCGGCTATTAGCTGCCCGCATCTAATACCTAACCGGAACCGCTTTTTGCGATGACGTAAGCAAACCGCACGCGCTGTATCAAGCGTTTTTGTGAGGCTTCCGGACATGTAGGAAGGGTCCGTTGTATGAGGATAGAGGATATGCTCTTACAGTGGAGAAGATGTTATTCTTTCCAGTTAACGTATTTACGCTAAAACAAATATTTTTTGCAAACACGTTGGAGCCAAATCCGACTCCGGGTAAACTGCCATCTGATCAAGTTGTTAACCTAACCATTTGTCCAATAAGAGAAAAATAAATAGTGATGTTTTTTTCTAAAATGTGTCATTCTTCTACTGTCCGTTTGTATAGAGGCGATTGTGTTTTATTTGCGTTTAAACAGGAAAGATTAACGTTTTCTCCTTGGTACAATCATTTGTCGTATATGTACTACCATTCTACCATCCAGCTCTTATTATCGCACAGCTTAACAATAGGTTTGCAGTAATAATATTGTGCATTTGATTCCGACAAAATCCACAGGCATTTGCAAATTTCTAAACAATATTTCTTCTAAAAGTATTCCCATGTGACTTTAACGTGTTCCATCTTCAGTTGACTTTAATATGTCAAATTGTAAAACGTATTGTCTAATCTAAACTGAAATCCCAAATCTTTAGATAAACGTTCAAGAGATTTTCGGTTATCAGAGTCACACAGCGGAGGTTAAAAAACAAACCTGCAAGTACTTGATCAGACATTAAGTACTATCTCCATTGTGTTCCACCCCTTCACTGTCATTACGTCATTAGCTTTAAACAATTGCCAACTGCATTTATTTCTCAAATTCAAATTTTAGGTATTTTGACTTAAGAAGTATGAAATTGACGCGGCGTCTGATCAGGACGCAAACAGTTCGCAAATAGCTATTGTGTTCAGTGTAAGACAGTAAATGGGTTAAATTATGAGTGTGTGTTTCAACTTTCCAAATGCATGCCAACTATGTGTCATGTTTTGACTTTGAAATACAGTGTTCCCTCCCTACAACGGCCCTCCCAACAACGATTCCCTCCTTACAACGACCATTGCATTGGTTCCCTAAACATGACAATTATGTCTAACTTGTTTACGGCTGTAATGTCGTCTGATTAAAATTGTCGGCTGCTAATTTTCTCAAAGTTACATAATGGACATTTTGGCCGAAAAACCTTAATGACGAGTGACAAACAGCTTGAATCCAGATCAGACGCCGCGTTACGCGGCGTCTGATCTGGATTCAATCTGTTTTCAAATGCAAGCCAATTTCTCTCCCTATAACGACTCCCTCCGACTAACATACATAGTTTTTGTCTCCCATCGGTATCGTTGTAAAGAGGGAGCGCTGTACGGGTATGTATAAACTGTTCCTTAGCCACTTTTTAACTTTGAAATACGGACATGCTCGACTTAGGCGAAATCGACTTAACGAAATTGAACTTATGAAATACTGGTATGATCGATTTAAGCGAGTTCGAAGTATTGAGTTTCGACTATAGTTGAAAAGTGGCTTTTTCGAATTTAAAGAAAGAAGGATATATTCGGTTACAGCGAGTTCAAAATTATTAGATTCTACTTTAATTGATTCCAAACAATGTAATTGATTGCAATTTCATCCTTTTTTGTAGTTGAACGTATAATGCGGGTTGTCAGTCATTGTAAATACAATTTGCACCTCAATAACTGAATTGTGTCTCAATGATGAATTGTCACAAGGTATCGAACGAAACGAGGCATCTTTTAGGCTGAGCAAAATTTCGTAATGAACTGAAAGCAATTTGTCTGGAAAAATCTGATGGTACAGTGGGTTAGTTCGGCTTGTCTGTCCGGACAGATAAAGTTATCTCACACCCCCTAGATTTCGGGATACCTCAGTCCGAGAGGTGAGAAAAAGATTGTGTACGTTGTTCAGAGGAAGTCGTTACAGGGAGAGAAATTGGCCTACATCTGCAAACAGCTTGAATCCAGATCAGACGCCGCGTAACGCGGCGTCTGATCTGGATTCAAGCTGTTTGTCACCCGTCATTGTATTTATTCCATCAAAATATAATTTTGAGAAAAATCAGCAGTCGACAATTTGAAGCAGACGATATTGCAGCAGTAAAAGTGTTAAACATTTTGTCTTGTTTGGGGAATAGCCGTAAGGGTCGTTGTAAGGAGGGAGTCGTTGTTGGGAGGACCGTTGTAGGGAGGGAGTCGTTGTTGGGAGGGCCGTTGTAGGTAGGGAACACTGTATCATATAGAAGACGTTGTTCTTCCCTGTTTAACCCTTAACTCCATATAGCCTGTTTCATGTTTCTAGTTTTGAAGACAGGTGATCACTTAAATAGATTCTGCTTTACTTTCAGCCTGCTACAAGCTACAAACCGGTTTAAACAATATTTTATTCATATAATGAAATGGCTTGGACAAAGACATTTCCTATGTAAGTTTTCTCTAGGTTATTATTGTTTAAAACTATATTGTATACATATAAATAAAGCTAAACTGAAAGCTACCATCTGCAAGGATATAGATCATGTTGCACATTCAGTACTGTATAATTATTTAATTCAGTGGAGTTAATAATCAGATGTGTAAAAAAGTTTATCTATCAAGTAAAGGGTTAGAAAAAGCAAAAGCAAACACAGTGAAAGTATGGAGAAATTATAACTTTTTGAGAAAATTTTAACAATTTATTTCAATCTGAGGAGCAACACGTTTGGAGCCTAATCAGACGCCTGATTACCTAGACGTCCGATCTTGCTCCTTACTGTTTGCAATTGACAAATGGTTTTAGCATCAACACGTATATTAGGCAAGAATAACGCCTGTTCCACTGTACAGCACTTTATGTTGTCTAGTGCAAATAGTTTGAAAGCAAACCTGCCTTATTTCTTATGGTTTCAGACTTGATTCAAACACACATGTTGAAACGATTTGTCACCTGTCTCGAACAACTTGACTGGAACAAACAAGTTGGCACTGACCCCCATCAGTCATGACGTCATCACCTTTAACCCTTTCATGTTCAAATTATTTGGGAGATGTTTAACCCTTCACCGTTTTATTGTCGTCTGCTTCAATTTTGTTGTCTGCAATGTCGTTTCAAAGTGAACAAATAAGGCAGTATGACTGAATAAATTACAAAACGAGTATCAAAGGGTTTGGGTCTTGATCAGACGAAAAGTTCCGCGGCGTCTGATAAGAATCCGAACTCTTTGCAGCGAGCGTTGAAGCGTCATTGAGAGTGAAAGGGTTTAACAATTGCTGTCTGCTTTTATTTCTCAATTTTAAATTTTAGGTATTTTGACTTACGACATATGAAATTGAGTACAAAACAGTTTGAATCAAGATCAGACGCTGCGTTACGCGGTGTCTGATCTGGATAAAACTATTTGCAAATATCCACCGTCCTAGGGGTAAGGCTGTGAAGGGGTTAATTTGGTTATGTGCGATGCTATCATCTATCTTCTGCACAATTGTTAACTACATAACTGTTAAATACATTTGTTTCGGATATCCAATTTAATTTTCCGAAATCATTTAGGACACACTTTTATTATACATTTCTCCTTGTAGCAGCCTAAACGCATATTTTGTATATAACAGTTCAAAACGCGCAAAGAAGCGGGGCTTCTGCGATAACGTCGTATCAAGGTCACAACAGTAACTTGGTAAGTGTAGTCTAAGCGTAGCTAGAAATCCAGTGTCGTAGTGGAAGCGTAGTAGAACCGTCTTAATTGGAGTGACATCATGCGCCGTAGAAGCACAGCAACAGCGTGCATGAACGGGATCAGCGTAGCAAGATCATATTGAAGCGTACTAGAAGCGTGCTGGAAACGCCAAAGTCCCAAAATTGGGTACACGTTGGCGCTTCTACGGCGATTTGAAAGACTTAAAAGAATCGCGATGGTCGCAATAAGCGCCGTGGAATCGCCGCCAAATGGAAATGGCGTATAAGCACTATATTATTTAACGTGACTGTTTTATTGGTTATATCTTTATAAATGATATGACTATATTATACATGCTATATATTATAGATGCTATAGATTATATGATGATGGACTATGCACAAGTCAATAAAATATATGTTCTGTAAAGATGGGTATATTTCGGCCGATAAAAACGCTCTTACATTTTCGTTGAAAATAGGCTTTAACATATTTATTATTTTACAATGGAGAAGACATTACTCTTTGCATTTAGCGAAATTTTACGCAAACATACTGCTGAAAATTACGTAAATAAATAGCCATGGGTTCTTTTTATTGACATCCAAGAACAATGCCATATGGTAGACATCGGTCTGGTGAGCATCTATCATATGTGACAGTTAAAACCTTTTACGTAAAACCATTTACGTGACATCATTCTCAATCAAGCCATCAAAGTTCGAAGTCATTTGTCATACGAGTCTAGAGCACTATTTTGTGACTTCATTTGCTCATATGAACTTGAACATGTCTGCCTCTATTTCCTATGCAGTTTTGTCAAGTTGAATATTTGCACTCATTGGTATTGTGCCATTCCCTTAAAAAAAAAAGGCATACACTAATCAAATTGCTCATAAAGGGAACGTTCTGATCCAAGTCTACGCGTTTTGAAAAATAAACATATACTCAAAACTGAGTTAAACAATTACTCCATAGATACGCATTTTTACGCCTTTAATTCATTCCACCACTTTTATAAAGCCATGAATATGCACCATTACAAATTTCAATATCCTAGCAATTGGTAGCTTAAAGCAGGTTGAAAGGTGGATGTATTCTGTTTTTCGGCAATGCGTCACAAAATAGGTCAGATTGCGCCGATGAACGGTGAGGGATGATGAGATGAGATGAGGATTTCAGGAAGATGTTTTGGCTAATCTCATTCATTGCAAAGCAGCGCATGGGATCAAAACAACCGACTTGCTTTCCTATTAGTTCTTGGCAGAGGGGATTATCTCGGTCTAATAAACAGAAACAATTCCCTATGACAATTAAGCCCCAGAACCACGACAAGGTAGGAAGGTTGACTGAAGACAGGTTTAAAGTAAAGCAGAAGGCGCCTTAAGACACACTCTACTTTACTTTCAATATGTTGTATGTGATCATCTGTCTTTACAACTAGAAACAGGTTATGTGGTAATCGTTTAACTCATTGAGCCCTAGTGGCGCATATATACGTCCTTTACCAAAAGTGCACCTGTAAGAGTACATTAGTCGTATGCAAACAGTAAAGTCCCTGATCAGAGGGCTCCTTCAGGAGCCCTCTGATCAGGGACTTCACTGTTTGTAAGTTTGCAATTTATTACCAAGAACAACCCTTAACAGTCTGAAATGGGTCAGCCTATATCGCAAACTATGAAACTTTATTGAAATATATCTGTATAAGGTCCACTACCGTGGACAGCATTAACATTTATACAAATAAAAAACATACATATCAATAGAGAGGTCATTAGTTGGGAATACGCAAATTCATTTGAAATTTTTATAATTTATAATAAAGCCTAAATAAAAAGTATTTCTTATGGATAAACAGATGTTAACCAAACTTTGTTCCATATATAGTCATACATATCACCTGACAGTTTAGATCGTGATCAGTTCCTAGGTAACTCGGCCTCTGATCGTGGTCTATGCTGGCTCGAGTTCACTCTTTCAATTTGTATATTGAAGTGTCATAATAGTTATCAAGAAGTATCGAGGTTACATGTACATGGAAGAAGAAAGCATACAGGTATTTACCAAGCTCTACCTAATAGGATGAATAAAAAAAAAATACTTGGTTCATTTTTGCCAACAGTAATGCTAGGGTACCCATATGATATGCTTCTCCAGCTAGACGAAATTTGGAGCAGAAATACAGGTACACACAGCAGTCCATTGGAAGTTTCAGGGGACAATAAGTTAAGGCGACTTAATGTGCTCCTGATGAGAAAATGATTTAACATTGTTCTTTTCTAGGTGATAATTGTGGTTAGATGAAATTACAGCCAGATAAAAGATCAAAACGCGAGTCCTGGATGAATCGTTGCATACTTAATTGTTCTATAATGTGCCAAGTCCATTTGAACAGTAGTTAGGACCAGTTAAACTGTGATAATACTTGTACTTAAGACAGAATTAGTATAAGATATCTCCTTTGACTCCATAACGTGTTGATTGCTATAGAAGTGTGCAAAATATTTCAAAATAATGTTGACAGTATGACCATATTAATGTCTTATTGGCAGAGGTCCATGAATGGGAAACAGCGGAGACGTTATTCTATCCCAACAATTATGTCCGTTTCAAAAAGTTTGGAGTCAGATCAGACGCCGTGTAACTCGGTGTCTAGTCAGCATTTAAAGAAGATTGCCACTCAGACTTAATTTTTTTTAAATAGTATCATAAACCTGACGGTTTTTTACATATTTGCTTTGCTTTTTTGGTTTAAACAGGACAAAAGAACGCCTTCTCTGAGAAAAAGCGGTACTTTCAACTTGTACAGCAAGCTTTACACTGTCTAAGCCCTTTGAATATATTAAAATCTGACGCTGAGTTACTGATGTCTACTCACCACACTACAGTGCTACATCAAATTGGAGACACAGGGTATGTGTGTTGTTCGGAGGGAGTTGTTATAGAGACGAAAACTTGGATTACCTCTGCAAACAGTTAGATCTGGATCCAAACTGTTTGACAACCATTTCCATAGTTCGTAAGTTAAAAAAGTGTATAATATTCCAAACTTTATAAATAAAAGCAGATGGAAAAAAGAAGCAGATGATATCAAAGAGTGACTGAGCTAGGCAAGTTACTATGTCATACATGAAATGGCAGCGAAATGGTTAAAATGGCTTTAGTAATTAGGACATCAAGTGACATAATTGCTGTCATGTAAAAATTATTTTTCGATAACCGACTCTATTTCATGTAGACATTGACTAAAATGTTAACGGAAAACAGTGTGCGCTGCGAAGCTTATAACTACAATGGAGAATACGTCAGTTTTCTCTTTTAAAAGAAATAAACTGGATAAAATGACAGTGTTTTGAAACTATTGGCGATGTTTTTTAATTAAGTGGCAAATAGGTTGGAGCCTGATCAGAAGCAGTCGTTCGATATTTTACAAGTTTTACAAGTTTATTAAAATAAACCAGAGCCAAATCTGGGTATGTGACATAGAACAAGTTTACAACATTGGTTATAAAACAAGAGGAACAGTGTTTAACCATTGTACCCATACTAAATTGTCTTCAATTACAATTGAATTGTAATATATAGGTAAATCATAATTAGATAATATTATAATTATACAATAAACAGCAAACTAGCAAAGAAAAGGACTATCGCCTTACTTTGATGGGCATTTTATGGTTTGTACAACGAATTTTACAAAAAGAAAAGTGATAGCAATCTTAAATGGTTAAATATTGAAATACTTTTCAAATTGTAAAGTAGTTTTATAAGTTCTATTATTAAAGCACTTACCAGATTCATAAAATATACTATGCAAGATTTGTAAAACCTGGTCTTTGAATCTTGTACTAACTGTTTTAAAATAAGACAAAGCATCTGTTCTGGCTTCATATTGTTTGCACCGGACATTATTGTTTTATAACAAATGCGTTTATTAGAATAATGACTTTCCCACTGTATTATTGCAGTGTGAAAAGTAAGGCACTACAAACGACCCAAAAAGTATGTTTCGTTGCTTCTTGGGAGTATCCTGTCAATAAGAAATTCCGGACTCTGGCGGTTCTTAATTCATTCACCCCTAAATCTTTTAATGGACAATTCCAATTTCCAAATAAGTCTAGTGCATTCCCTGATCAGAAAGTTCCTTAAATTTCCTCTAATCAGGGTTTACACTGTTTGTTTAGGATAAGTGTTCAAATTATTCGTAAATGACGACTAAACTCGTCGCTAGCGTTGAATGTGTGAATAATTTGACATGTTTTAACCCTTTGCCTGCTGGTCGCGACTTTATTCATTTTTGCAAACAGTTTAGATCCAGATCAGACGCCGCGTAACGCGGCGTCTGATCTGGATCCAAACTGTTTGACACTCGTCTTTAGGTTTACTTACTTTAAAAAATGTATAAATCTAAATTTAACAAACTTTGCAGACGACAATTTCAAAGCAGACGACATCGCCGCAGGATAAGGGTTAACAGTTTCGATGATAACAATTGAGATGATGTCTGATCAGACGATCTGTTTGCTATTCAGAATACAATTAATTTGAAGAGTTGCGATTTTCGACATTCTATTGCATTGCATTTGCGTTTAGTTTTGTTTAATTCTGGAAAAAGAAGAAGTTATTCTTTACCAATAAGCGCGTTTGTACTATTTCTTTAACACAATATTGAAATACTTCAAACCAAGTTCCATCATCTGTTGGAGTCTCCTTCACTGGATGTATCGGCGCTTTCCACAACGTCCTGAAGATATGCGCTAACCAAGGTGATCAGTCTTGGCTAGTAACTGGCTATCGCAGTTCTCTCTGCTGCCACATCCTCCGTGAGCCTTTGTCACACATTGCATTCTTGCTAGTAGCACCTATGATGTCAAGGATGCTGAGGCTCTCCCCAGTGACTTTCCTGTGAATCTTCGGCATCCAACTTCAACAAAGATCAGATCTTCCAACCCCTATACAGTAAAATATCTCTATTATAACCACTAAAGTATTTTAAGTGTTAAGTGAGTACTACAGGTGACTGCTTAAAGCAATGTTGTCACCTTGCTTTAAGCTGCCATCTGTCTTTAATACAGTCAATAAGCCTTCTTTTTAGGATATTACCATAAAGAGGTTTTAATGTACTGGCATCCATTCTTCTGAGGCTTGTACGTAGCCTTCTTCATTTCAGGGGCTTTCTCCATCCTTTCCTCCTATTTAAATTAAATACTGAAACTTTTTAGAGTCTAGTAATGGCAACATCTGGCGGAAATTTCAACTGTCTCTTTGGATCAACTTGAAAGTCTCAGTCCCTTGCAGAAGCTAGGATACCTGTAGATCTAGCCACCTGGCTGACTCTCACGCCCTCACAAATTTGACGGATATAGTAAAAACCTCTTTATTACGACCTCTAAAGTAGGTTAATTCTTAGGCGATCAGTCTGTACCCCAACTCCTGCTCCTTTAAGCATCAACACTTGGTTTGGCCATGCAGACTTCGAATTATTCGGTGGCAGCGGTCAGTGTTTGTTGAATTCTGCTTGATTGCTAACACAAATATTTCTTTAGCCAACACGTGTGAGTCTAATCAGACGCAGAGTTATCCTGGTTGCTACTCAGATTAAATTAATCGTCAGCATTTGCTTAAAGCTGTATTTTCATACATATTTAGTATAAATGCGTCTTTTTGCGTCTAAATGGTAAAGATTAACGCCTTCTTTTATGTACAGATGCAGTACAACTGTAATATGTTGAGGGGAAATGCATTGATAAAAGTAGATTTTATTTACATTCTTCTGGCTTTGTTGAATATTACCAACTCAAATCTAAAAGCTTCAATGCCATCTTTTATAAGTTAACACCTTCACTGCCTTTCCCCGAGTACCAATTTTATTTGTAAACAGGTTGGATCCTGAAAAAAACGCCTCATAACGTGGCGTCTGGTCAGGATATCAATTATTTGACACTCTTTTGTTTTCTTAGTTCAAAATTCCTAAAATTCATATTTGAGAAATAAAAGCAGGCGACAGTTGTTTAAAATTGGTGACGTAATGGCAGTGAACTGGTTTAACGTATAATGTAATGTTACTATGCCTTCCTGTTTAAACGAAATTAGATGCAATGCATTAACATGTTGAAAAATGACAATAGTTTGACATTTGTTACGGTGTGTCTTTCTTTCCAAGTTTCAAACAGTTTTGAGTCTGATCAGACGCCGGGTTATCTTACCTCTGATCTGCCTCCAGACTGTTTTAATGAACATATTTTTGTAAGCATGAACACTAATTGGAAAATAAAAAACATTTTATCCACTGTGGTCATGTTCATTGTTGGCAAATGGCAATGACATTGATTCTTGGACTCCCCGTAAAAGTAGTCTGCGAACTTTTCGAAAACGGGGTTGTGACCGAGTTCCTTAGTTGTATCATTACCATTCGGTAATCGAATAGTACAGTAAAACATAATATACCGACCGTTAATTGTAGAAACATATGTATTGCTAAGTATAGATAACTGCATAATTTTGTAAGACAAAAGTAAAATACGGAAAGCTAACATAGACGATTTTTGCTTTACTTTGTTCCTGCATTTTAAAAGCTTATCACCGTATTAGGGACTTCTACTCAATATACTTTCGAATGAATGTTTAAGAGTCGAGTGAATCTATATACAATAATATACAGTGAGCAAGCCGTTATTCTGTTCCAACAAACGCGCTTATAAATGCTAAAACAATCATGCCAATTGCAAACAGTTTTGAGCCAGATCAGACGCCGGTTACCCGGCGTCTGATCTGGCTCCAAACTGTTTGCCATTCCGATTTTCAAATTTGATTAATTTTCTGCATTATACTAGTATTGCATTGCGTTTACGTTGCGATTTGTTTGAACGGAATGGTAAAGCGCATTTTTGTACTGTATCACAAGAAAAGAGACGTGCAAGGATTGTTAACCAGGTAATATATACATATATCTGATGAGATGTGACTAGTGATAGAGTGACTATCCTATAGGAAATAACGGATGGCCTCGCCTGTCTGCTACATGTACAGTGGATAAGATGTTTTTCATTCCCAAGAAACGTGTTTAAGCTAAAAATGTTTTTTCTATTGCAAACAGTTTGGAGCCAGATCAGACACCGGGTAGCCCGGCGTCTGACCAGGCTCCAAATTGTTTGCCACTCAGTTATAAATAAGTTGTTAAAATTGTCAAAAAGCTGTCATTTTGCCCATTTTGATGCACTGCGTTTGCGATTGGTTTGCGTTTAAACGGAAAAGAATAACGCATTTTTATTCACAGTTCATGTACAGTGGAGAATATGTTATTATTTCTCGTTTAAACGAAACTAAACGAAATGCCATTAAATTTAGAAAACGACGGGTTTATAAACATTGGTGCATTTAGTGAGAAGGAATAACTTCCTCCGCACAGTATAACTCATATTGTCCTGAAATTCTTAGTGGACAACTCCTGTTTCCAAATAAGTCTATCCAATGTTTTACTATTTAGAGTTTTTTTCTTCCACATATTGCAAAATGGAAAACAGAACATACCCTGATGTTTTCATAATTGTATTTAACTTACCTCAATGAGCCCCGAACATTTAAAGGACCAATTCCAGTATTCTGTGACCCCCGATTGAATGTCTAAATACTGAATTATGAAAATCGAAATATATTGTATGATTGATTATTCAACAGTGTCCTTTAACCATTTCGCTCTTCATGATGCTTAAAAGCGCGTTTGTAAACAGTTTGGATCCTGATCAGACGCCGCTTGACGTGACGTCTGATAAGGATCCAAATTGTTCGACACTCGTTTTGAAATGTCTTTAGTCATACTGCTTTATTTTTTAATTTTGAAACGACATTACAGACAACAAAATTGAAGCAGACGACAGTGAAACGGTGAAGGGGTAAAGACTCACGAAAAATATGGCGGTGAAAGGGTTAATAAAGAACATAATCTTCGTAACCGTCTATGAAAACTCAAATTAAAACACTTTCACACAATTTAAATGAATGAATGATGTTTTACTGCCCATCGGCACAGATGGATTGATTACCTTCCGACTATAGTTTATTAATAATATTCCAAATATAATGTACAAATAATATATTGTTAAACGAATGCCGCCACCTACAAACTGGCATATTTATAAAAGTCCTGAATTTTAAAGGTCAAACGAAATACCATCTTGTCGCTACGGAGTTGTTTTTCATTACAAACAATTAATTGAATGCTAATGATGACCCTTTGACAATCATGGAGAATTGATTTGTGAAGTGGCTGCCTCCCATGTGGGCTATCAAAGTTCGAGTACAAGCAATTCATACCAAAACCTTATAAACTTGTACAAGTGAATCCCATACCTGCCATAAAGCATCAGTTGGACATATCTGTCTGGTGGATAGTCCCTGGCGAAGAAGAGAACATTTGAAAGCTCGATTTTACAGTTTAGAAAAACGTTATTGGCCCCTCATTTAACTCTTTCCCTGCCAAGATTTATCGTATGCTTGAACCCTTTTACCGCCAAAATATCGTCTGCATTGGCAGTGTCGGCTGCAATATTTTTAAGTCAGATTTAGGGATGTTTTTGACCGAAGAAATTCTGAAACGAGTGTCAAACAGTTTGGATCCCGATCAGACACCGCGTTACGCGGCGTCTGATCAGGATCCAAACTGTTTGCAAATTCGTCGTTTGGCACCGATGGCAGTGAAAGAGTTAACGAAACGAAATGCAAAGGTATTCAAATAAAATGTACCCAAAAGTGGCAATTCTCAAATTCTAAGTGGCAAACAGTTTGGAGCGGATAACCCGGCGTCTTATCAGGCTCTAAACTTTTTGCAATTGACATACATGTTTAAGCATAAAATCGTTTATTGGGAAATAATAACTACATTGCCACTGTAGAAGCAGAAATTTGGATTACACAGACAGGGTCTCTAGTATAACCCACTTAACCCTTTCCACCATAAAAGCGCCTTTTATCCCATTAATTTACTCATCCACTGAAGAATAAAGTTCCAATTTAAAGTCATGAATATGCATCATACGAAATATTTTCTATATCGTGGCAGATAGTAGCTTAAAACAGGCTGAAAGTAAAGCAGAATGCGCCTTCAGACGCATTCTGCTTTACTTTAAACCTGCTTTAAGTGATCGCCTATCTTCAAAACTAGAAACAGGCTATGGGCTTTAAGGGTTAAATGCATGGATTTGATTTAACCCTGTTTGTCCTATTTGTATTTTCAAAGAATGCATGCTTCTATCATATTTCAAGCTAGCCTAAAGCGTATAAGTTGGTCATGACATAAAGGCAGTACCTAGGTCAAAGCCGCATTTTACATCGTCTCAAACGGGTCTTCACTGTTTCTAAATGTTTTGATAGGATTGTTACAGGATTACGTTTGTACAAAATTGAACCGAATCAGTGAATTATTTGTTCTTATAACTGTTCGCTTGAGTGTGCGTAGGTGTGCTTTACCCTTCCATCCAAAATTTAACCATGAATTGTTTGCCCCTTCACAGTCATACAACATGTACTATCTTATGCTTCAATATTGCCGCCCGCAATATCGTTCAAAATTTAGTTTTAAAGTAATTTTGCTGTAGAAATCCCGATATGAGTTTTGAACAGATTGGATTCGATCATACGCAGCGTGACACGGTGTCTGATCCGGATCCAAACTGTTTGCAAATTCGCCTTTAGGCACCGTTGGCAGTGAACGAGTTAACGAAACTAAATACAAAGGCACTCAAATAAAATGTACCCAAAACTGGCATTTCTCAAATTCTGAGTGGCAAACAGTTTGGAGCGGGTTACCCGGCGTCTGACTAGGCTCTCACCTTTTTGCATTTATTATAACTCTTTAGGCATAAAAGCGTTTATTATGAAATAATAAAAACATCGCAATGTTCAGTAGGACAATGCCGAATTTTAAATCGTCTCACACGGGTCTTCACTGTTTCTAAATGTTTTGATAGGATTGTTACAGGATTATATTTGTACAAAATTGAAACGAACCAGTGAATTATTTGTTTTTATAACTGTTCGCTTGAGTGTGCGTAGGTGTGCTTTACCCTTCCATCCAAAATTTAACCGTGAATTAGTTGCCCCTTCACAGTCATACATGTTCCATCCAAAATTTAACCGTGAATTAGTTGCCCCTTCACAGCCATACATAAATAGAGGATATTGAATGAGTGTGTTGTCAGTCGTGAATTTATTGAACGAGTTTGATAAAATCATATGTTACGAGCCTTGGCGAGCACCATATCATTTTATCCAACGAGTTCAATAAATTCAGGACTGACAACACACGAATTTGATATCCTATTTACATGTATCACATAAACACCAAATGACACGAAAATCCGAACGCTCTTACTTTCACTTTTGCCCTCGGCTCTTAGGAAAACGATTCGTTATAGGAGTTATTCGGTTTTATTCATCCGTACATAAAAACACCAATCAAACTAAAATAAAGAAAATCAACATCAATGTGTTGTGTAAAGACTTTTATCACATAAACGTGCAAAATATAGAGGGCCGTAAAAATCGTATGGCCCACTGGGCATATATTTTATACTAATTTTCGAATCACCAAAATACTGTACTACTACGCCGACTGTAAATCAGTAAAGAGAATCTAGACAAACTTAGATCACCACTAGGTATTGAAACATTCTCAAGTGTCCTAGAAACATTATTCCGAGCAGTCCCGCAAACTCAGGCTGCATTTTGCTCTAGTATTAACAGTGATTCAGACTGTTTTTCAAATTCAGACGTTACAATGATAATGACGTCATGTTGCTCTAACGACGTTATTTTGAAAACGAAACTAGATTCTAAATGTCAACTGATCATATTTAGTCAATTACAGCAATTTTTAAATTAAATATTAATTTAAAATTGAATATGGTATCAGAGAAGTCTTTTCACAGCACATTGATGTTGATTTTCTTTATTTTAGTTTGATAGGTGTTTTTCATTACGGATGAATACAACCGAATAACGCCTATGACGAATCGTTTCCTAAGAGCCGAGGACAAAAGTGAAAGTAAGACCGTTCGGATTTGCGTGTCATTTTGGTGTTTATGTGATAAATAGGATATCAAATTCGTGTGTGTTCAGTCGTGAATTTATTGAACTCGTTGGATAAAATGATATGTTGCGCGCCAAGGCTCGCAACATATGATTTTATCCAACTCGTTCAATAAATTCACGACTGAACACACACTCATTCAATATCCTCTATTTCCGATACCATATTCAAATTTTAAATTAATATTTAATTTAAAACTGTTTTTACTGACTAAAAATGATCATTTGACAGTTAGAATCAAGTTTTGTTTTCAAAGTAACGTCGATATAGCAACACGACGTCATTATTATTGTAACGTCTAAATTTGAAAAACAGTCTGAGTCACTGTTCTACGTAGCCTAATTTGCAGCCTATATGTGCGGGATTGCCTGAGATAATGTTTTTTAGGACACTTGGAAATGTTTTAAATCCCTAGTGGTGATCTTATATTGTCTAGATTTTCTTAACTGATTTAATGTCGGCGTAGTAATACAGTATTTTGGTGATTCGAAAATTAGTATAAAATATATGCCCAGTGGGCCGTACGATTTTTACGGCCCTCTATATTTTGCACGTTTATGTGATAAACTATCTTATGCTTCAATATTGCCGTCCGCAATATCGTTCAAAATTTAGTTTTAAAGTAATTTTGCTGTAGAAAATTCGATATGAGTTTTACACAGATTGGATTCGATCAGACACAGCGTTTGCAAATACGACTTTAGTCGTCTACGGCGAAACATGGTTACTTCGGCTCGTGCGTGTGTAAACATGCGTGTTGCGTGATACATAGCGAGTTCTTGAATTGTAATTAGATACAATAATCATCGCCCGAAGAAGACGATGTGAATTACTATACAGTCGAACTTCGATATCTCCAAATCGCTTAATTCGAACTATCCGATTTGTCGACATATGAATTGCATTTTTTCATGCTCGGTTGAGTCTAACATACCCGTATTTCAAAGTTAAAACGTGGTTAAGCTACGTTTTAACTTTGAAATACGGATATGTTCGACCTAACCGAGTTCGAGATATCGAAGTTCAACTGTAGTTTTATTGAACAAAAAATAAAATGTCAGATCTCAAACAAGTCTGCATAAAAGATGGATTAATCGCGTTATATTGAGACCTTGTTTATTGTTTGCGAAAACGCACGTGATGCCAGTGTAACATTTGTTATTGTGGAGAACACGTTATTTTTCCCGTTTAAACGCAAAACGTGGGAAACGCAAACGCAGTGCACTAATACGGAAATAATAACATTTTAGTCAATTCTGACTATTCATTTTAATCTTACTTGCAAACAGTTTTGAGCTTTATCAGACGCTTGCTATAATAGTTATAGAGTAAACCCGTTTATTGGGAAAGAATAACGTCTTCTCCACTTTATACTTCTCCCCACGTGACGTGACTATAGTATATGCAAAAGATTGGAACCAGATCAGACGCCAATAAACTCTGGATCAATGTTTCTGAGATTCATATTTAAGTTGCTTCAAGTAGAAATACGTTATTTTAATTGTTACATTTACAAATGATTTTACAAGAAGATGAAACAGCGTCAAGAGCAAGGTTAATAGTTTCAAATAAATCTTGACAATTGGGAAATATAAAGATTTCCAGTCACGGTGGTTTTATAAGCTTCTTAACTCTTTCACCGCCATTTTACCCCGTCACCACCTTTATGTCGTCTGCTTTAATACTGTTGTCTGCAAAATCATTTCAATGTTAGATTTCAGTTTATTTGACTTAAGAAATATCGATACGATTTAAAACAGTTTGGTTCCTGATCAGACGCAGCGTCAAAGTATTTGCAAGGTCGTCTTTAACACTTTCACTCTCAATGAGGCTTAACAACGAGTTTGCAAACAGTTCGGTTCCTTCTCAGACGCCGCGCAACGCGACGTCTGATCAGGATCCAAACCGTTTGACTCGTTTTGAAAATTGAGGACTTTGTCATCATTTAAAATCTATTTGAAATTTTAAACTAAGATTTGAATGCTTAAAAGTTAAACATTTAAGTTATTTCTACATGTATATGTTTTTCTACTATTATTATGTTCTCATTAATATTCACAAGTATGCAAATTAGGTAATTTCAATGTATAAGCAGAATATAAAACCACAATTTGTATTATCTTCAATTTGGTGCAAAATTTATATGTTTAGGACCAAAACTTACTATGATACGGCCGATATTGACCGACATTGGTTCGAATAAAGTGTTTAACTTGAGGACGAAAATTAACCTTTCAGCAACATTTTAACAGTATTATAACATTTGCCTGCATAAATCGCCCATATCACAGTCAGTTTTTGCCCAAAAAAATATAATTCTTGTACCAAATTGAAGATAATACAAATTGTGGTTTTATTTCCAGCTTTATTTCCAGCTTCTACCTTATAATTACCTCACTTACATACTCGTGAATATTAATGAGCACATTTAAAATAATAGAGAAAATATAGAAATAACTTAAAAGTTTTACTTTTAAGCATCAAAAAATCTATGAGTAATGTTTAAAAAGTAAAAAATGCATTCTATTGTTTCCATTGGAACGTCCCTATTTAGGGTTATGATGCCACATACAGGGTCTGCAAAATTGTCCATATATCAACCAGAGTTTTACCTAAACATATAAATATTGTACCAAAGTAAAACTTTGGACGATTTTGCAGGTATGTGTTATCATAACTCTAAATTAGGAAGTTTATTTTTGAGAACATTCGCGATTCTGATTCAGAAAACCCTTCTGCACATTTTGATACCAATGAAAAAAGGTCTAGGGGTGCATGGTAGACCCTACTGGCCCCTAGAGCATTAGAACGATCCCAGACTCAACTGAAACGCTTCATAACTTTGGACACTGGTTCCTAATTTATTTGCATGGGTAATCTTTTCTTTAATGAAACGGAAAAACGCAGTTTATCCCATTTAAAACTTTATTCTTGACAAATCATAATAAAAATTCCAAAAGGCAAATGACATCCAAAGCGGGAAAGACCTTATTCTTCGATATAACCCTTTCATTTTCAAAATATTCGGGAGATTGTTACCCCTTCACCGCTTTATTGTTGTCTACTTTTAGCATTGTTGTCTACAAGACACGTTTCATCGTAAGATTAAAGGTTGTATGACTCAATTAATATCGGTAAGAGTGTCAAACAGTTTTGGTCCTGATCAGACGCCGCGTGTCGCGGCGGCTGATCAGGATCCAAACTGTTTGCAAATGCGATTTTCAGCGTCATTTGGAGTGAAAAGGATAAGAAAGACAGTATTCGTCACTAATACACACATTTCTGCTAAACTTCTTACGCACATGACAAACAGCGTCTCTAGTTAGAAAATACGCCAGGTAAACCAGTCGCTTACCAGGCTCCATACTGTTTGCCATTCAGGTTGAAAAATGAAATTGCTATATTTATAAAAACAAATGGCATTTACTACAGTTTAAGTGCGTTGTGATTGCGTTTCATTTAGTTTGAACGTAAAATAATGTCGTTTTCTCCACTGTACACGCAAATACCATCCCCATTGGATGTTCTTCTGTCACATAGAAACAATTGCTGCCTTTGAATCTCATCTTATCTCTATAATAACATTACCGATTTGAAATATTCACATATGCGAACCTCTGGGATTTAGAACATGAAGTATTGCTTAAAATAAACATCGAGGAAATGATGTTTCTTCCATTATGTTTTTTTCTGGAATGATTTCTTTTGAATTACCAATTATGGAACGCTGCAACGCAACGATGCGATTTTCACTATTTCATACCGTTTAGAAAATAGTTTGTTCTTGTTTCTGACAATACTATAAATTTTTCAGATTTCGTTTTGAACGCATATCAATTTAAAGATTTTTTAGCCCCTTCATTGCCACGATGTGATTAGCCTTTAACATATGTCGTCTGCTGTTATGTCTAAAGTGTATTTTTTAGTGTTTTATTGTACTTAAGAAATACTGAACTGAGTATCTAGTCCGTTTATGAGTACATGTATTTAGAAATGTTTTCTGCGACATACTTCAAAATGATAAACAGTGCACTCTTTTCAGCCCTCTGAAATTGGTCAACATAGTTTGTAAAGGACACACTGATTGTTTGTAAAGGACGAGTAAAGTATCGCAAGTCTTGCATGGGATATGTTTAAAGCTAAGCACGTAAATGTTAAAGTTGAAAAGAATAATAATTTCTATATAAAATTCGAATAACCTGCTAGTCACAACTTTAAAAGACAATGCAAACGATTTCTATTAAGATCAATCGCATCAAAGCGCGGCATCTGAACAGGGTCCTAATTATTTGCTTAATCCTTACGGAACAGCGTTAATAAAAAGAAAAAGTCAGAAAGATAATTTGTTGGCTATGACATGAGTGTATCAGGAAGACCAGCACCTTTTTAATCCTCTATGCCAAACTCTGTCGAAGACTTTACTAATAACGAAAAATACAACAGGGACCTCTTTAACCCTCGTCAAGTGCTTTGCAAAAGCTGTTGTATATAATGTTAGCTGATTGACTGTAGAGTCACCCGGGTTAAAACCAGACTGGTAATGAGATAAAAAAAAAAAATCTCGAAAGAAGTTATACATATGTTTTAATAGCAACCTTTCCATTATTTTATCTAATTACTTAGTAACGAAATGGGTCGATAATTTTGACAGATGATGGATCGCCTTTTTTGAAAACTGCACATACGCTCGTACATGGGTCTCTTTGCATGACGAAGGATCACTACCGTCATGGAGCGACAATACCGTAATGGAGCGAGTTATTATTTATTGCATCAGGACAAGATGATTTTCCTAGAGGTAAATTTTCCATCACAGATTGTACTTTATCTGGAAAGAGTGGCATATAGGCGTAGACATATCTTTTGAATAACATATCGTATTTGAGTGGTTCTTTTATTAAGCATGGTTTAATTTGTGAAATATTCATTTAGTAATTCTGCCTTATCGGTATTGTCTGTTGCGAGAGTGTCTTTATACTTTAAGAATGGGCTTGATGCTTGATCATTTGTTTTCAGAAAGGTGTTTAGTGGTTTCCACCAGTCCCTGGAAGACAGTACGGAGGATTTTAATTCATATGAAACGTTTTCATAACACATATTTTTACTTTCACGAATAAGGCTTGTAACATTTTTTCTAAGTTTCTTAAATTTATCCCAATAGTAAACAGTATTTAGCGATTTTTTGTCTTATATGCCTTTTCTTTAGCTCGAATGTTTCGTTTTATATCAGATATTATCAACGGGGACACAAAAGGTCGTATACGAACAGATTTATTAGGCATACACTGTTCGGAAATGTTTAATATTTTATTTGGGATGTCTTGATTAAATTTACGTGTTTATGTTGAAGCAGAAGATCAATGCAGATGCATTCCAGACCGTCAGTCTCAAGATCAGCTCGTCGACTCTAATGTAAATTGGAGTTGACATACATTTGTATACTGTTACTCCACCATATCTATTGCGATCGCGGTATTTGCAGTTGTGATTTGCAACGAAACATAAGGATTTAAGCATAAACGGATTTACTTTGGAAGAATTAAATCTTCTCTTCTGCACAAGAAAGATGAAAGCAAAGGAAATAGTGCTTGTTCAAGAGCTACACAGAGACAAAAAATGAGCCTCTCGGATTGGAGGGTAAATTCGAGTTATACTATTTCTCTTTTCTTGCATATATATATACGAGGGGTGTTCAAATAGTTTTGATACTGGATCAATAACTTCAATAAGTGCAATTAGTGTGTGATATATAATTTTAAAGAGCAATTATTCGCCTACACGATGGTATAACGTACGATACGATCACATAACTCGATAGGTCACAACATGAACCTAAATGACCCCTACTCGTGGACACTGGAACATATCACTTTTCAGACATTACTTTTTGACGTAATAACTTCTTAAAGAGTACAATTTCCAGATTTGTTTTGGAAATATATCAGTTTATGTATAAATTTTAATGTAAATAAAATCTTATTTCTATTGAAAGGGTTAACTGTCTAAAATCTCATTATTTCAAAATCAACATTTCTTATTTTGCTAATGACGAAACTGGACATGGTTTTTTCCGAAAACTATGAAAATGTTCTAGATCAGTATATCTACATTTTGATTTTAAAACATGAAACCAGTTTTCAATGGCTTCAATAATAGCCTGGTTTGATTATAAAAAAGAGTTTTTTTATACATAACAAGAGATCATTTTTTATTATATTTTCAGTACGTGTTTAGAATTAGCTCTATTTTTAATATTTAATGTAATAACAACATTTAAAACTGTGTAGTGTTTGCATAATTGTCTTATTGTATTTGACAGAAAATTTCATACAATTATTCAAAATAATAAAGCCGTAATAATAATTATAGTACCAAATAGTGTTTAGAAAATTAACTCAAATATACACAAAATATGTCCAGTGTCCTCGAGGAGGGGTCATTTAGGTTCATGTTGGGGCTGGTCAAGTAATGCTATCTTATCGTGCATGATATCACCATGTTGGCAAAGAATAGATCTTTAACATGATATATCACACATGCATTTTGTACTTATAATAATGAAGTTATTGATCCAATATCAAAACTTTTTTAACTACCCTCGTATTTGACCGTAATACAGTTCTTGCAATTGTGCTGCGAGTATCACAAACATGTGCTAACTCTTGAGTCGATGTGTGAAGGTGCGCTAGGTCTTTGACTTATTTATTTATAAATATTGTAAACAGATATGACATCGTAACTGTTTCGATTGGAATTGCATTGAATGCTGTTCTGCTTTTCCCTCTGATTTAAGATATGTTAGCTCAACAGCTATAGATCTGTTTCAATTAAAATTTCATTAAAAGCTGTTCTCTCTTTCTCTTTGATATGTGACATGCAGGGTCACCTGTAAGACCGATGAACTCAATAAAAACATAAACACTGTACGAAAACGCCATTCTCTTCCAATTGACCCCTGCACTGAAATGACGCCATTCGCTGTAAAGAACTTTCATCTGCTTCTATAAATAGAAAAGTCTCAATTTATTTTTCTGTATTTTGACGTAAGATATTGAAAATGATTGTCAAACAAACAGTTTGAATCCAAACCAGACACTGCCAAACGCGGCGTCTGATCAGGATCCAAGCTGTTTGCCAGTAACCATTGCATTCGGAATAAGGTAGTGAAGGGGTAAACAAAATAAGTCGTAAATGCAATTCAGTACATTGTCATACAAAAACGATTGTGTAAAACTATTGATAATCGTTTACAATCTGATAAGACGTCGATTGATCCAATGTCGGAGTTGGTTCTTAAGGTTTTCGATGGGTAATGCTTATCGAAACGAATCCGCAAAAAACTATACACCATCTCATGCAGTATCCAATTCTACATCATTTTCCAGAGTTAAAAGAATTTTCACCTCATATAACTTAAATTATGGATATTTTTGTCTTGTTACCCTACTTTTCAAAAAACGTCCTGAAATGACTACCCCTCTTTTTTCTTTCCGCGGATAAAAAATTACAAATATTAATAAAAAGATCAAAAGTTATTCATGCATTTATACCTAAGACATTGTTGTATAAAAATACAAGCAGAACAATTAAATATTTTGTATAATTCATTAAAAAAAATCTCTTATATTTCGGGAAAAATAATTTATGAGTCAATTTTTTCTCAAAAATCATTTTTTACGTTTTAGCAAAACTGAGATTTTTACAAAAATTAGGCAGGGGCATTCATACTGACTACATTTAAAATTATCTACCATGTCTATAGAACAAAATAAAAAAAAATTAGGAGGGTTGACCTCATATAACTTAAGAAAAATGAAATTGTGTTTGAGAGGGGTCAACATTTGTTGGAAAGTAAAATCAAGGAAAATTGATGTTTTTTGATAAAACATGCACTGTCATTTGCAAATAGTTGTGGAATTCACAAAAATGTCAATTTAATAGTTATTGTTTGTTTTACAAATTATTTTCTGCAAGATAAACAATATTCTCCAGCAAGAAATGTGAAAAATACAGTCAATCTTGTATAAAGCAACCACCATCAGTTTGCATACCTCTTCATTATGACACTAGACTAATTGACTCAGGGTAGAAATAGTGAAGAAAACTCCTACTGAAGCATTCTGAATTAGTTTTATCCTGCATTAAACAGACAGCTCAATACCATACAAAATATGGGTACTCACTAGAGTGATCGCTTAATACAAGATTGACTGTAAAAGTTGACAATGATTACCAAGTTTCATAATAAACGGCTGGTATGTTGCAACCCAATAATTGCAAGAGATATTTAACCCTTTACTCCATAGCTTATTTTAAGTATTGAAGAGACATGGTTGCATAAAACAGGCTGAAATTAAAGCAGGATTCATTCTGCTTTACTTCCAGTCTGCTTAAACTATGTACAGTCTGCTTAGATAAAGGCTTTTTATTGTGCATATTCATGACTGTATAAAATTAAACTATTTACTTTCAAGAGTGAAGGAATAAATTAAATGTGTTAACATGAGTATCAATGGAGTAAAGGGTTGATTTAGGAAAACATGTTTAGCATGTACCACAGGTTTTATTTACAGTCAGACCTGTATTTAATAAGCGGTCTGTTCCTCTACTTTTGTTGTGGTTCTAGGGCTTATTTGTCATAGGGAATGTTTTCAGTTTATTAGACCGAGATGATCCCCTCTGCTACAGTGGAGAAAACGTTATTCTTTCCTGTTTACACGCTAACGTAAAACACTAAAGTGCAGATAAGGACAATTTTTTTACATTTCTGACTTTTCATTGTTATCTGAGTGGCAAACAGTTAGGAGCCTGATCAGACGCCGTGTTTACCCGGCGTCTGATCAGGCTCCAAACTGTTTGCACTGGAAATATTACTTTTAGCGTAAAAGCGTTTTCTCCACTGTAAGAGCTAAAAAGGAAGGCGGTTTGGTGGTTTTTATCCAAACAGGCTGCTTTTGAACAAATGAGATAAGCCGAAATCATCTTCCTTTAATCATTATCATGTCATCTCATCATGCATCCCTCATCATTTAAGGGGCGCTTGTCTCGCAGATCCTGGCAAATCTAGCTCGTCTTTGGCAGACAAAACAATTTTACCATCCGGCCACTCGTCGATTTGCAAACTTTTCCACTCAGGGCTCGATTTCTCAAAGGGACCCGACACGATTGCTTTTTGAGAAAAAAACCGTCAGAAATATATCGATTTTTTTCTCTAAAAATAGCAATCGTGTCTTGGCCCGTGTGCGCAGTCAAGCGTTACCCAGCGAAGACCTTAAAGCGACTCGCAACCAGATGGTGCATTAAAAATAGTAATTTGTAAATATGTGTCAAACGCTTATATAAATGGTAAAGAATTAGTTTAGGATAAGAAATTCTGTTTAAAAAAAATGTATTTCAATAAAAAAAAATATTGGTCTCTGGTGGGATTCGAACCCGGGGCCCCGGCATTGGCGGACAGAAGGCAAAATAGGGGAAACCGCTTAGACCAATGGACCACGGAACTATCCGTTTATCTCGGATCGATTTAACGTATTTCAATGTGTAGCTATCGAAAGTGCATACAACTTCGTAATTCGGCTCGTGTTTATGTCTAAGCCCGTGTAGAGAAGCAACAACAACAACTATACCGTCTACTAGTCGGTATAGAAAAACGATGGAAAATATCTAAAAATCTAAGATTCGGTGACGATTCTTGAGACTTTTTTTGGACTGATCATATTTTTTTAATGTCAGAAGCCAAATAATGCCACAAATTTGCTTTTATTTGAGTATTTTATTTTATTTTGACAAGTACACCATCCGGTTGCGAGTCCCTTTAAGTGATTGCAAGACCAATATGCTCTAGTTTTATAAACGCATTTTATCTGAAAGACTGGTGTTTACACTGCTGAGAACTTAAAAAATGTTAACCAATTCATGCTTGAATATTGCATTGAAATCTCCCTATGTGCCTACCTGACGATTTCATGATATACTGATGATCTAAAGACATTACAGCGCTTTGTCCATAGAGCATATCAAAACATACGGACATGTAACCCGGCCTCTCCCCATCCTCCAAACTGTTTGCCGCTAGGATAAAAAAAATAAGAAAACCATTAATTTTTTCTATTTTTTTGCATGGCGTTTGCGGTCAGTTGTGATTGAAATGGGAATCGAAGGAATACCGTCTTCTGCACGTTACATACCTGTCAGACCTTAGCCATTTTGTTCAAATTGTCACTTTATTTTTCTATCCTCATTCAAGCCTCAAAACACCGAAGGTGAAATTTAATTTAGTTACGAATATCCTTTTTCCAATAAAAGTCTAACCAGTTAGTCATAATAGTGCATGATGTCGCATGAATTTCTCTTTTATCTTCACATCAAGAGAATTCTTAATTTTCTTTTTGTCTTATGTTATTTTCATCTTTAGATTACGAGTTTTTTGTTAATAAGGTATTTTTGTAATCACTCGGTCTTAACCCTTATCATGCTGAATTTTCGTCTGCCTCAAATATATGGTCTGCGAAAAAAATCAAAATCTGTTTTATATATTCAAAAAATGGAGCATTTGAATATGTCTGTAAATTAGTTTGGATCTACAACAGATGCTCCCTTATGCAGCGTTTTTCTGTATCCAAACTGTTTGCAAGTGTAACCAAATCGCGTTAAGCATGAAAATGGTTAGTATGTTTAAGTTTGTATTAACAAGCACCCTCACGTTCACCTTTCACACAATTAATCGATCTTTCCAGAAATACCTTTAACTCATTTTCTCCCCAAATTGCATCGTCTTTTTCGGCGGAGCTGTCTGGTTTCTATTTAGCCACACTTTCTGTTTGGCCACACATTTCAACCAATTATATTTGATCAGAAATTTAGACTTGAGAGCACCTGTTGAAACTGAATAGTCTGATTGGATAGTAGCCAGGGCTCCAGATAAGGGAATTATTTCAAAACTTAAAATCTTTATTTGTGCATTAAACCCTGTGGTGTCACTAAACATTTGAATTGTCTCTTTGAGACAATCAAAATGAGTGGTAACACCATAGGGTTTGGTGCTGAAATGAGTGAATAAATGTGATTTGTTTAGTTTACTCCCTCTTATCTGGA
Organism: Gari tellinella; assembly: GCA_922989275.2. Classification (NCBI taxonomy): domain Eukaryota; kingdom Metazoa; phylum Mollusca; class Bivalvia; order Cardiida; family Psammobiidae; genus Gari; species Gari tellinella. The sequence continues at coordinate 108,204,353 of OV277857.1, forward strand.
GCCCTGTAGGCTGGTCTATGTCCAATTACAGTTTTCCCAGATATGGCTGTGAGTGTAAAATTTAGAGACACAGACCAGACTGTTTACTACACTGGGGGCTGATGCAATTTAAGATGACATCTGAAATACAGAGGAAGCTAGGTGTTTTGTAATTTGTTTTAATTGTTAACTATTTGTACACATTTACCATACATTAAAAGCAATATTAAATATAAATGGCCTCAAGTGAGTTAAACACAATTGTGTGGTTTCATCATTATTTACAAGAGTGAAGTAGAGCAGACTGTTGTATCTGTACATTTTGTGTATGCTATAGTTTGTTTCAAGAAACTCTATGAATGAAGTTTGATACATAGAACAATAGATTAATGTGAGGATCTCCTACCAGTAGATAGGATATGAGTTAAATTATTGTTTTGTTTTGCATTTCTGTACATGATAGTTTTGCATTTTAAATAAAAGTTACTGTTTCAATTGTATACTTTTATTTTTTGCTTTTCAATCTTTGAAAACCTCAATTTCATTCAATTTTGCACACCCATCTATATAGCCTTAGTTCAACCACTCATTCCGCCGAATATCTTTTTTAAAGATATTTCTTGTTAACTCCTTCATCGCCATTTTATCATCCGCTTTAAGAATATTACCGAAACATTTCAAAGACTTGAAGCAGAATGACAGAAACCAGACGTTTTACCCTTACAAAACACCACGTACCTAAGCTTCTTATCAGGAGCCAAACTGTTTGCGAAAATCGACTTGAGCTGCATATGACCACTTATTGCGTTAATTAGTTGGTGTTTGCGACAGGTGACTTCCTACAGAAATGTTATTATGAGGTTTTAGTGTAGCTTGTCCTGATAGAGAGTCGAACAAAACATTTCCTGAATCCTGATTGTATGTTGTTTAACAGATTGAGTATAAAGCAGAACTCTCCCATAGGGAGATGTCTTCTTTACGCACAACATGTTAACTGTCTGTCTGTTAATCAATACTTTACCGGAATTTGTCAATACATCGTTCCCTCCCTACAACGGCCCTCCCAACAACGACTCTTTCCGAACATCGACCCTTGCCACAATTCAATAAATAGGACAATTGTGTCTAACGTTTTTACTGCTGTACTATCGTCTAAAAGTTTAAAGTTGTCGTCTGCGGTTTTTCTCAAATTTACGTATTGAACATTGACAGGAAAAAAACATACGACAAGTGACAAACAGCTTAAATCACGATCAGACGCCGCATTACGCGGCGCCTGATCTGGATTCAAGCTGTTTGCAAATGTAAGCCAATGTCCCTCCTCCCTTTAACGACTCCCTCCGAACAACGAACACATCTTTGTCTCACTTTTGGGTGCCGTTGGATCAAAAATAGTCGTCGCGAAAGGGGATCAAAAATAGTCGTCGCGAAAGGGGATCAAAATAGTCGTCGCGAAAGGCGGCGTTCGGTCAGTATCCAAACTATCTGATCTTCGTGTTTTAGCTCCCTAAGTAAAAAGTAGGAAAACATAAAATTTGAACTATTACAGACGACAATTTTAAAGCAGACGATATTTTATCAGGGGAAACGTTGATGCATTTACCTGTCTAAAACACTGAAAATAATATACTTGGGATTCAATGACAATCGTATTTTTATTCAAAAAACAAAAAATAATAGAGATCTGTTCAATTTAATCCAAGTTACCTCCAGAAACATTAACAGGTTGATTACCTTACTTCCTGTGAAAAACAAACTCAGTATAGTAGAGATAAATAATAATAATGTCTGTGTTGTCTAAAATATGACAGTTTAGTTTCTCATAAAAAGGTAAAACTTTAGTGTAATAAAACTTTTTTCAAGGCAAGTGGCTCCTGAAAGGAGTAAGTAACACGGCAATTCTAACATGACTGCATGGTTATAAATTGATTGAGCTGAGTCTGACATTATTCTCAAACTTCAACTGGTTGGTCAGTTTTGACTATTTTAGCTTGAAAATGATCTCAGACTTATCTCAAATGCTCAACCATGTACCCTCGTCTTTCTTATTTGCTTCATCTTGCTTTGTATAACACAATCTATGTCACATTTCCTATCCTATATATTGATACGTTCGGCCAGTGCCCTCTGGTTTTATTATAAATACGTTATTTTTACAATAAATGTGTTATGCCATGTAGTTTTATGATATGAAAATGCTCTGAAGCAATAATGACATACGCTGAGTATAATATAACACATCTTTTTTTGCCTTGAGATATCAATAATTAGTTTTTTATTGAAATAAACGTACACTAAAACTTAACTCTAAAATTTATTTCTCGTATAAGTGATACTATTTATTTAATATAACTCACTACTTTCGATCCATTATATGCTGTGAAGATATATTCAGCAATATAGTCATTAATATTCGAAATATGTAATAATATTGCTAAAAATTAAAGGGTTACATACCTTTGATATATATAAAGATATTTTATGTGTAGTTATATCAACATTGATAAATATTTTGTTTCAAAATGTATGACTTTATAAATCTGCAATATATAACGTATATATAGATAGTTGATTGTTACAAGAGGCCATAGGCCAATCAGTGCATGTAAACAAACAGCTATAAATTCGTTATCAAAAGGCCAATAGATCTAGAAGATGGAAAAGGTTTTATAATTCCAAACAAAGCAAGAAAAAAATTAAACATAAGTATGTCCATATCGAACAATCATATCGATTCTGTGTAGCATGTATACTAATAAGATAATTACAACATATGTAAATGTAAAGCAGATTACAGAGTAAATATCACGACAAAGAAGTAATTAACTACACTCAATACAATGTACAATGCTACATCTCACACACTGACCACTCTGTGTTTACTATAAATAACATAGCATCGGCGAATGATATATCTAGTACCGAATTCCTGAGTTAGCGAGTCAACTCTTTAGCTCAGAGGTTATGGTAGTGGACTGTCACGCCAGCGCCCCGGGTTTGTTTCCTGCCCGGAGATTCTATATTATCAAATGTGGATTTGTCTGCTATGCTTCGTTACGAGAGTTCCTCGTTAAAGTGGGGGCTCGTCCGGGATGGCCTTACAATTCCGAAACGACTTCTTATATGCCGAATTTGTTTAAATATGATGACTTCATTAAGAGGTTGTGTTACATCCCACACACTGACCTCTCTGATTGTACTATAAATAGCATAGTCGCGGCGATTGATATCTCCAGTTTTTGAATTCCTGAGTTAGCAAGTAGACTCATTAGCTCAGAGGTTATGGTAGTGGACTGTCAAGCCAGCGCCCCGGGTTTGATCCACGCCCGAGGGTTCTATAATATTCAATGTAGTTTTTTCTGCTATGCTTCGTTACGAGAGTTCCTCGTAAGATCAAGAATACACTATTTACGGTTCATGCGTACAAGAGATATAAAAAACACCTCTCTACCACGGCCACTAAGTAAGGCCGATTGGTTCTATACAATACAGGTGTTAGCTCATATGCAAGATGACAGTAAAACTTTAAGCTCGTAGAGGAGTTTTCTGATCCACCGCACTACTTTCCAAGGCTACCACCTGCTTTCGACTTCTTATGATAAGCACTTAGTAGTCGTGATACAGAGTCCCAAAACATGCAAATATTTCGTTAATTTTCTACTTTTACGTGCCTTGCCGAAAAGAAATGCAAGGCAGTAAGTAAAAATAAAAAGCAAATTAACTTAAAAGTTAAGTATTTATTTAAATGACATTGCAATTTTAAGAAATAAACGCAAATTGTAATTTGTATTTTCCAAATGTGGGACCTTATCCTTAGTAGACTCAATAAAAGTTGGTTGGTGTCAGACAAAGGTCAAGGTTATTTAGAGCCCCACAGTAGACAGAGAGACAAATAGTCAAGACAAACAAATAGGCAATAAGAATATCGCAGTGTCCCTTCTTAATATATAAGGGTAACAAAAAAAATGAGCGTTGGCAACCGCATGCTGTGCTCTCGTTATATACGATACATCATTTAAAAGCTCCACAGTAAAACCTCTCTACAACGACAACTAAATTTGGTTAATTAGCATGCGTTTAAGGCAGGTGACTGCTTAAAGCAATGTGAACGTTAAGCAGAAAGCTCCTTAAGGAGCTTTCTGTTTAACGTTCACCTTGCTTTAAGCTGTCGCCTGTCTATTATGTAGAGAATTATCCTTCTTTTTAGTGGCCGTAATAGAGAGGTTTTACTGCATTTCTTTTGGATTTAAAGATGTATCATGCAAGTCAATATCAATTTTTTTTATCTTATATATAAGTATTTTCTATATTCTTGTAGATGGTAGCTTAAATCAGGATTAAAGTAAAGCAGCGTTTAGCTTAAGGGGTATTCTGCTTTACTTTCAACCTGCTTTATTTGGTCAACTGTCTTCAAAGCTAGAAACAGACTATGTGGTGAAGGGTTAAGATGCATTTATTTGCAATCCCCAGAAGAGTCGACTGAATTAAAGAGGTTTACTTAATTTAAAAAAAATCCAACAAAACTTAAAACTTTTTTTTACCTGAAAACACGTTTTGAAGCAGCGGAAATGCAATTGAAGTAATTGTTCTAGACTATAATACAAATCCAAAACGCAAGGGGATCGAATGGCATCAAAAAGAGGACTGGTGGAAAGAACTACTAAACTGTAGAGGGAATTGATGTGGAACACATTTAGAGGAACCATTAAATTGCAAAAGTTTACCGTTGTCTTTAACCCATTATAGGTCGTTTGCAGTTCAAAAAAACACGATAAATCTTAGATAATTTTAAAACTAAAGGGCGTATTTAAATTGAATTTTGCATACACTTATGTCGTGTCTATACCAACTCTGACAAGGAAATTCTGAATTTTTGAAAGTCTGACTAAAAACTTTTCTTCTTTGTTTTATATAAATTTTGTGTCGCTGAAAATGGTCAATTACGTGGGGTGTTATTGGCTATTACCTTGATCACGTTTGTTTATATTGGAGAATATTCCCAGGTAAAGTCCCGTGCAAGTTGTTTCTGTCTGAAAGGTGAATCCCGTGGTGATATTGGTTGTTTAGTTGTACAAAATTAATTGTGAGGCCCCATAATCCATTACATTTTTGCTATGCCTATAAATTCATGAACTCTTCACCAGGAAATAAAGATTTAGTTTTGGAAATACTCCCCTTATCTGGAGCTTAATATGTATCAATGTTCGAGTTGTATTGCACTTACGTTTACATTATGTTTCCTTTAAGCGATAAAATAATAAAGGTTTTCGAACTGATCTGGAAACATTCTGTTGAAAATTTGATAATGGTAAGTTGGTGTAGATCGTCTGGTATGAACATGTCTCTTCTGCTATTTATCGCATTTAGTTATTTTGCGTTTTGTGATAAAACTTTCGTATGAGTGGCACATGGTTCAGATCCTATTCAGATACGAAAAGGCTCCGGTGTCCGATTAGGATCTAACATGTGCGCAAATGACAGTATGGTCGGTTAATACGTTTAACGTACCCCAGTCAGGGCCTCGTTCGGTTAGTTGTAAACTGCTATGGTATGCGATTGCTTAACGGTGAGGCGTTGCCGGGTCGTGAAAGATAGGCTGTTGAATAACTTGAAATCACCCTTCGGAAAACTGTCCCTTAGAAGTGTAAACTTTATATAGAAGTTATGAATAAAACTTTTTTATTACGAAGAGAAAAAAATATTTCTTTTTTGTCAGAGTTGGTATAGGTATATCATAAATCTATGCAAAATTCCATTTGTTTCCGTTTTCTTGTTATGGAGATATTTGAAAATTATCGTGTTTTTTTTAACTGCAAACGACCTATACCCCAAAGCCGGGTTCTAGTTTTTAAAGATAGGTGACCACTTAAACTAGGTTGAAAGTAAAGCAGAATATGCCTTAAGGCACATTCTGCTTTACTTTCACTCTGCTTTAAGCCACCATCGGCTAGTACAGCGGATAATCTGTTATTCTTTCCCGTTTAAACGCAAACGTACGCAAACGCAAAGCACTAAAACGTAGAAAAGTATTATCAATAAGGTTTGACCTGTCGGTCCATCACTTTCCGTCAACTTTCGTTGGCACCATCGGAACTTTCCGTATACTTTATTTATAGATCAATGAAAACTTCAGATAGTATACTTCAGTCGATGATCTAACGCCACTGTCGCAATAGCTTAGTGGATAGTGTCATTGACTCGTAGTGCTAGGGTCGTTGGTTCGATTCTAGGCACTGTTTTGTAAACGTCGGCTTCAGTTGCGTGTTTTTTTCGATAATTATATATTTTACTTAACAAAGAGTGCTTGTTGCCAGAGAATAATAATGTTGCTACAGTGGAGAAAACGTTTTTCTTTTCCAATTTACGCTTGTACGCTAAACTATTATTTCCATAGTAAACCTGGTAACTCGGCGTCTGATCAGGCTCCAAACTGTTTGCCACTCAGATCAACATGAATGGCAAAAATTGTCGAAAATTGTCTTGCTCTATGATTTAATGCTATGCGTTTGCGTTTCATTTGCGTTTAAACGGGAGAGAATAACATTTTCTCCACTGTATACGCACTTCTCTATCCAAGTATCCTTAGGCAAGTTCACTGTACTTTATTTTATACAATGGTTAGTATGTGTCTACCATAAAAAAGTTATAAAAAAGACATATTAGGAAATATTACAAAATTAACTCTATCGGGTAACGAACCCATAACCTTTGCGTTGGTAGCGCAGACACATAGCCACTGAGCTATTACCGACTGTAGTTAACTTTATCAGATAATATAATCAAATTCGAGTCATCGTTGAATACACTGTTTTGTTGTTTCAGGAAGATAAACGTAGCTTACGGAAAAGGACGGAATATTCATAAACCGACAGGTCAAACCTTATCGATAATACAACTTTTGGACAATTCTGATAATTTATGTTTATCTTGGTGGCAAACAGTTTGGAGCCTGATCAGACGCCGGGTTACCCGGCGTCTGATCTGGCTCCAAACTGTTTGCAATTGAAATAATAGTTTTAGCGTAAAGGCGTTTATTGGGAAAGAATAACGTTTTCTCCACTGTACAAGAAGCATATTGTTTTTGGTACAAGTTCATTACTTGTATAAATTGCAACTACATTTTGTTTTTGTTTTTCAGTGGAGGAATATATATGGGGTAAAGGTTAAGCCCTTTCGCAGACAAAGTGTATGCGTCTGCAATTATATGCCAAAGTGAAAGTTTTGACGTTTTGATTAAAGAAATATAAATACGAGTGCCAAACAGTTTGGATCCATATCAGACATTGCGAGAAGTGGCATTTAATCTGGTTTCAAACTCTTTGCAAAGTCGACTTAATTCACCTGTGGTGGTGAACGGGTAAGTAGTTTAGATCAAACAATCAGTTTCAGAGGGTGATGAATTCTTAAGACGAATGTTATTTAGCGTACTAAAGTTAAAGAGAGAAAAAGATAGATATGAAAATAGTATGTTTCGCTTCTAGCCTGTTTCTAAAATTGAAAAGAAGTTGCATTATATAGGATAGGGTTTACCATTGGCCTAACATGGGCGTATTAATTACTCACTAACATTTAAGCTTAACACGCATTCATTTACTTTATGATAAACATGATTGTTTTTCGCTGTACCTTTTTCTGCTTTACTTTCAACCTGCTTTAAGTTATAGCGTTTAAAAAAGAAAAAAGAAAAAAGATAAAATTGAAAGTCTTACGATTTTTATAGTCAACTCTTAGAAGCCCTGTGCTAATGATGAGCACTCTCGGGATACATGGTCCATGTTGATATTTCTGTTAAACATGACTTGTATCTCATAATTTTAGTACCATCAGTTTTATGTTATTATGTATATATGTTATGATGATGAGCTTGTATGCTTAAGTTAAATAAAACATCTGTTCTGTTCTGCTCTGTTCTGTTCTGTTCTGCTCTGTACCCCTAACGCCTTACATCGTGTGTAATAGTTGTTTGCAAACAGTTTGAATGCTAATCAGACGCCACGTCAGGCGGCGTCTGATCAGTGTGTGACGCGGCGTCTGATCAGAATCCAAATTCTTTGACACCCATTGCAATATTTATTATGCAAAATTACTTAAAAAATAGATTTAAAATAATTAAAGAGGCTCGCAACCGGATTTAGCATTAAAAATGGTAATTTGTAAATATATGTCAAATGATTATAAAAATGGGTAAGATTTAGTTTAGGATAATAAATTCTGTTAAAAAATGCATTTCCAAAAAAAAAAAAGGAAGAAGCTCTGGTGGGATTCGAACCCGTGACCCTCCATTGTGGAGACAAACAAGAAAAATGAGGACGCGCCTTTATCGCCTCGACCACGGACGCTCTCTATATATACGGTAGCGAATTAACGTAGTTCATTGTTAGCGCTTGATTCTACATTATTCGGCTCCGGTTTATGTCAGAGCCCGTGTAGAAAAGCAACAACAACAACTATACCGTTAGCTAACGCTATAGAAAACGATGGAAAATATCTAAAAAACTAAGATTCGGTGACGATTCTTGAGACTTTTTTTGGACTGATCATATTTTTTAATGTCAGAAGCCAAATAATGCCACAAATCTGCTTTTTTTTTAGTATTTTATTTTATTTTGACAAGTACACCATCCGGTTGCGAGTCGCTTTAAAGCAGCCGACAATTGTTTAACGCATATGACGTCATGACAGTGAAAGAGTTAAACCAGACTTGTATTTGAATAGTTAAATTCTACCGGTTAGAATTTAACGTCTAAAAGTAAGACGTCCTTGAAGTTTTATTACTAGATATGTTTCTTTCATTTCAATTTAAATAAAATGAAAAGCATAAAAACAAAGATAGATAGGTTAAACAATATAAAATTTAGCATAGCATTGCGGTTAAGTATAACAAAACGCAGTCTGAATGGTGGTTTTGTAGGTAAATGTCTTCTTAACCATTATCATGCTGGATTGTCTTGTAGTGCAAATACAGCGCTCCCTCCCTACAACGCCACCCAATGAGGGGAGAACCAATTTGTGCGTTGTTCGGAGGGAATCGTTGTAGGGAGGGAAATTGGCTCACATTTGCAAACAGCTTGATTCCAGATCAGTCGCCGCGTTACGCGGCGTCTGATCTGGATTCAAGCTGTTTGCCACTCGTCATTATGTTTTTTCTGTCAAAATGGATCATATTTAAATTTGAGAAAAACAGGAGACGATAATTTAAAATAGACTATATTGCAGCCGTGGAAAGGTTGGACATAATTATATTGTTTTGGAACAGCGGCAATCGTCGTTATAAGGAGGGAACCATTGTTTGGGGGCCGTTGTAGAGAGGGAACGCTGTATATCGACCGCAGAAAAACACGTAATCAGTTTTTATGCTTTCTCAATTTAAGAAAATTTGAATACGAGTAACAAACCGTTTGAATCTAGATCAAATGCCGCGTAACGCCTTATATTATCTGGTACTCATGTATTACGTCAAAAGTACAAAACAGTGAATGTCTAACCAAAAAAAGCCACTTTGAGGCAAAAGCAGTTGGCACTATATCTTGGGGGTACTTCCGGTCTATTTGGTGTTCGCTATCCTATAATCAGTGTAACTGTGAAGGACACACTTGTGCTATGCACATAAGTAAGACCCAGATCAGGGGGCTTCTAAAGGGACCCTCTGATCAGGGTCTGCATTCAATTGTTTGGAAATTTGCAATAAATTGTAAAAACCAACCTCTAAATAGTCAAAAATGGAATTGTCTTAACAATAATTGATCATTTGAAGTTTCAGGGGTGCATTAGTTAACCCTGATCATGCTGAATTGTCTGCTTCGAATACATCGTCTGCGAAATTATAAAAAAAAAATCATATTATATATTTCTTAAAATGAAGAAACTATGAATATGAGTTGGAAACAGTTTGTATCCAGATGTTTTCTTCAGTGAGAGAATACATTTAACCCTTTACCTCATAGCCTGTTTATAGCTTTGAAGACAGGTGACCACTTAAAGCAGGTTGAAAGTAAAGCAGAATGTGCCTTAAGGCACATTCTGCTTTACTTTCAGCCTGCTTTAAGCTAAAATCTGCTAGGCTATATAAAATATTTGTAATGGTAATTGTTCATGAGGGTATAAACTGGAACTATTTTCTTCAGCGGAGGAATAAATAAAATACGCTAAAAGTCGCTTCTTTGGGGGAAAGGGTTAAACTGTCAATACGCATTTTTGAGCGACCGTGTTTCACGTTTTAAGTAATAAACCGCCTTCACCGCTAATGGCTAATTTGCCATGACAGTTGCAAACAGTGATTGTCTTTTGCAAAAGGAAATGCAGATAAATATTATTTTAGAATTAGATATATATTGCAGACGACAAAGCGTGCAATAGTTTTACCCATTACCCCATAGCCTGTTTCTAGTTTTGAAGACAGTTGACCACTTAAAGCAGATTAAAAGTAATATGCACAATCTGCTTGACTTTCTATCTGCTAACAACAGCCTGCTTTACTTTCAGCCTGCTTTAAGCTACCATCCGCTACGATATAGGAAATATTTCTTGCGGTACATTTTCATTACTATATAAATTGAAACTATTTTCTTTAGGGTAGGAATAAATTGAATGCGCTAAAAATGATTTTATGGGAGAAAGGGTTAAATCAAATGTACGTTGTGTCTCCACTCCCCTACAAACCTCAAAACACAAAAGGTAAATGTAATTTAGTTACGAATATCCTTTTTCCAATAAATGTCTAACCAGTTAGTCATAATGCTGCACGATATCGCAAGAATTCCTCTTTTATCTTCAAATCCAGTCATTTATTTCTTAACTTTCTTTTTTGCCTTACAATATTCTTCTCATGAGATTACGAGTCGGATAAACCACATTTTCCTAAATGGCTTTTATTGAGTAAGTTGCTATTTTTGTTAGCGTTCTGTCTTGATATATATGTTAATTGTATCCTTCCCCGTCATGACACCACAGGGCTGCCATAAGTTGACATGAAAAATCCTAAGATTTCCAAATTTGCATTTTTCAAGTGCGATTTTACGAATGGTACCTTTACCCCTTAGCCTGTTTCTTGTTTTGTTGACTTAAAGCAGGCTGTAAGTAAAGCAGAATGCGCCTTAAGGCGCATTCTGCTTTACTTTCAGCCTTCTTTAAGCTACCATGTACTAGAAAAAAATCCTAAGATTTAGGAAAAGTCCGGAGAAATGGCAGCCCTGACACCATCTGCTTTAATCAGTTGCCATCTGTTTTTTATTTCTCAAATTAAATTTTGTAAATTTAGAGTAAATGTATAGCGATACGTGTGTCAAGCTGGTTGGATTATGACCAGACACCGAGCTGCCGTTTGCAGATACCATTGCATTAAGGAGTAGGCATTGAAAGAATAAACATCTTTTCTTTTATAAACTTATTTTTAAGATCGTGTGCATTGTTCGGAGGGAGTTGTCAGAGGGAGGGAAATTGGATTACATTTGCAGACAGCTTGTATCCAGATCAGACGCCGCGTAACGCGGCGTCTGATCTGAATTCAAGCTGTTTGTCACTCGTCAATATGTTTTTTCTGCCAAATTGTCCACTACGTAGATTTTAGCAAACAGCAGACGACAATTGTAAGCAGACAATATTGCAGCCGGGAACAGGTTGGGCATAATTGTTTTATTTTGGGAACAACGGCAAGTGTTGTTGTAAGGAGGGAAATCGTTGTAGGGGCCGGTATGGGGATGGAGCATTGTATTTCCATGTCTCCATAGCACTTTCCTATTCCTCATGTCCTGATAAAGAATCCTCGACGATTGTCTAAACCCTGACAAGTGACTGTTAAACAGGCTGAAGGTAAATCAAAACATTTCCAAGACAAAGATTCTGCTTTACCTTTGACCGATCAACTGTCTAAACCCGTCCATCGCCATAATTGACTCAAATCGATTTTTACCAAAAATATTGGATCCTGGTCAGACCCTGCGTTACACTTCATCTGATCAGGATCTAAATATTTTGCCATTCTACGATGAAACAGTTTTAAACCTTACTGAAAGATTATAGTATAAGCACTACCTAACTAAGTACAATAGTTATTTGCAACCAGTTTGGATCCTGATCAGAGTCCACGTTACGCGACATCTGATCAGGATCCAAACTATTTGACACTCAGTTCAATACTTCTTAAGTCTTAATAACCTAAACATTAAATGGTTGATTGCCAAAATTATTATGCAAAAACATTTTATTTCACTTTTACAATGCCTTTGAAACAAATTTTCCTAGACATTATATCACCATCGGCAACTCAACTCAAAACAAGACTTTCCCCTTATGAGAGAATAAAGTGTAAGCGAAAGGTTTATCTTTTAACAAAATTCAAATTGCAGTAAAACCGATATATTACGACCACTTAAAGTAACATAATTAATGGTATTTAAGACATATGATAGTTTAAAAGTAAAGCAGTAAGCTAATGTTATCTTGGTTTAACAGCCGATTGCCTTAAACAGCAACAACTTTAAACCTTATTTAGTAGTCTTAATTAGGGAATTCATGAACAGTCGGCTTTTGATGGCATTTCAATGGTTGTAAAAGCAACATACTTCTTGAATTACGGTCAAACAACAATACTACGAACTCGCTTAAATCGATATTTCCAGTATTTTATAATAAGTTGAATTTCGATAGATCGATCTTGTTTAAGTCAAACATACCCGTATTTCAATGTTAAAACGTGGCTTAACCACGTTTTAAATTTGAAATATGGGTATGTTCGAACGGACGCTAGTTCAAAGTATCGAGTTTTGACGGTACTTTAGCCCTTTCACTGTTACGACGCCAACATCTTTAAACAATTATCCTCTCCTTTAATTTCCTGAATTTAGATTTAAGGAATAATAGCCCCAAGTTATATTTGTAATGAGTGTTAAACAGTTTGGAAATGGCAGCGTTGTTTGACTTTGTAGTGAAATGGTTAAAGCTAAATCAAACTGGGTTTTTTTGTGGATATTGTTGTTTTTTCTTTCTTTTCACGTACATGATTAACATTGCTGAAAAAAACAAATTGACGTTAGATTTATTCACTTAAAGATTTTTGAAGGGGGTTTGTTTAGGCAATGTAAGCTCACGGCTAACATATAATCAAATATAGCTGATAGTAATTTGTTTATGAGGAATTGGCTTGTTAAGAAATTAAACAAATTACATAATTTCTATTATAGTCTTCAAAATTTCCTAGGTAGTCTGAATGCCTGGGGCAATTCTTCAAAGACAAAGTCCTCAACAGTTTCTTCTAGAAAAGAGTCATCCCAACTGTGTAGTTGCTATGCCATTTTCAAGACAGATCTACCGTGCACTATAAGGTATAGGGCCATCAAATAGACCGAAAGTGCTTTAAGGAGTATTCGAAAGAAGTCCGGCGAGAAAAAGTCACAACCCTGTTTGCCTCAGAAAAGCTTTTTGTCAAGAAATGTTTACTGTTTTGAGCCTTTTATGTAACCCATGGATGCTAGAGAATAGATACATATACTTTCTGTCACAATGAATTGGGCTTTTTGAGAAATTATGCGAGCTAAAGTGATATGTTCCTGTTTTAGTTGGTGATTATTTCAAAATGTAGCAGAGCACCAGTCATTTCATTTAAGCCAAAAGCTTTTTCTTAAATGCCACATTGTTTTGCCTTATAGGAACATGATATGAATATGCATAAGACAACCAACATACCAAATATCACTACAGTGTATGAGATGGGGAAAAATCTTAGAGATGTTTCGACTACAATACCATTATTAGTATTTAAGTCTAGACACTGGAGTACTTGTTCAAAGTGTGGTTTCACCGATTTTGTATGAGTTTATTTCTAAAACGTATCATATTTTACAAGTTATTTTGATCGTCTGGTGGTCTTGATAGAGAGGTTTTACTGTTTAGTGTTTCTAATTTGGGTTAGATTATTGATTATTGCACGTAATTAACTTCATTTCATTTTACATAATTAAGCATGTAGCCATATATTTGTCAATACAGTCACAGTGACACTATTATTTAAAGTTGTAAAGCATACATTTTATTTCGTTGAAGTATCCTAGGCTATTGGACACGAGCATTACACGACAATTTCATTAAACGTATTTGACTGCAAGCTACAGACGAGAAATGTACAGAAAATTTTATTAAATGGCACTAAAAAGAAGATACACTGGTACCAATAGCATTTATGACAGACAGCATTTTAATGCAAAAGCACATAAACATCGGGAGCTTTCGGCAGTCTGCCGTACAACAAGATCATCCAGGTTTTCTCTATCTAAAATAAGCCTTTGTCCTGTTACTCAGCCCTTGAATGTATAGATACAAGCAGAATATTGAAACACATCTGATTACATTAATAATTGAGAGAAACAATACGACACTCGACATACATGTAAGATTTTATAACAAAAAAAATTAATGACTCAAAGAGACTGAAAACCAGAATTTGCGTGAAAATGTAAACGGTTATCAGACTCTGAAGTAAACAAGATAAGTATTACAGTACTCACTCTCTTCAACGACATCCAATGGGAGACACAGATTGTGTGTGTGTGTGTGTGTGTGTGTGTGTGTGTGTGTGTGTGTGTGTGTGTGTGTGTGTGTGTGTGTGTGTGTGTGTGTGTGTGTGTGTGTGTGTGTGTGTGTGCGTGTGCGTGTGCGTGTGCGTGTGCGCGTGCGCGTGCGCGTGCGCGTGTGTGTGTGTGTGTGTGTGTGTGTGTGTGTGTGTGTGTGTGTGTGTGTTCAGAGGGGTCGTTATAGAGAGGTAACATTAAGAACGCGGTGTCTGATCTGGATACAAGCTGTTTTCACTCGTCAGTATATTTATTATATCAAAATATCCACCTTTATGTAACTTTGAGAAAAAACCATCAGAATACAATTTTAAGCATACTAAATTGCAGCCGTTAAAATGTTGGACATAATAGTTCGTTTTAGGGAACTGCGGCAACGGCTGTTGTAAGGAGGGAGACGTTGTTGGGAGGGCCGTTGTAGGGAGGGAGCACTGTATGCTAAAATTGCATTTTCAAAAAACAATGTTTATGAGCTCGGTAAAGATTCTTACTCACACGGAGAAGGCACACAAAATTAGAAATCTTATCCACCAACACCTGGACCACGGACCACCCTAATTTAGTGGTCTTCTTCTTCCTCCAATGTGGCCTATTGTAGCCTATTTGTAGTGTATTCAAATTGACTTTCTCAGTTGACACTCGATAAGTCGAACTCACGTTAGTTCAAACATAACGATATTTCAAAGTTAAACTGTGACTTATCGAAATTCAACTTTTCGAAATATTGGTACGATCAGTTTCAACGAGTTTGAAGTATCGAATTTCGACCGTATTAAGTTTAAGAAATAGATCTACACCAATTTTAGGTCGAAGTAAAAAAAAGATTCAGCGGTTTTGTTCTCCTAATGGTGTTGTGCCATTCATAATGTTTAATGGCATACACACCATCTGGTTTTCAGTCTTTTTAATGACACACATTAAATAGATACCACTATTCCATACCAAAGGCAAACCCCCTCTTTCTACAATTTTGATAAATGTCAGTAAAGAAGTAGATATTTCGAGTCTTAATTATTTAATTAAAAAGGTAGTCCAGATCAACATGCAAATCATTATCTCTCCCATAGGAATGACAGTTTTGCTTATAAATAGATACCAGGGGCCCGTTTCATAAAACTTAGTACGACAAACACGATCGTAAGTCAAAACTTTAAAATAAATACATTTAGTTTCTGGTTTCTCTATCTAATCCTGTATTGTGACATCTATTTGGAATCGTCTTTTCAAGACGATTCCAAAGAGATGTCACAAGACAGGATTACAAGGAGAAATAAATAATAATTTAGACTTTTATAATCTGACTTACGACAATATTTGTCGTACGAAGTTTTATGAAACGGGCCCCAGGTGTGCAGTCATGTAAAACTTACGTATTCTCCATTGTAATCGTACAGTGCAATGGAGAAAATGCTGTTCTTTTCCAACAGACGCGTTTATGCTGAAATAATTATTTTCATTGCAAACAGTTTGAAGCAAGATCAGAAGTCGGAGCTACTCAGGTAGAAAGTGATATTTTCAAAAAGTTATCATTTTCTCCTTTTAATCATGCAGATACTATTTTGCCAAGAATTGTTTCAACTGTTTAACAGTTACGCTTAGGCAAGGTACTTAAATCATCATTGTAAGTTCTGGCGACTGCACAAACTGACTCCGTTCATTGCCATATACAACTCTATTTTAATTTGTCATTATTTAAAATGATACTTGGCTCTTCAATTATGGACATGTTATCTCCATGCAGTACAGAAACTGAGTACATCTAAAACATTGCAAATAGTGAGCTGTTGAACGAGTCCTTTTGTTGAAGTATGCACTGTTTGTCAAATGCGTATACCTTTTGGAGCGTGGGACGAATACTCTTAAAAAAGCAAAAATAGACGTTTAACAAAATAAAGCGGTTTCAAGTTTTTGCTAGAGTCAATATGATCTTTTCATTTAAGCATTCAGCAGTGTACGGGTTATAATTGTGTGGGAAGATACCAAACATTGCCTTAAGTCTCTGGGGTACGTTTTACTAAACTACTTACGCATTTTTTTTGCGTAAGTCAAAATTTTAAATTTTAGTTTATATTTTTTATTATCACTTGCTACAAACAGCAAATAGCCAGATCAGAGGACGCGCTTTTAGCGCGTCCTCTGATCTGTCTATTTGCTGTTTGCAAACGTTTATGATCGAAAAATAAGAGTTAAACGATTTTGACTTACGCAAATTTTTTGCGTAAGTTGTTTAATAAAACGGGCCCCTGTACGCTAACGGTGATATCATAATAAGTAGCAGACAACAGTATTAATTAGGTCTCAAAATGAGAAGCATTTACAGAACGCTCCCAGATACAATGCACATGAATATGAGATAATATGGTTTCCTTATAACTTAGTTTAATTCCTTTTCAATATGATACATTAATTGGCTTCTGTCTGGTTCCTGATGGTTTCTTGTAATATTTCCATTATATTTTACATGTATGGTAAAAAATAAAACACTCTGTAACGACCTATATATTGGGTTAATTACCAGGTGTTACGGCAGATAGCTTTTACGACAGGTTACTGCAATGTGAAAGTAAATCAGATAGCTTCTTTGGGAGCTATTTGTTTTACTTTCACCTTGCTTTAACCCATTACCCCATAGCCTGTTTCTAGTATTGAAGATATGTGACCACTTAAAGCAGGTTGAAAGTAAAGCAGAATGTGCCTTAAGGCACATTCTGCTTTACTTTCAGCCTGCTTTAAGCTACTACCAACTAGAATATAGAAAATATTTCTCATGATACATCTTCAAGATTGTATAAATTGGAAGTATTTTCTTCAGTGGAGGAGTAAATGAAAGACGTAAAAAGTCGTATTTATGAGGTAATGGGTTAAGGGTGTATCAATGTCATGACCTTGGGAAATTTTCAAAGTATATGAAAACACTCTATGATGGTTTTGTATTGAAGAGCTATTTAAGATGAATGAAAAAATAGAAAAAGTGTACATTTTGGCTCTACGGCCATGTAAAATTTACCCCACCCACTTCTTCCTATTTTGTCCTTTTCAAACAGCCTGCTTCAATAAAATCCATTTTAAATGAAAACAAATATGATAATTTGGTTTTGTGTTATTTATTTCCTATCTATGGTAGTATTTCTTCATACAAAAAATAATTTAAGAAAAAAATGGCACCAAATGTGAAATTTATAAAGCTCTAAATAGCATCGATATGGTACTTTTTAGTAAATTTTGTAAGGGGAGATAACTCTTTTTACTTTAATAACTCAAAATTTTCAACACTGACCTTTCAATTTCTTTTCATATTTTGAACTGCCTTAGCATAAGCTTTCATCTGGTAGAATATAAAAAAAAGTTAAATACTAGAACTATTTCATTTTCAAACTTTTTAAAAAAAATCATAAAATAAAAATTCTAATAAAATCATGCCCTATACAAAGCATATTTTTTATATTCAAGGATCCATATTGTTCAAACCTGGTGCCTGCTTTGTCTAAATTTGGTTTCTATATGTGAAAATACCACCATAGACATGAAATAAATAATGAAAACCCAAATTATCATGTTTGTTTTGTTTTGAAATAAATGTTACTGAAGCTTGTACTCTGAATGGGTAAAATTTAAAAAAAACGTCCAAATTTGACATACCTTTTTCAAATCACTGTAGCTAAAAAAAAAGGACACCGCCATATTTTTTTTTTCATTTTTTCATTCATCATAAACAGCTCTTCCAAAAACACAATGTTAGAAAAAAAGTTTAATACTTTTAAAAATTGGCTTATGACATTGATGCACCCTTAAGTTGTCACAGTTATTTCTTTCCATCATTTATCTTTTATCTTAGTGGTCGTAACAGAGGGGGTTACTGTATATACAATGTAGCTAAATAATAGTGAGAAGCCATTAAGTTGTAATCCTTGCAGATTGATAATTTGGTGAATTGATAATAAATTCCGAGTGTGTGTGGTTTCTGTCTAAAAGTATACAATGGCGAAGGCGTTATTTTTACACTTTTCCAAAGAAACGAATGCAATAAAATGTAGAAAATAACAGCCTTTGGTGGAGGGTCAAATCCTATGTTGTAACTACACATAAAAGTCGTCTTTTAGTTTAAACATATTTATTTTCATATATATTCAAGAGGATCGGGTTACAAGTAATAACAACCATATATATGACACCCTCTCCTCAGATAAAACACACATAAGTGTAATGACATATACAGCAATGAATGAGATACACAAATTCAAAACAAGTCCGAACATTTCAATATTTGTAATATGGAATGTTTGGATATAATCCCTTTTGTGGATACATTTGTAAGTATATTACCACCATTTGAATTGTTATATGAACTTTTGTACAAACATTGGGCAATAAAATATATCAAACTCTAATCAAATAAATGCTATTAATAGAGTAGAAAGTACTATGACTGTTTAAATTGTTCTCTTAACAACATTTAAAATATCTTTAAACCCGGATGAATTGGTATACTGCCTTGATAAGATGCATATTTGCTTCAGGAGACAATATAGGATCACCAAAGCATACAAAAAGGTATTTAAATTAATACTGGGAAAGTCATGAAAGTAATTTATTTCATTAAGCACTGCGTCTGAATTGGATATAGAGTGGACATTAAACAAGAGGGCATGAAGGCCCTGATATCGCTCACCTTTTATAATGAAGCCTGATAGCTTTACCTTTGAATTTCACCTGTTTTATTCTAAATCCATTCATATTCGTAGTATAGCATGTACCCAACATTGCAATATGACCCATTCTAGTATGTATAGAAGAGTACATCAAAGGCAGATAACTAGAGCCTAAATAATACTGAAATGAAGCCTTTTCTAGCATTTTCTAGCATTTTAAAGTAAATCAAGAGTAGATAACTTTTGCCACAATGATCAGATTTCAACAATAATTTCACTCCCTCGAAAACTTATAGCTATATACATTGTGTGCATTGAAAAGTGTGGCCTCTAGAGTGCAAACACTGTTGAATATGGCATTTTTAGCAATTCAAAGGTAGATAACTCTTGATCTATAAATCCGATTCCAACCATAAACTAAGTCATCCGAATTCTTATGGTTATATACAATCTGAGCAAGTTTAAGAAAGATTGGATTAAAATTGTGGCCTCTAGAGTGTAAATACCCTTAAATATGGCATTTTCAGCAATTCAAAGGTAAATAACTCTTGACCTACAGGTTTGATTGCAACCTTAATCAAACTCATCTGAACTCTTATAGTCATATACCATCTGATGAAGTTTGAGAAAGATTGGATTAAAATTGTGGCCTCTAGAGTGTAAACAACCTTAAATACGGCATTTTCAGCAATTTAAAGGTAGATAACTCTTGGCCTATCAATCCAATTCCAACCATAATTAAAATTATCCGAACTCTTGCGGTTATATACAATCTGAGCAAGATTGGGAAAGATTGAATTAAAAGTGTGGCCTCTAGAGTGTAAACACTGTTAAATATTGCATTTTCAGCAATTCAAAGGTAGATAACTCTTGACCTATATGTCCAATATCAACCATAATCGAATTTATTCGAGCTCTTATGGTAATGTACAATCTGAGTAAGTTACAGAAAGATTGGATAAAAAGTGTGGCCTCTAGAGTGTAAACACCAACATTGTTGACGACGGACGACGGACGACGAACGACGGACATTCAAGGATTGCAAAAGCTCACCCTGAGCTAGCTCAGGTGAGCTTAAAATGGTAAGATTTTTACATATATTTCTACATCTACAACAAGGATTGTCACTTAGATTTCTAATATATAATGTACAAGTCATAATTAAGTCATCTATTTCTAATACATGGATCCGTTTATGAAACTTCGTACAACAAATGTTGTCGTAAGTCAGATTATAAAAGTCTCAATTATTATTTATTTCTCCTTTAAATCCTGTCTTGTGATATCTCTTTGGAATCGTTTTCCATAGAGATGTCACTAGATAGGATTAGATGGAGAAATCTGAAATCAAATGTATTTTAAAGTTTTGACTTACGACCGTCTTTTTCGTACGAAGTTTTATCACATAACCTGCGGTCTTGGAGTTGCATAAAGCCATTACGTAAATATCGTAATCCACTAGTGGAATATCGTTTTTGGGCTCCGGCCCAGCCTGTTATTCTACAAGCGCTGCATGTAGCAGGACACCAAATGACGTCATTTACAATGACGTTAACGTAAACAACGTGACGTTTTGGCGGAAAATCTATATAGCAGAGGGTCTACACAAAAAAACTACAGCTTTAATTAGTTTATAGGTCCTTAATTATTATGTGATAAATAAAATCTCATATTCGTGCTCATTATTTATCATTCTTAATAAACTCGTTGACTAAAATGAATATTACGCTTGCCAAGGCTCGCGTCTTATTTTAGTAAACTCGTTTATTAAAAATGATAAACAATGAGCACTCATTCAAGATCCTCTTTTTATGATACGGGCCCCAAGAATATAAAATATTCATTTTATTATTTTTTCTATATCCACGGTTGATGAACTTCTTTGCCTTCTTTGGAGTTATATTTGCTGTTTAAAAGGATACGACAAGTGCTTGAATTCCAAATGTCATTCTTTTATACGCATTCTCTCTTCAATACGATTCCAATGAGTTGTCACGACATAGGCTTTGGGTGAGTTATAAAGATTTTAAGTTTTCGAAATATCCCTATTGTTTGTTGACATGATCAATAGTAAGATTCTAAGCTAGAATGGGTTCAATTAAAAACAAATCTAAAATACCGTGCGTGCTCATTCGGTTATTTTAAGGGGTGAACTTTTCAGCGCCTTTCATTTATGAGGAGATTAAACTGAATTAAGATACTCATTCTCTTCAATTAAACGAATGCAGATTCTGGTGTAAATTAAAACGATATAAAATGCAGAGGCAGACAATGATTACCATTTTAATTTGTAGTTACAGTTTGAATAGCTATTCTACCAGAAAGTCGCGCTGGGTTCGCTAGTTTCGGAATTTTGATTATATCTTTCTTTACGTCAATGGGCCTTCCGTGGTTTAGTGGTATAGTCACTGTGACTTACATCTACGTTTCTACCCAGTTGCTGATTTGTGCTTGAAACGGTGCATAAAGGGCTCCTGGTGTCGTCCTCCACCTGTAATTAACTGGACGTCGCGATATGACCGAAATACTGTTAGAAGCGACGTTTATGAATAACAAATCATTCTTTACGTCAATGGTTTAGGGTTGTACAGTAATACCTCTCCGTAACGACCGCTAAAATGAAGGCTAATTTATTACATAAAAGCGTGACAGATGAAAGCAAGGTGATAGTGAGAAAGCTCCTTTATAGGAGCTTTCTGTTCAACCCTTTACCCAATAGCCTGTTTCTAGTTTTGAAAATAGGTGACTATATAAAGCAGGTTGAAAGTAAAGCAGAATGCGCCTTCAGGCGCATTCTGCTTTACTTTCAGCCTGCTTTTAAGCTACCACCTGGTAGAATAAAAAAATATTCCGTATGATACATATTTATAACTGTATAAAATGGAACTATTTTCTTCAGCGGAGGAATAAACTGAATGCGCTAAAAGGCGTTTCTAATGGGGAAAGGGTTAACTGTCACCTTTCTTTAAGCATTCACCTGTCGTAAACAATTGATGTAATTTATTGGTCGTAATAGAAATGTTTCACTGTATTTATCTTTCACAAGCCTGAAACATGTTAAGTCTGCAACAACTTTCACAGTTGATTCAACTGCATTGTCAGTCAAGTTTATCTCCAGAATTTCAATCAGTTAGGACCAACATGAGACGTCTCATCTGGATACAAACTGTTTGCAACTGTTATCACAAATTCTTCCGTTAACTTGTTTGCATCCATTGGATTTTTTCATGCTTATATATATTTTATTAATCCCTTTTTTATCTAAGAGATGTCTGGTCTAAAAACCATTTTTCGTTTATTTTTGTTTGAGACGCAGTAAATTGTGGAGTCTTATCGGGAATGTCTACTTTTGAGGACAATATACATGTACATTAATTGGTTAACCGAACAGGCTGGCATAACCGTCAGTGTTTAGCCCGACTTAATTAAAATGTTCAGACACTTAATCCATATCAGACAACTCTTTACATGGTGTCCGGTCTGGAACCAAACTGTTCGACTCTCCTGTCAATGTTTCTGTGATCAAAGTGCCTTAACTTTCACTATGAGAAAAACAGACAACAGCTTTAGTGGACAGTTTGAAGCAGACTATATTAGAAAACGAAAGGGCAAACGTCAGCCTATAGGTTTTAGAAACAGTAGAGAAAACGTTATCCTTGCCCGTTTAAACGCAAACGCAAAACAATTAAACGTAGAAAAATGCAACTTTTGGACAATTCTGATAATTCATATTTATCTTAGTGGCAAACAGTTTGGAGCTTGATCAGACGCCGGGTTACCCGGCGTCTGATCAGGCTCCAAACTGTTTGTATTGGAAATAATAGTTTTAGCGTAAACGCGTTTATTGGGAAAGAATAGCGGTTTCTCCACTGTACAATCACACACTAGTGCAGGTCTCTTATATAAATTATTGTAGCATGCCTTTTCAATATGAACACGAAGTATTCCTATTGGGAAATGTGCAGTTTCATTTCTTTAAATGCTTTGTCTGATAGAAATAAAAGATTAAATTTATATCACTGTCAAGCGATCACCCATAACCTTTATATTCTATTAAACACTTCTTCCCCTGTCGTATTATTGTCCGCTTTTCGGTTGTCTTCTTCAAAATTTGTCAGTGGTTTTTAACTCTTTCACTGCAAACAGCGCCAAATGGCGACTTGGCAAACGGTTTGGATCTTGATCAGACGCCGGATCCAAAATGTTTGGCACTCGTATCGACGTTTCTACAGTCAAAACAGCCATAAAACTGACTTTAAAAATACATGTATTGCAGACGATCTACCAATGCAGACGATATTTTGGCGGCAAGATTATTAAAGCAGACGAATTATACCAAACAGCGTTGATCAATATTAGACGCAGAATTCGCCGAGTTGCCCGCCGTCTAACCTGAATCAAAACTGTCTGAAAACTGGATTTGGCCTTAACCCTATTTTGTCCCGACTTCATGAAATACGTGAAATTTGACGTGAATTACCAGCGTCTTGTTATAGGGCCCAACTCTTTGCCATTCGTGTAAAATAGCCAGACTTTTCAAAAGGCCGTCCGTCATTTTCTCAAAGCAATACATTCATGCCGAGCGATCAGTAAGTTACAAATGGTGTAGATGTAAGGGGTAAGCATGCAAAAAGTGTTGACACTGAATTTAAAGTTTCAAATCCTACTAGATCTATCAAATACATTTAAAAAACATTTTTTCAAAGAATGTTTACTATTAGTAAACTCCTGGTTTTCTTTTCACTTCATACCTCTGTATTTCGGTTTGATAATATCATCAGTACTCTCAAATACTTTGATTATTATGTACGGTCTATTTGATAAAATTACAAAATGAAAAACACTGCAGACGCTGATCAGAGATCCCTAATATGGGTCAACACTGTTTGAATGGGATATGTGTACTCTTCACAGGTACTCCCTTTGTAAATGACAAGTTAACTCATCACTAGGGTTGAATGTGAATCTTGTATTAACCCATTATATTCCCAATACATTTAACCTGCTTTAAGTGGTCACATATCTTCAAAACTAGAAACAGGCTATGGGGAAATGGGTTAAGGTACTATTCAACTGAAGACATATAAGTAGTCTTTAACACATGTAATTGAAGAAAAAAAAGACTTTTTGAATCCTAGTGATGAATATACGCATCCTTTACAAACAATATACATGTGGAGAGTAAACTTGCCTAAGACAAACAGTGTAGACCCTCATCAGAGGGCTTCTCTGAACTGAGTCTGAAATGTTTGTCATTTAAACAGCCTAAAAATTCCTAAATTGACTAGACTTAATAGGATATTGGGGTCATCCATTTAAAGTTTTAGAGTTCATTTAGTTAAAATAATATTGGCTGTACATGCAGTATTTTATAACTGTATTAGTATTACTATTATTATATCATTTTTAATGCTAACAATATCAGTATTCCCTACAGTTCAGCTCAATTTTATTACAAAGACAGCATCTATGAAGGGAGCCCTGCATGTTAATATATTCATTTCCCCATTGAAAGAAACTTGATAATGACTCTGACAAACAACAAAAACATGTTTTTCTAATTGTTAATTTAATATTACCATGTATCATCAACAAATAAAACTCTTATTCATACTCATTCACAACCATTTCATCACTTTAGTTTCATATCATTCTAGCTGTATATTGCAATAAACACAATCTTGTCGATTTTATACAGGCATTGTACTATATACATGCATTTGTATAAACAAGTATAAAGAAATTATAGCTTCTATACAAAGGATGTAAATTGGTGTTATTGCTATTCATATTCAAACAAATAATACACATGTGTTCAACCTCTATATGTTGGAAAAAATAAGCACATTCAACTCAAAACAGAAACAGGACACATCTAAACAACATACTTATTTCTTCTTTAATCCTTACTATGAGGGAAAAGAGTACAGTAAAACCTCTATATTATGACCACTAAAATGTGTGCATTATTAGGTACAGTATTGAAACTTATTAAATTAAATTGATAATCGCAAGCGAATTGCAATCGAATTGCCATCGAATCGCGTGCTTCAAAAAACAAATCCTACGTTTGAATATTTTAACGCGAATTTTCCGAAGCGGTTGTGACAAAAATGGAATCGAAAACATTAACGAAGGCATATGTGCAAACATTTGTGAGATACAACATTCAAGAAAACTTACACGAAGGTAAAGTTAGTACTTTGAATCGCAAGCGAATTGCCATCGAATTGCAAGCGAATCGCAAAAATTGTTAATTTAATAAGATTCAGTACTGTATTTAAGACAGGTGACTGCTCAAGACAAAGTAACAATTAAACAGAAAGCTCCTTTAGGAGCTTTCTGTTTTACTGTTACATTGCTTTAAACTCAACTGAAATTTCTAAAATCAATTAGCAAACTTTTTAGTGGTTGTAATTTAGGGGTTTTACTATATAATTATACATTATTTGCCAACAGTATAGACCTGGTTCTGATAGATCCTAAAGAAGCCCCCTAAACAAGGTCTGCATTGTTTGTTATAACTATGATTACTTTGGAAAAAACATGCAAATAGCAAATTCTAAAAGTGCCCTTTTATTGGGTAAACAATTAAATAGAGTGCCATTGATTCGGTCTTTAAAGCATTCCCAAAATTGTAACTTTAAAATACACTGAAACAATGACCCAAAACACATTTGGAGAAAGTATTATCTGTTACCTCCCATATAGTATAACATGTACATGTAAAACATTAATGTATATACACTAAAACCTCTCTATTACAACCACTAAAATAAAGGCAAATTGATTGTATAAAAGACAGGTGACAGCTTAAAGCAACGTGATAGTAAAACAAGAGTACAGGAGCATTCTGATTACTGTCACCATGCTTTAAGCACTCACCTTTCGTAAATACCTAATAAATAAAAACAATTTGTGGTAATAATAGAGTTTTTTCTGTAGGTTTTGTTGCTTGTTCAAATGATCTTGCTAAAATGAATGTGATACATTCTCATAAATAACATATCATCCACTTCTTTTAACATATTTTGATAATCCAAATTTACACCTAAATGGATATCCATTTCAAACAATTATCACAGTAACAAGTTGGATCATAATGTATTTAGTACTCAGACAGCTAGGTCTGGGTCTGCTAGAAGTACTCCGCTAGACATTGGCTGACAGTTAGAAGTACTTTGCTAGACGATGGGCTGACAGCTAGGTGTGGGTCTGCTAGAAGTACTCTGCTAGACGTTGGTCTTGTCTCAATGTCTGCTCAAGCATCATGTATTTATGAGGCGCCTGGTCCTTATGTCTAAAACAAAATAAAAGTAATTTTTACAGTGCTCCAGATCGAGGGAGTAAATTGAACAAATCCAAAATTTTCTCACTCATTTCAACACCAAATCCTAAGGTGTTACTACTCATTAGAATCATCTCAAAGAGACGATTCTAATGAGTAGTGACACCATAGGGTTTCATACAGAAATAAAAAATTTAACTTTTGAAATACTCCCCTTATCTGGAGCCCTGTATTTATTACACAAGTACTGATATATCTTTCTGATCTCCATCTTGATTTTAAGAATATGTAATTAACTAAGCACTTAGAGCTTGAAGGTGTGTGATTCTTATTTTGCCAGAGAAAATGTATGACAAAATTAAATAAATAAAAGATTCTCTCACTGACATTATAATAGAATTGAATTGGAGTTGAAGGCATTTTAATTCAATTCTTATCAGTGTATTGTTTCCTTACTTTATGATTTGTTTAAAAATATTAATGTTCTTATTTTAAAATATTACAGTCGAGAAACCGTTATTCTATACCAATAAACACGTTTACGCTGAAACGATTATTTGCCTTGCAAATAGTTTGGAGCCAGATCAGATGTCAGGTAACCCGGCGTCTGATCAGGCCTCAAACTGTTTGCCACTTGTATAAAAATTAATAGTCAGTGTGGTCAAAGTGTTGTTATTTTCTACATTTTATTGCAATTCATTTGCGTTTTGTATGTTTAAACGGGAAAGAATAATGCAGTATGATTGAGTATAAAGACAACATAAAACACATTAACACATTCCCCCCCGAAATCCTCATATGAACAACACCAGCTTCCAACTTTTTGATTTCTATGGGATGTTTTTACAATGTACAACAAACAAAGTAGATCCTGGTATCTGATCTTGCTCCAAACAGTTTTCAATGGACATAAAGTTTTTAGCATAAACACTTTATTGGAAAAGAATAATCTCTTCTCCCAGGGGTCCAGATGAGGCGAGTACAGTGCTCCCTCTCTACAACAACACCCAATGGGAGACACAGATTGTATGTGCTGTTCGTAGGGAGTCATTATAGGGAGGAAAAATAAGACTTGGCTTACATTGGCAAACAGCTTGAATTCAGATCAGATGCCGCGTAACACGGCCTCTGATCTGGATTCAAGCTGTTTGTCACTCGTCATTATATTTATTCTATCAAAATGTCCACTTATATGAAACTTTAAGAAAAAACTGCAGACGACAATTTAAGCAGACGATATTACAGCAGTAAAAGCATGAGACATAATTGTCCTGTTTATTGAAATACGACAAGCAGCATTGTAAGGAGGGAGTGGTTGTCTGGAGGGCCGTTGTAGGGAGGGAGCACTGAATTTTGAGAACTAAAATACTTATGCCTGCTCAAAACTCTATGTTGTGACTTACTCATTACAATCATCTCGAAGAGAGGACTGTAATGAGTAGTCACAACTGAGGGTTTGGTTTAAACATAAAGGAGAAATTGTTGAAAATATTCAGTTGACTCCTTCTTATCTGGAGCTCTATTAGAAAGTCCACTGTGACTTACCTGTTGAGTCTGAGCTCGAGTATGTGTATTCTGAACATGGCCTGACTACAGTATTCCAGGTAAGCTTCCTCATCATCCTTCAGCATAGACACCTGGTTCTGCTGGTACCAAGCCTGCTTCTTCTGAAGCTTCTGGGTCTCCTGCAATAGTTAGATAATAATTGAACCTAAAGATTTGTTGCACTGTTCAAACTTAATTAGGTACATATAGGGGTTAATACTGTCAAGTTATTAAAAAACTTTGTTTTGGTTGGATTGCTCAATAAAAGCAATCAGAGCCTGTTTGTTTCCACAGACTTCTGCTGAAACGAAGACCAGTCTATTATTCACTCTCTCATCTGCCTGTTTTTTCTGAAAGCATTTTATGATGCTTAATGGCTAAATAAAATCACAAATCCAGTAATTTTACATCAGGCAATAGAATGTTTTCCTTGTTTTTGTCTAAAATGGCAATAACCAATTTTAACTTTTTGCACGCTAGCGGCAGAATAGTGATTATCTATGTAAACAGTTTTGATCCTGATGAGATGCCATGTTACGTCTCATCAGGATCTGAACGGTTTGACACCCTGGCCTTGTTTTAAAAAGAATAAAAGTTTTAGTTTACAACAGCAGCAGACAACAAGTGTTGCAGAACAAAAAATTACACATCATGCAAAGAGTTATAGTTAAGGTCAAAATTGTACCAAACAGTAATTCTAAAGAATGTTTTGGTTGGAAGGACAGGTTGCAGCTCAATGCTGGACATAAGTAAAACAGAAAGTAGATCTATTACTTTTGTCCTGCATTGAACCCTGCATCTAGCAAACACATGTCTTTAGAGCTCATCAATTGACACAACTCTGAGTATTTTAATTCTGAGATTCCTCAATGTAACTCCATTTTGTGGCATAATACAATAGTCCTACAGACTGGGAAAGAAGATATTCTTTCCAGTTTCACCAATCACGGTGACCCCTTAGCCTGTTCCTATAGGACAGTTGACCAATTGAAGCAGAATGAATATAAAGCAAAAAGTGTCTTAAGGTGCATCCTGCTTGAAGCTACCATGTACTAGGATATATAAGAAATATTTCTCATAGTGCATATACATAACTACATGAAGTATTCAACCTGTTTGAAAAGGTTCTCATAGATTTCGCTATTTGAGTGCAAAAAGTTATACACCCGTAAGCAAAGGTTTCACAGAGAGATGTATAGGCAACCACTTGTCATTTTAAATTCTCCATAATTCTCTTATTGGTTTAAGTTAATTTAGGAAACTGTAAACAAAAAGACTCAATAATCCTTCAATCTTGTCATTATTGCTTTTTCTTTCAAAGCCAACAAAACATGGCCTTTTTATCAGTCTCTAGAAGGATTTGACTAACAAAGACAATAACAAATTACTTCAAACGTTATTGTGACGTCTTCTTTAGCTGGATATAAACAAAACTCTTCCCATAATAAAAATCTATTGCCTGAACTATTACATAGTTTTATTAAATAAGGACAAATTTGAACAGGAAAGAGTGCAAACTTGTGTAATCCTGTAAGAAAACAGTGTAGATTCAGATCAGACAGCTCCTTCAGGAGCTGTCTGATCTGGATCTACACTGTTTTCAATAAATGCTAATAGTAAGAGAAAGTTTAAGGCAGCTGTTTTTGTAAGCCCAGAGGGTTTACAAAGTTATTTGATGGTATTATCCTCGTAGGCAAAAAGGATATATTTCAGTACAAAAACAAACCATAAACATTAGCCAGTACCTAAAATTAAAGATGGCATTTCCAGGAAATTGTTAACCAAAAGACAATACAGTGACAAACACTACTAAACCAATGGGACATTTTGGTACATCAAAGAATCAAAACAAGAATTCTAAAAGCATATTGCTTTGAGGTATTGTTTATGGAGGTATCTCAGAGGGCAAGAGAAAAATGTTGTTGTTGTTGTTGTTTTCTAAAAAAGGATTTCCTTCCCCTCTAAGCCATGAATTGATGAAAGAGAACACATAAGTTAACTTTAACCACTTAGTTCTTTGAATGCTAACCTATTACTCCATTGGTACACATTTACGCCTTTAGTTTACTTCTACACTGCAAAATATAGTTTTAACTTAAATATAGTCACGAATATGTATCATAAATGGTTTCTATATTCTAGAAAGTGGTATATCCTAACAGGAGATAGATTAAAGCAAGCAAAAAGTAAAGCAGGGTGCATCCTAAGGCTTGTTCTGCTTTACTTTCAACCTGCTTTAACCCTTTCCCACATAGAAGCGACTTTTAGCGAATATGATTTATTCCTCCGCTGAAGAAAATAGTTCCAATTTAATCAGTCATGAATATATATTATAGGGAATATTTTCTATATTCTAGCACATGATAGCTTAAAGCAGGCTGAAAGTAAAGCAGAATGCGCCTCAGGCGCATTCTGCTTTACTTTCAACCTGCTTTAAGTGGTCGCCTATATTCAATACTAGAAATAGGCTATGAGGTAAAGGGTTAAGTGATCACCTATCTTCAGTGACTGCAGAAAAATCTGAACTAAGAATATCTCAAATTCCTTTTTTAAGCAGTATCAGAGTATCAAACAGTTTGGATTCTGTTGAAATACAGAGTCACTTGGCATCTCATCTACATCCAAACTGTTTGCAAAGTTTCATCATGGTTTAACCATTAGTTTGTAAACAGTTAATGCAGTCAGGTGTAGCAGACAAGTCCAATGGCATATAAAGTTGATGACATTTCAGACAACAATATTTATGGAGTGTTAAAAGGGATACACTGTCTAAACCATAAATCATAGCCTTTTAGTCAACTTATCCTCAAGATCAAAAGACAAGCTAAATAAAGCATACTGTCCCATATTGATTTAAGATTAGTTTCAGACTCTCTTAACCCTTTAGTTCAAAGCTTCTATGGGGTAATGGGTTAAGGGTGTAAGCATGCAATTCTGCACACATTCTATTTCTAGAATAGTAACCATACATAGTTTGTGTCTTATCTTCTCAATCCTAATCTGTTGCTCCAAAAATACATAGTTTTACACCTTTTATTTATCCCCTCACTGAAGAAACTAGTTCCACTTTACACAGTCATGAATATGCACCATAAGAAATAGTTTCTATATCCTAGCAAATGATAGCTGAAGCAGGCCGAAAGTAAATCAGAATGTGCCTTAAGGATAATTCTGCTTTATTTTCAACCTGCTTTAAAAGGTTACCTGTCTTCAAAATGACAAACAGGCTATGGGGTAAGGGCTTGATAATATCTATTTCAGCTTAACCCTTTAGTTTTGAAAATAGGTGACTACTTAAAGCAGGTTGAAAGTAAAGCAGAATGCTCCTCAAGGCGCATTCTGCTTTACTTTCAGCCTGCTTTAAGCTACCATCTGCTAGAATATAGAAAAATGTTCTTATCATACATAATGATAACTGTATAAAGTGGAACTATTTCCCCATGTGGAGAAATGAATTAAAGTTGTTGAAAGGTGTTTTTATGGGGTAATCGGTTAAGGGTCTAGAACCTTCCTTCCACAGATATTCAGGTATTATTTCAAGGGAATATGATGAAAGACGACAATAAATTATAAATGAATATATCCAGAATGGTACCAGGGCAATTAGTGGGATTTTAATAATGCTACATTATCAATTTCTTATTAACCCTTCTGCCATTGAATTTATATATCCGATAAATGGCAAAGCCACGTGGCAATGCCACAAGACCAGGTTTTCAAGGTTTTACCAAATAAGGAAATTAACTCAAGATTTTACCAAATAAGGAAATAAACAGAATACAGGTACAAATTTGGGGCAAGTGAAATCTGACATTGCAGTGGCTGCTAGTTTATGCAAGGAATGATGTATTATGCATGAAGCAATGTACATGTATGTATATGTGCCTACAAAGCTCATGTAGGTGAAAGGTAAAGCAAATCAAGCAGATGTCATATAAAGAGATTTCCACCTTTTCAGGACTTTAATAGAAATTTCAACAAGACTGCAAAATCTAGTTAACCAAGAAATAGCCCATTTAAGAGATTCTAAGTCTACCAAGTCCAAAGGTGAAGGTCAAAAACAAGATTGGATGATATTGGTGGATAGGGAATGGTCCAAGGGAACAACTGTATAAGTATCCAAGCATTGGAATAAGCGGTGTTGATGCTAGACGAAACGGTAAAATCTACTTAACCTGGTCACAGACGGACGGAAGGACGGACAGTCAGGACCATTACTATATGCCCCCACATCTGTCGATCTCAAGGGCATAAAAACAAAGCAAGTTGCACACTTAACACAATAGTCGTCAGTTGCACTAGTCATGTGATTATTGTTACTTCCTAAAAAATTGATTCTGAATGTTGTCATGGTGAGAATTTGATTTTTCCTTGGAATACCTCAAACCTCACAGAAGTAATTGAGCTGAAACCATTTTGTTTTAAAATTTTAGTATACATAACCTTGACCCCAAAACCCCTATATACAATCCCATGCTATGCAGGTTTACAAAAAAATCATGTTTGCTCAAACATGGTAAATCTAATCTAAAGATATTGAGCAGATACCCTTTTTTCTATTTTAAGTAACAGTCACCTTGACCCAACCAGTCCCAAATGCAATCCCAAGCTAGGTCCATATATGAGAAACCAAAATACAACATTTCTATGCAATTCCTTTAAACTTACTCAAGTGATTGAGAAAAAAATATCTATTTTTAGTAAAAGCAACATTGACCTTGAGCCTAGAAGTCCCACATACAATATTAAACTAGATCTTCATGCAGGCTTGCTAAATTTCACTTTTATTTGAAATTGGTCAATCCAATCTGAAGAAATTGACCTGAAACCATTTTTCTATTTTTTGTAAAACAGTGACCTTGACCCAATAACTCTGAATTACAATCCCAAGCTAGGTCTTCATGCAAGCTTGCTAAATACTAAGTTTGGTCAAAATGGATCAAATCAAAATTAAGTTATCAACCAGAAATCATTTGTGTGATACCTTCGTTGACTGGACAGCTAATCACCAGCCTGCCCAACCACATACTCCCATTTATCATATAAACGTGCAAAATATAGAGTTCTGTAAATACTGTACGGTCCACTGTGCATATATTTTACACTAATTTTAGAATCACTTAAATACTGTACTTTTACGTCAACTGTAAATCAGTTTGGAGAACCAAGACAAACTTAGATCACCACTAGGGATTAAAACATTTCAGTGTCCTAAAAAAAATTCTCCTGAGCATTCTCGCATATTCAGGCTGCAAATCAGGCTACATAGAGCTCTAGTATTAACAGTGACTGAAACAAACTGTTTTTGAAATTTAGACGTTACCAGAATAATGACAATGTGTTACAATAATGACATAATTTTGAAAACAAACTAAATGTCAAATGATCATTTTTAGTCATCAAGAACAAATTAGATTAAATATTTATTTAAAATTTGAATATGGTATCAAAGAAGTATTTTCTCAACACATTGATGTTGATTTTTCTTTATTTTTAGTTTGATAGGTGTTTTTATCTTTAGATGAATAAAACCAAACAACAAATATGATGAATCATTCTTCTAATAGCTGAGGAAAAAGTGATAGTAAGATAAATTGAATATTAATATTTGCGTGTTTTCAGCATAGTATTTTTTTAACTCGTTGGATAAAATGATATGTTGCTTGCCAAGGTTAGCAACATATCATTTTATACAACTCGTTCAATAAATTCACTACTGAAAACACCTTCACACAATATCTATTTAATAATCAGGTTTTTCAAAGTTCTAGATTTGAAGACAGACGACCACTTAAAATCAAGTTGAAAGTAAATTAGAATGTACCTTAAAGTTCAAACTTTATTTCTTTTACATCAATTATGAAACAAGCTACATTAACTTATACAAATCACTCTTGATGGCGCAGATGGTTACGTATTTGATCATTTCTTTGGGAGGAAACTGGAGTGCCCGGGGAAAACCCAAGTGTTCAGACGGGCGACCAATGTACCCTCTCACATACTGTCCTTTAGGTGCATTCTGCTTTATTCTCAATCTGCTTTAAGCTATCATCTGCTGGGATTTAGAAAATATTTCTTATGGTAGATATTCATGCCTGTATAATGTGGAACTATTTTCTTTACTCGAGAAGTAAATCAAATGCATAAAATCTTTGGTGTAATGGGTTAAGAGGCTGTCTGATTATACTTTTGGTTTACTTACAGTATATTTTTCTGAGAGAAAAAAATCTAAAAACAGTCCAAAAATCCCAATTAACTGTTCATTTGAAGCTGAAAAAATCAGCATAATAAGAGTTGATTAGATTATGTTTATCATTTACTGGTAATTTAATATTCTCTAAGACAATAAGATTTTTTCTCTGTTGATGTGTGCTTTCCATAACAAAAGTAACACTTACACTACAGAGTTCATTGTGCTGTATAATTGTGAAATTTATGACTGTACATGAGGTTTTTAACAGTCACAAATTATTTTAATTGAGATGCTGAAGGCTTAACAAGACTAATCTATATCCTTTAAAAAGCTCATTATATTATACTGTCACAATTTAAAAATTACATTAGGGTTAACCCTGTTTAAACTTAAACCATAAATAGGGAAACAATATAAATTTCACACAGAGTTGAATAACATAAACTACAAACTTTGATAACCCAAACTGACTTTTTTTTAAAACCTTTTACCCCAAACCCAGTTTCTAGTTTTGAAGACAGGTGACCACTTGAAGAGGGTTAAAGTAAGGCAGACTATGCCTTAAGGCCCATTCTGCTTTACTTTCAGCCTGCTTTAAGCTACCATCTGCTAGAATATAGAAAAAATTTATTTTGCTGCATATTCATGACAGTATAAATTAAAATTATTTTCTTCCGAGGATGACTAAATTAAAGGCGTAAAAATGCATATCTATAGAGTAATGGGTTAGGTGAAACATACCCATATTTCAAAAATAAAACATGGCAAATTCAAACATGGCTTAGTCATGTTTTAACTCTGCAATTAGGACATGTTCTACATATGCCAGCTTGAGCTATTGAAATTCATCTGATGAAATAACATGTTGTTTGAACTTAACCCATTACCCCATAGCCTGTTTCTAATTTAGCAAAAATAAACAAGTCTGTGCTTAAGGCAGGTTGAAAGGAAGAATGCTCTTTGAAGAGCATTTCTCCTTTACTTTTAACCAGCTTAACCCTTCCTACACACAAGCGCCTTAGAGCGCCTCTACAACACTCCTCTAGTCCGTTCAAGTGTCACAAATGAACGTTTATCTATGCTGTTTAATACATGTAGAAGCTTTAAGCAAGATGAAAGTAAAGCAGAAAGCTCCTGCTTTACTTTCGTTTTACTTTCAGCAGTAGCTTGCCTTAAATATTGTTGGATATAGGTGATTTGCAACTTGGCTATGGAGGAAAGATTTAAAGCTACTACTTGGAAAGATTCTCTGTGTTTTATGTACATAAAATAGATAGGGCACTACATTCCTTATTTTAGAAATAACTAGAGGCATAAAAAGGCATATTTATAGAGAAATGGGCTAAGCAAGCTCCTCTTATCAAAGTTCGGACTTTACCTACCTTTTCAAACCTGGCTTGTATGAGGTTGGCCTTATCTATAAGTCTCTGTTTGAGGTCTGCTAGGCAGTCTTCCTTCAGTTTGTAAGCCTGTTGGCGTGTAATCTTCTCTGGGTCACCTATCTGGGCCAGGAATGGGGCCAGGTAGTCAATCTCCATCTCTTGTTTCCTCATCTTCTCCTCAAGCTGTTGACGCTCCTGTACACAATAGTTATAAGACTATGTTAACCCATTTGTGCCCAGTGGATTATTCCTTGTTTATATATTAGATTAATCCATTTTTTATCTCATAGGCACCTGGTCTTAATTTTCATTTCCGTTTTGTTTTATATTGAAATTCTTATCAGCAAACAGTGTAGAATCTGATCAGACGCCGATTATGCAGCGTCTGATCAGATTCTACACTGTTTGCCTGTGTCTCATATATGGGATCATGGGCACAAATGGGTTTATATTGAAGACTTGATGAGAAATATTACTGGTATATAATATTATATACATATTGTGGAATTATTTCAATAAACCTGTATTAAATGTTCATACAATAAAATGGCTTTAATGATCATTCAATAAAATGCAGTCATGTGGTCTCTATATGCAAAATATTAAATGCAGACTAAATGCTGTCTCTGATTTACTATATGCTTCCTCCAAGAAAAGGTTGCAACCTTTTACCTATAGCCTGCTATTGTTTTGGAGACAGGTGACCACTTATGATGTATTGCACCTTTAACCAATTACCCTATAACCTGTTTCTAGTTCTGAAGACATCGGAAATAACACTGATCAATGTTGCAATCCGAAATAGAGTGGAAATTAGTCTTGAAGCTGTCTCACAGCTCTTTTAAATCAAGCTAGTGGATTAGGAAAAATGTATCCATTGTGATTTCTTATGGGTAAGTCACTTTGGATTTTTACAGGAAACACCAGCCGCAAATTGACCACTTGTTTTTTCATACCAAAATTGTTTTGGTCCTACTTGCTTATTATCTTGGTTGTTTTGACCCAAATATGAATGTTCTGCCCAAAAGGCATATAGCAAAAAAATGAAATACTTTGAAAATTTCGCTTATGAGTGCAACACTCTTAAAGCATGAGCTTGAAAGTAAAGCAGAATGCTCATTCTGTTTTACTTTCAGCCTGCTTTAAACTATCTTCTTCTAAAATACAGAAAATATTTCTTATGATGCATATACATCAATTTCATGACTGTATAAAGTGGAACTAATTTCTTCAGTCGAGGAATAAATTAAATGCATAAAAAGGAGTATCACTGATGTAATGGGTTAATACAAGTTTAACTACAATAAACGAAGATTTGCACATCAAAGCATATACCCCAACTTTAGAACAATCAATTGACACAGGTTAACTGTAATACCAAGGGTTTGACAGACAATAGCCAACAAACATGGCATGGCAAACATGGTGGGAAGTGAGTCTTACAAGTTCTCTCCTGTGTTTCTTGGCCTTCTCGTTCCTCTCCGTGTCATACACCGAGATGTCAAGCTCCTGGGAGGACTCCTCCTGTGTTCTATCATGGAGGATCTCTCTCACCTCCTCTTCAGAGTCTCTCACCACCTCAATACACTTCTGTTCCCTCTCTAGTAGGTGTAACAACATCTCATACAGCTCTACCTGCTTACTCTGGGGCTCTGTTGGGTCAACCTAAAACATAGAATTGCACATATCATATTTATACTGAATATACAGTACAGCATGTGTACAAAGACCACTCAATAAAGAAGCATGGCAATATATAGAGACAGATTATGCCCAAATGAAAACAAAATTAATGCAGAAAGTTCAAAAAGACAAAGTTGTTTCTATTACTTTCATTTTGCATTAAGATGTCTTTTGTTCAAAGAAACTTTCTGCATTACTTTTCCCTGTATTGGTCCTTCATTGTTTGGGGGTTTTAATGCCTAAGACAGGTGGTTGCATGTTTTTGAGCAATGGTCTGTACACACATGTTTGTCTGTAGTCTATGCTTACCTGGAATGTTGTGTGCATGTCCTGAGAGAAGGTGAGAGTGGCACCTTTCTCATCCCAGTTGTGAGGCTTGAGGAACTCTCGAGCTGATGAGGCTATTCTCTTGTCTTCAGTGTGATATGTCAGCAGAATCTTGTCTTCTGAGCACAGGAACAGTAACTCTGCAATGTCCTCATTGGCTGGCTTGTTCTTGTTCCTATGGTACTTTACTTGCATTTTCTGAAAAAAGGCAAGGGGATGACTTAGATAAATAAATTAAAGATTTAAACACTAAAAACGTAAAGTTGTTTAGCAGATCTGGAGCAGGCTGGAATGTTGGAAGTTTTGTTGAATATTTTCATATTACTGTAAGACTCTTCCGAACGTTAATATAATTAAACCCTAATAATATCAAATGTCATAAAATGTTAATTTTAAAAATATATTGCAAAATGACAGTAGCCCTCTGATTAGAGTCTACACTGTTTGCATAGGACAAGTGTACACTGTATATTAATGACCAGTAAACTCATCGCTACAGTTGAATGTATTTATGTTGAATGTTTTTATGTTGACACTGTGGCCATTGCAAATTGTTCTTGAAGAGACAACAAAAACTTACTATCTAGACAGAATAAAATAATTTCAGGTATCAGAATATGGGCAGCCAATGTAAACAATTTAAATCGTTCATCTGAATTGATTGATAAACTACAATTTAGGATATCTTCCACTACATACCAAAATTGGGCGACTTGTTGTTGAAACTGATCCATCTTGAGGTCCAAATTTCTTTGGCTTTTTGCCAAACTCGATGTCTTTGAAGAAGAGGAAGTCGTCTCTGTTTTTGAAATGTTCTGTCATTTCGGTTGTTGTTTCGACTCGCTTGACCAAGCCGTCCACACGGGCCTCGTTATAGAAAAACATTGTCCTCTCATTCTCTGGTCCAGGATTAGTGGCCTTATACTGATGTTCTAAAAATGTGCAGAAAAAATACAGCTTTTGATAACAGCAATTTCAAAACTTATAATTTCAATACAAAAAAGTCAAAACTTAGACTAAGCAGCAAATGATCAATTTGTGGTTTATAATACAGATGGCAGATAAATGCATGACAAAAGTCAGGTTGAAAGCTCCAATAGGTGCTTTCTGCTTTCTTTTATTATGCATTTTGCTACTCCTTAGATACACCTATTTTATAGTTCTCAACAAAAGAAATTGTCAAACTTTAGACAGTCATGAATATGCACCACTAGAAATGTTTTCTATACTCTAGCAGACAAATGCTTAAAGAAGGCTGAAAGTAAAGCAGAACATGCCTTAAGGCACATTCTTTTTTACTCTTAGCATGCTTTAATTAACTAATCACCCCATAAAAACTCCTTTTTACGCCTTTAATTAATTTCTTCACTGATGAAAATACATGTAGCTTCTTTTTATACAGTCATCGATAATTACTGTAAGAAATATTTTCTATATCCCAGTAGATGATAGCTTCCTCATAGCACATTCTGCTTTACTTTCAACCTGCTTTAGGTAGTCACCTATCTTCAATACTAGAAACAGGCTATGGGGTAATGGGCTAAGAAGTCCCTTGTCTTCAAAAATAGAAACAGGCTATGGGGTTAAGAGTTAAGAGAGATCTATGTTTTTTCAACAGTGACTTCTTTATTTAAGTTTGACTGTGCTGGCACAATACATAGAACAGTCAAACTTGTTTTAGGTGATCACTGGAAGACTATACATTTGTATTATCTACCACAGGTGCCAACTTAATGCAGGACAAAAGTCATAAAAATGTCTCCTATAAAACCTTTCTGCATTGCTTTTGTCCAGCATTAGGTTGTCATCTCTCTTTAACCTATTACCCCATAGCCTCATTCTATTTTTGAAAACAGGTAACCACATAAAGCAGGTTGAAAGAAAAGCAGAATGTGCCTTAGGCACACTCTGCTTTACTTTCAGCCTGCGTTAAGCTACCATCTGTTAGAATATAGAATAAATTTCTTATAATATATATATATTCATGACTGCATAAATTAGGAGTATTTTCTTGGGTAAAGGAATAAATTAAAGGCGTAAAAAGGCATATATATGGAGTTATGGGTTAAAGATAACCATTTCCTTTCAGTTAGTGATAACTCAACACAGTGTTGACTGTATAAAGACACTTTAAGTTTAACCCTTTACCCAATAACCCGTTTATAACATTAAATACAGATGATCACTTAAAGCAGGTTGAAAGTAAAGCAGAATGTGCCTTCAGGCACATTCTGCTTTACTTTCAGTCTGCTTTAACCATAAAGCAGAATGTGCCTTAAGGCACATTCTGCTTTACTTTCAGCCTGCTTTAAGCTAAATCCTGCTAGGCTATATAAAATATTTGTTATAGTAATTGTTCATGAAGGTATGAACTGGAACTATTTTCTTCAGCGGAGGAATAAGTTAAATACGCTAAAAGTCGTTTCTATTGGGGAAAGGGTTAAACTACCATCTGCTAGACTATATAAAAATATTTGTTATGGTAATTGTTCATGAGGGTATAAACTGGAACTACTTTCTTCAGCGGAGAAAAATATTAAATACGCTAAAAGTCGCTTCTATGGGGGAAAGGGTTAAACTAATGATCAATGCTAGTGTAATCTCTAAAGACAGGAATTGTGATTCTTCTATACCACACCCTTTTAATATTGGTACAGTAAAACTAGGAAATGTTTGTAACCACATATGGCATCAATAATGGGACCATTATGGATATAAGCCCTCATTGAACTTGGCCTGTCACTGATTGATGTCTTAAACCTTGTACATACAGTGGAAAACATGTTCTCTCCCAATAAATAATTATTATATGTTTGTGCTGTAACAATTACAGTTGAAACTCAATACTTCGAACTCACTTAAATCGATCTAACAAGTTTTTCATTACTTGAATTTGGATAAGTCAATCCATATTTCAAAGTTAAAACATGGCTAAGCCACGTTTTAACTTAGCCACGTTTTAACTTTGGAATATGGTTATGTTCAAACTAACTCGAGTTTGAATGATCCAGTTTCCACTGTATTTCCATTGCAAACAACTTGGAGTCATATAAGACACCAGGTTAGCCAATGTTAATCAGGTCCCAAACTGTTTGTTGCTCAGATAGAAATAAATTGTAAGAATTTCTTTTAAAAAAAAAACACAAAAAAAACCCTATCATTTTCTACATATTATTGCATTGCATTTGCTTGTTTAACCCTTTCCCTTATAGAAGCGACTTTTAGCGCATTCATTTTATTCATCCGCCAAAGAAAATAGTTCCATTTTATACTGTTATGAATATGTACCATAAGAAATATTTTCTATATCTTAGCAAATAGTAACTTAAAGCAGGCTGAAAGTAAAGCAGAATGCGCCCTAGGGCGCATTCTGCTTTACTCTCAACCTGCTTTAATAGGTCACATATCTTAACTACTAGAAACAGGCTATGGGGTAATGGGTTAAGCAGGAAAGAATAATGTCTTCTCAACTGTTTAGTTCTAAAGATCAACAAAGCTCATCCAGTTAACTCTCCTAATCTTCACCTTTATTCTGCTGGAACTAAATACATTTCATATACATCCTTGGCAAGCAATATAGACCCAGATCATAGAGACCCCCCAGGATCTTAGGAGATCTCTTTGATCTCATATTCTGCACAGCTTGTCACATATTCAAATATTATGCAGGCCTACACGATAAAATTCAATGCGAACTGATGAATGGTTTCTTCATTACAAAGACAAAATAAAAACGATGTCATATATCTTGTGTTGACAATAACCTAATCTAGGTTGCCTGTATATAAGAATGATTGATGTAGATTTTGCTTTTACGTTTGTCAGATTTTCAAGGATAAATGATGTCTTAAAACATGTTGGATCCAAGGAATACAGTGGAGAATACGTTATTCCTTCCAAATAAACACGTTAACGCTGAAACGGTTATTTCCATTGCAAACAGTTTGAAGCCAGATCAGACACAGGGAAACCCGGCATCTGATCAGGCTCCAAACTGTTTGCCACTCATATAAAAATTAATAGTCAGAATGGTCAAAAAGTTATTATTTTCTACATTTTATTGCAATTTGTTTGGGTTTAAACGGGAAAGAGTAACGTATTCTCCACTGTATATCAAGAAAGTGTTACTCTGATTTTGCCAAGCACAATTTCATTTTCATTTTCATTCAGTTGGATCCAGGACAGACACAGAGGATTCACCTCCAAATGTGTGATACTCAGATTTAGATCTATCAGTAAAGGAAAACTGTTTTAAATCACATTAAAAAAGAACTTGCAGAGAACAAAATTGAAGTGAATGCCATCATCATGATAAGGGATTTACACATTCAACCCTAGCAACGAGTATACTTGTCATTAACAAGCAATGTAACTGTGAATAGTACACTTGTCCTTGCAAGCAGTATAGACCCTGATCAGAGGGAGATTCTGATCAGGGTCTGCACTGCTTATCATTTTTCAATATATTGTTAAAATCAACCCTAAATAGTCAGAAATGGACTTAACTAAATTGGACTTGCCCATGAAAAGTTTCAGGGGGGGTTGGGGGGGGGGGGGGGGGGGGGGGGGGAGTTCTTAGACTTAAAATGTCAAACCTATGGTGACAATTCCATACAATGCCAAATACTAGTCTCTCATTTAGGGAGCTGTCTGCATTATTTTAGTCCTAAATTAAGCAGTCACCTGTCTTTGATTACCAATAAGCTTCCTGAATGAAAGGGTGATACCAGCTAGACTGTATATAAGAGCAAAAGTAGAAAGGCTGTCCTTAAGTAAGCCCTAGTTTCCATGTCAAGTGCTAAAATCACATTAATCATGAAATACAGAAATACAGTCAGACTTGTATCAAGTGACATGGGGGGGGGGGGGGGGGGGGGGTAGGCATACAGTTGACATGTGACTGCTGAAGGCAGGATAAAAATAAAAGAAGTCCTGCATGACTGTTATATTTCTATCCTTCATTTAGCAACAACCTATGTAATAAACTGTTTATAAACATTGTAGTGATTGGTTGTTTACCACAGGTTTGACTGTGCATGTACTTATAATAGAAACCTATTTACCGTAACATTTTCTCCGTACTAAAAGGTTTATGCTCTTTTCAAACTTACTTATAACACTTCACATCTGAGTGAATTAATCTGAAACTTTGAAATGCTTCTCATACTGAACCATTTGTCTTGTTTTTATATTTCTTTTAATCCTTCCCATAGTCTCTTCCTAATTTTGAAGACAGGTGACCACTTACACCAGGTTGAAAGAAAAACAGAATGCATCTTATTAAAGGTGCATTCTGCTTTACTTTCAGCCTGGTTTAATCTACTATCTGCTAGAATAAATTCATGATTGAATAAAGTGTAAAAAA
Source organism: Gari tellinella (assembly GCA_922989275.2). NCBI lineage: Eukaryota > Metazoa > Mollusca > Bivalvia > Cardiida > Psammobiidae > Gari > Gari tellinella. Next base: position 108,247,325 of record OV277857.1, read on the forward strand.
GTGTTTAGTGAAGGAATAAATTAACAGCCTTAAAAGCCTATCTACAGAGTTATCATCTACAATTCTGAAAGTGACTTTTTATCACAGTGTTGCAAACGGCACCAATAGGTCAATAAATCTAGAGATTTGCTGTGTCTAAGACACAAATGATACCTTCTAGTATTGTGCCCCCAATATATCACATATGCAAGAAAAGTTCACATGCTTGTAATTTCTTTGCAACAAGAGCATCGCAAGCCAGAGCATTATACGCCCATGACATCCATCTAATAGCTAATGGAGAAGTTGAAAAACTGTCATGACACTCTGTGTGTATATCATCAAAACAAGTGTCATATACAAGTGTACCAAATTTCAGCTTCGTATGTTAAAGCATTATGAGAAAAGAGTGGGAAAACCTGGACGAACAAAGGGATGGACAGACTAAGGGATATTGTCATTATCATAATATGTCCTGTCTGAAGACAGACATCTAAAAATGCAGGATCATACCTTTCAAGCATCTGGAGCGACCTGGATGAAAGTATTCTATGATCCAAGCTGTTTGATGGTTGTGAACTCGGTTATACAGCTTGTCCTGTCGATGGGCAAAGTACTCCCTAGTCGTGATCAGCTCGGTTACTGCAATATTATGAATGATCAGCACTCAAGTATATGTAGCTGTGAATATCAGTTTTATACCAAAAGCAGAATGAAATGTATATTTTTAACCCTTTCCTTAGACAGGTTTCAATTCCTGCAATTTCTAAGTATTTTTATTATTTCTCTAGGATGTCATTATTTATCAATAAACATGTTCATGCTTAGCTCTCTTAACACTAATTTACTCTTGTAGGTTATTAGGTTCCCTTGTGGGTCTTTTTTGTTACCAAAAAATAAATCAGTCTACTTGGAATTCTGGGTACTTTAATAAATGCTAGTCAATTTAGCAAACAATGGAGCCCTCTGATCGGGGTCTACACTTTTTGCAAATGTAATGAGTACATTCTAAATAGGTCCGTGGTGTTGAAAGAATTAAATAATTATTTTCATTTAAACCAGTACAGACACGGGGAAACCTGGTGTCTGATCAGGCTTCAAAATGAGTGCATCAGTAGTTATAATTAAATCAAATCATTAACATTTTCAAAAAGCTGTCATTTTCTTGATTTTATTGATAGCGTTTCCATTTAGATTCATTTAAACTGGAAAGAATAAAGTATTGCCTTCTGTATGTCATGTGGAACTTACATTCTCTGTTTTCATAGACAGACAGGCGGGACACCAGTCCGTCCTTCAAGAGATAGTGGGCAAACTTCTCCAGCTTAGCACGCTTGTACAATTTGTTCTTCTTGCCTTGTGGACACCGCATCTCAAAGTCTACAACACACAAACATGAGAAGGACTGTATAGACAAGAAATTATAAACACCATCTATTCTTACCTATTGAGCCCTATATCCAACTACTAATCTCCTATATCCAACTGTGTTTCATGCAGCATTCTGCTTTACTTTCAAACTGCTTATAGCTATACCCACCTGTTTTCAACACCATCAATAAATTATCATCCTTGTGCCCAAAGGTACTTGACACATTTTCCTTTTTTTTTATTTTTGACACCAAACAATATCAAAAACATCAAGTACCTGTGTTTGTACCTATGTCAAGAATGGAGTCCTATGGTGCTTATGCAGAAGAAGTGGTTAACTTATGGCTATGAGGGAAAGGCCTTCTTTCAATAAAAAAATATGGAGATATACCTGGGCTGCTTAATGCAAAACAAAGGTTTACCACTTTTGTTTGCATGTATTTAGTTGTTCCCATTCTTACAAAGATAAAATAGCAAAAACAAAACAAAAACTGATTTGAAGACAATCCTGGTGATATACATGTACATTATTCCTTTTTTTCCCTTTTTTCTTTGAAGTTGGACTATAATTTAATCAGATTGAGAGTGAGAAGAACCATTCTTGAAAACAGTGGAGAAGACAACTATCAGGTTTAACCCTTTCCTCCCTGAAACCTCAAATGGACAATTCTAAATTTCAATTTAGTTTAGTCCAATTTTGTGATCCTATGGTTGATTTTTACAATATATGTTAAAATGACAAACAGTGTAGACCCTGATCAGAGGGCTCCATAAGGAGCCCTCTGATCAGTGTCTACACTGTTTGCATAGGACTAGTATACTCCTCACATATATGCTGTTTGCAAATGACGCATATATGCGTGACTAGGGTTCAAAGAGTTAAACAGAACTAACAGCAAATGCAGTACAATAATATGTAGACAATGACAAGTTTATGAAAATTCTGAAACTTTATTACTAAATTGTAAACAGTGTGCAGTCTGATCAGACACTGGGTTACCCACTCAGTCTGTCTGGTCCGGCTCCATTTTAACCCCTCCCCCCGTAGAAGTGCCTTTTAGCGCATTCGATATTTTCCTCTGCTGAAGAAATTAGTTCGAATTGATGCAGTCATGAACATTTACCATAACTTAAGAAATATTTTCTAAATCCTAGCAGGTTTTAGCTTATTGCAGGCTAAAAGTAAAGCAGAATGTGCCTTAAGGCACATTCTGCTTAACTTTCAATCTGCTTTAAGTGGTCACATATCTTCAAAACTAAAAACAGGCTATGGGATAAAGGGTTAAACTGTATGCAATGGAAATAATAGTTTTAGCGTAAACTTGTTTACTGGAAAAGAATAGAGTTTTTCCCCTGTGCTACATCAGTTTCTTAGTTTTTAACAATTAAAAAACACTAAAATCAATACCTCCTTAGATTTGCAAGTTATTGATATACAATCAGGCCTGTTGTAAGCAGCTATTCAAACTACCGGTATACAGGAACAGTTTTAAGAGTTTTGACAGACGATTATAGAACAAGACTTTTAGTGTAAGGCAGAAACTTTTTGTATTTTTATCTTGACATCTGAGCGAGAAGCCATCTCTATTTAAAATTCATTGTCCTGTTTCCTCATAAAATAGTCTCTAAGCATGGATACAATTCTTGCAACACTGAGATGTCTTCTTTAATCACACATTTTTTGTCACAACAATAAAACTATTGAAGAATGAAATTTCATTTTCACAGGCAATGCAACTCAAATTGTTAGATAAATCAATTTCACCTCTTTTTAGTAATTACCCTAGTTTTTAACACTTGCAGTTTAACCTTACTCGGCACTGACTCAAGTGAAAAAAGAAAAAAAACTTTTCACTGAATTAATATAAGATAAAGATTACCCCTATTCTAACACCATAAAATACTTAATGATTGTTTTGCTCTATTTCTGAGATTTTTTCTCAGTACAGGAGGTTCACTCCTATTACAGCAAAACATTTGTAAACTCACAAGAGGGATCCAGATAAGAGGAAGTTAATTGAACAAATTCAGTATTTTCTCACTCATTTCAGCACCAATCCCTATATGGTGTTACTACTCATTAGAATCGTCTCGAAGAGACGATTCTAAAGAGTAGTAACACCATAGGGTTTAATGCAGAAATAAAGATTTTAGTTTTTGAAAAACTACTGTTATCTGGAGCCCTGGTCACTACCACAATGAAAGGCACTCCAAACAGGGCTCCAGAAAAGAGGAAGTAAACTCAATAAATCTCAACATTTTTTCACTTATTTCAGCACCAAATCCTATGGTATTGTAATAAATTAGAATTGTCTTGAAGAGACAATTCTAATGAGTAGTAACAACATACGGTTTAATGCAGAAATAAAGGATTTTATGTTTTTGAAGTAGTCGCCCCTTATCTAGAGCTCTGTCCAAATGAGATGAATTTGCAATCTTGAGTAATATAAACATGCCAGCTTAATACAGGACAAAATTAATGCAAGAAGCTCTCATATGACTTTTTTATGCACTAAACAATAATCTGTTTTTTAACTCATTCACCCCTGACACTTTTAATAGACAATTCCAATTTCAAAATAAGTCTAGTCCATTTTTTACTATTTAGGGTTGATTTTAACAATATATTTCAAAATGACAAACAGTGTAGACCCTGATCAGAGGGCTCCTTAAGGAGCCCTCTGATCAGGGTCTACACTGTTTGCATAGGACAAGTGTAATCATCACAGGTACACCGTTTGTAAATGATGAGTATACTTATCATTAGGGTTGAATGTTTTAAGAGATTGACATGTCATGTAGATGCAGTCTTGATGCTAAACAAAAGTACTGCAGAAGACTTCTATTGCATCAAAGCTTCTTGCATAACTTGAAGTACTTTGTCTTTATAGGTTGCCATGTTTCTATTCAAGTTGTGTCAATTCAAGTCATGTGATATTTATATGAAAATTCCCATGTATATAATTTTAAGAAAATCCATTTTTTCTCATTTTTTCACTTTTTGGTGTGTTTTTATAAAAAATAACTTCTTTTTTTTTAAAAATTAAAAATTCATTTGATCTATTAAATGATCTATAATTTATAATAAAACTATACTTCCATCAACATTTCATGCTTATATTCTAAGAAATTGAAATGAAACCGGATGTAATCAAATAGACCATAAATATAGCCAATTTTAGTGGTCGCTTCATACATGTTCACTCTTATCATGTTTCTTTATTAAGTGGCTCCATAAGATTTACAGAGTAATCTTCTATTTCATTGTGACCAAACAAGTATGATGCTTACCTCTAAGTGACAAATTGATTGGCTCTACCCAGGTGGGTGGCAGGTCCAGCTGCTTCTCCAAATCCTCTTGAACATCCTAAAATAAGGGAGGTAACTGTTAAATATACTATAATACAGTTGGTACACAATTACTTCCCTTCTTATAATTTTATCCTTTATTACAGACCAACAGCTGCAATGTGCATGCATTATAAATACAGTCAAACTTGTATTAAGCCACAACTGACTAAAGAAGAATGATGCTCATTATTAAATGCAGGTGACTGCTAAATACAATATTTGTGTGTTACAGAAAGCTCCTATAGTATTTTTCTGTTCTGCCTAAAGCAGCCGCTTGTCCTGAAGACTATAGATGTATATTGTTTTCAATATAACATACAAGCTTGACTGTGAGGTCATATAATTACAGCAAAGTCAATCATGAAACTCTTTTCATTTAATTATTTAAAAATTATTGTTAGAGATAAAAATCATGCAAACCAAAAATTGATAAATTACTGAAAAGGCTTATTCATTCCATTTCTTGAACTGGTAAGTATTAAGTTGTAACCCTTCTCCTAAAATTGTATATTGACACAATTTGAAAACAGTGTAGACCTAGATCAGACAGCTCCTAAAGGAGCTGTCTGATCTAGGTCTACACAGTTTTCTTATAGAAACTGTCTGACATAAGTTTGCATTCATTCCTGTTGAAATTATTTCCTTCATTCAGTTAAAAACCAATAATAAAGTTCAGATAGATTATAGATCATCATAGTGGGCAGAGATTTATATATGTATATCCAGCAGGAGAAGAGTTAAACAATCAGTTGTGTTTAAAGATAAAATAAAAGTTAAAGATCCAGTTTTTGGAGTCTCTTTCAACACACATCTATAGGTGTTGCCAGCCATGGTCGAGGCCGAAAATTCAATATTACAATGAATGTTTAAATATTGAAAAACATCTATTCATGATTAGTTACATGTAATCAAACACTACATATACAGACTGTTAAGACTGTCACAGTGTTATCATAATTGTTTAAAAAATAATTGAGAGTTTCAGTTTCAAATCCAACCACAAGAGCCATATAGTATTACAGCACACAAAAGAGTAAACCCCAGATTACCACAACTCAAAAAATGTTGGTGTTTTTTTTAACTCTTTGCATGCTAGCAGGGAAACTGTGATATATCCTTTGCAAACAGTTTTGATTTTTATGACACGCCACGGTATGCAGCATCTCATCAGGATCAATTATAACTGTTTGACACTCTGACAGTGACCCTGGTTTTTTAAAGAAATTCTGGAAATTCTAATTTTGGAACAGTACCAGACACCCACCTGCAGACAACAATAATGTTGCAGACGAAAAAATTACCCAGCATGCAAAGAGTTGAAGCCGATGGATATTTAATCCTTACAGTACTGACTTTCGCAATCGCTTTCCCAAAATTATTGAGTTATTCTGTCCAAAAATATTTCTAATTATGGCAATTAGTGAAGGCTCTGATCAGAGGGCATAGCATCTCCAGGAGCCCTCTGATCCGGGTCTACACTATTTGAAAATGATGGCTAGTCATTTTCCCCACAATAAGTGTTGAAGCAAGGTGAATTTAATGAAGCTATCAAGCTGCACCTGTCTTTGAACAACAATTAAAAATCATCTTTTTTTCATTGGTTGTACTATCATAGTATATCTGGGTACATATACAGTCGAACTTTGATATTTCGAAGTCTGTTTTGTCGAACATACCCGTATTTCAAAGTTAACTTTGAAATATGAGTATGATTTCAACTTAACCGAGCATGAAATAATGCAGTTCATATGTAGAACTATCGGATAGTTCGAGTTAAATGAGTTCGAGATATCGAAGTTCGACTGTATTAAAGTTAACATATAAGCATGCAAACATCACTATACTATTACAATATGACATTTGCTGTCATGTTCAGCATGTTGGTTTTAGATGTAACTACTGGGTATTGTGTTGACTAATTTATGTAACTCTTAACACTTTTACCACTTTTGTAATTAAATGTTACATTATAATACATATTAGCAATATTAGTAATGTCTATTTATATCAGACATTGTACTCATTAGCATGTACATGTACTAAGTTCACAAGCAAATTCTGTGTCTTAAGTTATTTACATGTTATTAGAAATACATGTATGTGGTTAATTGCTGTCAATTTTATATTAAGAGATCAATCACTTGAGGATCCATCTATTTTCATAATTACAGCTGGTTGCTTAATGCAGGATAGAAGTAATGAAGCATGCTCTTAAAGGAGATTTCTGAACTATTTTTACCCTGCATTAAGCTGCTGTTTGTGAAAACAAATCTTTAATGCATGGTACCTTAGGAGCTGCCAGCTTTAATTTCACCCTGCATAATGAGCTCCTGTAGGATATTACTACTTGTCTTTTATTCTGCTCTAAACTGCCCTATGTTTTAAACATCACAGACTATTTTAATGGTGATAATAGCCAAACTATACTGTACTACAGTGTTATAAACACAAGTCAATGATACATTGTGAACATGTAACAACGGGTCATACACCCACTGTGGAAAACATGGAGTTATTCCGGCCATAGCCTCGTCCCTGCTGAAAACAATCAAAGCAACAAATACAAAACACTGCAGTCAACCTGTGTTCACTGACCATAAAAAAGTAATCATTTAAACCTTTACTCCATAGTTATGCCTTTTTATGCATTTGAATATTTCCTCCACTAAAGAAAAAAGTTCCATTTCATATGGTGATGAGTGTGCCTCATAAGAAATATTTCCAATATCCTAGCAGATAGTAGCTTAAAGCAGGCTGAAAGGAAAGCAGAATGCACCTTAAGGTGCGTTCTGCTTTACTTTCAACCTGCTTTAAGTGATCACCTGTCTTCAAAACTAAAACAGGCCATGGAGTAAAGGGTTAATCTGCTGAACCCTAGGAATGAGCATAATTATGTATCCTATACAAAAAGGTACCTAAGAAGAGTACACTTGTTCTATGCTTGCTACATATTTATGTTTGACTCTTGTTTATATTTCTAATATATTGTAACAAACATTTCATGCAATGTAGAATTATTAGATAATGAGATGTAGGACTATACAATCATAACATGTAAAATGGTATACCATGAGATGTTGGAATATAAATCATGAGATGTAGTGTTACACAATCTTTGAATGTAGAAATGGGTATCATTGAGATGGAGAATTAAGATCGTGATATCTAGGATTATAGATCATGAGATATTGGAATCTAATAAATCATGATATATAAAATTATACAATCATGAAATGTAGAATTGCTATCATGAGATGTAGAATTAAGATAATGATATCTAGGATTATAGATCATGAGATATTGGAATCTAATAAATCATGATAATATTATATAAGATTATACAATCATGAAATGTAGAATTGGTATCATGAGACGAAAAATAAGATCGTGATATCTAGGATTATAGATCATGAGATGTTGGAATCTAATAAATCATGATATGTAGGATTATACAATCATGAAATGTAGAATTGGTATCATGAGATGTAGGATTATAAATCATGAAATGTAGGATTACAATCATGTAATGTACAACTGAGTATCATGAGATGTATGATTAAAGATTATGAGATGCATGATAATGAAATCTTGACACATTGATGGTAGATCATGAGATGTTGGATTATAAATCATAAGATGTAGGATTACACAATCAAGAAATGTAGAATTTAGTATCATATGTTGAAGACTTATAGATCATGTAAATTGTAGGACTATGAAATCTTGATAATTATGTCGATGGTAGATCACAAGATGTAGGATTATAAATCATGTAGGACAATATGATGAATACATCAACAATTGTTGGACAAAATCTCCCCATTTATTATCATTCAGTACAGAGATAGCAGGGGAAACCATAATTACCCTAAGTATTGGGACAGTCATGTCTCAGAAGCAGTCTGATCAGGGTCTACACTATATGCACTTTTCAGTTTGCACCTTTTGGACAAATCACTTTTTGCAAAAAGCAATTACAGTCAAACTTCGATATCTCAAACTTGGTCAAGTCGAACATACCCGTATTTCAAAGTTAAAACGTGGCTTTGAAATATGGGTATGTTCGACTCAACCGAGCATGAAATAATGCAGTTCATGTGTCGAACTATCAGATAGTTCGAGTTAAGCGAGTTCGAGATATGGAAGTTCGCCTGTAGTTTAATTTCAGGATAACTACAGCATTATTATACTGGATGTCCCAATTTTTAAGATTTTTATGGTACCTTTGGTGGGAGTGTGGCAACTTGAGCAACTGCTGCATCAGCTATTATGTGCATGCTGATAGAAAGCTTCAATAACTCTGCAAGAAGTCTCAGGGCTCTGCTTTATCTATCCAACTATCATGCATGGAGATCACAAGAGACATGCTTAAGCCTTGAACTTAAGTGCATGCAACAGTATATAGTGTTCAATGCAGGCTTGCTTGCTTGTGTTTATATAACTGACAAACTTGTGTTAAGCTGCCACTCAAATCAAAGATAAATTATCAATCCTTAACCAATTACCCTAAAAATATGCCTTTTTACACCATTATTTCATATTTTCACCTGATACAGTTATGAATACGTACCAAAAGACATATATTCTATATCCAAGTAGATAGTAGCTTAAAACAGGCTGAAAGTAATGCAGAATGCGCCTTAAGGCACATTCTGCTTTACTTTCAACCTGCTTTAAGTGGTCACCTGTCTTTGAAATAAAAACAGGCTATAGGGTAAAGGGTTAACAGATAATAGTTTAAAATGAAAATGAAAGTAAAGCAGAAAGCTTTTTTAGAAACTTTCTGTCTTACTTTCCTCCAGCTTTAAGCCGCCTGAAGAAAACTCAAGGAGATATCAAAATAGATTTATGTGGGATAAAAAATAAAGCACAAATCTCCTCCAGAAGCTTTCTGCTTTTTATCTTCCTGCAATAAGATGTCTTTAGAGAAAACAGTGTGTCTTCAAGGAGCAGCAACATAACACAAGTTTGACTATATGTAGAAAGCCTGGCAGTAGCATTCTGGTATATGGGAAAACCTTCATCAAGCTTACCACATCATCAACTACAGTCGGCTGAATCACAGAATTGATTGGATTAGACAGTTATCACCCACAAATTTGAACTCTTTTGACAACTCTACTTAAACAATGCCATCTGCTTAAAATATTCTTCTCTGATATTCTGAATTTAGCTTAACCTATTAGTCCACAGATATGCATTTTAACGCCTCCACTGAAGAAAAAAAGTTCCACATTAAAAGAGTCATGAATCTGTACCATAAGAAACATATCCTACATCCTAGCAGATTGTAGCTTAAAGCAGGCTGGAAATAAAGCAGAATGAATCTGAAGGCGTATTCTGCTTTCCTTTAACTTGCTTTAAATGGCTGTTTGTCTTCAAAACTAGAAACAGCCTATTGGGTAATGGGTTAAACAATTGTACAGAATACATCTAAGTCATTTCTTTAGTAATATGATTAGAAAAAATATCAGAGTGACAAACAGCTTCAATCCTGAGAAGGCCTAGTTATAAAGAGTTTGAGTTGAGTCTGAGTTCATTCTCAAGCACTTGATTGGTCAGATTTGAGCTTTGCTCAAATCTGACCAATCGAATGCTTGAGAACGATCTCAGACTCAACTCAAACTCTTTATAACCTTGGGGGCTTGGTATACAGTTAACTAAGTGTTGACACATTTACTGAACTGTTTCAATTTACTGTTACGATATCACTGTAAACAGAGGGGAAGAAAAAATGCCTTGATGCTATTTGGGAGCAGATTGGCCTAATCATGAAACGATAAGCACAAGATATTTTAACCCTGATCTTACCTACTGTGACTTTACTTGCATTTGCAAACAGTTTAAATACAGATCAGATATTGAGTAACCTTAATGTCTGATCTAGATCCAAACTGTTCGACACATGTTTTCCAGTAAAAATGTAGTGAAAACTTCATTTGATAAAAATGCAAACAACCGTATTTGAAGCTAAGAGTACTTCAGCAGAAAAACTGATAATAATGTAAATATTTCAAAATGTTAAGGCCTTTTTAACCCAGAAATAGACTTCTAGATTTTCAGAAGTGAAAATCTGTTTGGATTTAATTGAAAAATGGTGAGCTGCATGATTTGTATAAGATTCTTAGAACTAGTATCCAATGCCTTTTTACACATTTAATTTATTCCTCCACTGAAGAAAATAATTCCACCTCATACAGTCATTACTATATGCACCAAAAGATATACTTTCTATATCCTAGCAGATGGTAAATTAAAGCCTAATGAACATTCTGCTTTACTTTCAGCCTGCTTTAAGCAGGCATCTGTCGTCAATACTGAAAACAAGCTAAAATGGGTTAACTCTTTCAACACCATGGACCTGTTAAAAATATACTCATTACATTTGCAAAAAGTTTAGACCCAGATCAGAGGGCTCCTATGGGAGCCCTCTGATCAGGGTCTAAACCATTTACTAATTTAGAGCAGTATTTATTAAACTACCAAGAATTCCAAGTAGAATGGTTCATGTTTTGGTTACTAAAATGATCCACAAGGGAACATAATAACCTACAAGAGTTATTTAGTGTTAAATAGTAGAGTTACTGACCATTCAAAACAAGACTCATGGAGTTGTTCAAACTGATTTGATCCCATATTAACAAGAGAAACATTAAACTATTTTGAAAGTGTCTAACAGATTTTATTCGGATCAGACATGGGTTTCGTGAAATTGATCAGAATCAGGATACAATTAGTTTGCAAATGTCAGCACACTGAGGTAAGGCAGTGAAGAAGTTAAATTCTGGAAATATTAACCCTTATCCTGATGTGATGTCGTCTGCTTTGAAATTGTCGTCTGCAAAGTTTGTTAAATTTAGATTTATATATTCTTTAAGTAAATAAGCCCAACGACAAGTGTCAAACAGTTTGGATCCAGATCAGACGCCGTGTGACGCGGCGTCTGATCTGGATCTAAACTGTTTGCAAAAATCAATAAAGTCGCGATCAGCAGGCAAAGGGTTAAAGGTTTTATACCTAATGATTTTAAAATAACATTTTTTTATTCAGCTGCCACCTGTTAACTGTCTGAGTTATTGTTCATTTATTATTTTTTTAAGTGGTCAATGAACATTAAAGGTTTTATTATCTTAATTTTATTCATTCTGAATTAAAATCAGATGACACCTGTACATATAATCACTATCTATTTAATCCATTATCCCACAGTCTGTTTCTACTTTGGAGTTTTGAAAAAGGCCATCACTTAAAGCAGGATGAAAGTATAGCAGAATGCTCCAAAGAAGCATTCATTTTTATGTTAAGCCTGTTTAAGTTTCCATTCTGGAAAGGTAGTGCAAATGTCTTTGTTTATATTTCATGTTCAAGACTTCCTAGCTGGGGAATATTTTCTTAGTATATGAATAATTAGGAACATTTAAAGGTGTATTTATTGGGTAAAGGGTTAATCAACACAGTCAAGCAATTGCTCATAAATGTTTACACAATCAAATTTGATCAAGTACAACGCTCCCTCTCTACAACGGCCCTCCCAAAAACGACTCCCTCCTTACAACGACCCTTGTCGCAGTTCCCTAAATAGGACATTTATGTCTAACGCTTTTACTGCTGCAATGACATCTGCTTAAAGTTGTCGTCTGCTGTTTTACATAATGAACAGTTTGACGGAAAAAAACTTAATGAGGAGTGACAAACAGCTTGAATCAAGATCAGACGCCGCGTAATAAGATGCCGCGTTACGCGACGCCTGATTTGGATTCAAGCTGTTTGCAAATGTACGCCAACTTCCCTCCCTCGACTCCCTCCGAACAATGCACATAATTGTTGTCTCCCATTGGATGTCGTTGTAGAGAAAAAGCATTGTAATCATATTGGTGAAAATAAAATCAGAACATGTTTCTATTTCAAGTTGACATTTATGATGTGTGTTAGGTGTGTGCAGTTGGGGTAGATGAGAAAACCAGTTACAGGTAAGCAGACTGCTACACTAACAATAATGCTCTATTATTAAGTTTTTATTAAAACAATGATTAAACACTACAGTTTTAAATTTCATTACAAAATGACCAAGTATGGATGCATAAAGAAACATATATGTTATTGCAAACATGAAGTTTATTTAATTTAGGAAATATATTGGTGGGTTTGTTTTTTTAACTTTTCCAAGTTTATGCCCTTTAGCTCATTGTTTAAGGATCACTCTGACTCATAAAAAGTAAACATTTATTAACTTCTTAGATGCTGAATAAATATGTTTAAAATGTGGTAGGGTACACCAGTGGTGACTTACATAAGTGCTTTACATTTATCACGTAAAAAAATGACATTAGTTAGCCTCAGTCAGGCATAAATCATACGTACAGTACACATATCCAATATTATTTTATTACAACCTATGAAATTCATGTTTTATCATATTTTATATATATTTCTATTTCATTTCTTAATTAATGACGAAAGCTACATAGCACGATGTTTTAAACGTTAAAATATCATGAATTGCCAATTAGCCAATAAGAAGCAGATGGAAAATGATGAAATAAAGCAGTTTCAGCATTCAATTCTTCTCACCCATGATGTCAATCAAGCAGTTAAAGACTATCAGAAGGTCATGTCAGAGTATAAACATTGTGTAAATATTTATTTGTGAACATAAATGGATAAAGGTTGCAGCTTAACTCATTATCCCAAATACCCTGTTTCTAGTATTGAAGATAGGTCACCACTTGTAGAAGGTTGAAAGTAAAGCAGAATGCACCCTTAAGCGCATTCTGCTTTACTTTCACCTGCTTTAATCTAACATCTGCTTAAATATAGAAAATATTTTCATCATATACAATTATGACTGTATCAAGTGGTACTATTATCTTCATTGGAGGAATAAATCAAAGGTGTAAAAAGGTGTATTTATTGGGTAATGGGTTAACCCATTACTCCATAGATACTCATGTTTACACATTTAATTCATTCCATCACTGTAGAAAGTAATCCAATTTATACAGTCACAAAAATGTATCATAAGAAATATATTCTATGTTCTAACAGATGGTAACTTAAAGCAAGCTGAAAGTACAACAGAATCGCCTTAAGGCGCATTCTTCTGTACTTTCAACTTGCTTTAAGTAGTCACCTGTTTTCAATATCAGAAACCAGCTATGGAGTAAAGGATTGTTATACGAAGAACAACATTATTCAGACAGCTCATTTTGTTCTGCATCGAGCTATAAACTGTATGTACAGATTTTCACACTTCACCAAATAAAGTCTGATTGAGCTTAATTCTAATGTACCAAAATAGTTGTTAAAATGTATATCTATTTATAAAACTACAACATGACCTTCTAGAAACTGTTGAGACCTAACCCATACCCTCAGAAACTGTAAACAATTATACAAAAATATATGTCAGGCTATATTTGAAAAAAACACAAGTAACACCTAATCATTTGACAAAGTTCAGCTGTAGAAATTCAGGCAAATTCAATTTATACAAGTTTGAGTTATCTAAATTTGACTGAAAAATCTTTTAAATAATATTTAACAATATGCTTTCTTCAAAATAAAATGTGGGTGTTGATTAAAAATGTGTGCAAAGTGTTTAAAGTGATAACAGTATCTATGATACTGGAGGTAGTGCAGTACACTATCTAATAGAAAAAAATTTATATTGTAATAAATAAGCCTCTAAACATGGTAACTTATTAACACAAACTGGCCAAACCTTATGATCAGCGACATTTAAATGATCTCTAACAATAATTCTTTGCTGAACCCTTTTGTCCATAGGCAAAAGTGGAAATCACCTATATACGTTTGTGTTCAGAGCAGTATACTGCTTAAAGCAAAATTAATGTAAATCAGAAAGCTCCTTAAGGAGCTTTCTGCTTTACATTCATCTTGCTTTAAGGAGCTTTCTACTTTAAATTCATCTTGCTTTCAGGTGGCACCTGTAGTTAAAGCCATTAATGAACATGTATTTGCAGCTCTTATGTGGAGGGTTTAAGCTTCCAACAATCTTAAAGTCTCAAATTTTATATTAATCGCCTTACAAATGTTTGACTATATGTGTTTCTATCTATCTCTATCTACTTGCTAATAATCAAGTAAGCCATAACATTTTCTTATCAATCATGTATGAAAACTGTCTGAAAACAATACTTGAAGTGCACTTTTCTTTTAATTTTTTATGAATATTCATGAGACAAAATATTTTATGCCTATTCATGAGACAGTTAGCACCCACCTCCTCATCATCGAGACCATCCATGATGTCATCCTCTGCCTCTGGAATCTGTAACAATGGTTTATCAGTGTTGGGCAACATGTACTCCCATCTAGTGCAGTCACCAAGGTCATAGCTCAGGTCCTGTCATGAAAACAGAAATAAAACTGCATTAAAAAATCCTGGTATCAATTTGCATCAACATTGTGTTGATGTAATAAAGAGGTATGATTATCAGACACAGGGTACTGAACTCATTAACCCACAGCTTGTTTTAAGTCTTTAAAACAAGTGGTTGCTTAAAGCAGACTCACCTGTAGGAACTTTCTGATTAACTTTCAGCATGTTTTAAGCATCAACCTGCCAGGATGCAAAAAGCACTTCTAAAGGATCTTTATTAACCCTTTACCCCATAGAACCGTCTTTTAGCGCATTTAATTTATTCCTCCGCTGAAGAAAATAGTTACAATTTATACAATCATGACATGTATTGTAAGAATTATTTTATATATCCTAGCAGATGTTAGCTTAAAGCAGGCTGCTTTAAGTGGTCACCTGTTTTCAAAACTAGAAACAGGCTATGGGGTAAAGGGTTAAGGCTAGTAGAAGGGCATTGCTATGAGGAAAAAAGGCCTATTCATTGGGGTAACGGATTATTGCAGAACAAAAATAATGCAGCAATTCCATGTTTGATGGAGACATGAAGCAGAAAGAAGGAAAATTTTTGTTTGCTCTCTCTTATCTAAAGTCCTGCAAGTATGACAATTTTACAAGTTTATCCCTATTTGTGCTGGAACCAGATCTTTACATATTTGCAAACAGTGCAGACCCTGATCAGAGGGCTCCTGAAGGAGCCCTCTGATCAGGGTCAGCACTGTTTGTCATAATGTTAGATATTTCCAGGAAAAGACCCCTCGAGAGACATTGCAAACATGTCATTTATCAGGAAACAGATAAGTCCATTTGACAATTTAGCATTGTCAAGGTAAAGTATAAATATTGGTGTGGTTTTTTTAATTCTTCTCACCTTGACCCCCTCAGAGCAGTCTTGCATGTTGACCCAGTAGTTGACAGAGTTCCACACACTCTCAATACCCAGGTAGCTAGGACTATCTACAGGATGACTCAGACCAGTGAAAGGCTCAATGAAGAAACTCTCCGGTACTTCACGCTTTCCTGACAAAACTATTACCCAGGAATGAATACGAAGACCATACAGAGGATCCGGTGGGGGCTTCTCCAATTCCTGCAAAACAAACATACTTATAGTTGGCTAATTGCTATGAACAGGAGCATACAGGCAGGGGTAAAATAGTGTGCTCCTGAAAAATCATTGACAGGAAAACAAAAACCTTCCATAGTGTAAAAACCTTACATTTATTTTTGATAGCAGGTGCTTTTCAATCTTCAATGTTTTGTCATAAATAACAGTCAAGGATGAAATTCCTTTCATTTTCTACAGAACAGCTGATAGGAAACAGACATACAATGTTTCAGGCCCAATTACAAACTTAATTTTTATAAAAATACTTCAAAAATTATGATTGGCAAAGAAAACTATGAAAGAATCAAATGTGATTTCTTTTTTTCGCTGGTTTAAAATGTGAAACAGCCTGAAATCTGTATTGAGCAAACAAATACTGTGAAGAGTATTTAACCCTTTACCTGATAGCCTATTTCTAGTATTGAAAATAGGTGACTACTTAAAGCAGGTTGAAAGTAAAGCAGAATGCGCCCTAAGGCGCATTCTGCTTTACTTTCAGCCTGTTTTAAGCTTCCATGTGCTAGAATATTGAAAATTTTCCCTATACTATATATTCATGGCTGATTAAATTGGAACTAGTTTCTTCAGCGGAGGAACAAATCATATTCGCTAAAAGTCGCTTCTATGGGGGAATGGGTTAAGAGATTTTATAGGCACAGGTGTATATACTCAGCACAAGGTAGTTAAATTAACTATTTACTCCATAGGTACGCCTTTTTGTGCATTTAATTCATTCTCTACCGAAGAAAATTGTTCCATTTTATATAGTAATGAATGTGCAAAATAAGATTTTTTTTCCCGATATCCTAGCAGATGGTACTAAAATCAAGCTGAAAGAATAGCCTTTACTTTAATAAAACAAATTGAAAAAGCAGCCTTAATTGATAAAGGTAACAGCTTAATGCAGAAGAAAAAGTAATGCAGAAAGCTCATCATGAGCTTTCTGCATTACGTTTGTCTTGCATTAAGTGTACTTGTAAAAAACAAAGTTCTATGCTTCTTTATTTAGTGGCTGCTGAAAACAGGTTATACTGTACAAATACTTGACTTTAAAGTACTGTTACAATTGATACTTAAGGCAGGTTCCACCACTCTACCAATATATCAAGCACAGTGACATAAGCCATTCTTTTTCAAAAATTTACTCTATACCATAAAGTACAAGTGTTGCACTTGTAACTTGAACTTAACTGTTAGCTAATCCCCTAGACTTAAAATCCATGATTACTGACTAGTTCATGAAGTTAACTACCTTAATTCTGTCTCAGTGTTCTAGTACCTTAAACGTGTTTGACTGACAAAATCAATCTAGTGTACAAACCAGCTGCCTTTTTCGGATTGGTTCAAGAATAGCATGTTATGATTAGAATTCAAACTGTATGAATGGTTTGGAAGTTACATATCCAGAGCTCTAAGGAGTTACATTTACAGCACACCCTAATATTATTACCACTCCAAAATGGCGCATTTTTGGTAAAAAGAAAGTTTGAAGCTTACAGCAGGATGGAAGTAAAGCAGAAAGCTCCTTTAGGAGCTTTCTGCTTTACTTCCATCCTGCTTTAAGCACCTACCTGTCTTTAACACCAAAAGCAATATTTCATTTACATTATCTTAATACCAAGTTTTATAGTACCGTGAAGCCATATAGAAACAGCTGGTCTAGAAATTACAGGTACTAGAGAAAATACCAGTGGAAACTGCAGCCACTTAAACCATAAGTACTTAAAGTAAGTGACTCAATAAACTTCTATTGAATAAAAAAAATAGTTCCAGCTTGAACCAGAGGTGTTCTGTAGAGATTATATGGCAAAAACCAAGCCCATTAGTCTCTTACCTGTAAAATATTACAAGTGGTAAAAGGCTTGAATGATTTGAAAACTCTTGTGCAGTAATAATGAATACTTATATTATCATGTGTGAAGGTACGTTTTTGTAGTATATATAGGATAGGATGGTAGAAAGATTCTTTTTGTAAGCATCTTTGAATCATGAGTCAAGGTTGCATGACTTAAGACAGGCAAGTCTGATTTCTCCTAAAGTTTGAATAAAAAAGAGATATCTGTAGACAAATGGTTGCTTAATGCAAGATAAAAGTAATGTAAAGAGCTCCTGCATTATGCTGCCACCTATCAGTAGAGAAACTCTAATGAGTTTAAACAACAAAGTGTTTGGTGTAAAATATATATTCTTGAAATGTTAAGTTTACTTCCTCTAATCTATAGTGTCTTGCTAGGATAAGAAAATTAACCCAACAATGTTTTGTCCCCTGGTGCAAATGCATTCGTCAAATGTAAAGTACATATTGTAGCTTGCCTTCTAATCTAACCTGTATAAAACTCTCTAAAATGATATATTATGACATGGGAAGAATGTGTAACATTGTATGCTGTTATTGCAAAACTTAGCACTGGTACAGTGGAGAATCTGTTATTCTTTCCCGTTTAAACGCGAACGTACGCAAACGCAAAGCACTAAAACGTAGAAAATGACAACTTTTGGACAATTCTGATATTTCATGTTTATCTTGGTGGCAAACAGTCTGGAGCCTGATCAGACGCCGGGTTACCCGGCGTCTGATCTGGCTCCAAACTGTTTGCACTGCAAATAATAGTTTTAGCGTAAACGCGTTTATTGGGAAAGAATAATAGATTCTCCACTGTATCTGATAACTGTTTGACCCTTACAATTATGAATTTTCAAACAGATCCATTTTATAAATAAAGACCGGTTTACATTGACTCTTGAGGGATTTGTCCTCAAAATAATTATAATTATGAAAAGCAGGCACAACCTGATCAGAGGACTATATGAGGAGCCATCTGAACTGGGTCTACACTGTTTGCATTCCAACCCTGTAACGATTAAGCCTTAAGGCACATTCTGCTTTACTTTTAGCCTGCTTTAAGCTACCATCTGATCGAATATACAGAATATTTCTTATAACACTTATTTATTACTGTATAAATTGGAACAATTTTCCTCAGGGGAGAAACAAATTAAATGCACTAAAAGGCACTTCTATGGGTGAAAGGGTTAAATCTATTTACATATTGGTAATGGTGATTTGCATTTGTTTGGTTACGGAGGAAAATGTTAATACACAAAAATTGAAACTGAATATATAACTTCTATCCCGTTGCCATTTTTTTGTCTTTCAGATATGAACTCCATTAAAACAATATCTTTCTGACAGATATAGTAGAAATATTTTGAAATAGCTATTGAGATTTTCCTCTCACTGGAAGGCTTACAATTACTTTGTTTAAAAGCTCTACTTGAAACAGGGAATAATAATCATATCTCTAGGAGAAAACAAAAGCACCTGTCAGTGAATTGAAAGGGTCTTAAAACTTCAAACAAAAATATTAAGTATTATATTGATTTTATATCTAAATAGTACAATTTATTTCCGCGAAGGGCTGGCGTCCCTAGTTACGATACTAGTCTCACCCATAAGTGCAAATCACGTTTATCGTCACTTCCGGCCCACGCTGGGCTTTATAAGGACGAAGTGCTCGTGTCACTTCCTCTTTTTGGCTTATCGCTACAACTACAAACCCCACCCACCCAGTCCCAGTTTGTCTTCCAATATATGGTAAATTATATGCACAGATGTTGGGAATTTTGTAACGTAGACGTACCAGAACAACAATGCCCTTGTTGAATCCTTATTTATTAGTCATAGCGAACCTTGCATTCATGTCAACTTAGCAAAGACATTACTGGTCCTAGTTTGGATGGTTACAATTTAAGTCAGTTACATTTGGTGCAGCACATGCTCAGAATGGCGTTTTTGTCTGTGCAAAGAATTTTTGAAGCATCTCATGTGAGGCCTGTATCTGGCAGCGATAATTAAAGTAGTAAATCTCATTGGAAAACCCTTGTGTGAGTATGTCGGGCCTCTCTGGACAACTTGAGATGGCTCTGCACACTTTTCTCATGCTTTACAGCTACTTTCACGTCTAGTGAGATCAATCCGGGGGATCACTGAATGGACAAAAGTAATGTCTTTAAGTGCTTTTACACAGTTTCTGCTGCCGAGTTATTCTATTTCAGGCCATATCTGGAAACCCCTGCTACAACTATCCAGCCATCAGACCGCATTACACAGTCAATCCAAGTGGAACTTGGAGCGTAAAGGGCAATGGCAATGTTATACCAAGGAACAGATCAACAGCTATTGTAGAATACACAAAATATGAGGACAATTAAAGACTTTGTTTAACTGGATCTGTTTGCCAGCAAGTGATAAGTGCGGTTTAGCGTGAACATTGCCTTGTGGAAGCTAGCCAATTACGAGCCAAGAGACATATCAGGTGTACATGTAGTAGGAGGCAATTGCTTGTTGTGCTTTTTATTAATATTTCTCGGCTCCCAAACTAAAATTTACTGAAAAAAGAGAAAAAGAAATGAAAAAAGTTTAGACATACATTTAGGATGCAAACCAAGTCGGTGCAGTCCAATTTCGGTGCAGTCCAACTTATCACTCATATCGCATAAGGACATAAGTAACCGAACTTCATAGAACAGAGAGAAATATCGACTGTACTTTAAACATCTGCGTATAGGGAGGTAACTCCTATTGTATGGTAACTGCTGTACCAGTCATAAACGAGAGGTCAGTCATTGTTTCCTCTTGAAAGTTAGCAGTTGGGTCGGGAAAGTTGCCAGGAATAAAAACCCAGCACTTTGTAGAATCATTCTTTAGAACTGCGTGTACAATCGCCTGTTGAAAATGCGAATTTTTTCAAATTACCTCCCTTTGCATGGAAAAAGGAGTACATTTTGAAACAGTAATACATGTACTTGAAAACAAATTTATAGGGCAACAGATATCTCTCAATGCCACCTCCTTAATTGTGAACCTAACTTTAATTTTACTGTTCCATATGCCTGTCTATGGGAAAGCCTGTTAAACAACTGTCTAAACTTTTTTCGCTCAGTATAGTATTTAACTTTGTAAAGTCTAAACGATAAGTCTGAGGAAGCCAGATCAGATGTCTATTGATTAATTAGAAGCTGGTCTGGTTCCCTATCAAGGTTCAATTCACCAAAGCAAACCTCCTTCTCTAATTGCCTCTCGGCTCAAGCTCGCGGATGTTGTGGTAGTATTTAAACAAAGCCACACAGTGTAATACTAATACAACTTGATATTTTCATCGTCACGGGTTGGTTTAGGGTAATCTTGGTTGTCAACATTTGAGCAGAGGCACTTGATGGTATTCGAGTAAGGATCTCCTTTACTTTTTTCACAAAATAATCAGTTGGTTTGGGTTTAAGGTTCTGACTGGGGCTATTCCCTTATCATCAGTCCGAACAAACCTCAATTCAATTGTCAAATCAAGTTAATTGTAAGGAAACTATACCAGTTTAAAAAAAAAAAAAAAAAAATCAGTTGGTTGGGTGTAAGGTTCTGACTGGGGCTACGCCTTATATCATCAGTCCGATCAAACCTCAATTCAATTGTCAAATCAAGTTAACTTGTCATAGATGTATGCCAGTCTTCATTCCACAATCAAAGGCTTTCGACGGGTAAATTTATACCATTATCGCAATTGTCAGTGGAGCAATAACACTTATTTGAATACATGGTTATTGGTTAAAGATCTAAATTCAAGGCAGTGGTTTCTGATTATTAAGCCGTCTGGAATAGCATACTTGGCCTGTAGTAGATGCGAACATGGGGGTCTGTTCGGTCGGTAGGAGTATTGT
This sequence comes from Gari tellinella, assembly GCA_922989275.2. Taxonomy (NCBI): domain Eukaryota; kingdom Metazoa; phylum Mollusca; class Bivalvia; order Cardiida; family Psammobiidae; genus Gari; species Gari tellinella. The sequence continues at coordinate 108,269,224 of OV277857.1, forward strand.
GTGCTGTCCCAGGACATTAGTTGCAAAATTGCAGCGTGTATTGCTTGGTCTGTATATAAGTATTCTGCGCAAGGTCCTAGGCTGAAGTTGTGGAATGGCAGGGCAGGTTGGTTTGCCTGTGTATGAGCATTTTGTCCGAGTCTAGAGTTGAGAAATTGCGGAAGGTGTAGGTTTTTCAAAGTTTGAGCATGCTACTGAGCGTCCGAGGCATGAATAAGTTGGAGCAGGCTGCATATTGTCCGAGGTGTGTAATTGCAGGACACGTGGGTTTGTCCAAGTATGAGCAAGCTGGTAATTGTTCTAGGCCAAAGTGGTGTAATCGCAGGACACGTGGGTTTGTCCAAGTATGAGCAAGCTGGTAACTGTATTAGGCCAAAGGGGTGTAATTGCAGGACACATGGGTTTGTCCAAGTATGAGCAAGCGGGTAATTGTATTGGGCCAAAGCGATGTAATTGCAGGACACGTGGGTTTGTCCAAGTATGAGCAAGCTGGTAATTGTATTAGGCCAAAGTGGTTTAATTGCAGGACAGGCGGGTTTGTCCAAGCATGAGCAAGCTGGTAACAGTATTAGGCCAAAGTGGTGTAATTGCAGGACACATGGGTTTGTCCAAGTATGAGCAAGCTGGTAATTGTATTAGGCCATAGTTATGTAATTGCAGGACACCTGGGTTTGTCCAAGTATGAGCAAGCTGGTAATCGTATGAGGCCAAAGTTCGGAAATTGCAGAACAGTAGCGTGTTCAAGTACCGTATCGGAAAACAATAACGTTAACCGAGGCAAGCAACCTTTATTGTACGACATCCAACATTCTTCAATACTCTCCGATAATAATGCATTGCCCCCGTGTTTATTTACTTTTCAAGGGTACAATCAAATTATGTATGAATCGAAATAACACACGCAAAGTGTACTATTCAACCGAAATGCATCAAACTTATCGCATATAAAAATAAGATTTAGCTGCGTAGATGTAAGCTTCTTCGTTTGATGCATTAAGTATCGAAAAATGTTGGTTTATTGATGAGAAATTAACTCAGGACCGTTCGCTGTCGTTTGTATACTCATGTGGTCGCCATTTTGTTTTTTCTTGTTCGCCCCGTCACACTACCTCCGAGGCCGTTCGGGCCGTTGTCCATTGGTATTGTGCAAACAGGTCGTTTTCTTTAAATTGTTGCGTTTTTTAGGCTATTGAAACGGTAACTGAACGCGCTACAGTAGGGTTTGTCCAAGTATGAGCATGCTGCTCATTGTCAAAGGCAATTGTCAGAGTTGTGTAAAAGTATGTTGCTCATGGTCAGAGGCCCGAGTTGTGTAAAGTGTGCTGCTCATTGTCCGAGGCCCGAATTGTGTGTAAAGTGCGCTGCTCATTGTCCGAGGCCCGAGTTGTGTAAAGTATGTTGCTCATTGTCCGAGGCAAGAGTTGTGTAAAGTATGGTGCTCATTGTCCGAGGCCCGAGTCGTGTAAAAGTATGCTGCTCATTGTCCTAAGTCAGAGGTGTTTAATTGCATTCATGTCGGTTTGCCTGCTCAAAGTATGCTGCTCAAGTATGGTAATTGTAGCGCATGTGGGTTTGTAGTCGCAATATATGCTGCTCATCGTATGAAGCCAGAGTATGGTAATTGTAGTGCATGTGGGTTCGTCTGTGTACGGATAGGCTGGGAATGGTCCGAGGGCGAGTCTAATAATTGCAGTATTGTCGTTTGGCCTGTAGGCGAGTGTTCAGTGTACGGTCAGGGACCTGAGTGGTCAGTCTGATCGCACGTAGGAGGTTTTCAGTATGATGTCGAATGGTGCCATAAGTATGCTGTCTCAGTCGAAATGTTCTACTGGACTGTTCTCCTTCAATTATAGCACGGCTGCTGGTTTTGCCTATTAGGCCCCCTTTAAGACATGGGGTCTTCGACTTTGGATGCTTGTTGACTTTGGATTTGTTTCTGTTGGAGAAAGACCTCAGTGCAGCTGATGTCTGAGGGCTATGCCGCTTGTTTTGGGAAGATAGCCTACAGACACTAGTTGCAACTATAAGTATAACATAGCCCATGGTAATTTATAGTAATAGATAGCTTGGGTCAATTTGCAATAGTCATGCCAGGGGCCTTTCTTGTGGATTTACACTATGTATTCTTAGAACTTGGCGGTGATTCTAAGACTGGTTGGTAGTTGAAGCCTAGCAGGTCGGGTTTTGTCCATGGAAGTAAGCGCATCTCCTGGCCTGCATGGCTTAATGGTCTTCAAAGGTCAACCGCCATGTATAATTAAGTGGAACTGAGTGTACTGCCTCCTGCTCAATTGTGTTCAGATAAAAAACAACCCGTGGCCATTTTCCCCACAAACTCTATTTATCAATGAATGAATTGTCAGCTAGCATGTACAAAGCCAGGTCATATTAAATATGTATTAAGTTGTCATGTCTTGTTAGTCCTTAGCAGAGTGGCATACACGTTAGTGTGTGTTGCTCTGTTTCTTAGCCCGGAGTCATTGAAATAAACAAATTTTAATGAAGATCTGATTTAAGTGAAAGTATTTCAAACACAATTAATCTTGTAATCAGCAACAAAATACTGAATTAACATGGGCATATCTAAAGACAGGGGCAGGGCTCCAGATAAGAGGGAGTAAACTTACCAAGTCCAATATGTTCTCCCTCATTTCTGCACTAATTTCTATGATGTTACTACTCATTAGAATAATCTCAAAGAGTAGTGACACCATAGGGTTTAATACAGAAATAAAGATTTTAGATTTTGAAATACTCCTCTTATCTGAAGCTCTGCAGGAGGCTGTTTAATGCAAACCAAAAAGTAATACTGACAACTCCCAAAGTCAGAGTCTGCATTACAAAGTACTTTCAGTTTGCAGTAAGCTGCATAAGGCTGTCATGTATTCAAAGACTGCCATTGGGTCATCTTTTGAAAGGTCACTTAACACAAATCTGACAGTACATGAACCATCTTAACACCTTCTCTGCCATAACATTATCTGCTTTAAACAATTGCTGTCCGCTTGTATTTCTCAAATTAAATGTCCAAGTAAATTGACTACAGTACAGTGGAGAAAACGTTATTCTTTCCCGATAAAGGGGTTTACTCTAAAACTATTATTTCCATTGCAAAAAGTTTGGAGCCAGATCAGATGCCGAATAACCCGGCGTCTGATCAGGCACCAAACTGTTTGCCACTCAGTTTAAAATAATTTTTCAGAATCGTCAACAAGTTTTCTTTTTTTCTAAGTTTTATTGTATTGCATCTGCATTTCGTTTGCGTTTATAATATTCTCCACTGCATTTCGTTTGCGTTTTTAATATTCTCCACTGTAATATTGTAAAGAGACTCAAACAGTTTAGACCCTGACCAGATGCTGTGTTATCCAGTGTCTGGTCAGGTTTGAAACTGTTTGCAAATAACCATGTACTCAAGGTATGGTAGTGATGGGATTAATACGATGCTTAATAAAAGTAGTTTAAAATACTTCTATCTTTTTTTAAAGTAATGAAATTTGATGATAATATGTAAATAACTCTTGCAATAGATAAAACTTTAAAGATGAAGACAAACAGATCTTGGTTTTTATAGGTTTCTAGACTAGAATAAAATGCATATAATCTGGTATTTCTGCAAAACTCAATTTGTTAGATCCTTGTCTAGACCTGTTACACTTGAATTTCTCACAGAAACATCTTTTCATGCTTCCATCTTGTCAAGATAAAGAACCATAGGAAACATATCCTACATGCAGCCAGGTGACTATACACTATGTGATATAACATGACTATGACCTCAGCGCTCCAGATAAGGGGAGTATTTCAAAAACTAAAATCTTTATTTTTTATCTAAACCCTATGTTTTCACTACTCATTTGAATCGTCTCTTCGAGACGATTCTAATGAGTAGTAACACCATAGGATTTGGTGCTGAAATGAGTGAGAAATGTTGGATTTAACCCATTTTATGTGGGATACACTTTTAGGTGTACCTCTAGGCAAACAGTTTTGATCTCAGATCAGGCCCCACATTGTGGGGCCTTATTTGAGATCAAAACTGTTTGCTGCTAAGTCAATATTCTATCAGAAACTGCTAAAATCGTTTGCAAATATTTGAGTTATACCCGCTGCAGACGACATTTTAAAATGGCCGCCAAATATTACCCATTATACAATGGGTTAAATGTTCAGTTAAATCCCTCTTATCTGGAGCCCTGTATGTGACATACTAGTGCTTTCTCCTCCTCCTCTGTTCGTCTCTTGGCCTCCTCCGCCTCTTTCTCAGCTTTCGCCTTGGCTGCTTGCTTCCTTTCAAACTTGCTCTGTAAATCTTTGGGAGGTTTCACTGTGTACTTCTTCAACTCCTTCTTCTTCGCTTCCTCTTTTTTCTGAAGGAAACATTAATACATAAATATTCAGAATAGCAAAGTGTCATTGAGTTGATAGGGACAGAAAATTTGATAGAAATGATTGTTTGAACTTTTTGACACAGTAAAACCTTTTAATCATGATCACTCAAAAGAAGACCAAGATATGTGTTCAAGACATGTGATAAATCAGGATGAAAGTAAAGCAAAAAGCTGTCACCTTCACTAAACACCAAAATTAAATTTTCATAGGATTGGTCAAAGAAGTGAATGTTTGCTGCGCTGAGTTTTACTATATTGTATTGTTCGTTCTACTTACTTTTACCTTGTTCTCTACATCATATATTGTAACTCATACATCAAACAATGTTTTCAAATTTGCATTGGAGTTGATATTGAAATAATTCAACTAAACACAAATCATTCTAGGGTTCTTGTATGTACATAGGCATAGATAATTAGTATTTCGGGTACCTACTAAACCATAAGGTCTATCAGAAACGGCAAAAATGAAACTCACTGCAACTAAATCAAGCAAAGCTAAGTAGCCACATAATTCAAATATTTGTTTTACCCATAACTCTTATAAAATTCTTATATTAACCCCTGTTATGCTGGAACCGGATATATCTATACTTTAAAACAATGTAGACCTTGATCAGAGGACTCCTTTAGGAGCCCTTTAATAAGGGTCTGCACTGTTTTTCATACTTTAAAATAGTTAGTGGACAAACCCCAAGAGTCAGTGTAAATAAGTCATTTATCAGAGAGCAGATGAGTCCATTTGAAAATTCAGTAAGGTAAAGTTCAAGAAAAAAGTACAGAAGTACAGTAAAACCTCTTTATTACATCGACTTAAAAAAAGGCTAACTGATTGTTTAGAAGACAGGTAATAGCTTAAAGCAAGATAACAGTAAAACAGAAAGCCCCTTAAGGAGCTTTCTGTTAAACTGTCACCTTGCTTTAAGCAGTCACCTGTCGTTAACACCAAATTAAATATAAATACAAGTTGTCGTAATTGAGAGGTATTATTGTACATGCCAACCGCTGTGATTTATAATTCCCAATATGCCATCTGCTAACAAATAGAAGTTCATGTTGATTTCTGCTGATTCCATGTAAACCAATGTTTATTCCTGCTGCTTCAATGCATGATGACCCCTACCCTCAGGTTAATGATGCTGATTAAACTCTGTCTTTTCAATTTTGATTATACCAGCATGAACAGAGTCTGGTTAACATCAAATATATACAGTTTTTTAACATCCTTTCTACTACAGGTACATGAACTGCAGTGGTACAGTTATACTTGTATTAAACATTTTCCTGCCATGACTTAAATAGCATTTGAAAACTGTTTGGATCCAGATCAGACACTGCCTAATGCAGTGTCTGATCTGGATCCAAACTATTTGACACTTTGCTTGAGAGTTCTTCAATTTAAAAATGTATAAATCTTATTTGTTTTTTAATATTTTGCAGAAGACAATTTTGAAGCAGACAATATTACAGCAGGATAAGGGTTAACCCTTTCCTCCTCCTTTTCACACATTTACATATTCCTGATAGAATGTTTTTGCATGATTCTACACTGTTGTGACCAAGAGCCATAGGAAGCTTTTCCTACAACCTGACAGAAGGCTGCTTAACTCAGACTGAAAGTGAATAAAAAATTTTGAGGGAAATTCCTGCTTTACATTCAGTCTGCTTTAAGCAACCACCTGTTTTAAAAACTGGAAAGAGTAACATTGACAGGTGGTAGATTATTACAAGACACAAGTGATGCAGAAAAGTTTTCCTATAGGACCAGTCAATGGCATCATGTTATCTTACTGAAACATTTAAATAAAGTTGGAACCAGCTGAGAAGCTAAGTTACTACTATATATCTGACAGATCTTGTCATAACCACACTGACTTTTCCATGATATTTATGTAAACACAAACTAGAGTTATCACTAAAAATGATTAATATTTTAAATTGGAAAAAGGTATGATAAGTTACACAGAAACAGAACTAAAATATTGCTATTCTGATACAGGTCATGCTATCATAACATAAATCTAAAGTGCACAAGTTCAAAAGTTGATTATAAACTAAAAACTTTTAAATAAAATTCAATCAAAAAATGATAGAGTAATGTCATGGGTAATTCAAACACATGGACAAACCATCAGACAGGATGATCCTAGACCCCAACCCCTACCCTCTGGGTACTTAACCCATTACCCCATAAATACGCCTTTTTACACCTCTAATTTATTCCTCCACTGAAGAAAACAGTTCAATTTTATACAGTAATAAAAATATATATCATAAGAAATATTTTTAGTACTCTAGCAGATGGTAGGTTAAAGTAAGGTTGAAAGTAAAGCAGAATGTGCCTTAAGGCACATTCTGCTTTACTTTAAACATGCTTTAAGTGGCCACACATTTTCATAACAAGGAACAGGCTATGGGGTAATGGGGTAATTGTGGGATGGGTATAAAAGTTGAGTCTTGATATCCTGAGCTCACTTTTAGTCAAACATACAAGTACTTGAAAGTTAAAACATACCTCAGCAATGTTTTTACTTTGAAATACATCTATGCTCCACTTAATCAAGCTAATATTCAAAACTCAACAGTGGAACTATCAATAAGTTTGACTTAACTCTTTCAACACTTTTATTAAGTAACTCTTGTGGGATATTAAGTTCCCTTGTGGATCTATTTAGTGAACAAAACATGAACCATGAGTCTATTTGGAGTTCTAGGTAGTGAAATAAAGACTGCTCTAAATTAGCAAACAGTGTAGACCCTGATCAGAGGGCTCCTATGGGAGCCCTCTGATCAGGGTCTTCACTGTTTGCAAATGTAATAAATATATATTATTTTAAACAGGTCCATGGTATTAAAAGATAGAGCCAGATTGAGTTATTAAGGTTTTACTGTATTTAAGGAAATATTTTCATTCAACAATTTGCCACAGGAGAGATCATTCTCGGCTATTATAAGAACATGACTCTACCTCTTCTTTCTTCTTGAGTAATGGACAGATTTCTCTGGACTCATCTGCCAGGCATACTTCCCGGGTAGCATAACCGCTGACAACATAGGCGTCATAGCCAGCTCCGATCAGCAGAGAGCAGAGTAGGGTGCTGTACTCAAAGGCATTACCCTTCTGACGCTTCAGAATTGTGGTCGGAGAGAGCAATCGCTTGGGCTGAAAAAACAAAATACCAGTATCCAGCATGTGTTCCTGTGAGCAAAGAGATGAAGGTTTTGGTTTATCTTAATGTTGTCTAATTCCTCTATACGACTATGGTTTTCAATGTTAAAGGTTGGTTTTAGCTAAAAGTAAGATGAAAGTGTATCTCCTATAGTATTTTTGCCATACTTTCATCTGCTTTAAGCTGCCACCTGCTTTAAAAATGATTTTAACTGTTTACCCCATAGAAACGCCTTTTGACGTCTTTAAGTATTACTCATAGACCAGCCTTATCATACGTCTACAGTGTTCTGATAAAACACTTTTCATGCATCCTCACAGGCTGATCAGAGTTTGCATTATTTTCTTATAAGATGAGTCTGCACTCTTTCCAGGTGAAAGGTGTCCTTAATTCATACACCAAAGTAATAGTTAAAATGTTCAAAGTGGACAGTTTTAGGTATGAATATTTAGCCAGAAAATGATTATGGAAAGGGTTAAACATATAATACAGTAGAACCTCTCTATTACGACCACTAAAAAGAAGGCTAATTGTTCGTATAAAGGACAGATGACAGCTTAAAGCAACGTGAAAGTGAAACAGAAAGCTCCTGTAGGAGCTGTCACCTGTCTTAAACCACTAATATTTGACACAACTTAGTGGTCATAATAGAGAGGTTCTACTGTACAGTACAACTACAAGGTATTAGGCTTATATAGTATTGTACCAGCTCATATGGAGGTTCCAGTGTTTCAAAGTTAAGGTAGTCAGCAACAAACTCAGCTGCCCCATCCCAGTTGTATAGTTCTTTGTACTCTAGTTGAGTTGGACGGATAGTGGTACAAACAAATTTCTGAAAACAAAATTATCAAAACTTAAATAAGTCTTTACACCTGGATTTTTTCAAGGAATGTTCCCATTTTGCTTCTAGTTGTGATAATGCTTTACTTATTTATACAGCTATAAATAAAGTACAAAATGTATTTATATAAATTGGCAACAGCAAACAGTACAGACACAGATGACGTACCACATCCTGCAGCGTATCATCTGGGTCTTCAATGTTTGCTTATATTTTTGCCGACCCAAGGCATTAATGCAAGTTTGTATTTTAAGGCAAACTAATACCTATTCAATGCAAGTATAAAATTTGGGATTTTCTCCAATCATTATTTTTGTAACTAAACTCCCCAAGTTTAAAACTTTACTTGATGTGGTCTTTTATGCAGCTGCTTGTATTTACAACTTTTTCAAGCAGCTGTGTTCTACTAATATCAAATGTACAGTTAAGAATCTAAGAACCCATTTTATGATATTTTGCAAACAGTGTAGACTCTGATCAGAGGGATCCTTCTGAGGGCCTCTGATCAGGGTCTGCACTGTTTGCGTTACCTTTATTGTTTTTAAACATTTTCTTAAAATTACCCTAAAAATCAGCATACACCGATTAATTTCTGAAGTTGAATAGCCCATGAACAATTCTGTGTAACAATGATTAAACCTTTACTCCAGATACACCTTTTTACGCATTTAATCACTTCATAATTATAAAAGAAAGATTTTCCATATCCTCACAAACAATAGTTTAAAGCAGACTGAAAGTATAGCAGAATGTGCCTTAAGTCACATTCTGTTTTACTTTCAACCTGCTTGAAATAGTCAACTGTCTTCAAAACTAGAAACAAGCTATGGAGTAATGGGTTACTTGTCAAGTAAGAAACTGCATGGTTTATCACACCCTAAGGTAATCCCCAAACCTGGCAAACTATGTGAGACTAGATCCATGTGTTTTCTCAAAAGAAAGTTTTGTACAGGCAAAGTTGGATAAATACAAATATACAAAATTTTATGTAAAGCAGGAAAAGTGTCTGACCCACAAAGTAGCTACATGTAGTTCACGGCTTAAATATTACTTAGCCCTCACCAATGCAAAATGATCATATGGACCTTCCATTTCTAAAGAAAACCTGATTGATGATTTGACACCCCTCAATATATAAATAAAATCATGTGAAACAGTAAAAACACTTAATGAGTTCTCTGCTCTTGTCTTCACTGTTTGCAAAGAAAGCATGTCTTTGGTTCCCACACAACACGGTTTGAATTCATGAAGGAGAAAATATATCAAGATCAGAAATGCAGGCAAAGCTTAATCAAATATCTATGATTGAATGATAAGTTAATTCATTCTGGGTTTTTTCATTTTGAAATCGGTTTTAAAATCCATGATAAGAGGGATTTTAAATTCCCAAGACTCCCGGTCTCCACACAGATTACTGTGGCTGGTATTAGATGCACTAAATTGAAACCATCTCTGTCTAAACCTTTCAACTAAACAAACAAAATTTTCAGAAACAAATACCAACTGACAGAGTTAAACCATAACAGCTTCAGTACTTTACACCTTACATAGCACCTGTCGTAGTGAGCAATTATACAGGTAATTTCTCAGACTAAATGTTTATTCCTTCACAAAAAAGATCAAAGAGCTTCCTGTGAGTACTTCTTAACCCATTTATGCCTGGATATTGCAATGGACTCTCCCTATGTGTTTGCCAGAAGGTTTCATTATAAATGGTACATAAATAATGGTGATCTAAAGTCATTAAGTGTTTGTTCATACTGCAGAACATTTCTCATGAAATTCCAAACATCGCAAACCTTAACTCATTCACCCCTGAAACTTTTAAAGGACAATTCAAATTTCAAAATATGTCTAGTCCATTTTTGACTATTTGGGGATGATTTTAACAATATATTTCAAAATGACAAACAATATAAACCCTGATCAGAGGGCTCCTTAAGGAGCCCTCTAATCAGGGTCTACATTGTTAGCATAGGACAAGTGTAATCCTCACAGGTACACTTTGTAAATGACGACTATACTAAACGCTAGGGTTGAATGTGTTAATGCATTTAACATTACTTAAGGTGGCTTCTCATCGAGGTCATCACTGCTTGCCAATTCCCTGTTTAGTAGACACTAGGTTCAAAAGGTATATTCCCTACCATGCTGAATTCTTAAATGAACTCATCGCTTTCCTGATTAATAACTAGTAAACATTGACTATTTAGGGGTTTCTCCCTAAAATATTTAAAAGTATATACACATATGACAAACAGTGTAGATTCTGATCAGAAGGCTCCTTCAGGAACCCTCTGATCTGGGTCTTCACTGTTAGCAAAGGATGAATATAATTTATCCGGTTTCAGCACTACAAGGGTCAAGATGTTAGCAAACTGTCTTACTTCTATAAAACATTCATTCACTGGATTGAGAAGAAGTGGCTTCCGGTCTCTGTATAAATGCACAAACTGTCGGCGGAAGTTTTCAGCAAACTGAAGAACCAAGTTCTCATTTGGAAGATTTTCTTTGTAGGATGATGGAAACTCTGCCGGGTCAAATGTTTCTTTTGGGGACCTAAAATAAACAAAAGTAATGAAAATGTAAGCAACTGATTTAGCCCATTACCCCGTAGTCGTTTTTTGTTTTGAAAATAGGTTACCACTAAAAGCAGGTTGAAAGTAGCTCCTTAAGGAGATTTCTGCTTACTTTCAGCCTGCTTTAAGCCCCCATTTAGAAAGGTACTGAAAATGTCTTTTATTTTCTATATTATAGCTTTTCCCTTTTTGAGATTGCTTTAACTACATCCCAAGTATCTCAGCAAATAGACCAGTCTGCCAAAGATTAATGGGGATCGAGAATGCTCTGACATAACTTCTTGCCAGGATTCACAAAAGAAGTGCACGTTCAACCAGTTTAGCAGTAGAATTATATACGGTTCCTTATATACAACCCTAATGGCTTATAGACAAACTCTCTCAGTCCTCACTTGCTAGACTCCGTCGGAACGATAGGGCCATGATCAGATGGATCTGCCATGTTAAACCAGACCAGACCCAGCATGTTAGGTCAGAGACCTTACTTGAGACATTGGCAATCCAACCGCTGGACGTTATACTTAGGGCTAACAGACTACGCTGGTTTGGACATGTTGAAAGAAGCAGTGGACCAATCAACTCATGCAGGGATCTGAAAGTGGCCAGTCATAAGAATACCAGATGCCCAAAGAAGACCTGGAGAGAAACCATCTGGCAAGGCCGTGTATAGTGGCAGATGGTGAAGGTGGACCCCCACGACCCTGATCACTGGAGACGATGTATTAACTAATTAAGACAGCCAGACAACGTAGAACTCCTGACGAAGGGAACACAGACCCTAAACTAGGATAGTGAGTGAGTGAGTGAGCTGGACAACTTGGAGATGCCATGTCATTTTAACTGTTTAAAGGGAATCAGGGAGCTGTTGATTCTCCTGACTTGGTATCTTTCAAGCAGGAGCTATCCCCACTGAACTTCTAAGTAGGTCTCCCTCCAGCTTCAAGTAGCTCCTAATGATTCCTGGAGCTGTGCCGGCCGCGGCCACCGTAACCAGAGAGGTTCAGGTTAAAGGGGGGAAAACGAAGCTGGAATCTCTTTACTATTTTTCTTCTGTTAACCAGGGTTCGACACTAACGTGATCCCGAGATCCCGAGGACCCCAGATTTACCGTTGGGATCACTGAAGTTGCAAGTCAGGGATTCCGTCGGGATCACTGTTTTTTCCTGGGTTCAAACCATAAAAAATGGGGGAAAAACTGACCAAAAATCACCGCGAGTTAACGGCGACTGGGCCAACATTCAACTTTCTGTTTACATAGGAAGTACTGTGGTATTTGCGCATGCGTGGTATACGCGTTGTATACAGAATGTTTTAAACGAATAATTTTGTGTTTAGCGACGAAATGAAGCGGGAAAATTTCGTTCACTACACTAATTCTATAGATCAATTTAACCGGATATTTGCCGTTATCAATTTGACAGTCGAGTACGGAGAATTTACGTCGGAGCAATTATCGGTAAAGTATTTACTTCTAAGTTATGGAATGAAGATTATTTCTTGAATCATTGCTTCTTTTATAGATCGTTTTAGATATTTAAGCGGTAACGGGAGAAGTTTGGCGCTGTACTGTTGTGAGCTATCCCGTTTTTCATTGGTTTTCGCGAGTGGAAAAGGTGGAATCGCATTCCGTGGGTTGAGAAACCCAAGCCTTTAAAAGCAATAAAACGACTGAAGAGCATCTCTAAAGCCAACGTGAATACGAAAAATATGAGTTAATTATCTAAAGCAAACCCATTCCTTTTGAGAAATATCTGGTGAGATAGGTTTTGATTAAAAATTTAAATTCATTCAACCATTGCACCATCACACTGGAATATCCTATCTATCTATATAAAATGCCAGACTCCACTTTCGTGTATTAGCGGCATGGGGCTGTGTGCCTTGCAGATCAAAAGCAAAAAAAGGTGCATACCACCTGAAAGACATTGACAAGCTAGAGGCAGTGCAAGGAAGAGCAGTCCAATAATTGCAATGTGTAGGAACAAAGTCATTGAAGTCTTGGTTTGAAAGCCGAAGTTCAGAATCAGATAAGTTATCATGACAATCATGAGCACCTTCTCTTTTGAGTCACACAGAGTCCATTTGAGCTGCAAATTTAGTTTCGTCATAGAGTTTTTCTTTATTTTGATTAAATAACATATAGATTGCTCATTCTGAACCAAATAAACATACAACTTAATTGCTTGGAATAATGCTTAGCCCGTGAATACAACCGACGTTTAAAATATAAACAAATCGCGAAAACTGGTTAAATATTCATACTCTTCTTGAACCGGTGCTTGTACAACAATTTTTGCAAGCTCTTCTTTTAATGCAGCAGCGTCTTCTGACAACTCCTGGTCAGCCTGCTCGGTCCCTTCTTCCTCCTCAGTTTCTTCTTTCACAGTATCTTCAGTAGTTTCTTGTTGATCGACCGGACTCTCCGTATCAGCCATCTTCGCGAAGTGAGCCTAACAACCGTTTATTTGATATTCATTCGCGTCCATGGCAACAAGTAAAAGTAGGTTCTGTCCGTTTAAAAATGATACGTATGTAGTATTGCTTTCTTAATCAAGATGATGAGTAAAATATTTCTATTACAAAGACTGCATTGCAAAATTCTGGCCAATTTAGAGTGTATCTGGTGTATAAATACGCAAACGGTGTTATGTACACTGTTCCTCCGATATTTTTTCGAGGGCCGCAAATAGAGCCGCATATATCCATAGATATCCTAAGGGTGAATCAAACTCAAGAATTTGGGAACTTTTCAAAGTATTTGAAAAATTAAACACTCTGTGATGGTTTTGTATTGAAGAGCTATTTAAGATGAATGAAAAATAGAAAAAGTGTACATTTTGGTGTGCAACTTTTGGCTCTACAGCCATTTTAAAAGGTGTAAACTTTACATGACGGAATGGTGGTGGGTGGAGGGATTGATGGATGAAAGGAACAGAGGGGTTGATGGGTGGGTAGGTGGGACATGCAGATAGACCAAACAGACATGTAAATAGATTTATCAGACAAGCAGGTAGATAGATATACCAAACAGACAGACAGACAGACCAAACAGGCAGACATACAGGACATAGGCCTACGGACAGGCAGATATACCAAACATACATGTAGATAGACCAAACAGACATGTAGATATATAGATAGATCAGACAGGCAGGTCCGTAGATAGACCAAACAGTCAGACCAAACAGACAGACAGGCAGGCAGATAGACCAAACGGGCAGGTAGATAGACAAAACAAATAAACGGAACAAACCATGAGACAGACGGGCAGAGACATACATAAAGGAACAGAGAGAGAGAAAAAGAGAGAGACGGAGACAGAGACACACATAGTGAGAATTTACAACCAAAATTGAAAAGCTGTCCCACTCGCGGTATATCAAAATGACACCAAAGTATAGTTAACATTGAAATCTATTTATTTAGATATAGATCTACCCCTAGGCTTGTCCACAGTGCCCCGTAATGTTGACAATCCCAGAATATGTGTTGGGTGGTTTCAATGTTCATGGCGGAAAAAAAACAACAAAAAAACTCTCAAGAATTCGTTCTTGGGTATAATTCGCATTATATATTTCTATTGAAAAGCACGTATTTTTGTATCGAGAACAGTTTTAAAAGGTACTATGTTAACACTTTATGTTAGCATTTTATTGTATAGTAAATATATTGTACTGTTAGGTTTTCGGACTTATTGCATTACTTGGTCTAGTATATTATACCCGTTAGTTGTCTGTTTTGAATTTCCATAGTTTTGGGTATGCTTTCTAAAATGAAATAAGAATAGTATTTGAGAAAGACAGAACTTTGAAAGAAAGTATTTTATTTTAATGAACTTAAAAGTATAGTATGGCGCACTCCAAAATGTTTGATAGGGTGTTGTATTGTGTTTTTGTAAAGACGACTTCGTTTATAGTGATTCTAAAATTAAAATATCAGCTTTCCTCATATTATAGCTTATTTAATGATATCTATAGCTCTATATGTGTTTCCAATCGCCATCATTTTCACTGTTTGTCAATCTTTTTAATTGCCTCTATGAATATATTTAGATCTATTACTTTTAGGTCTCCGTTTCGTAATCTTGTATGATTGTGTTTCAGGTTATTTTGTCCGGTTTACCGTCCCATTAAGAATTATAGAACCTGCCGATTCTTTTGAATTGCGTTGGGTTTACTTTCGTCAAAACTGAAAAAATAATATCTTCTGCGCTGTATTGTGCGATGAACAAGAAATATATTTAAGTCGAACTTCGATATCTCGAACTCGCTTAATCCGAACTATCCGATTTTTCGACACATCAATTATTTCATGCTGGGTTAAGTCAAACATACCCGTATTTCAAAGTTAAAACGTGGCTAAGCCACATTTAAACTTTGAAATACGGATATGTTCGACCTAACCGAGTTCGAGATATCGAAGTTCAAACTGTACATGAACACAGAATGAAGTTTTGGAATCACAAAATGTCACTTTATATAACAAACATTTACATAAAACTGGCTGGAAGTCATATAGTTACTGGATTTCACACGGAAATAATATATTTGTTATGATGTTTGCACATTCAGTCGAACCTCTCGTTATCTCAAACTCGCTTAAGTCGAACTTACCATTATTTCAAAGTAAACACTTAGCCACGTTTTAACTTTAAAATACGGACAAATTTGACCTACACAAACGAACTTGAATTATCGAAATTAAACTGTTGATATACGGGGTAGTTCGTCTTAATTTCGATATTGTAGCTAGTGACGTTCAGACGGAAATACAGTACCTATTTTGTGACAAAATTTTGCAACACATAGACTGGTCGGAAATCTCATAAATATGCTTCTATAAAAAGTTAGAGGCATTTTTGGTGACAGGCACCATAAACGGATTCAGCACACTTAAATTATGGTAAAAAGGTGGTCTGTCAACTTTTCCCCAAACATTCTTCTAGAAGTGTGATTTCTCCAAAATCCGACCAGTCTAACAGAACAAACGTCGAATATATTCTAAATTATAATATATACATATGTATGTAACCGATGATAGGCAATACTAGTCAGTTTAAACAGACCACACACGGCATGCTCCGACCATCTGTGAAACTAAAACAGTGGCGAAAATGCTATTATTTTCCACTTAGACGAAACGCAAACGTAATGCAATAGACCGCAGAAAATAACTTTAAAATTTGAAGTTCTTACATATATCTGGGCAAAATTGTTAGAAGCCTGGTCAGACATAGGGTTTCTCAGCGTCTCGTCCGGCTTCAAACTGTTTGCAATATTCATCAGCTTTTGAACTCACTGACCTCTAAAACACCAGAGGTAAAATTCCAGGTCCCAATCGAATCTAGTTCTTATCATTAACTTTTTACAGCTGATTTTTACAATAAATTGCAAAATGGCAAAAAGTGTGAACCCAGATCAGAGGACTCCTTTAGGAGTCCTCTGATCTTGGTCTACACTTTATGCCTACGACAAATGTACTATTCACACACTGTTTGTAAAGACGTGTATACTCGTCACTAGGAATCAGCGTGTAAACAAATATAATGTACAATAGAACCTCTCTATTACGATCACTGAAAAGAAGGGAAATTGTCCGTATAAAGGACAGGTGACAGCTTAAAGCATTGTGAAAGTGAAACAGAAAGCTCCTGTAGGAGCTTTCCGTTTCGCTTTCACATTGCTTTAAACAACCACATGTCTTAAACGGCTAATATTTGACATAACTTAGTGGTCGTAATAGAGAGGTATTGTTGTATGTGGGTTTTTTTTTTTTAAATACTGAATAGCGTATCCCGTTCTTACTTACTAGCCAACCCTGTCGATCATCATTGAATCTGATGTATTAGTAAACTGTTACAGTGAACAAGTAACAGGTGGATGAATACACTTGTAAAACTCCGCTTTTCCTGCACAATGTTATGTAAAATGTAAACAGTTTATATGTATATAGAGGCATGTCATTTATGCGGTTTCAACCCGCCATACAAAGTAAACAAGAAGACGGTCATGGTGGCCCATTGAGCTTGCCCTCCTCATAGTAGATCCATTGTTACCTCGCAGCATTTAAGATTTCCTTTATTCAACAAGACTAGCGGGAACATCATGTATTCTGCTCATACACATTTGTTTTAGTAAATGTCTTAACAACTTAAAAAATTACTCCTCTTATTAGCTTTCAGAATAATCTTCTTGCATTAACCTTTTCATTGTCAAAATTGTCGTGAGGCTTTTACCCCATCACCGCCATATTGTCGTCTGCTTCAATATATTAGTCTGCAATATCGTTTCAAAGTTAGATATAAGGCAGTATGACTGACGAAATTTCGAAACGAGTGTCAATCAGATTGGATCAGAATCCAAACTGTTTGCAAACGCGCCTTTTGGCGTCATTGAAAGTGAAAGGGTTAAGCAACATTCTGTATCAACTGGTGTGCATATATCTCCTAATGAGGTGTCGCTAAATACAAAGTTGGTGTTACAGTGGAGAATGTGTTATTCTTTCCCAATAAACGCGTTTACGCTAAAACTATTATTTGCAGTGCAAACAGGTTGGAGCCAGATCAGACGCCGGGTAACCCGGCGTCTGATCAGGCTCCAAACTGTTTGCCACCAAGATAAACATGAAATATCAGAATTGTCCAAAAGTTGTTCTTTTCTACGTTTTAGCGCTTTGCGTTTGCGTACGTTTGCGTTTAAACGGGAAAGAATAACGGTGAAGAAGACGTTATTCCTTCCCAACACTTGCGTTTACCAAATGTACGCTAAGATATTTATTCCCATTGTAAACAGTTTGGAGCCAGATTCAGCACTTACCAAATGTACGAAGGCATTTTTTCCATTGTAAACAGTTTGAACCAGATCGGACTGTTTGCCACTTGGATTAAAATAAATCTTTAGATTTTTTTTAATGTAATAAGGTATACGTTTTATTGAATTGCGCTTGCTTTTCGTTTGTGGTTAAACGGAAAAGAATAACATATAATCCACTGTAATTATTATCATTCAATATGATATACACGTACATTCTTTGATACCAGTATTTGCTTTATTCAGCTCCTGTACAGATACACTCTGCATTGTTTCCATTGAGCATTTAGCAGCACATGTCTTAGGGATATTATCGTTACTTCAACAAGTGGTCGCACAGTACACATTTGACAGCACATATTGAAAATCAAGCTTGATGAACATATACCTCATGCAGTGTCTTAAATACCTCTATGTTCATGTTACTCCCCAAATATACCAAAATGAACTCGTTCAAAAGGCCCGATGGAATAATTCATTGAAACATTTCGGGATGAATTAATTAATATTTCCGTACGTAGACAAGGAAATACCTTCAAAGTAGTCTATCAAAACTAACTGACCTTTTCGGCCTCCGACGTTCCGTAACGAGAAAGGGTCTAATTAAGTGTTTTTCCAGTAAGAAAACACTTTCTGACCCACAACTTAAGAACAGTTATGTCGATCATTCACAATTTTCTGACAGAAATAAACAAATACCCGTGAAGAAAAAATAAAACAACGCACGTCTGCCTCATCAGAACTTTTCGAAAGGAGTACAAGGATAGAGGGGAACTTACGGTAAGTTTTTTTTAAAATTTGTATCAATGTTTTACTCGAATAATTATATTTGGTCATGGAAAAACAATAAACATTCGGACATCCAAACTTGTATTAACCCTTCAGTGCCATGACGTCATCTGCTTTAAACAGCTGCTGTCTGCTTTTATGTCTCACATTTAAAATTTAGATAAATTGACTAAAGTACTTTCACAAAAATAGTTAAAAGCGGATTGAATCCAGATCAGACACCGAGTTACTCGGCATCTGATCAGGATTCAAACTGTTTGTAAATAATCATATTGTACTTTCGGAAAGACAGTGTAAGGATTATTCGATCACTCGTTGAACAGATATTGAAACACAGGTGGTTGCTAAATGCAGGATGAAATAATGCAGAAAAACTCATTAGGTTTGCATTATTTCTTTCCTGCATTAAGCTACCACTTGACGTGAATACTGTTCGTGGATCCCCTGATTACAGGTGGTCGTTTTATACATTTGTGTACTTTCTACTTCACTTTCATCCTGCTTTAAGCTTTCTCTCGTCTCTTACAGTGGAGAATCTGTTATTCTTTCCCAATAAACGCGTTTACGCTAAAACTATTATTTGCAATGCAAACAGTTTGGAGCCAGATCAGACACCGGGTAACCCGGCGTCTGATCAGGCTCCAAACTGTTTGCCACCAAGATAAACATGAAATATCAGAATTGTCCAAAAGTTGTTCTTTTCTACGTTTTAGCGTTTTGCGTTTGCGTACGTTTGCGTTTAAACGGGAAAGAATAACAGATTCTCCACTGCTATTTCTACTTCACTTTCATCCTGCTTTAAGCTTTCTCTCGTCTCTTAATTGTTCATCGAGTCTTCATTCGAGTGGTCGTGCAATATATAGGTTTGCGTTTCCCAATATACATGTACGCATTTGCGATACAATATATGCAACTGTACTTACAAACAGTTTGGAGCCATACATGTACCCTGGCACCTGACCGGACTCCAAACTGTTTGCCACTCAGATAGAAGTAAAAATTCAATAACAAAATATTTGTTTCATAAAAACGACGTATTGCGTTTTCGTTTAGTTTCGTCTTCAGAATGGGAAGGAATAGCGTTGGCTCCACTGTCGTACCATGCAGTATATTATTACATACGCTCATCAAAAAGGGTCAACTTATAATGTTCCAGCGCCCCCTCTCTACAACGGCCATTCGAACAACGATTACCTCCTTACAACAGCGTTTGTCGCTGTTACCTAAACAAGGCAATTATGTCTAACCATTTCACTGTTGCAATATACATGTAGTCTGCTTAAAATTGTCGTCTGCTGTTTTTCTTAAAGTCACGTATTGGACATTTTGACAGAAAAACATGACGAGTGACAAAGAGCTTGAATCCATATCAGACGCCTACTGTTTCCAAAGTCGACTTTGGTCGCATATTTCGGTGAAATGAGTTTTCCAATTTATACTTGAATAATTTCAAGGAATGCCTGCCTTGTGCTCCTGGAAGGTATGAATAGAGAGTTACTTATAATAAGTAACTCTCTATTCATACCTTCCAATATATGTATTTGTTGAAACAACAATGTTGTATTTGTTCATGTTGCTCAGAAAATGATTCTATGTATATGTTACAGTCAATCTGTGTAATCAGTCATTTCACATAATGACTAAAGATTTCAGTAATTACGTGAAATGACTGTTTCACTTAGTCATTTCATGAAATGACTAAAATTTTCAGTCGTTTCGTGAAATGACAAAAACTGACAGGCCACTTCTACACAAATTGGCTAGAAACCTTTAACAGGTTTCAGGCAATGTGTGAAATGACTTTTATTTTAATTAATTCAACAGAAGTTGTTCCTTCATGTCTTTCAATATGGATAATATGTTTAAAACTTTATATCTAACAATTATTCCAGAAACATTGCACATATTTTCTAAAGATTTAAGAGACTTGATTTGTATTAAATTTATTGTGTATTGTTTCAATGGTGTAGTTTGTAATAATTATTATTAACATACATCAATCATTACGATTGAATAAATAAAGTCATTTCGTGAAACACAGATTGACTGTTACATATATATATATATATACCACAACAAACAATGTAGAACCCAATGAGGCACCACAGGATGCAACGCTTGATCCCGGCCCATGAATCGTTTGGAATCGCTTGGCACAAATAGGTTGCACCAAACCTGAATATATATTTTACCCCAATCCTGCCGAAATATCGTCTGCTTTGAAACTGTCGTCTGCAAAGTTTATCAAATACAGATTTAAATTGAAGAAACTTAAAACCGAGTGTCAAACATTTTGGATCAAGATCAGACGCCGCGTAACGCGGCGTCTGATCTGGATACAAACTGTTTGCAAAATATAGTCAAGTCGCAATCGGCATGATAAGCGAAGACGTAAATACGTACCTGTTAAGTTTTGAAATCGTTACGTTCATATGGAAAAGTGATTGTAGTATAATTCTTAGCCAAAAACCGAATAAAAAACTGAAATTTCAGGATTTATATACCGTACGTTTTCCAGGGTGATGCACTGATAAAAAATCACCCAGGTAGATTTATTAGGGTTAACGCGATTTACTGCTATAACAACCGGAACTGTATCCTTTTTGATAACAAAAATACCGTCTGCTTCACACTTGAGTCGTCTGTTTGAATGAAATTTCACATCTTATTTATTTAATTCACTCATGGACCAAAAGTATTTTGGAACATGATCAAAGGTCAAGGTTATCTGTGTCTATCGTTAGTTCAAACTTATTATAAAGTTAATAACCCCTTCGCTGCCTTACTCCGAGTACAAAAGTTATTTGCAAACAGTTTGGATCCTGATCAGAAACTCATTTCATTATTTCTTAAGTCGAAATACCTTTACTTTATTTTTTAGAAATAAAAGCAGACGATAATTGTTTAAAATTGATGACGTCATGGCAGTGAAAGGGTTAATCCTTATCGCAGTGAACTACCGTCTGCTTGAAAATTATCGCCTTTAAACAACCTTTTTATCAGTTTTTATATCCATTTTAAATTCATTTTGTATTTTGACTCACGAAACAGTAACGAGTCCTAAACTATTTGGACCCCGATCAGACACCGATATACTCATCGTCTGATCAACACCCAAACTGTTTGAAATGAAAACTTTATTTACCAAGACTTATCCTGAAAATGGTAAGCATGCATTTATCCACAGGATAAGAGTTATCTAAATGTATGAATAAATCTAATACAGTCAAACTTCGAGATCTCGAACTCGGTTTTGTCGAACATACCCGTATTTCAAAGTATTTTAACTTTGGAATATGGATATGTTCGACTTAACCGAGCATGAAATAATGCAGTTTATTTGTCGAACTATCGGATAGTTCGAGTTAAACGAGTACGATATATCGAAGTTCGATTGTACACGAAATCCGATGACTATTACAGACAACCCAACTGCTGTTTTCAATGTTTCGAGATACGTACATGTAAAGGTCACTTAGTACGTTGACAGATTTTGTCGGAGACAAAGAAAATATAGGTTAACATTTTATGAGACTGCAGAACAGTCAAGCTCTCTAACAATCCACTGAAATTCTTTGGGATTATTATTATGAGAAAAGACCGAAAATAAAATATGTATCAGTAATGAGTGCATGCTATACGCGCCTAAAAACGATTAGTATAAAAGGTAGGAAAGGGGGCGAATTATTATTACTATTATTATTATTATTCCAGATTTTATAGCGCTCTTTTCACACAGGAGTTTGTCATTCAAAAGCGCTTTACGTGAAAATATATTATAAATGTACTTACAAAGTGAGAAAACACAAATCATTTACACGGAAATAAATTCTGAAAACGGAAATGTTTTTATTATATGCAATCATATATTTCTGTAGCATTTATTCTCAGATATTTACAGTGCAATTATGCATAATTATCTTGAGCAATCATGCACTGTAAAGGTAAAAATGCAATGTAGAAAAACGTTATTCTTAACCATTTGAAATGAATGCAAACGCAATGCAATACAATGTAGTAAATTACAGCCTTTTGAAAATTCTGGTTATTGATTTATATCTGAATGGCAAACAGTTTGGTGCCTAAATCAACATCAGGTCAACCGGCGTCGGATCTAGCTCCAAACTGCTTGCAGTGGAAATAAGCAAAGACGCATGTAAAGTGCTCCCTCCCTACAACGGTCCTATGAACAACGAGTCCCGCCTTACAACAATACTTACCGATTTTCTTCAGACAAGACAATTATATGTATGTCACACCATTTTACGGTTGCAATATAATCTATTTAAAACTGTCGTCTGCTGTTTTTCTAAAAGTAACGTATTAGACATTTTGACTAAAAACAACATAATGACGAGTGACAAACATATTGAATCCAGATTTAATGCCGCGTTACGCGCCATTTGATGCGGATTCAAGCTGTTTGCTAATGTAAGCCAATGTCCCTCCCTATAACAACTCCCTCCGAACAACACACAAAATCTTTGTCTCCCATAGGGTGTTGTTGAGAGGGATTACTGCAATTGGAAATAATAACGCCTTCTCCACTTTTCCAATTAAACCGGTCGGCTGCTTGATGCAGGGCAACATGTTTATGCAGAACATCCCAAAATAATCTTTCTGCATGACTTTTTTATTGCCGTTTCCAGACGCTATTTTAAAAACAGTCTGCAGCAATAATCAACTTTCTTTAACTATCTGTTTTCATAAACAAGTCAGAATCACAGTGTGCGGACTCCTACTGTACCCTCTCCGGAAGTCGGTAGCTATTATTTTAGGAATACAGTTTCGCCAAATAGGTATACAGACGTGCTATTTGTTGCTCATCGCGGGGGTATAAGCAAGTTTTGAGACGGCTAAACGCCGAATTTACCCTTTTCAAATGTACAAACCAGATGCTATCTTCCATTTTCTTGCAAATCATCGAAATCGGAAGATTTTTTTGTGTATAGAAAACTGTATGAATAATCGCCAACTTCTGTATGCTAATCGCAAATTTTATAAAACGACTGTCTGCCTAATCACACAATCCTGATTTCATGTACAATGTATCATTCGTGGTTCGTGGAAAACAAACCGATTTCCCCGTATAAAGGAATCGGCAGAATATAAGATAGCAATTTCGTCATGCCTAGATTTTAAAGATACATTTGCGTCAGAAGACAAAACAAGAAGCGTGTACGAGATACACGAATGTGGAGGTGAATCAAGATTATCCTATGAAAACTGTTCGCGTAAGAGAGCGGAAACCGTCGTTTGGATCGCCATAAAGGCACCATTTTGAGGAATTCAATGGGCATAACTCCAAAGGGCCTAGTGTGGATTGGCGCCGCTGGTTATCAAACTTGGTCTCCATTTTATGACAACAAACATTTCAGAAAGTTTGATGAAGATCAGATGAAAAGCAATGTGTTTGTGAAACGCAAATGCCCCTAGCCAGCATCATGTTTGGTAATGTAATGCTTTTTTGCAAAAGTAGGTCGAAAGTCAAGATCGCATGGTAAAAAAAACATTGGCATAGTTGGAAAAGTCTTAACACAAGAAAGATACAATGTAAATACAAAGTATGAAAGCGCTATAATCAAATGTTATATGGACATTTAAAGATTTTTACAAAAGTAGGTCAAAGGTCATGGTCACAAGGTAAAATTGTTTGTACATGTATGGTTGGAACGGCATTGATACAGGGAAGACACATGCCAAATGCGAGGGGCATTTTTAAATAGTGGCAAATGATCAGTAACTTCAATATAATAAGTGCAAAATGCATGTGTGATATATCATTTTTAAAGAGCAATTCTTCTCCGACACGATAGTGTAACGCACGTATAAGATCAAATAAGTCGATAAGTCACAACATAAAACTAAATTACCCCTACTTCAGGACACTAGATTATAACATTTGTCAGACATTATTTTTTGAGGCAATAACTTCTTTAGAAAAAAATAAAAAATGGTTTAAATATATCAGTTTATGTCTCTTTTTTAATGTAAATAAAATTTCATTACCATTGAAAAGAATATCTGACTTAGATTTTTTTTTCAAACATAATATTTCTTATTTTGCTTAAGAAAAAACATGTGTTTCCGAACACTATAATCTTTTTCAAGATCGGTATGTCTAAAAATTTGATTTGACAACATAAAAATCTACTTCAATGACTTCAATTATAGCCTGGTTTAATAAATAAATAGAGTATTTTTGAAGTTTTTTATTTATTTGATTTATTATCATTATTACATGTATTTATTTTATTCATTCTTTATTTATTTTATTTTATCATATAATTTTTATTTTTTAAAATAATATCATTTTAAACTGTGAAATGTGTGTATAACTTGTTAGAAAGTTTCATAAATTTGTTAAAATGATAAAGCCGCAATGATAATTATGGTATCAAATTTTGTTAAAAAAATAACCTCTTACAATACACAAAAAGGTCTAGCGCACTGAAGAAGGGGTGATTTAGGTTCATGTTGTGACTTATCGACTCATTTGATCTTATAGTGTGTTAAACCATCGTGTATGCAAAGAATAGTCCTTTAAAATGATATACACTTATATTGAAGTTACTGATCAGTTGTCCTTACTTAAACGATGTCCCTCGTATAAAAGGCCCATGTGCAATAATGCAAGAGTTATAGTCAAGGTTAAGGGCTTTGACACAGACAGGTCGACAAACGGACAAACAAATAATCAAACAGACAGGGCAAAACATATATGCCCCGAATTATATATTCTAGGGGCATAACAGTACAAAGACTTACATTGAAACAAAAACAAACAGCTGTTCGTGTATACTTCAGACGAAGAAATGGAATTGAGTGCATGTTTTGAAAGAAATTCAAGAAACGTCCACTTTTGAAGATGTAGCAGACCACAATACTTGATGTCTAAAACCCTTTGACAGCCATGGTTTTAAACATTGCATTAAAGCAAGCTGTACGATTACCAAATTATTTTAGAAAAGTATATGCAATTATTGTACAGTGCGTTTTCGATTAGGCATAAGCTGCTGATAATATATATCGGCTATTAGGC
This sequence comes from Gari tellinella, assembly GCA_922989275.2. NCBI lineage: Eukaryota > Metazoa > Mollusca > Bivalvia > Cardiida > Psammobiidae > Gari > Gari tellinella. The sequence goes on from OV277857.1 coordinate 108,294,845, forward strand.
TGACGGTGCATTTTTTCAATCCGAGCTCTTCCAAGCAATAGTTGACCAGTTTCTAATGTTGATCCCTTTAGATACATCAATGTGTGTTTTGGTTAAACAGTTTTGACTATTATTAAACTGGAAATCGTTCGGAAAAACGAATATATCAGCAGCTGTGCATCACAAATAACACGTCTGTATGCCTATTTGGCGAAACTGTATCCATAATAGCTACCGACTTCCGGAGAGGGTACAGTAGGTGTCCGCATACTGTGAGAATAGCAGGTTCAAACGAGGACACCGAAGAAGAACTTCCGGTTTATATCTATAGCATTGGGTTGTTGTCTCCTTCAATGTCATCGTATAGCCTGCTTAAATCTGTTTTCTGCTATTATTTCTTTGACTGAAGTTTTAGACATTTTGACTGAAACAAACAAGCATTTGGAGCCTGACCAGAACCCAAATGAACAGACGTCTGATCAGAATCCTAACTGTTTGTAAACAAATGGTAATGTGATGGTTAGGCACCTACCTATGTTTGTTACGTTTTCTCAAAAAACCACTCGTATCATCTATAAACACAGACCCCTTGTTAACATCTCTGTTGTAAATGGTTTCCTCGGGGTGTCTGTCAAATAAATACTATAACAATTACAGAGCCATTTTCACAGCAGCTTTACAGCCCTGCAGCCTCCATAATTGCACTAATTCCCGAATAACGCCATTAACCCCCTTATCATGCTAAACTGTGTCTGCTTAAAATATACCGTCTGCGAAATAAGACGAAATAAGTTTTTATTTTTTTCAAACTTGAAATATTATTATGGTTTGTAAACAGCTTGGATCTAGATCAGACACCGCGTTACGCGGCGTCTGATCTGGATCCAAGCTGTTTGCAAATATTAGCCATGTCGCGCTTAGTAAGATAAGGGCTAACCCTTAACATGCTGAGCGCGAGTAAGACTGGCATTCTCAAACAGTTTGGATCAAGATCAGACGCCGAGTATCTCGGCGTCTGATCTCCATCCAAAGTGTATGTCACTCAGTTTTAATATTTTCTGCTGTCTAAATTTCACTTAATAAATTAGATGATTTTTGTGTAACAGACTACTGTGTAATAGACTACAAATTTAAAGCAAATGCTATTAAAGCATGCCAAAGGTTAAACCAGACCTACCAGCGCCTAACCATTGGGCAACTAAAAGTAGATCTAGTCTGCTTTGCAATTTTAATTGTTGCATGTTATTTATCTAATACTCATTTAGCTTTACTATGGACTTTGTATGCGTGAGGTTTTACAATTAAGACAGTGATTGAACTTACTTAGATCACAGTGTCTGATCTTGTGGATCCACACTAGATTTGATGATAATTGCGTGCAGGTATGTAAAGGTGGGCTGAACAGGCCTTCCCCACTAATTCATTATAGGAATAACTTACCCCTCATTTCAAAGACCACAAGCTGAATGGAATTCACTAAATGTTTATCCTTTGCATGTAAAAAACAAGTTTTCTCTTTTTTTTCGGACAAGGCTGAACAAACAGCCTGAATCCAGATCAAAAGACGAGTAACTCTGCATCTGATCAGGGTCCAAACAATTTGCCATTTATATCAATTTTCATCATCCAAGATGCTTAAAATCTAAATTAAGAAAACATGCAAACAACCTTTGTTTAAACTCTTTGCATGTCAACGGTAAAATCATGATTGCCTTGCAAACAGTTTAGAGTCCAGATAAGACGCGGAGTAACTCATTTGAAGCTAAACTGTGTGATATTCTGACCCTATTTTGAAAAGAAATTTGAGAAAAAAAGTATTTAAGAAAAGTTGCAGACGACTAATTATGCAGACGTCAATATTATTAAACGTTCAAAGAATTAAGCAGACTACTTGGTAGTTAAAGCGTTAACCAAGGTCTGAAAATTCTCTTGCGTTTAATAGGTGCCTGGATAGCATTAAGAAATTCTGATAATTCGTATACAGCAATCCAAAAAACAAGTTAGAAACGAAAATCGCTAATTGAATCATAAAGCAGACGACAGTTTTGAAGCAGGCTGCACTTTTGACATATTTATTGATTACTCTTTGAATGCCGGATAATAGTCTTCGTCTGCAATCATTCTCGTCTGCTACTGTTATAAAAATAGAATTTCAACATTTATTTTAACAACAGGGCAAACATGTCAAACAGTTTGGATCCTGTTGAGACGCCACATTACGTGGCGTCTCAACAGGATCCAAACTGTTTGCTTAAACTTCCAGCATACAAAGAGTTAAGGAAGTAGGCACGAGTCTTCCGCACCTGGAAGCACTTACAGACTGCTTTTGGTGGAATTACCCTCGCAACATCTCGGATTGCCCTTATTCTCTGGATGACTGCAAAAGTAATCCAAATAATACATCAATTTAGAAAATTCCTTAATGAATTCCATCTTAGTCATTGCATCAACACGAAATTATTTAGATATACACCGATTTCTATTATAATCAGGTGTATCAAAGTGTGGCAATTTGTAATAATTATTTAACAAATGCTCTTCTAGGCCGGGCCCCTAGGGGTGGCGAAAAGGGTTGGTGTTTTTGCTTGGAGAGATAATTCGTAGCACGCGAGTTTGACAGATGGTAAAATTATAGGCGAGATGCAGTGGGTTGTTAGACGAGTCAAATTACCTATACACAGAGTCGAGTAATTATATTTACCTAAGAAACGTTCCTTCGCAATTATGAACAATTTTCCTAGTGTTAATTCAGAGACGTTCATATAACATTTTCATTCTTTCACCGTGACTCCATGTTTTATCGTCTGCTTTAACGCCGTTATCTCGTCTGCTTTTAAACCATTGCTTAACCCTTAATCTCATAGCCTGGTTTTGAAGACATATAAGCACTTAAATCAGGTTGAAAGTAAAGCAGAATGCAACTTAAAGGGACTCGCAACCGGATGGTGTTCTTGTCAAAATAAAATAAAATACTCAAATAAAACCAAATTTGTGGCATTATTTGGCTTTTGACATTAAAAAAATATGATCAGTTCAAAAAACGTCTCAAGAATCGTCATTTTTAGATATTTTCCATCGATTTTCCATAGCGTTAGCTAACGGTATAGTTGTTGTTGTTGCTTCTCTACACGGGGTCAGACATAAACCCGAGCCGAATAATGTTCTATTAATAGCTATCATTGAAGTACGTCAATTCGCTACCATATATAGAGAGAGCGTCCGTAGCCGAGGGCGTAAAGGCGATGCCTCATTTTTCATTTTGTCTCCGCATGGATGGTCACGGGTTCGAATCCCGCCAGAGCCTCTTCTTTTTTTTTTTGGAAATGCATTTTTTAACAGAATTTATTATCCTAAACTAAATTTTACCCATTTATATAAGAATTTGACATATATTTACTAATTACTATTTTTAATGCTTGATCCGGTTGCGAGCCTTTTTAAGGCGCTAGAATATAGTACTTATTTCTTATGACATATATATATATTCCTGACTGTATAAGATGAACTATTTCCTTAAGTGGAGGATAAATAAAAAAAAAAAGCGCTAAAACGCGCTTCTATAAGGGAACGGGTTAAACTGTATTATCTAATGCCTGCTACTTTAAACAGCCTGCCGTTTTAGACATGTGATATACTTATAAATTAAAGGTAAATGAAAATAAAAGCAAAATTGTTGTTTTAAAAAGGACGGAAAATTATCAAAGTATGAAAGATGGACAAACAAATAGAGGATAATTGGGGTTTTTTCAGTATAAGGTAGAAATTTAATCCATTGAGTGAAGATCAGACGTTATATTTTCACGAACGGCGAAGCCACGAGTGAAAATATAACAGTCTGATGTTCACAAAATGGATTAAATTCGATCTTATACTGAAAATATACAATTATTCTTTTTATTTATGCTTTTAAGCCACTTTTTAAACGAAATTGTTCGACAATTGTGAAAGCGAAAGTACATGATTTACCCCGTGTTGAGCCCCAAGTTTATATCGAACACATTTTCGAAACAGTTTCCCGTACGATGACGTCACTGATTTATTGATTTGACGTCATCCAAATTACGTCGTTGCTCCCGATTTTGGATTCGTGTTCTTCCGTTGAGTGGTTCGCGACAAATCGGACTGCCGGAATTTAACGATAAGATACGATTGACTACGATTCTTGGGGAGCCCTACGGGGAAAATTCATAATAAAAGCATATACTTAAAGCAGTGGATTACCAAGTGAAAATCCACTGCTTTTTCCCGGTAATCCACCGAAAAGCATAAATAAAAATACTATAATCAAAGTAGTAAGCCAAATCAGTTATAGTGGCTTAAGATTTACAAGGCAACGTTCACTTAATGTTATGTTTGATGATATATAATTTTTATTAAAGGTAAACGTGTTTTAATATGTATTTTAAACTCATTGTATCAATATGGTCAGTTGCCAAAAATGTATCTATTAAAGTTCTTGACACAAAATATGCCCAGTTGCCAAAATTAATGGGTTATGGAACTAGACTTCTGTCTGTACTACGCATTTAAACGTTTTGTGTGCTAAACAAAGTGCCTGTAATTACTTTATACTGGGTGAGTGTGAGCAATTACCTCCTCACATCATTATATAAACAGAAGCATTAAGTATTATTGGTTAAAGGTTCTTAAAATACACGATACTCGTTTAGTATTATGTCTTATATTTTGTTGGTTATATATTATTTGGTTGGTTGTTGTTTACGTTGTTTGTAACGTGATGATACTTGATGATAGCAATGGTGTAGAGAATTGGGTATCTTCCATCAAAATGGACATAATTATATTATGAATTTGTACAAAAATGCTACATGCACCAACTAGTTACGGTTGCAAGTAATGTATAGTTTGATGAAGTGTCATCGAACAGGGTTTAGTTAACATTTGAACCTAATACATAAATATGGCTAGCTACATAAAAATACAATCAAGGAAAGAAATACAATAAACTATTTTTTTGAAATAAGATATGTTTAAACCGATGATATGAACTTACAAAAGTTAACGTTTTATGCTTCTTTGAAGTTTGCATGTGGGGATTGCTTTGTTGTGTGTTGTGTAATTTACTGTCTATGCCGTTTCGTTGTTTCTTTTGAACATTTTTTACCTTCGTAAAGATAAACAAAAGCTAAAACCAAATTTGATATCCATTGTAGCTCAAAATCAAAAGGTAGTCAGGCAAGCCTTGCCGTTGAATTGGTTGGTTGTTGTTTACGTTGTTTGTTCGTTTGATTTGACTGACAGGCTGATTGTTACCTGCATTTTATTGGTCGTTTGCTCATACGTTCGGAATACCTTGTTCTGCATCGTTACAAAATAACGCGTTTCTCAGAGATGCCAACGCCTCAGACAAAACAGGTAAACTGCGTTTTTATCGAAATGCTCGTAAAACGCACACCTGGGAGGAGATGGGTTAATCACTGGGGACATAGGCGTCAATCAAGTAGGGAATAATTTATACAGACACCAAAGCGCGCGAATAATATTAAAACAACATAAACCCGAGCTGCACGTTTTGACTAGAACTCTACTATACCAATGAAGCAGAAATGTTTACAATTTTTTCTCTCTTCCAACTACAGCAGACCCTTTCTTAAGCGACGTTCAAAAATGGACCGTTTTTGTGTTTGAAACAAATTATAGCTTGATGCAGGATGAAAGAAAATATTTCAAGAAGCTCTTTAACAGGTTTCTGTATAATTTTCTCTCTGCATACAACTTAAAAGACTTAAAATTTAAGATTATCTCTCTTCCGGACTGGTTTATCGATTATACGAGACTCTTTCTAATTTCTGTGGTTAAGAAAGTGATTGCTGTTTCCTCATTGCATTATTATTATTATTATTATACCAGATTTATATAGCGCTCTTTTCACACAGGAGTTGTGCGTTCAAGCGATACGGGGCAAATTGACACACCTCTTTACAATAAGATTCATTAATCAAAGATAAAACCATAGCATTTTACACTGAAGTATCAACTTTACAAAAATAACCATTCTGATTGGATAAAAATGCCAATCTTGTGTAGATTTTACAGTCAGTACTTCAAACAGGCTATTCTGAGTTCATCCAATTGCTGACGGAATGGGAACTTTAGAAATAAATTTGATCACATATTTGTACATGCGTATATATCATCATACACACAAACATTCAATAAACAATTCTGATATCCATTTATTTTGATTCAACCCTACTTTGAAAGTAAAGCGGAAAACTGTTGTAGAATCTTTATGGTCTGTTTACATCTTGGTTTAAAATGCCACATGTCTTTGACGCCACAAATGAGTCTTTTGAGTGGACAAAATAGCTGAGTTTTACTATAAATAGAAATACATAATGAGGTATAAACGATATGTACCCGCAATCATTGAAGAAACAGAAAACATTGTTACAGCGGAAAAGATGTTATTCTTTATCAATAAACGCGTGTGTGCAAATACTTCAAACAGTTTGTAGTCAGACCAGATGCCGGGCAGCCCGGCGTCTGCTGGTCAGGCTCCAAAATGTTTGCCACTTAGATAAATATAAATCCACATACTCTTCAAAAATGTTATTTTCAGCATTTTATTACATTGCGTTTGCGTTTAGTTCTGTTTAAACGGGAATTAATAACGTGTTCTTCACTGTGGCTGAAGTCAAGATGATACATATGCTTGTCAATTTGATGGGCAATAAAATAATCCCGATAAACCTGTTTTACGCGATCATTCAGTAGAAGCTTTCAGAACACTCTTTCAGGCAACTGGCCGCTCAATGCAGGATAAAAATAATACAAAATTCTCCGGTGGGAACTTTTTGTTTTACCAGTATCGTGCATTTAGCAATCATGTGTCATTTAATATTGTAATGCCTGTTTGTTGAATACGTACTCGCCCTAAGTCTGATTGTCTTATAACCTAAACTCTTGTAGATACTTGAGGCTAGACCATGTGCTCGCTCAGTGGGTGAAGCCAGAAACTTTTTTTTACAGTACTCAACAGTTGCTCCTATGATTGAGAAACCAGACTCTTCTGGTGCAAGATACTTCTAGACCATCAAGAGAACACAACAATCTTTGGCCACAAAAATGCGAAAGAACTGAGTCAGTTGAGACCATAAGATGAACAATAAAACACTTTTGTGCACTGGACTGTTCAGTCATTAAATATAGCGATGAAAGTACAATGTACACGTATCTGCACACACTTTACTCGTCTTTATATTACTTGTTGAAGCCAATGCGTACGTTATATAGCGTTATATATCTTGTTTAATTCACAGTATGCTAGTTGTTGACAGAACGCTACATTAAGATTGATAATATTGTTAAACAATCTTTGTTTTACTACGGGAATTTAATCCATTTTCTAGCAATTCTAGTTTTAACTTTTTCTGTACATGTATATGTACATACATTGCACATCACTTATACAAATGTACAGCTTGTGTGTTGAAATAACCATTCTTTATACATGTGCATGTAATGTACAAATGATCTCAAAACAATAAACAGTAACTCATGTAACCTCAAATCGACAATTCCAGTTTTTAACTAGGTCTAGTCAATGTTTCACTATTTATGGTTGAGAAAATGATACAGCACAGATTCGGATCAGATGGATCTTGTAGGAGCCCTCTGATCTCATTGGGAAATATTTAGGTACGACAAATGTACTCTTCACATGTACACTATTTATAGTGGACGCATATATTCGTCATTACACCACAATGCATTTATTACTTACATTTTGTAGCTTAAAGTCAGGTAAAAGCAAAGTAAAATATAATTGTAACTACTAGTATACCTGTGTTCTAATTTACCCCCATCTTACTTGAAGCAGCCTACTGCCTTAAACACAGAGCACACACCTTATTTCGTGTGATCGTATTTGTAATAATGGGATATACTCAGTTTCAAAAAGTATGTCATTCATGTTTCTCCGTTCATGTCATTAATGAAACTAGCAATTCGTACCATCTCAGACATGTTGCCATGCCATTTTGTTGTTAACGACCAGGTGAAAATTAGTTTACCTGGCGAAAGTCGTAACGACTTTGATGACGATAGGGAAGACTGATTTCTGCCATGATAGTGCTCTGGAGATGGCGCTGAAAGATATCATGGCTTTTCGCCGCATAATTGTCAAATGTAATGTTCATTAGCAGACGCTCGCTAGAAGGTAGATACTTTGTTTTAACATTGAGCATTCTATGGGAGAATTTGGGATACTATTCGCAAACAGCCGTGATCTTGATTAGATGCTCGACTTCTCATCAAAGGCCAAGACGTTTAACCCTTCACCACCAAAGGCTAAAACAGTCGACAGTGTAAACAGTTTGGAACCTGATCAGATGCCATGTAACGCGGGCTCTGTTCAGGTTTTAAATTGTTTGACACACGTATCGACATTTCCCTGATCAAACTACTTTATATCCATGTATCTTACTTTAAATAATAGTTTATGCAACTGTTTAGAAGCAGAGAATATAATGACGGTGAAGGGGGGGGGGGGGGGAAAGAGTATACATGTGTACATGTATTTGACAGTGAAAGGGTTAACATTAGTTTTCAATATAAATTGCTTCATGTTATCTTTTAAGACTTCCTACAGACATTTTTTGCAGACGACAATATTGAATTATAGACATTTATAAGGTGACAAGAACAAGCTACGATATTACGGCAGTTTTTGAAAATATTGTCAAATGATATTGAGGCCATTCCAGCTCATATCTTTTATTGATAATCATGTTTTAATACAGTGGAGAAGACGTTATTCTTTCCCAATAACGCGTTTACGCTAAACTGTATTTTGCGTAACTCATTGATTCTAGAAACTTCCAATGGACAATTCTTCTTTTCAATTACACCTAGTCCACTTTAAACATTTAGCGCTGACTGTTTAAATAGGACAAATGTACTCTTCATTAACATAATGTCTGTAAATTTATGACGCATCTACGCGTCACTAGGGGTTCGTGTAGTGATTTGTTATTTAGCAAGTACCCTATTGAATTTTCATCGCACTTGTCCTGTATTAAGATGTCACCTGTCCATAAATACACCCTGCCTCAATAAGATAATCGTACAATAGAGGATTTACGGCAATTTTTATTGATATTTAATTCACAGGAAGCTTGTGGATTTCGTATCTAAGGAACAGAAAAGACAAACTGAATAACACAGATACCGGAGTAGAATGCAGGTAATTGAATTCTAACCTTCAACTTTTGTAAATATTAGCTTTTTGTGAGGATTGTATAAATTTCAAACGGTGTTTTCTAAGTGCTTTATCCGGCAACAAACCCCTCATTATAAACTAATCCATCAATTATAAATAAAATGAAACCAAAATAACGTTACAGTTGAACCTGCATCGAGCGAGCATTTATACAAATTGCAAGGTTAGCCTTTAAGGTAGATTCCTCATTTTTGCGAATAGGTTCATTTAGCGGGTATGTTTTTAATTGTGAAAGTTCTTGTTTCATTGCTAAAAAGGTACATTTAGCCAGACAGTTTTGTGAACTGGAATGTTCACTTGGTCAATGGCGACTGAACTTAAGTCGACTACAGTTCAGTCGCCATTAATCAAGTGAACAGCCCAGTTCACGAAACTGGGTAAATATATGTTTTTAGCAGTTTAACAAGAACTTTCACTAAAGAGGACACTGGCAAACTGTTTAGACCCTGGGGACCGTTTTACTAAACTACTTACGCAAATTATTTGCGTAAGTCAAAATTTTAAATTTATATTTTTTATTATCACTTGCTACAAACAGCAAATAGTCAGATCAGAGGACGCGCTTTAAGCGCGTCCTCTGATCTGGCTATTTGCTGTTTGCAAACGTTTATGATCGAAAAATAAGAGTTAAACGATTTTGACTTACGCAAAAAATTTGCGTAAGTAGTTTAGTAAAACGGGCCCCTGGTGAGACACCGTGTAACGCTGCGTCTAACCAGGATCTGCACTGTGTTACTATTTAGTATGAACATGTTCTGTTATAAGGACATACACTGTAGCGTCGTTAGATCACCCTTGTTTATCCACATGTAGTTAAATCTTTCCACAAGAACACAGGGAAAGTTCATAGCAATATCTTGGTATAAATGAAAACTTCTAGACGTATATGTACAGTAGATAAGACGTTCTTTCCGAATAAACGCGTTTATGCTTAAACTATTGAAAACAGTTTGGCACTCAGGTTAATCAAATCGTCTGAACTTAACCTTGCCATTTTCCACATGTCACTGTTTACGTTTAGTTTAATGTTTTTAATACAGTGGAGAATCTGTTATTCTTTCCCAATAAACGCGTTTACGCTAAAACTATTATTTGCAGTGCAAACAGTTTGGAGCCAGATCAGACGCCGGGTAACCCGGCGTCTGATCAGGCTCCAAACTGTTTGCCACCAAGATAAACATGAAATATCAGAATTGTCCAAAAGTTGTTCTTTTCTACGTTTTAGCGCTTTGCGTTTGCGTACGTTTGCGTTTAAACGGGAAAGAATAACAGATTCTCCACTGTAGTAGTGTATAATGTCCTCTACGAGCTTTCTGCATTATATTTGTCTTGCATTATGCTGACAGTCTTTTCTTTGACATCCTAAATTAATCTTCCTTTGATTGGCAACATAAAACAAACTTGTCTTTTTATCAAAGACAACTTACTTTTGAACATAACAAAGGAAGTTTTGCACGAGTGTCGTTGGATTCTTGGGTGACTAATTAAATATCTCCGGAACATGGAACGCCAAGTTCAACAGATAAAAGCAACAACAAACAGATCTTAGGTCGTGTGTACAACTGTTCAACTACTTCTCATTAGAAAATCCATTTTTCATTTCCAAGTTTTTGTTGAGGTCTTGAGTCGACCAGAATTCTCACAGCGTTGGAAATTGGCCCGGCTTACTACATCTGATCACTGCAATAGATGTTACTCGGTTCCAAAAAGTAGTACATGGTCGTTAGTAGGAACAAAGTATGGTTAAACTCATATTTTGCTTTATTGTGCCTAAAATGTATCAAAACTGTTTGAAGATTGTGTTTGATGGAGTTTGGCAGATGAAAGGAGTAGGGCAACAGAAAGCAGATGGAAGGCACGTTGGAAATCATAGAGTGGAAAAACCTTGCCTAAGTCAACATCAATTATCTAATAGCAATGTTTTTAATCCTTTCAGTGCTGAATAGTTATCGTCTGCTCAAAATATTGTCCGCTTTAATTCTCAGATTGACACTGTCTCCCTATATTTACCGAGTTGTTATTCATTATGACAAACAGTTTTGATTCTGAGCAGACGCAAAGTAACAGGGTGGCTGATCAAGATAAAAACTATTTGCAAAGATAAAGAAACCGAGTTTCCCGCGCTAAAAGAATTTAACCTTCTTCCGTCATTATGTCGTCTGTTTAAACATTGTCGTCTACTGAAATCAAAATTCAGTTTTGATACAATATTTTACTAACAAAACATCTATATTAAGGTAATACAGTTTGGATCTTGATCAGACACCGCGTTCATTGCCAATTTAAGCGAATTGTGCTGAATAAGTGTTGGGGTATAGGTAAATCGGAGGCAAGACAAATGATTTTTCCAGCCCTATCATTACTCAGGTAGTATTGAGGTAATGACTTTCATTCCTATCTGCATTTTTTATCATTAAAACATGCCCAAGAACGCCTCACAAATTAGACAGGAACTGTTAAATATATCACTTAACTCTTTCCGGTTTTGCAAAGAATCTCTACGTTCTAGGCAAAAAATAAGGATCACTTTTATTTACTTTAATACCTTGTGTATTCAGGCTTTACCCTTTCACTGCCATAATTGTTTCCAACAATTGTCTTTTTTGTCTTAGATTTAAATGTGGTAAGTTGACTGAAGTAATATCGTATTAGGTGTCAAACAGTTTTGATCCTGATAAAATTCAATGTTACGCTGTGTCTGATCAGGATCCAAACCGTTTGCACATATCCACTGTACTCTGGACAGGGCAGTGAAAGGGTAAACGTGGTGGAAAGGTTAACCATGTATGCGTAACAAACTTGATTTTAATACTGTTTGGATCCTGATCAGTAGCAGGTTTCAAAGCAGTTTGATCGAAGAAATGTCAGTATCCTGATAAGACCTCGCGTTAAATTGTTCTCAGTGAATAGTTTTAAAATAATTAACATGGTCATAATGTACAAATATTTTTGTAAGCATGTGAGTTTTTGCCACTCAACTGTTTCAAGATTCCTTTTAGAAGGAACGTTATGATTTCTTCAATCATATATAATTAAACATTCATGCTCCATCGCTATTTACGTCAAACAAAATATAAACTTATATTGATGGATCTGCCATAGCTTACCTATGGAATGGGTTTCCGATCTAGATAGCTTGCACCAGAGCATAAGGACCACAAGTGAAATAAAGAAAATATTTTTTATGTTCCTTTTTGTGTTATCCTTGGTGTCTAGTGCGCATTACATGGCTCTTATATGTTTGCTTTTATTATGTTTTGCCATGTTATATACACTTTTTATCGAAATAAATCTATCTATCTATCTCTACCAGTGCCTTATGTTTGTACCTTATATATATATAGTTTTACACATTTGTGCCAAGTGGATTCTTCCATGATTATATATTAGATTAGTCCTTTTAAGCTCGCCTATTCGGAGAATGGGGGAGGGGGGGGGCTTATGGAATCACCCCGGCGTCGGCGTTGGTTTTTCATGGTTAAAGTTTCGGGGTAAGTGTTGTAATTCACTAATACTACATGAAATATTTGTATTAGGAAGCTGATATTTGGAATGGAGGTGCCCTGTGGGTTGAACATTGATGTTGTGTAGTTAAAATTTTAAAAAAAGAGTTAAATTTAGTCAAAATGTCACCTTTTGTGAACTTAGGTTTTTCGGGTGATTTCTCATGGTTAAAGTTTTGGGGTAAGTGTTGTAAAGCACTAATTCTACATGAAATATTTGTATTAGGAAGCTGATATTTGGAATGGAGGTGCCCTGTGGGTTGAACATTGATGTTACGTAGTTAAAATTAAAAATAAAGTTAAATTTAGTCAAAATTTTACCTTTTGTGGACTTAGGTTTTTCGGCTGATTTCTCATGGTTAAAGTTTTGGGGTAAGTGTTGTAATGCACTAATACTACATGAAATATTTGTATTAGGAAGCTGATATTTGGAATGGAGGTGACCTGTGGGTTGAACATTGATGTTTCGTAATTAAAATTTAAAAAAAAGTTTAAATTTACTCAAAAGTTTACCTGTTGTGGACTTAGAGTTTTGGGACTGAATTTCAAAGTTAGTTATGGAGTAAGTGTTGGAAGGCACTTATACTACATGACATATTTGCATTTATAAGCTGATATTTGGAATGGAGGTTCCCTGTGGCTTGAATATCAATGTACTGATACACTTTTCTATTGATAGTTACCTATTTAAGAAAGGTTTAGTTAGGCGATCTTTGCTGTTCTCCGACAGCTCTTGTTATGCAAGGGGTTTCTGGTCTGAATATTCATTTTCATTTTGTTTTATATTGTAATTCCTATCAACAAACAGTGTATAGACTCTGATCAGACGCCGCATAATGCGTCGTCTGACCAGAGTCTACACTGTTTGCCTATGTACTTCTAAGGGACGCTAGGCACAAATGGGTTAAGTGTTTAAGACAGGAGACTGCTTAATTCACTTACTCTTAGTGACGAGTATAGGCGTACTAACTGAACAATGTACCTTTGAAGAGGTCAAATGTTTCATACAAACTATGCAGACCCTAACAGATATCTCCTCCAAGGAGCCCTCTGATCAGGATCTGCACTGTTTGTCATTTTGCATTATACTGTAAAAAGGAACAACCTAAATTGTCCAAAAAGATTAGACTTAATTAGAAACTGGAATTGTCTATTTGAAGTTTAATAGGCCAATTAGGTAAAACAGCCATCTGTCAGGATACATGTATTGGTAAAGTGTCCCATAGGTTCACCAGGAAAAGGTAGAAGCATGAAAATGCATTTCCCTGAAAAAGAGGTAAATGCGCCTGTATGAGAGAATGAAGTTGAATGGAATTAACGAGGGCTGTCCTTGGGGAGGTATTTGTATATTTGCAGGTTTCTAAGAGAGCGACAAGGTAGAAATCAATTTTCTTTGAAGTTTGAAAATCAGACTTTGCCCAACTTTATATGTCCATCGGGATTTTCCGATAGCCGAGTCCTATACATACAGTGGAGAAGACGAAACCGGAATACAGTGCTCCCTCCCTACAACGGCCCTCCCAACTACGATCTCCTCCTTACAACAACGCTTGCCGCTGTTCCCCAAAAACAATTATGTCCCAACTTTTTCACGTCTGCAAATATCGTCTGCTTAAAATTGTCGTCGGTTGTTTTTCTCAAAGTCTCATTATGCCTGGCGTCCACTAGAGCGCGGACAGGATTAGGAAGGGTTGCGGAATAAAAAATTGGCATTTCGGCATAGCTTCCGCGTCTGGTACGAAGCAATGTCCGATTTTTTGCAATACTCTGCGTATTGGCTGCAGACACACTTGGGACAGTCCTAGGAATTAAACAGGACAGACGCAGAATGTCCCCCGAACATGCCGGTCGTAGTAGGACAAATGTTACCACGTGCTACTTTGTCCGCGTCGGTTCCTCGCACTCACTTATTCAGTACCGCACCGGCTCCGCACGTTCCTGAAGGATTCGGGGTATTTTCCGCTTGTCTTCCGCGTGTCTTTCTATCGACGCGCGAAGATCTCTTTACCGTGGAAGCTTTCAGGAGCGGTGACGGAAGAGCCGGAATGATTCAGGAAAGGCCGGATGTCCTGGCGATGTCGGCAGAACAATGCAGACTGGTTGCGGAAGGTTTCAGGAAGTTCATTTCCGCGTCCAAATTTTGCTATCGGCCAAAATTTCGACGCGGACAATTTTACCCCTCCGGAAGGTGCGGAATCATTGGGCAGTGTTTAGGAATGATACGGACTATGAAAAGAAGCTTTCAAGAATATGCGGAAGGGTTGCGGAATCGCTAAATTTGTATTCCGCGTCTTCTCCGCGCCCTAGTGGACGCCTGGTCTTATGGACATTTTGAGAGAACAAAAATAATGACGGGATAAACAACTTGAATCCAGATCAGACGCCGCGTTACGCGGCGTCTGATCTGGATCCAAGCGGTTTGCAAATGTAAGCCAATTTTCCTCCCTACAACGATTTCCTCAAAACAACACACACAACTTTTGTTTCCCATTGGGTGTCGTTGTAGAGCAAAATTGAATGTATAATAGTTTGAAGACTGATTAAACGACGGATAGCCCAACTGTACAACAAAATATAGAAAATGACGAATGTTTGACAATGTTAACAATTTGTTTAAAACTGAGTGACAAACAGTTTGGAGCTTGATCAGAGGCCGGGCTTTCCGTCTTTTAATCAGTTTTCAAACTATTTATCAATAGATATCAGCATTTCAGAATAAACGCGTTTTTTGAAGAAAAAAAAGTATTTATCACTGTATCGAAGTTATTGCGCTTAACAATAGTCAAACACATAACGTATTATTCACTGGGGATATCTTACTTACAAAACTTCTATTTTCGTATGATCTGTGTCAAGAATTATTACTTGTACCACGATTTAAACTTGCTTTGTAGACATCTGGTAGCTGATGACATGACTTCTTATCTACGAATGCTGTATGATCTTTATCTTTATGTGGATGTCAGAAAACATGCCTTAGATCTTTACCCGTTAACTCACTGCTATTTTCAATAGATATCTCTATTGTTGTAAAAGTGAGTTACGAGATCTGTAAATACGATCAAACCTAGGTAACTCGAAATCACTCGAAGTCGACTGACCCGTATCTCTGCAGTTGAATTTCGATAACTAGAACTCACTTACATCGAACTAACCTATATTTCTTCAGCTGGGACCCGTCGTACGAAACTTCGTACGACAATATATTGTCTTAAGTCAGATTCTAAGAATCTCAATTATTATTTATTTCTCCATCTTATCTTGTCTTGTGACATCTCTTTGGAATCGTCTTGAAAATAAGAAGTTAGATGTATTTTTAAGTTTTGACTTACGATCGTTTTTTCCGTACGACGTTTCGTAAGACGGGCACCTGAATGTCAATTACTTATACACTCCCTTTCGCGGCGTCTCCTGTGGGTTCCCACTGTTCACACTGTTTAGACTGTCAACAACAACAACAGACACAACAACAACACACTCAACAACGACAACAACAAACACAACAACATCATATAAAACATCACCACCAACAACAAACGCACCAACCACAGACACAACAACAACACACTCAACAACGACAACAACAAACACAATAACATCATATAAAACATCACCACCAACAACAAACGCATCAACCACAGACACAACAACAACACACTCAACAACGACAACAACAAACACAACAACATCATATAAAACATCACCACCAACAACAAACGCATCAACCACAGACACAACAACAACACACTCAACAACGACAACAACAAACACAATAACATCATATAAAACATCACCACCAACAACAAACGCATCAACCACAAACATAACAACAACGTCAACAAACATAACAATAACAAACACAGCAGCAAAACGATTATACTTTGGATGAACATATTACTTTAGGTGAATTAAAATGTGCAACTTTCTCTCAAAATTATAAAAAGAGCAGTGGTCTAGATTGTGATATTGCAGACGTTTATAAGCAATCTTTCATTGGAACTTCACACATTATATATTATCATTCTTCAATAGAATTTCCTAAATCAGAAATATCCCAATTCATGGGGCTTTGGTGTCATTGTACCGATAAACGCAGAGACATCGATGACTCTAAGGACTATCGAGGTATAACAGTAATACACATCACCGCAAAATATTATTCACAGATACATTGTATTAGTGAATAGATTAACTAAATGTTCACTTCTAAATAACAAAATGATTGACAATCAATTTAAATTCAAGAAAGGAAAATCAACAATTGACTGCATATTTAAACTACCGTCAATCGTAGTAAGACCCGAAGCACAAATAAAGTTATATTGTGCATTTGTAGATTTTTAAAAATGTTTTGATAAGCTTAATAGATCATGTATTTTTCAGCAATTAGATAAAGAACAATTTGAACAAACGAAACAGAAATGCAGTTAAGAATAATTATATACAGAGTGGTTATTCAGATATTGGAGCATTCCAGAGAATTCCGAGTTCAAATTGGCTAATTCTGTACTTCTAAAAGATATTACGAAACATATTAATGGTAATAGATCTATTGATGATTCTTTTCCATTTTTGACCACAGGATACAAATTTGAATAACTTTAGTAGAGGTCTACTATGCAAAGCTACATATCACATATCAAAGCACAAGAAAATTAGTCAATGGCATTACGACAGATACAAAACATTACAAGTCTGCAACTTTTACTTTTGATACCATCGTCTTTCACACACAAAATTATGATCTGCAAATTATCAAATCTCAATTAAACATACACAATCGTTTAGCAAATTCATTTTAGCACATTTAGATTCCAAATCTGTTTATGGTTTATACTTATAAGTATAATAACAGTCCCTCAAGCCAAATGTACAGTTTCTTTATCGTGTTTGTATAGTTCAGGTGGAGCATGATACGCATCGCATGCCCAATGTACGCGTGATTTACAAGTAAATTTATATGTACCTGTGAGGCGTACATCAAGCTTTGCACACAGTGTAGACCTTGATCAGAGAGATCCTGTAGGAACATTCTGATAATATTCTACACCATTTTTCATTAGCAATGTATTGTAAAATAAAAATCCAATTAAAATTTAAATATTGACCATAGTTAAGTTGAAACTTTCAGTGATAGATGGGAACTCTCATTTATGCTCTGGGTGGTGCTTTGATCAACGCCTGTTGATAAGAGACTGTAACATTTACTGCTGGTGTTAGGAGATGATTACACGTTTAGCATAGAATAAGCGACATACATTCAGTATCATGCTGTATGCCATGAGCCTGTAGGACCAAACATGTTTCGTAACCAGCTGTTATGAATGACTTACAAGAACACTGCTTTACGTACGCATATATTATTACTACTAGATTTTAACCAATTTTTTTTAAAAAGACCTGTTCAGTAAACAAATAACCACATATATAAGAGGAGATTTCTGCTTTACTTTCAGCATGCTTTAAGAAACAAAAAAACAACCAATACCATTTATCTGGACATGTAAGAAGCATGCAAAAAAAAATCTATGATAATTGTGTAAAGACGTCAGAAGTAGAAGTTTTCCATTTTTAAACCGTTCATGATCAAATTATTCGGGAGATTTGTATCCCCTTCACCGCTTTATTTTCGTACGTTTCAGTATTGTTGTCTGCAAGACACGTTTAAAAGTTAGATTTAAGGTTGTATGACGTAAGACATATCTATAAGAGTGTCAAACAGTTAGTATTAGCGCAAACGGGTTTATTGAGGACTAATAACGTCTTCCCTACTGTAGTAGGAAGTGTCTACTGTATTGGATATTCCGATTTTTATGTCAATCGGCGGTACATACAGTGGAGAATCTGTTATTCTTTCCCGTTTAAACGCAAACGTACGCAAACGCAAAGCACTAAAACGTAGAAAAGAACAACTTTTTGACAATTCTGATATTTCATGTTTATCTTGGTGGCAAACAGTTTGGAGCCTGATCAGACGCCGGGTTACCCGGCGTCTGATCTGGCTCCAAGCTGTTTGCACTGCAAATAATAGTTTTAGCGTAAACGCGTTTATTGGGAAAGAATAACACAGTCTCCACTGTAGGTTCAACAGTATCGCACTTTTGTCTTACAGTAAACTTAGAAAGTACAAGTAATTTACTGATATTGATAAGGAGCCCGCACTTCGAATCAAGCACCTATTCTTTATCTTAACAAAGCGCACATTCCTTTCTTACCCTGTGTAAATCGTAGAGCCCTTGTCGATAACAGGGCAGGTATTAAATAACCGATGCATGTTTCAACAGTCAAATCCCTTTTTTAAGACCATCAAACTCAAAATAATTTATTAGTTTAAGGATATAATCCAGCTTAACCCTTTTATGATTAAATTAATCGTGATGTTTTTACCCCTTCATCTCCATATTGTCGTCTGGTTCAATATTGTTGTCTGCAATATCGTTTCAAAGTTGGATTTAAGGCAGTATAACTGACGTAATTTCAAAACAAGTGGCAAACAGTTTTGATCCTAATCAGATGACGCGTTACGCGGCGTCTGATCAGGATCAAAATTGTTTGCAAATGCGCGTTATGACGTCATTGAGAGTGAAAAGGTTAACGCGGATTGAAAGCCTTTATCAGCTTTCTGCTTTACTTTCATCCTGGTTTAAGTTTTCATTTACACCACAAACCGAAAAGCGGAAAACTGTTTGAATGGTGGTATTTAGTGTATCACCAAATATATTTCCATATATAGAATTGAATATGACTCAAGTATTTCAAAGCATTTTCGACATTTCGTATTAACATACATTCTTGGTTCATTACAATGATACAAGGATACACTGGATACCTCTAAAATTAACTTGCAAAACGGGATATCTCAACGGGACTTATTGAGTGCTATAATGTTCTTTTTTTCTGAAGTTTATAACGATACTGTGTTGGAACCTGTGACCATCAAAATTGATAATGCACAGAACAAAAGCATTACTGAAAATAAACTCATTGAGGAGCTTTCTGCATTACCTTTTCTAGCATTATGTAATTGCCTGTTACAAAGACTATCTGCCTTACTTTAGTTCGGATACATGTGTTTATCTGTACACACATCTCTGATTGTATAAAACAGGCACAGTATAATTATACCCTTTTATAATTGTTACATCAAATTTTGTTAGGCAGTTTTACTGGAGAAACATCGTTAATTAGACAGTCAAATAGTGTGAACACTGATGGAACGCCGTTTTAATAAACGTCTGGACTGGATTCAAAATGTTTGTAAATCCAACCAATGTCGAGACTGATCATTAAAACGACTTGATAAATACAAGAGACAAAAGTAGGGGCAAAAACAACCCTTCAAAATGTTTTTTATTTTATCCGAACGGAAATATACGGTGTATATTTAAAAGAAAAAAAAGGATATTTATTACAAAAATGTTTCTATTCAGGTATTTTCATATCTCAAATTTGCATTTTTGTTTACATTTTTATGTATGTTATCATGAAAGGTATACATAAACTAGATTAATTTCGACACATGTTGAAAAAACCGCAAGGCGGATTTGCGAAGAATTGGACATACATGTAACCTGAACGTAAAACTATAGCCTTACAGCGGAGAACACGTTATTCTTTCCCAATAAACGCGTTTACGCTAAAACTATTATTTCCATTGCAAACAGTTTGGAGCCTGATCAGACGCCGGGTAACCCGGCGTCTGATCAGGCACCAAACTGTTTGCCATTCAATTTAAAACAATTTTTCAGAATTGTCAACAAATTGTCATTTTCTGAGTTTTATTGTATTGAGTTTGCGTTTCGTTTGCGTTTAAATGGGAAAGAATAACGTATTATGCACGTTACCTGTTCGCCAATATCTATGGCACGAAAATACTAGATGAGGTCATTATAATTTTTTAACCAAGTGCCATGGTGCCTTTCACCTGCTGCTTACAAATGTACATTATAACCCCAATAAATGTTCGTGTGTTTACAAAACAGTACTTTCATCACTGAACCTCCAGTTTCCAATTTAAATTAGCCCATTTGGACTATTTCGGGTTGTTTTTATCAATGTATAGCAAACTGGTAAACACTGCAGACCCTGATCTCGGATTTCACTATTTAGCTATGGCATGTGTACTCTTCACAGGTGCATGTACATTGTTTATAAATGATGTGTTTATGCATGGCTAGGGCTCAAATGGTTGTTAAACTAGTATGTGTACACTGTTTTGTTAGAGCATGGAAGAACTGTCATTAGAAACAATTTGATAATAAAGATATATAAGGATCCTTAGTGATGTACATGTTTCTTACAAAAACTGGATAAAGAATGCAAGATGTGCGAAACGCTCATTTGTGATTTTTACACTGCTTTCGTCCTTAGTTTTTCCGCTACCTTTCTCAAAAACCGTCTTTCTTTACATATTAATGAAAACATGTTTGAGTGCCCAGTGCAACATCTCATGAATGACGTGACATCAACTTTGAGGAACAGCTATGATAAAAGCCATGTACAGTGGAGAATCTGTTATTCTTTCCCAATAAACGCGTTTACGCTAAAACTATTATTTCCATTGCAAACAGTTTGGAGCCAGATCAGACGCCGGTTAACCCGGCGTCTGATCAGGCACCAAACTGTTTGCCACTCAGTTTTAAAAAAAATCAGAATTGTCAACAATTCTTCATTTTCTAAGTTTTATTGTACTGCGTTTGCGTTTCGTTTGCTTTTAAACGGGAAAGAATAACGTAGTATCTACTGTTGCCGTTTGATGCAGGATAATAAAAAACAGCTTTCTGCATTATTTTGTCCTGTAGTACAGTGGAGAATAAGTTATTCTTTCCCAATAAACGCGTTTACGTTAAAACTATTATTTCTCGTGCAAACAGTTTGGAGCCTGATCAGACGCCGAGCTCCAAACTGTTTGCCACTCAGGTATAAATGAAAAGTCAGAATTGTCAAAAAGTTGTCCTTTTCTACATTTTAGTGTTTTGCGTTTCGTTTGCGTTTAAACGGGAAAGAATAACGAACTTCCACTGTAACCCTTTCACACCAATGGCACAATCGTCTTTATTTGCAAACACTTTGGAACCAGATCAGAACTGTTTGACACTCGTTTCCAGTATGTTTCTGTAGTCAGCATTTCAAAATGGAATGGATTTGTAAATCGTCTGCGTACTACTGAAAACCAAACACTGGGGATCAGTAGAAGTGCAGAGCATCTCGGATTCTGATCTGGATCCAAACTGAACAATATAATAGTCTCTGAAATTACAAATAAATCAAGTCTCTAAATTGATATGCTAATAACAAAATCTAACGGGCTTTAGGTTAAACTTAACAACGCTGAATTTTCAAAATGGATTCATTCGTTTACAGATAAATTTATTTTCGTCTGTTTTAGTATGGTTGTCTGCAAGACACGCTTCAAAGTTAGATTTAAGGTTGTACGGCTTAATAAATATCGATACATGTAAGAGTGTCAAACAGTTTGGGTCCTGATCAGACGCCGCGTTACGCGGCGTCTGATCAGGACCCAAACTGTTTGCAAACGCGCTTTAAAGCGCCATTGAGAGTGAAAGGGTTAAGAGGGTTTGTCCAAATATATTTCAAAGCATGAACACAAGTGCATACATTTACCAATAGCAGCTCCTTCAGGAACTCTCTAATCTGGACCTTCACTCCTTGCAAAGGATTATTTCCGGTCCGAGGACTAGTTTCCAAGTTTTATTCAAATAATATGCATAAGTCCTGCTATTTGCAGGCAACATCAGCGACAAAACACATGATATATACATTAAGCCTATCAAAACGTTATGGCTTCTTTTCGGTATTGCATACATATCTATGGTTGATTAAAGCAGGCTATAAGTAAAGCATGATGCTGCGGAAGAAACATTATTGTTTACTTTGAGCATTCCTTACAGACATTACCCCAGTCCATTCATTGAACCCCCCCCCCCCACGCCAATTGTTCTCACTAGGTGTGAAAATACAGGTAAAACATGAGAACATTGTGCAGGCTACGGCTTAGCAATCTGAAGTTTTCCATGGGTTTTACTAACAAAACTATCAAATATATGGTGCGGGCCTCACATGAGATGCCTGACTGCTTCTTTGCCTAGACGCTACCACCGTGAGTGCATGCTCTCCATGCTTTGACTCAAACTAATTACGGGGTAGGTGTTACCACCCAAGCTAGATCAAGTAATGTCTTTAAGGTACCATCTGCTAAGATATAGGAAGCATTTCTTGTGAAAAAGTGGAATTATTTTCTATAGCGGATAATAGATTAAAAGCATGAAAAGGCTTATCTCTAGAGTAATTGGGTTAAAAGAGGAATGACCGTGCACTATTTGGGTTACCTGCACGGCAGTCCCGAGCAGCACGCTTTATGGTACAGCGATGTCTCACCTATGGGGATTTCCCTTGCGACCAATACCTATGCAGGCGTTTTACAATCATTGAGTTCTGCTCATGTACTCAGTGCAGAACAGAACAGTGCAAATGGATTAAGGGACATGCTGTACTTTCTTGTTGGATTTACGTTAACAGTGTTTCTGTGAAAGAGCAGTTTATCCTCTGACCGATTCTGTGCGCAATTGCAGTGAAACGGACAATTTGGATTTACTCTTTCCAAGGTAATAAACACGTGTCATGAAATATTCGAAAGGCAAGTAATAGATCGATTTTATGGCGGAGTTTCGATACGGATCTTTGCATTTCAACTTTGGGGCCGGCGTGCTGCTCTTTTATTATCGGACTTTACCGTTGTCGTCTGCCGGGTGTTTTCTCAACATTACATACATGTATCAATGGACATTTTGACAGAAGGAAGATAATGAAGAATGACAAACAGCTTGAATCCAGATCAGACGCCGCGTGAAGTCTGATCTGGATTCAAGCTGTTTGCAAATGTTAACCAAATCTTAATTTCTCTTCCTATAACATTTCCCTACGAACAACACACGCAATCTTTGTCTTCCATTGAGTGTTGTTGTGGATATACAAATTGCACGTGGATATTGGTGCACACATAAATTGTGTTTCTTCAAGTTGAAATTATCGGCCAATAACGATTTAATACGGAACTATACCTAACACCCTGCCAGTTGAATAAAACCGGCCTATACACTGGGGGTCAACTAGGTATTATCATGTTTTGCTACGACAACTCATATGAGTATTATAATAGATTTGCATTCCTACGAAAATAACTTTGATTTCGTAGCAAAACATTTCCCAGTATATACACTGAAATACAAATCTATTATAATACACATACAAGTTTGTAGTAGCAAAACATTTTGATGATAATCACTGGGGGGCCAACTACGTGTTATCATCAAAATATTTAGCTACGACGACTTTTATTTATGGGTATTATAATCATGATTTGTATTCCTACGAATTCAGTGAATGTACTGGGAGAAAACGGCACACTGTATTATGATTATTCATTTCTAGCTGAGTAGCAAACGCGTAAATATGATAGAAAAATCCCACCCAATGCTACAGTTTTCAACCTGATCTAATTAGGCTTCAGATTGTTTGCCATTCAGGTAAAGATAAATCGTCAATATTTCTGTAAACTATATATTTCTTAATTGTTGTACTGCTACACACCCCTTTCGGGTATTACGAACGAATTACGGACGATTCGTCAAAGTGTAAACTCGTCAAAAAGACAATATATAGTAATGGCAAAAGACGATTCGTCAAAAAGGATTTTGTATTGGGGTATATATTAATACTAACCAGTTAAATTTATATATATAGTAATACTGTTTTGTTTAATTATAGGTCTATATTGGTAAAATTTGCAATTATCGAGAAGTTGAGATGGATTTTCTAGCATTCAAAGTTGTAACATATAAATTACTAGATCTGAATATATGTAAGAAGAATTTGATGCCGATTTGTCCAAATAAAAGTAAACTTTTACCATAATAGGGAGACTTTTCAATGTATTATATTGAGTGCACATTTTATTTAGTGTTTAAGCATAATTGATTTACAAGAGAAAGAAAATTTGGCTTAAACCAGGACCAAAGTAATGCAGAAATCAGCTATGCCCTCGCCCATACATTAAGCAATATTAACTTCTATATATAATTAGAATATCCCGTGTCTTATCCTTGATAGAATGTGTTATTTAAAATCATTTAAAAAATTAAGTCTGGAAATATATGGTTTAGACTCTGATATAATGCTGAAATTAACACAGAATCAATGCTTTAATAAGAAACGGTAGATGTCTAGCGCCACGTGCAAATTACTTTAATTGGCTGGGCATTGTTGTTTATCTGGTGCGAAAAGTTGATTGGCAATTACTCCACTTGTTTTCTGCACTGGTATTAAACTAATAAAACAACAAACCAATTAATGTGATTATCATAGGCAAACGTACAATGGAATGTATCGCTCAGTGATCAAACATGTGTCGAACAGTTTGGATACTGATATCATAAGAACTTATCTGATAGCGCGCATGCAAAAAATAAAAATAAATAAATAAATAAAAATAAATAAATAAATGATCACGGTCTACACTGTTTGACAGTTTGCAGCATAATGTAATATGTAGACGATAAACATTTAATTTGTTAACAGTGTAGACCCGGGCCAAAGGGCCCTCGAAAGTGTTTGATTTCTCTATAGATGAATACATTGTTTGTCATTTTGCACGATTTTACTCTGTACCGTATATCTGATAGCGCCGAAGCGTTCTGATCAGGGTCTACGTACACTGTTTTAAATGAAAGTTTGCCCTTACAGATCGAAAATATTAGAAAAGAGCAGTTAATAATTATACTATTTTAATTCGCAATCTGGAATATCGTTATGTTTATTGTATAACTAAATCAGTATACAGAAATCTTTTTGACGAGTTGACTACCCTTTTGTACTATGATTCCTTTTTGACGAGTTGACTACCCCTTTTGTGCTATAATTCCTTTTTGACGAGTTTGCACTTTGACGAATTGTCCATCACCCTTACGAACAGGGGCACTTTTTAGGCGCACCATTGGGACTGTACCCGGCTGATCACTTTATCCTCACACCGACGAACCAGTTGTTATGCTAACCCGAACTCCTGAGCGCCAAGGAGGGAAGCCATTACTACCAATTTTTAAGTCTTAGGTTTCACCCGGCCGGGGATTGAACCCACAACCTCCTGTACTGCAAGCGTACGCTCTACCACTAAGCCACGCAGCGCATTGCGTTTGCGTTGACTGTCGTTTACGCGGGAAACAACATCTTCACCACTGTTTTACCGGGGTTATTTGGCATTCACTTTACTCCATATTGATCAGGGTTTGAGTCCGAAGGGGACTGATATTTCATTTGTTAGGAATTTTCCCACTGGCATGGCATATAAAATAATAAGAAGACTAGAGTCTAAGTTTATAAAGCCTTTGAGTTGAGTCTGAGATCGTTCTCAAGCATTTGATTGGTCTGATTTGGGCTTTTGCTCAGCAAAAGTTCAAATCTGAACAATCAAATGCTTAAAAACGGTCTCAGACTCAAGTCAAAAGCTTTATACAATGTAACCTTGGGGTCTGATGCTCTATCCGTGAGTCATTCGTTGCCTGAAATATTACTTCGACACATCCGAGTGTCCTGGTTGTATTACGATCCTTCTTCGCCTGTGTTCCTTCAGCCAACTTCTAATATTAACTACATTAAAATGTATAAAGTACAGTATTGAAACACAGCAATACTTTAACCCTTTAAAATACAAAAACAAATACAAAGTTTATTTTTTAAATCGGATAGACATGTCAGCATGTGAAAACATAACCATGTGAATAGCTTTTATGACCGACTTTCATCGCCATTTGGAGACTTTTGCGAACAGTCTGAATCCTGATCAAAATTCAATTTTGAATAAATTACAGACAACGTACTATATCTGATGATATTTCGTCTGTGAATGTGAGTAAATTTAAAGCTATTTGAATATGAAATATTGTAGTAGGCTGCAAATGATTTAAACTAATTTAAGTTTTGTATGTTTCAGCTTAATGTTTGATATCAGTTAATAAACGTATAGATAAATAAAGCTTATTCACTGTCAAATTTAACAGACTGCCATAACCCTTCAATCGAATCACTATCGTCTACACTGATACCAATATCTGCAGTGTTATTTCAGAGTTAGATTAATTCAGTGCTTTCAATGAATACATATCGATACAAGAGGCAGAACATCATGCGTATAATCAAGATCCAAACTATTTGCAAAGTCGAACATAGTCGCCAATAGCGGTGGCGGGATTAAAGAGAAAATGCACTCATAGAACTTTTTCCATAGCCATGTACATGTGAATGACGGCACAGTGGAGAAGACATTATTCTTTCCCAATAAACGCGTTTACGCTGAAACGATTATTTTTTTATTGCAAATAGTTTGGAGCCATATCAGACGCCGGATAACCCGGCGTCTGATCAGGCTCCAAACTGTTTGCCACTCGTATAAAAATTAATAGTTAGAGTGGTCAAAAAATTGTTATTTTCTACATTTTATTGCAATTCGTTTGCGTTTCGTTTGCGTTTAAACGGGAAAGAATAGCGTTTTCTCCACTGTTTTCTTGAGTAATACTCCGATGATGTCTCGGCAGACAGACAATACAGACAAACTCGTATTCAGCACCCATTCACTGATGAAGCACAAGATGTTTATTTAACATGTGCCTGCTTAATGCAGAACAAAAGTTATGCAGAAAGCTCCGAAAATAGCTTTCTTTCATACCGCTTATTACGCAGTAAGTTACTGTCTATCTGAAAGACTGGCTATACATGTTCCAATGGTCGCTAAACACAGGATTGACTGTGTTTCTCAAGTAGGATCCCCAAACCCCTCGCCAAGGAGCTTGTACTTATACCACGCTTGACTTGAGTGCCTGGCATTGTCATTACTCTCTCATATATACAGAAAAACGTCACTATAAGAACCATCCGTTTTAAGACCCATTTGTTGAATATTTCAGCATAAAGCATGATGGATCTAAAGCAGAAAAATCATAAAGAAGCTTTCTGCTTTACCTTCATATTGCTTTATGCAGCCCTATATAGCTTTACAACAGAATACGTGAGGGCATGTATAGCATTTATCGTACAGTGGAGAAAACGTTATTCTTTCCCATTAAGATGCAAACGAAACGCAAACGCATTACAAAAAAATGATGAAATGTACCATTTTTAGACAATTGTGAATGCTGATTTTTACCTGGACGGCAAACAGTTTGGAGCCTAATCAGACACCGGGTTACCCGGTGTCTGATCTGGCTCCAAACTGTTTGCATTGGAATTAAAAGATTTAGCGTAAACGCGTTTATTGGGAAAGAATAACGTTTTCTCCATCGTAATAGCAGAGGTTCACTGTTCGTTTATAATTTCTTTTCCAGAAGTGAAAATTCTGTCGCTTGATTTTACACCCCTCTCCCTGCATCTCCCTTTATATTTTAATGAATGGTTCCGCTGTGCTTCTTGTAGAATGGTACACTAGGACATTATGGGAGCATCATAAGGTCATAAGGACACTGAAATATTCATCAGTACGCATTTAGTTGAAGAACAAACAATGCAGACCGTTATCACACCTCGGGTTCTGCGATGTCTCCTGTTCATATGCATGTAATTTTTACTTTAATTATTGAGGAGGAAGTCTGGTGCTATAAAATGATTAATGTATTTATAATTGACAGTGAATCTTGTTCTAGCTACAGCTAAGAGGAGACATTGTAATATGCGACTGTATAAAGCAAGATTGAAAGATAGCGGATATATACCACAAAAGCCCATTTTTATTATTTCATTCTACTATAAGCAGCTAACTGTCTTTAACACTATCAGTAACATGTGGGTATGGCGAGCGTTTATTGTAGATTACAGCGGGGAAAAGATATTCATTTCCAATAAACGCATTTATACTAAACTATTTTCTACGTTTTATTTCATTGCAAACTTTCGTTTAGACGGGATGAAATAGCGTCTTCGCCACTGTATAAGTCAATACAGTTATACAAATACAGTAAAACCTCGCTATTACGACCACTAAAACGAAGGCTAATTGAGTGTCTAATAGACAGGTGACAGCTTAAAGCAAGGTGACAGTGAAACAGAAAGCTCCTATAGGAGCTTTCTGTTTCACTGTCACCTTGCTTTAAGCGGTCACCTATCGTAAACACCCTAATAATTAAAATAATTTAGTGGTCGTAATAGCGAGGTTTTACTGTAGATGGATAAGTGTCGAAGTAGCTAGGGTTCTTATCTGTTTACAGTAACAAATCTGGTCGAGATGGACTTGATAAGTGCAATAGAATTTGACAGTTTTAAGTGTAAGAAGATATTGCATGTGTCGTTATGAGTTACCTTAAGGTAACTCTTTGAAAACTTGGGGCGAGTATACTCGTCGTTTACAAACAGTGAACCTGTAAATAATGAACATGTATACAAACAACAGTATGTGTAGAGTGAGAACATGTACACATGTATATGTACCAAATAATAATGCCGTTTAACCAAATTTTATCATGTGTCCAACGAAATAGGTGAAAATCAAAATGTGAAAATCCTGGTCTGCACGGAAATACATAGATATTACACATAACATGAGCAAATATTATATGAGTTGAGTGTATTTAATTTACCTGCACGTTATTCACGTGCAGCACACCGGTGGATGCTACGCTGCGTTCACCTTTGGGGGAATCCCCTAGCGGCCAGCATCAAGGCACGCACACATGATGCTTGAGATGAGCTCTACTCATGGCTCAGTGCAAGTGGATTAAGTGACAGGGTGTGTTTAACTGATGGATTTATGTGAACATTTAGTGAAATAATTAACAATATATCTACGGTCAGATTCTGCAGTTTTCTTGGACACGGACAGCAAGGATTTAACCCTTTACTGAGGTAATAAACTGTATATCTGCAATGTTTATCTGGAAACGCACGTTAGAAAGGAGAAATAAAGATAAAATATAAACAAGCGAAAATTGAAAGGCCCTGTTTATCGGTGTTATCTAGGAAATGTTATTCTTGACACTGATTCATGTCGATGACTGTCGGTATGTACATGTACAATGGAGAACACGTTATTCTTTAACGTTTAACCCAATACTCAATAAATACGCATATGTTCGCCTTTTATTTATTCCCTCACTGAAGAAATTAGTTTTACTTCATACATTCATCTATATGCACTATCAGAAATAATTCCTATATTTCAGTAGATGGTAGTTTAAAGCAAGCTGACTGTAAAGCAAAATGCGCCTTAAGGCGCATTCTTCTTTACTTTCAACCTGCTTAAGTGGACATCTGTCTTCAAAACTAGAAACACTTTATGGGATAATGGGTGAAACGAAAATAAAGGCAAGCGTAAGGCAGTCAAATGACAGCTTTTTGAATCATTTTTATAATTTGCAAACAATTTAGCCTGGTACGGCTCCAAACTCTTTGCAATTAAACTAATTGTTTTAGCATAAACACGTTTATTGGGAAAGAAAAAAACGTAGTCACATTGTATACATACACAATCTGTGCTAAGCAACCATTCCATCTACCTAAATTGAAACGATGGCTAAATACAGGCAGTAGTAATGTTAAAAGGTCCAATAAACCCATGCTACGTGTGTAGAGGCCAATAAAGGTCTTAATGCAGAGCAAAAGTAATGCAGAAAGCTGCTGAAAACGCATGAATACGACGAAGAATTAGCATTTCGCTTACTGCAGGGCAACAGAGGTGGGGTGAGCTTTTAAAGAAAATGTCTGTACTGCATGTGTCCTGTATTGAAATGGAATAAATGCATTTGTAAAAAAAAGTTATTTCAATTGCAAACAGTATGCAACCAGATCACACACCGGGTAACCCGACTGGTGATCAGACTCAAAACTGTTTGCCACTAAAAATGAATAAATCAACAGAATTCTCATAAAGTTGTGATTTTCGATATTTTAATGAATTTCGTTTGTGATTAGTTTTATACAAAATAGAAAGATTTCTCCACTACTGTAAACAGCAGCCAGTCTTACATACTGTAAGTGTAAGGATACATTTAACCCTTTCATGATCAAATTATTTGGTAGGGTTTTACCCCTTCACCGTTTCATTGTCGTCTGCTTTTAGTTTGTTGTTGGCAATATCGTTTCTAAGCTAAAAAAATAAGCCAGTATGACTGAAGGAATTTCGATACGTGTGTCAAACAATTTGGATCCTGATCAGACGCCGCATGAGGCGGCGTCTGATCGGGATCTAAACTGTTTGCAAACGCGCTTTGAAACGCGATTAAGAGTGAAAGGGTTAAGCCTCTCTATTACGACCACTAAAACAATGCTAATTGAT
This sequence comes from Gari tellinella, assembly GCA_922989275.2. Taxonomy (NCBI): domain Eukaryota; kingdom Metazoa; phylum Mollusca; class Bivalvia; order Cardiida; family Psammobiidae; genus Gari; species Gari tellinella. Next base: position 108,325,905 of record OV277857.1, read on the forward strand.
AGTATAAAAGAAGGGTGACAGCTTAAAACAAGGTGACAGTAAAACAGAAAGCTCATAAAGCTGCTGTAAGCAGTCACCTGTCTAAAATACCTAAACATTAACACAATTAAGTGGTCTTAAAAGAGAGATATTACTTTATTAAATTGAAGTGTATTTTTAACAAGTACTTTTAGTGACTATTCCTTAGATTTAATATTGATAGACACATGTTCATTTTTGATTTAGCTTATAATGATGTATTGTGTTTTTTCAAAACTAGTTTTAAGCGGCAATTCTTTAAAGAATCAATAATTTTCTTTAAATACATTTTGGTGGTTAACCCATTGAAGCCCGGTGTCTACTAAAAAGGACATGACAAACAGCGCACACCCTGATAAGACGCGGCGTTTCATTAGAGTCTGCTTTGTTTTTGCTATATCATATGAAGTATATGTTCTTGTACGAGCAAACCACCCTTAGATATCTACAACGTATGTTTTGTTCTCTGTGACTATATAAAAGGATTGTTCTGTTCTACAATGAAATCTTCCAGCAAGTATACATGCCGTAGATGAACTACTGGCTTAAATGTTGTCTTTCTTGTCATATAAGTTTGGCATAAATATGGAATGTTGTACATAAAGCTTTTGCATATACAGTGCTCCCTCTCTACAACGACACCCAATGGGAGACACATATTGAGTGCGTTGTTCGGAGGGAGTCGTTATAGGGAGGGAACATTAAGACTTGGCTTACATTTGCAAACAACTTGAATCCAGATCAGACGCCGCGTAACGCAGCGTCTGATCTGGATTCAAGCTGTTTATCGCTCGTAATGTAATGTCATGTAGAGTGTCAAAGAGTGTACTCAGGCTCAATTCTTAACTGTCATAATTGCTTCAAACAATCGCCTTCTTGTTATCTAAAATTTAAATTTTAGGTAGGTGGACTAAAATCGTTCAGCAATTTTCATTTTGAAAATATTTAATCTAAGAAATGGGTTTGCCATTCTCATTACCACATGTATTCGACTCCAGTTTACTAGATAAGAGATGGTAATCTTAAACCACTGCTCCAAAACTATATATTTGTACAGATCTAAGTATGTATACACTTATAAGGGAAGTAGTCCAACACTAGTAAGTCCTGAGTATAAAACATAGAAAGCATTCCAGGTTGAACAACCTCAGTTGTGTGACAATCTTTATGCATGAAGGTAAGAAGTAAAAACATCAGGGTTTGGCGGACACGTAAGGATTTTAAGTAGTGTTTGAAATAAATTCGAATTGACCACTTAATAATACAATATCCATAGATACGCTTGCTAAATGTATGATATAAATAATGCAGAAAGCTCCTAAAAGAGCTTTTATTCTGAATTAAGCAATTACCCGCCTGGTCGGCCGCTTAACACAGGTAACTTTACTCATTTTCCTGAACTACATGCATACCATTCGAGAAGACGTAACTCTTTCTCAACGCGTTTATTGTGTAAGAATTATTTGCTTGGGAACCAGTTTGGAATATGATCGAACTCCAGTTAACCCTGCGCCTGATCAGACTCCAAACAGTTCTTCATTTAGATAAAATTGTAAAATGGTTGTCATTTTCTTAATTTGTTGTGGTATTACGAGATAGAATAATGGTTTCTTTAATGTATACCTGACGTTAACCCTCATCTCGTATTTATTATCCTTTAGGACTCCTCTAGTACATGTATTTTGAACCAGTCTACTGTCGCAAATTTGATATGACAACAAAAACCAATGAAAATTTCAAACAGTGTAGACCCTGATCAGAGGGCTCCTAAAGGAGCCCTCTGATCAGGGTCTACACTGTTTGTATATGTGATCAGTAATCTCTACAGAGGGCTATATGGTTGAAAGGATTAAGCTTGAAATCGAAATCTTCATACACTGCCTGTTCTTGTCCGGTTCTAGAGGTAATAGTTTTATAGACATTGTTGCCAACAGTTAGTCTGTATACATTGTTCGGTAATTAGTTCCTACAATTTTGAAAATATTTAGCCAATGTTATTCTGATATGGCACGTATCAGTATATTCCCTTTGTGTGTATATTGTAGTGTATACCCTCTTTATAAAAGTTTGGCTAACGTATTGTAACGTAACATAACATAACCGTTATTCGGCATAAAGTTGCACAAAACACATATGTAGCCGTACATGTATAGAACAGTATTGTGAACAACAGTTGTATATGACAAATTTTAATTTATGTAAACAACACATTTTATGTGAATCAACCTTAAATATTGTAAAGTAAAGTATCAAGTTATAATCTTCTTTCAATGACCGTTTAGCCAACTGTACATTTAGCCTACTCCCCTGATCATTCAGCCATCTTTATTCAAGTCTCATCATGGATACAGCACGGTACATGTATATACAATTACTTAAAAAGTATACATACATGTCTATGACCCATGCCATTCAATTAAAATTTTTAAGAGAGTAAAAATGATCACATACTTGGTAATATTAGAATAGCAACATTATTTACCCTTAAAACGGACATAATTAAATATAAATTGCACTACAATATATATAACAGTTTATATTTCGTTATAAAGCAGCCATCTGCGTCTGTATAAAATAAGATAGCAGGATTTGGCAAAACTGCGTATTAATTTTTCACTAGAAAATATAAAAAACAAAATGATATGTATCATTCTTTTAAACAGAATGTGTCAACTTCAGAAGCCTTGGTAAAACTATCATTTCTAATATCATAATATGTATCACATTTCATTATAACATGGAATTCATTTTCAACATGGTCTCAACAAAATGGACAAACCCTGTGTTCTTTGGCCAACCTTTCAAACAGTCCTGTCTCAATGCGTAATGGGGCCTACAGTATTGAGCACTGCTACAATAATAATAATAATAAATAACTATAGCGCGTATGAACCCAGACCCTTCACATGTACCCATTTTAACCCCGGGTTGGAGAGGAGCAATTCGCAGTGCATATCTTGCTCAATAACATTCCTGTACATCGTCGGAGATTCGAAAAGAACATAGTCAGGCCACTGGATCGGCGGGGACTCGACCTCACGACCTCTGTATTAAAGACCAAGTACGCTACACACTCGACATTCTCCAAACTAACCAACGTTTATACAATTGGGTGCAGAAGAGTAATATCTTTCTCTTTCGTCTCAAGCCTTCCTTTACTTTGCCTCTACGTCTTCTAATATGTGTCTGTTTAACTTATTTGTGCCAACGATCCCATATATGGGACATAGCCAAACAGTGTAGACTCTGATCAGACGCCAGGCGCTTGTCCATGCGCCAAAATATTTGCCATTTGGATAAAATTAATCGTCGGAATTTTGTTTTTTAAATAGAGGATATTGTATGAGTGTTCATTATTTATCATTTTTAATAAACGAGTTGACTAAAATAATATGACGCGAGCCTTGGCGAGCGTCATATTCATTTTAGTCAACGAGTTTATTAAAAATGATAAATAATGAACACGAATGTGATATTCTATTTATCACATTACAAGTTCAAGCACCTATTAAATTGATTTGAAGCCGTAGTTTGTAGACCCTCCGCTATATAGATTTTCCGCCAAACGTTACGTTGTTTACGTTAACGTCATAGTAAATGACGTCATTTGGCACCCCGCTACATGCAGCGCTTATGGACGAATAACTTAGGCCGGAGCCCAAAAAACGATATTCCACTAGTGGATTACGATATTTATACAATCGCTTTATGCAACTCCCAGACCGCAAATTATGTGATAAAATCATTTTCTGCAGTTTATTGCATTGTGTATGCGTTTAATGTGAAATAATAACATATTCCCGACTGCAACAAAGGGTGTTCACTGTACACTTCGCCATCTTGGCTGGATTGGCGTCAATTGGCTGTAATCAGTTTCACAATCTTCACCTGCAGAAGTTGCAAGGTAGCCACACACATAGAACTACAAACTGACACGGTGGAATCGGGGCAGTAGAGGCAGAAATTGAATAATTTAATTTTAACGGCCTGAGAAAACTTCCTATCGAAACAAAATCAGCACTCCCTTTAAAGTCTATAAACTGTATAAATTTATCAGAGTGGTTGATTTATTACATATAAACCGTTCCTTTATCAAGCTTCATACAAATTGACCGATATTTTAAAAGACAGTTTGGATCAAGATCAGATGCCGTATTACTCCTCGTCTAATATTGATACAAACTGATTGAAACTCATTTAGATTTTTAATAAATTGAATTTCGTAAAATAAAATAAAAAGTTGCAAACGATAATTTTGCTGCAGACGATAATATAACCTTACGAGCGTTAAACCAATTGCACGTGACCACAAGGTCAGTCTGCTTCTGTCAGAGAGTCTGCCAAACCATACACGTGGTTATGTTTTCCAAAGAGTTTTCATGAGATAAGGTAATAGATACACGAAATGACTGGGCAGTAAAATAGAAAGTGTAGTGATAACCCACGTATTTCAATGGGCGGTGCCCAATATGAAATACAATCACCCTTGCGTTACAGTGAGGAATGCGTAAATAGAGAATCTTACATGAGTGCTCATTAGTTATCATTTTTAATGTTAAACGAATTGACTAAAGTAATAATAATGATGATGATAATAATAATAATAATAATGAAACATGAGTGCCCATTGGTTATCATTTTTAATAAACGAATTGGCTAAAACAATAACAATGATGATGATGATGATGATGACGATGATAATACTACTAATAATAAAGACTTTATTTAAAGAGGGAACACAATTGGAAAAACACTCTTCAATGAGTCCCTCGTAACACATTAACATTTACAAAAATAGCAAGAATCAAAATACATGTAGTCAGGTCAAAGTATATACATAGCATTTGTCGTGTCATATTTATCGTATTCAACGAGTTTATTTAAAAAGATAAGTAATGGGCATGAATGCGATGTTCTATTTGTCACATACACATCGAGAAACAAAATGTTTAGTTAATTGAAGCTGTATGTTGTAGTCCTTCCGCCATTTATATTTTCCGCCAAGGCTTGGCGTTGATAGTTTATCTTATTCAAAATACTCTGCATATTGGATTGGTTAATCATATAAAACACGAAATTAATACGAAACAAAATAGAACAGATGGATATCTAAAGTTCTACAACGGACATAATTGTCAATTAATCATATCCTAACAACATCCCTTCGAACAATGTTTCCCTCCTTACAACAACGTTTGCAGCTGTTCCACAAACATGCCAATTATGTCTAAATCTTTTACTGCTGCATTATCGTCTTCTTAAAAATGTCGTCCGGTTTTTATCTCAAAGCTACGTATTTGGCATTTTGACTTAATAAATATAAAGACGAGTGGCAAACAGTTTAAGCGCTGATCAGACGCCTCGTTACGCGGCATCTGATCTGGGTTCAAACTGTTTACAATTGTACAATTAGGGTATTACATTTCCCTCCCGACTACAACTCCATCCGTACAACACTCATACTCTTTTCTCCCAGTTGGTGCTTTTACAGAGAGGGAGCACTGTATATAACAATCTGCGTATGCTTATGCGGCGTCTCATCTCTCTCTTCTCCTTTTGCAAATGCCCTGTCTGTGATAAAATGTTAATGACATATAAATTGATAAACAATTAGACATATTGTGAACAGACAGAAATGAGTATTCGCAATTTATAACCGTATGTTTAGTAGATCCGTCTTCAAACGCAAATCCTAAGGCCTCTCTGCACTCCGGTTACAATGGTAAAGATATTATTCTTTCTCGTTTAAACGAAACTGAAATAAACGCAAGTTTATTAACCCATTTGTTCCCAGTGGAGTCTTCCATGTTTTATATTGGATTAGTCCATTTTTATCAAAGGGATGCCTGATCAAAATTTTCATTTTCATTTTGTTTTATATTGAAATGCCTATCAGCAAACAGTGTACATAACGTGCTTCTCCTCTTCTATATCAGGACTATTATGTACTAACAAGTTCCATTCCTGAACAAAACAGTCAGTCATGTTTGAATAGAGCCGAGAATGTCTTCATCGCAGCTTGATTCAAAACATTGAATATATCTGAAAACGTCATATACATGTATATATATACTTAACAAAATTTCTAATCGATCACGTTTTAAAGCAACATATGTCTTTAAATACTACGTCCACATTTATGATATTTTACACACAACATGATGGGTTGTAAGTGCTTTTATAACTTAAAGTGTTTGCGTTTCGTTTGCGAACAGGAAAGAATAACGAGTTCACCACTGTATTCTTCGAGAGCAGAACCGTATTAGTTTAAACATATTTTATTTCCATATACATAAGGAAATGGGGTCGGGTCACAAGTTCTCACAACATTATACCGGTATTCGACAGAACCGTATTGCAATTAAACGTCGCAACTCGAGGGAATCAGGCTGGACAAAGCCCTATCTGATAAGTTTGAAACACTTCTGAAGGGATCAAGTTAAGTTTTGCGAATGTATCCGTAAAATCGGCAGATCGTAAATCATAAACTTTATCTTTTTTATAACTCATTCGACCCGGACATTTCAATGGAACAATCATTTTCCACTTGTCCATTTCTATCTATTTAGGAATGGCTTGAACAATATATTGAACAATAATAAACCGTGAAAACCCTGGTCAAAGGACTCCCGCAGAAACCCTCTGATCAGGGTCTACTCTGTTTACATAGGAAAAGTGTACTGTTCAAATGTGCATAGTTTGTTAAGGTCAAGTATACTCGTTGCTGGGATTGAAAATGTTAAAATTGACGTTTTAAATCTGTTTATAAAAACCGCCCTGAAATTAAAAAGATGAAGAATGTTTTATAAAAATATAAAGCTGATAAGAATATGACAGTTTTGTTTTTTACTTCCCTTGGAAATATTGAAAGGAATGGATTTGGAGTGGCAGCACATCGTTAAAAAAAACCTTGATTGTAACTCTGAACATTAAACTTTCTTTTGATCGGTTTCCAGCAGTGAAAGTTGAACTACAAATGATGACCGCTTTTACGAATCGTCAAAAGAGAAAATGGTTGGGGTTTTTTCTGTGCTTATTGCACGTGACTGCTTAACGCAGAATGAAAGTAAATCAAAAAGCTCCGATATGAGCTTTCTGCTTTACTTTTATCCTGCTTTAAATTGCTGCCTATATTAAACCTCGTCAACACATTTCTATTCTGAGATCGTAACAGCGAAACTGAAAAAAATCAAGAAAGAGTTCAGATATTTTGAACAGGTGAAACCTTGCTTTGAATGAATAAACTCATACCAGTTTAACATTTAAAACTTCAATTTTGAGTGCACGCATCGTTTGCTCATATCAGTTGGGAGTTATAATTTACTCGCAAAAACAACGCACTATCAACAAAAGCTAATTAAATTGTTATAAATACTTGCAAATGTTTTAAAAATAATTGTTTTATTGTTTCTATCTTTGAGATTTTTATCACGGTAGATAAGAATTGCACACAGGAACGGATCCATTGTTTTAACTAGAGGGTTGATGATATGTTTGGCTGGTCGGGCTGACGTAAACGAAAATAGCTCAATCAAACTCTGAAGGGACCAAGTCAGTTTCCATAATTAATATGCCACCCACGTCTCTGAACTTTGGCGTCGGACATTAAACTTTTTCCTGCCTTACCCCGAGAACAATGATTATTGGCAAACAGGTTGGATCCTGATCAGACGCCGCGTAACCACTCGGAAATGAATTAATCGTTTATCGTTAAACTTATCAAAATAATTTCATTCTCTACATTTGTTTGTACAAGTGTTTGCGTTAAATTTGGTTTTTAAACGAGAAAAGTAACGTCTCCTCTACTGCTATATTGAAGTTTAAACTTCGACCTCGTATTGGCATTTTCGGATATACGTTGTTTGAATCAAGATCTCAATATCAGACACCGAGTCACTCGCTATCATCAAGATTCCACCTGCTCTAAACTTTTTTTGATTTTCTTTTTCACTTAAAGAAATTTATAAACATTATGTAAACGACAGAAAAAAGTTTTAAACCGACAAGATTGCAAAATATAGCGCTTTTGAGTTTAAGAAAACATTATGCAGCCGTGAATATCATATATAGATCTGCCAGTGAATTTCAAGCAATACTGTAGCTGGTGCTGTTTTTAATCCTATAACACACAAGAGTCAGACGATTGCCGACGGCAGCTGATGTTGCAATGAGAAAAATTATATTCGTCGGCGTGGTTACACGGAGCGTTTTTCAATCGTAATGAGAGTGTTTTTACAGTGCTACCCACTAGTCATTACCTTTGCCTCACCTGTCTTCCTCATCCAACAAGGTTTTTGGTAACCTTTAACACGCTCTGTAATTGTCGTCTGCAATATTTTGTCGTCTGCAAACATTTTCAGAATTGATTTTACTACATATTTACACTTGAAATATTAAATGAGTGCCAAACAGTTTGGATTAAGATGAGACGCCGAGTAACTCGGCGTCTCATCTTGATCCAAACTGTTTGCAACAGTTATCACAATGTGCCCGTGGCGTGCCAAGGGTGAACCCCTTCACTGCCAATACATCGTCTGCTTCAAAATAGTCGTCTGCTTTTATTTGACAAAATCATATTTCCATGCGTGTTATATAAAGAAATATTCGATGTGAGTGTAAATCAGTTTCGATTCTGATCAGACGGCGAACTACTCGGCGTCTGATCAGTATCCACACTGTTTGTAAAGGTCAGTGCTCTCGAGTTGAGAGAGTGAAGGGGTTAACAGTCATATATCATAGGTGCCAATATTGCACGGTTTTTTGTTGACTATACAATATGCCATCTGGTATCGCTCGTTCTTTCAACACCTCTGCTCTTCCGTAAAAGCGTCTAAAAATTCACTACTAGAAGCATTCTCAAAGAATATATGCTGCCAACAGTGCAGAACCTTCATGTAGATGGAATTCACAAATTTTTTCAAACCTTTTGAATTCTTCATTGTGATGTTTTTAGAGATGTTATTCGTTAGTAAAATCAATGTTTTATCTTTCAATGATAATTTTTACCAATTTTAACATCTCTAAGAACATAACAATGTAGAATTCAATGGATTTGAAAATGTTGGTGAATTCTCAGAAATTTCACATTTTGATAATTTCTTCGTGTTTCGCCTACAGGACATAGACAATTGTAAAATTATTAGAATCCGTAAAGTAAACCCTTGGCAATAAAGTCTCCAAATTTGAAAGAAATCGAAGAAAACTGTTGGAGAATGCGGTGAGAAAGTGATAGATGCAATGCATTGTAACCTATGGCGGTTTTACCCTCAGTGGTGCTTAGCAAACTTATACATATGTATATATATGTAGTATTTGTATGAAAAGTTGTTATCAATATAAATGAATCATCATTGAAAGCATAATGTCACTGTTAATGGAAATCAAGATATAAACTGTAGAAATGGTTCGATATTCGAATCATAGTTCAATGTGAAACCTCAGGTTTTACTTACTCCTTTACGAGCTCTCTGATCTGGGTCTGCACTATTTTATGATATGATGTATATACCGGTACTCGTTTCCACACAGTTAGGATTAGCATGGGTAGAATAGTGTTTGCTCCAAATTCAAGCCATTCGAGCATGGTTCGGGCCGTGCATCAATTGACGAAAATTGCCGATCGTTCTATGTAGTTAAAAAATATTAACCAACGTTTACATGATCTTATTAGGGACGTTATGCCTTAACTCTTTCAACACTAAGTAACTCGTGTGGGTTAGATTTATTAGTTCCATTGTAGGTCATTTTAGTAACCAAAATATGAACTAGTCTATTTGGAATTCTGGGTAGTTTAATAAATACTGCTCTATATTAACAAACAATGTAAACCAAGATCAGAGGGCTCCTATAGGAGCCCTCTGATCTGGGTGTACATTGTTTGCAAAGCTACGAGTATATATTAAACAGGATCATGGTACTGAGTTATTGCAGATGTGTGTAGCTGTGCTTTTTTGCAGCAAAGAACATTTTACTGACAGGTATTGCACGATATAATATTTTATTGACAATATCAGTTGATTGGTTGATCAGATCTCTCAAGTATATCTGCCGCCAGCGATCATTGTCAGGAGAAGTTTGCTTAATAAATAGCATACAGTGTTCCCTCCCTACAACGGCCCTCCCAACAACGACTCCCTCCTTATAACGACCATTGCCACAGTTCCCTTATCAGGACAATTATGTCTAACGCTTTTACTGCTGCAATATCGTCTTCTTAAAATGGTCGTCTGTTGTTTTTTCTCAAAGTTAGATATAAGTGGACATTTTGATAGAATAAATATAATAACGAGTGGCAAACAGCTTGAATCCAGATGATCTGGATTCAAACAGTTTGCAAATTAAAGCCATGTATTAATGTCCCTTCCCTATAACGATTCCCTCCGAACAACAAACATAATATGTGTCTCCCATTGGGTGTCTTTGTAGAGAGGGCGCACTGTAATATAAATACTATAAAACGTATGTGAGAGCATGGCCTGATGTTCATACGCGCTGTCTACTCAAATAATACTTATTAAATATGCTATAAAAATCTACAATCTAACGCGTTAACATTATTGTTTCTATAGATATTTCCCTCTGGGCACTATCTCACCAGTGATCTAATGCTGAGGCTAAGAGTATAACAGCGCATTAATTAAAGCTAACATATTTTATGGTTCAAGTTGAAGCATACAGTGGAGAAGACGTTATTCTTTCCCGTTAAAACAAAACGAAGCACAATGTACGTAAATTAAGAAAATGACAACGTTTTGAAAAGGCTTACGATGTATTTATATCTGAGTGGAAAACAGTTTTTAGCCTGTATTCTTTTTGTTATGTTTTATAGAAAATCATCAGGTTTAGGGATCTTCTAAATAGTTGCAGAAACAGGTTTAATTGCACTTCAAAGCACTTATTTCTGACGGCCGCATGGCGTATTCCCAATAAAAGCGTTTTTACTATATAAAAAAGACTTAATACAGACAGCCCCATTGAGAAGTTTTTGTTTATTTTTGCTCTGGATAGCAGTGCGGTTTGTTTAAAAACAATATTGATATTCACTCAAAAAATGGCGTATCAAAGATTTGGATGTACAGTGGAAAAGTTGTTGTCCTATCCAAATGAATGCGTTTATACGAAAAAAAACATTGTTTCCATTGTAAACAATCTTGGAGTCACATCCAACACAGGGTAACTTGGCTTTTGAACAGGCTAAAAACTGTTTTCCACTCAGATATAAATACATCGTAAGCCTTTTAGAAAAAAGAGAGGAAACTGTTAAAGAAAAAGGCTTCAAAGTTGTTCTACATCTAAGCATGAATGGCTTATTTATAGGCAAACGACGCCATTATTATTTCACATATAAACGAGTTTAAACACAAATGTAAATCATGCAGAAAATGACAACTTTTGGATATGCCTGCCTATATCTATTTTCATTGAAATGAAAAAAAGGTTTTCCCGGTTTTCCTGGTGTCTGATCAGCCTCCAAACTGTTTGCAATGGAAATCATTGTTTCAGCACAAACGCAATTATTGATAAATGATAATGTTTTCTCCACTTGATTAAGACAAATCCTAAGGACAGTATATAGAAACACGAACTTTCCTATATTTCTATATAGACATTTCAATCAGCGAGAAGGTTAAGAGAGGAATAAAAAAGAGGAAACGTTAAATACGTCGATACCATATTATTTGTCCAAAAAGTAATATATAGAAATTTACCTATAATATATTATTGAATTAACACTAAAATAATAGTTAACGATAAAATGTTCATCCATCTATAATGTCTTGATAGTAAAAATTGATAAGATGTATATTGTAAAACACCAGAAACTAATGTTTACGTGTAATAAATATTCTGTTCTGTTCTGTTAAAATTGAGAAGGGATTATGGTTCCACAAGGAAATAACAGGCTAAAACTTTCCAGCGAAGGACATAACCTGCAATGTAAACATATGTTTACTTCTTCAATCAACAGCAGCTAGTCTTAGGAAGCTCTTTAGATTCTATTTCATCGCCAATTGCAGTTCCTTGATAAACAATAACGGTGCTCCAGTATATACCAGAAGTCTGGCAAATCAATCGTAAAATTTCAACTCTTTCACTATCGTACTATCATCTACTAAATTAATGTCATCTGCATTTCTTCTAAAATCTATAGTTAAGTGATTTTTACTGGAACAACTGCTGATCCCAGTGTCAAACAGTTTGGATCCTGATCAGACGCCGCGTAACGCGGCGTCTGATCTGGATCCAAACTGTTTGCCAGAGACAATTAAGTCGCCATTGGCAGGGAAAGTGTTTAAACGTTTGATGTTCTAAGGTAGATATAAACACGGGGATATTATGAGATTGAGCGATGCTCTGTTTATTGTAAAACCAGCTGCTTTCATACTGGATACAAACAGACAGACGGGCTGGAATAGTTGCAGACTTTTCAAAACAGCTCCTACATCCCAGAATGCTCCATTTCATTACTGTCAAACCTATATTTATTTTTTTATTATAGTCTCATCATGATTTTAACATGAAATACATACATGTACAACATTCATTTCAATTCACAGAAAAACCATGCCATTCAAATAAGATTTATAAGAGACTATATACATAATGTAATTATCACAATCATATTCATTGTAAATTTCAACTTAAAATCCATATACTACAGATTTCATTTAAATATTCTAAGATATATACAGCCTCTATCAATCATATGACCAAAGCACCTTTGTAATCAAACAGAGTGTCTATTTAAAATTACATTAAGTAATGTGAACAATTATGTAAACCTATGTAAATCGATCATTAACCCTTACGCAGCCAAAGTGTTGTATTCTGATGTTACCCTACCATTTTATCGCCTGTTTAAATAGTGTAGTATGCACTTTTGTTTCAAACATTTAGACAAACTGACTGAAGAAATATCAAAATTGGAACGATTGTCAAACAGTTTAGAAGCAACGTCTAATCAGGATCAAAGGTGTTTACCATTTGAGTGTACTCGATATGACAGGTCGTTGCTAATTACAGGACAAAATAATGAAGAAAAAACTTCTTTCAGAGCTTTCTGTATGACGTTTATTATACGTAGGAATAGTAATAGTTAATAATAATCGTATATTAAACTACGTTAATCCTGTATGAAACACATACTTCTCTTATACTATCATCTTTTGAAAAGGTTGCTTATCATCTGTTTGAGGGTACACGTGTAATTATTTTAATCTATTAAAACATATATAAAGGAAGATTAAATCAGCCACGTCTGTAGATCAAATCTGTCTAATAATATAATTTCCGCTGGCTTTTTTCTTCTTTACAGTAATAATAATTTTTAGCCGTCACCTGCCTTTGAAAATGATTCTTAAGTATTTGAATAGCTGACGATGATGATTTTTAGAAGGGTTTTCCTGAACTCAAAGCCGTAAAATCATTATTCATTCCAGCGAGACTTGCATTTCTATACAAAATGCGGAACTGGAAGATTTCATTATATGTATACAAAGGTGGTTTAACCCTTTGAACCCTAGTGCCGCATTCAGGCGTCCTTTTCAAACAGTATACATGTGAAAAGTGCTCTGGTCCTATGCAAACAGTGAATACCCAGATCAGAGGGCTCCTTATGGAGCCCTCTGATGTGGGTCTTCACTGTTTGTCATAATGTGAAACATTGACAAAAACAACCCTTAAAAGCCAGAAATGGACTATACTTAAATGGAAACTGGGATGTCCATTTGAAGTTTCAGGGAGGAAAGATTTAAAGACAATTCAGTATCTGTCATTTCATTTGTACTTTTTCTGACGATGGTCAATCGTTGGTTCGGGAAACATCATAGTTTAGTATAACAGTAATCAACTTGTAATCAGTCTGGAGCTAGATCAGACACCGGGTTACACGGCGTCTGGGGTAACACGGCGTCTGCTCTAGCTACAAATAAGTTGCATTGGGAATAATTGTTTTAGCTCAGTTTTTCAGTTCAGTTTTTATTTTCAGCTCAAACATGCTATGCATGTTTATCGCCATAAACACAATGTAAACATAAGCGGTACATTTTTCATAGCAGTAAGAAGAGTATAACATTATACATATAAAAAAAGATTGAATAAATTATATAAATACATGCAGTTAAACTGATCAATATACACTAGGTTTGTATCAGTATATAATTACATATAATTATGTTGTATCATCGTAGTAAACTAAGAGAAAGCGTTTAATACCTGTGGAAAATGTGATGTAGTGGCTAACCCACTCACACAGTAACACATGTAACAAGGGAGATAACTATCTAGTAGCGCCAAAGGGACATAATATATAGTCTTTGCTATTACGAGATCGCGTGTGTACATAATGTACATATACAAGGATGAACATGCGAAAAGGGAGAAAACTGAGAAGATAGTATCAAGGGACATAATAAATAGTATTTCCCATGGATACATGAATCAAGCAATTAGAAAGAAGTGTTAATGATTTCGCGATATGCATATAACAAGGGAAAAACTTTGTGGATTTTTCAAGGGTTCCTTGTTACAAATGGCAATTTATGAAAAAATCAAATTTTGGTGGAGCTTTGAAACAGGTATTTAACGCTTTCACTAGCAATAGAATTAACAAGTATTATTGCATTACTACTCACCGCAAAATGCAGGTCAGAAACCACACAGAAAGCTGCGAAATTTCTGTCCTCAACTGGGCGTATTGTGATACAACTCACCGAACAATGCAGGCCAGAAACAACACAGAAAGCTCCTGTCGGAGCTTTCTGCGCAATTTCCACCCTGAATTGTGCAGATTTTGTCATTTAGCACAAACTCGTTATTGGGGAAGGAATAACGTTCTCCCCACTGTACTGAACAAACACTGTTGGAATAGTGATATTTGTTTTGTCAGCTTGTCTGTCAGTGATGTTAACTAGTTCATAACTGACGTCACGTCCTGTCAGACTGGTAGTCAAACATACTCAGGTGGATTCTGCGTTGTCGGACACCTGACATAAACTTCGGTAATTAGTGATTCTATATTTGCAAACCAGTCAATCTTATATCGTCCATCTTCACCTGGGTATTTTGACATTCACCTACCGAGTTTATCCAAGAATTGTCAGATGTCAAAACATAGGTATAGTTAGATATACTTCGAGCACACAGCAAAGTGCCGCCATTACGATCAGTCAAACTAGTGGAAGTACAATGCTCCCTCTCTACAACGACACCCAATGGGAGACAAAAAATATGTGTTTTGTTCGGAGGGAGTCGTTATAGGGAGGGAAATAAGTTTTCATTTGCAAACAGCTTGAATCCATATCTGATCTGCATTCAAGCTGTTTGTCACTCGTTATTAAGTTTTTTTCTGTCAAAATGTTCAATATGTAACTTTGAGAAAAACAGCAGACGACAACTTTAAGCAGACGATATTACAGCAGTAAAAGCGTTAGACTTAATTGTCCTGTTTAATGAATTGCGGCCCTTCGCGGCAAGGGTCGTTGTAAGGAGGGAGTCGTTGTTTGGAGGGTCGTTTTTGGGAGGGAGCACTGCAGCCCAAAAACAAGATGAAAATAAAGCAAAAATGTTCTTTTGGCAGCTGTACTTTTGATTTTGAACCCCCAGCTAATGAAACATTGATTATTTCGAGTTATGGAATTTCAACACTACTGGAAATACGGATAATTTCACCGTTGTAAGCGATGAAGTTGACATTGCAATGCGTGTACATGTATTTTGGATATAGTCCGGCAGAGAAACCATGATTTGGAGGTCCACCTAGAAATTGCGTCCTAAGTTTTTTTCTTGATTGATATTGATAGTTCAAAGCATTGTCATTCAGAATTGGCCGGGTGCCACCTTGGCACCCTTGAGCATTTTGATATATTTCCGGTTTACCCCACCCACCATTTTTTACTCATTTCCACGATATGGGGCCTTTTATGCTATACCCCGGCGTCGAATACCGGGTAAATTCCTTGAAAGTTTACGTATTATATCAATGAAACTTAAACCATAGATGTACTATAATGAGAGTAGCATGTTGCATTGCAGTTTGATAACCTTGACCTTTGCCCTTGACCTCTGTGACATTTGTAAATTGATTTGCTCTTAATAGGTCAATTTTGGACTACGTACATCAATTACGGTCAAGTGCATTTCATCGAGTAAAACTAGTTACAATAGTAAGTTACTAACATTGACCTTTAACCTTGACCTCTGTGGCTTAGACAATTGTTTCTGTTTATGTCATTGTTGGACTAAGTACCAGCAGCTAGGGTCGCGCAACTTAACATGCTTTTGTGCGTCAAAAAATTCTTTTTTAGCATATAGGCTCGGTTGCATACACTTGCTCATCAGCTTAGTTACTGATGATGGTAGTTGGATGACAGACAGTGGCTTAGCCTATATATTTGCTGATTCCTTGAAAGAGTGTAGTGTATAGTGAAATGCTGCCTTAAAGTACCGATTCAGGTCATGTTAACTAACTATGGCAGATTTGGCATGGCTTACCTGATAGAAATGGAGGCTCTATAGAGAGCAGTGCTCAGAATATATTTTTAAAACTAGTATTTGATGAGGCATGGACGAGGTATATGAAACGGCATGTCATATGTTCATTGAAATTCCCTTTATGTGCCATGGGCATGTGGCCGATTGCATCGTTAAGATTTACTATAAAGCAGAAATACTCTTAGGCTTTAGACATTCACATGTACATGTACAATCAGCTGCAAGCAAACTTGGATATCATGTTGGCTCACAGGAGTGATCCTGAAACTGACATTGAGGGTCACAAGGAAGACGGAAAATAGAAAGCAACGCAAAGGACATGGAAGGCACGGTAAGACAAGAGGACCATGGTGACCATAAAATCTCTCAACTGAATTAATTGAATCTGGTAGTTTTATCATTTAGTTTCATCAACAATCAAAGTCATCCTGAAACTTAAAGCCTTACCTAACATGTGAACATTTGGAAAAAATATATTCAAATTTGAAAACATTGTTAAAGTCTTGCCTTTTCTTACTGAGTGCATCAAGGACGGATAACTCTTGACAAAGGGGTTATACTGAACCCAAACTTCAAATAATGGAAGAACTTACAGTAATATTCCACTGTGGGCATGTCAGTTTAAAGTGCATTTAAAAACTGCAGGTGCTAGAGTGTATAAATTGATAAAGATGGCGTCTTCAATATTGTTACTGAAGAAATGGAATCAGATAATGTTCATAACACCTTGATACCAGGCAAGGGACAGCTAATATAATTGGAAGAACATGATTCCAGAGAACAAATCACCATGACCAAAATAATGTGACGGATGGTTAAATAATATGAAATCTACTCAATAGTCATGGAAAGTCTTCAAGCTAGCAGCCATAAGGTTGATATCGGAGATGTTCTGTCACATGAATGGACACCTTTTCCAAAAGCACTGTTTGGTGATCATAATGATATGACAGTAACGACAAATGGTAAAGCAATTCACAAAACCAATTCCAGATAGGAGTTTCTGACACAAAAATGGGACCAGTAGACTGTCACCATAGACGGATCGATATTGTTATTATTGGTTTATGACAAACTCCACAAAAGGCTCTGTCCAGAACAACAATATCCACCTATATATACAGCACCGAAATGTCTCTAAGTGTACGAGAACAACAGGTTAAATCGATTACTATCAGTTGCATGCTAACAGCACATTACCAAAATACAGAGTATCTTGTTGTCACTGAAAAAAGCAGTTAATAAAGCTGATAATCTCTTACATTCTAGATGCTGAGACTTTTAAGATTGAGCACACTCAAATTAACAAGCTTATTATAATAGGTAAAAATGAAAAACAAGCTAAATCTAGCCGAGGTATTATGTCAGAAAGAAAACATTTATAAACAACAGATTAAAAGGTGCATGTAGACAATATCATTGTAGTTGGTATTCTTATGCACAATAAATTATTCGAATCCTAAGCTGTCAGTCATATTATAAAACACGAAGGGCGAATAAAATGTTAATCAAATCTATTATTGATATTATATTGCATTGGACAAACATATGGACATTCTTCCCGCACATGGTCCAACTGTGTGTTTTCACTTATCGGTTGACTTTATTTTCTATTGAAACTTACATTTCACAAGCTTTAGTATTTCCTCGAGTTCATATCTGAAACACGCATCCAAGTATAGACCACACAACTTAGCGACGAAATATCAGCAACACTTTACTGCCTAGATTTAGGCATTTATGAGAAGGAAACATTCTACCTGATCTTGGCCCAGTAGGGTTTAGCTGGAGGAAGGAAAACGGATAACAGCTTCACAGCCAGCGACTTGGACCGAAAACATTGTCATAATGCTAGAGTTTCTTTTTAAACTGAGCAATGTGTGACTGTCAAGGTTGCATGCCCTGTAGAACGTAAATATTTATATGTAAAACTTTGACTTGGCTTGATCCTGAGTTTATTATTCAACTGCTGCGGGTGTCCCAGGGTCTGGGGTAGGCAGCAGGTGGCTAGAGTGTCTAACACACAATATCCACGCTTCTCTGTTCTGTGGATTTATGCAAGTTGGGTTTTAGGGTACTGCAACACAGAATAGGTCATATAGCGCCGATAAATGATGAGATGAGATTATGATGATTTCAAAAAGATGATTTTGACTAGTCTCGTTCTTTGCGAATCAGCGCATGGGATCAAAAACACCGACCTGCCTACCTTTTAGTTCTTGGCAGTGGGCATTATCTCGGTCAAATAAACAGAAAATTCCTATGACAATTAAGCCCCAGAACCACGATCAGGTAGAAAGGTCTCTTGGGATAAATGTAAAAGCGCTCTTGTGAACAAATACCATGTGCTAAAATAGAACCAGTCAAGAAACAACTGTTGATTCTGACGTGTGAACATTTTAAATATTTTAAGCATATCTATTGCAACTTTGGCCACTATCTTGAATATACGAAACAATAATGGGTATCCTTCTGTCAATAATAAGTATCATTCTGGTAAGGTCAAACCATTTAAGAATAAGAAATTATGAATGATGTTGTTTGGACTTATTTTGCTTTAAAGCATTTCGATCAACGATTTGGTCGCCATCTCGAATATATGGAAATGCTCAAGGGTGACAAGATGACATCCACATAGTTCCATAACAAGTATCATGTTTTCAATAATAAGCATCACCAACTTAAATAAACGGAAATACTCAAGGATGAAAAGCTGTTACATTTCATCAATAAGTATCATAATTTTAATAGTAGGTATAATAACGTTGATGTCGAGTCAGTGAAGAATAAAAAAAATGTTTGATTTTTGGACTTTTTTTGCTTAACAAAATTTTCCGTCACTTTTTTAGCCGCCATCTTGAATATACGGAAATGCTCAAGGATAAAAAGATGTCACCCGTAACATTTCAATAATAAGAATGATCATTCCAAAAGCGAATATCATAATTGGTGAGATCAAATCAATTCACAAAAAGAAATTCAGAATGCTCATGTGTTGATCAATTTGTTTTGAAGCATTTCGATAGCCATTTTAGCGCCATTTTGAATATAAGTTGGTATGCTCAAGGGTGACAAGATGTCATCCGTAACAGTTCAACAATATTTATCATCATTTCAGTAAAGACTTTCATGCTGGTGGGGTCAAATTAGTTTAGAAACCTAAACTATGAATACTGTTCAGAGTAGTTTGTAACGCATTTGGATAACCATTTAGCCGCCATTTTGAATAAACGGAAATACTGAAGGCTGACAAGATTTTACCCGTAACATTTTTAAAACATGAGTGGTCCTTTCAATAATAACTCTCATTATGTTGAGGTCAAATCAGTAAGAAAAAAGGAAACAATGAATGCTGCTTTTTGGACTATTTAGTTTAAAAGCATTTCGGTAGTCATTTTGGCCTCCATCTTGAATATACAGAAATGCTTAAGGGTGACAAGATGTCATCCGTAACAGTTCAATAATATGTTTCATCATATAGTAATATCTACCATTATGGTGGGGTCAAATAAGTTAAGAAAACAAAAACCATGAATGCTGAAGTTTAAAGTAGTTTGTTTCAACGCATTTAGTAGCCATTTTAGCCGCCATTTTTAATATACTGAAATACTCAAGAGTGACAAGGTGTCACCAGTAACATTTTAATTACATGAAACGTCTTTTGAACAATAGCTATCATTATTATGAGGTTTAATCAGTTTAAAAAAGAAAAAATGAATGCTGAATTTTTAACTATTTTGTTTAAAATCCTTTCGGCAGCCATTTTGGCCGCCATCATGAATATACGAAAATGCTCAAGGGTGACAAAGTGGCACCCGGTGATTTTTCAATGAGTGACATATGCTGAAGTAGAATCAGTCGAGAAAAAAACTTAGGACGGCATTTCCAGGTCCAGTCAGCCCTCTGCCGGACTAATATACATTAGACGCTGCGTAACGTGGCGTCTAATCAGGATCCAAATTCTTTGACACTCGTATCAATAATTATTCATTTTTTTCTTGAAACCCGTTTGCGCCCAGTGGATTCTTCCATGCTTATATATTGTGGATTCGTCCATTCTTTATCTAAGGGGTGCCTTATCCAAATTTTTATTTTCGTCATGTTTTATATTGAAACTCCTATCATCAAACAGTATGGAATCTGATCAGACGCCGCATTTTGCGACGTCTGATCAGTCTACACTATTTGCTTATGTCCCATATATTGGACCGTGGACACAACTGGGGAAAGTGATTGCTGTATGTTGAAGTTTGACTGTTCTTACCGAACGACTTTTGGACCTATGTGGATTCTCGTTCAATCAAGTGCTATGTGTATTTGTGGGTGGTATTAATCTTTGGCAATCGTTTATACATGTTTTACTGATATTGGTAATTAATTGTACATGTGATAAATTACTATTAATTCGAGAATAAGTTCACCAAGTACGGATGTTAATAGCACACAATATGGACTCAGTTCAGACGTCGGGTAGCTTGGCGTCTTTCAAAATTTCAAAAAGTCATTTTTACTTCTAATTGCATTCTCGTTTAGCTTCTTTTACAAGGGAAATAATTATTGTTACCCAATGTGTATATATAACGCTCTAGAGGAAATTTATGTTGACCCTGTATAATACTGTTACAGTGGAGAAAACGTTATTCTTTGCCGTTTAAACGCAAACAAACGCAAACGCCTTTCACAAAAAATGTAGAAAAATGACATTATTTTTAATTTTCTAACTATTTATTTTAAACGGAATGGCAAACAGTTTGACGCCTGATCAGACGCCTGGTTACCCGGCGTCTGATCTGGCTCCAACTGTTTGCAAAAGAAATAATTGTTTTAGCGACAACGCGTTTACTGGGAAAAATAACGTTTTCTCCACTGTAACTATTGCAACAGTTTGATATGATTTTTTTTATTAAGTGTATTCATAATTATTCATACAAGATAAGAAGACAAATATTTAATTATGTTATAAACACCACCGCCATTATCATCATGATGATACCAGAATATGATTCTACTGGACTTATGTAACAAGTACAGACAGATGGAGTCGGTTTGTAATTTTGGTAAAGTTATAGACTGATCACATTTCAAGCTTGTTATTTTAGCTGAGTAATTAGACATGGAACAAGTGTTATTCTTTCACGTCTAAACGAAAGAAAACGCAATACACTAAAATGTAGAAAATGTTGAATACATGTAACTTTTGAATGGCAAACAGTTAAGAACTTGATAAGACGCTGGTGCTATCACTAAACAGGTATATTTACAATCGCCCCATTCAATTCCATTGAAAAGAGCTGTTCATTTCGTATAAACGCAACTTTTTGAGAGGGCGGGACTTGTTGATAGGTTTCGAAGAGGGGCATATGCAGTTTTCGTTCGCGAATTAATCTTTGGAACTTGGCCAGCAAACATTTGGCGGATTTTTCAAAATTTGTTCTAAACCGATCTGTGCTTTCCTATTAGTGAAAACCATGATTCCCGACTAAATTTCTTCCTGATTAATGGAATTAATTGCACGAAAAATTGACGTACCTTATAAACAGCAGCTATCTGCGTTTCTTTGGATAGATTCTTTATTTACATCTCATCATTGCACATTCAATATACACAGAAACATATACAATATCTTTAAAATAGCGCAACGCCATTCCTCAAAGGAATTATTAGAGATGATATAAATGGCAGCTCATGCCATGAAATACACACATATAAAACATTACATTTTGACACTGACAAATCAGATAATGGAAAAGTTCCATTGCTGATTTCACATATGAAAAAAAGGTGCAAATGTTAAAAGTATAAATATCACTAAGAGTAATCAACAATATCTGGATAAAGTACTCTGATGTACCCTTTCTAGAGTACATAATTATATTACAATAAATTAAAACTCAGACTAAAATGCAAACATTAAGAGTATAAATAATAATACGAGTAATCAACAAAAATCAGGATAAAGTAATTTGATTTACTAAAATGCATATACTACGAGAAATTAAAGCTCTGAATGAGACGACTTTATATAAATTATAATAATTAAGGTTATTTACATATTAACAACTGGCGTAAAATGAGAAAGCAGGTTTCCTGCTTGAGTCTTCTTTCGTATTTATTATTTGGCACAGTCTCTTATCATATTTGCATTGGAAAACAGAAAATTGTATCTATCATAATCATTTAAGCTTTTATGACAAACAAAAACCGATATATTCATCTTACTTTAAAATGACGTCACTTCCAATAACGTAAAAAAAAATCGGTCATTTTTCGCGCCAAACTGTCAAGTTCTTAACAATGGCACTTATTATTTCTGCTTTCTAATGTACACAGCTTCAGTAAATCGGTCATGGCTGTTCCTTATAGGGTACACAGGTATAGGGTATTCGTGTTATCTACCTCTAATATTGATTAAACATACATGCGTACTAAACAATTGTTTATTTAATGTTAGAAATTACAGCAATTATATTGTAAATATAAGAAATGAACTGATTTTTTCGGCGTTCAAGCGAAATGAACGACAGAAAATTATCTGCAAAATTACCATGATAACTAGCGCGATTCATGGTATTTGCCGAACGCTTGAACGCCGAAAAAATCAGTTCATTTCTTAAATAAACGAGTTTATTGGGAAAGAATAGCATGTTCCTCATTGTACATATGTTTGAAGGGTACATTTTGTTACAGAGGAGAAGACATTAATCTTTTTTATCAATAAACGTTTGCGTTTAAACGGAACGAATACCGCCTTCGTCACTAAACATGTACATGCTTACGCGTTGAGAACGCCTCAAACGTACTAAAATATGAGCTAAACAGCATGCCCGTCTCTCGACGTCGCTGAATTTAAGAATGCTATGAATGCACATGCAAACATACACGCAATAGACATTCTGTCCAGGTACCAAATGTCTAAAACATCACATTATCATCGCAGCATATTGGTGAAAATATTATTGTAGCCATGTGTGACAGGGACCATGACAGACATGTTCGGATTTACACGAAAGGTACCAAAACCAGCTAACCTTAATGGCAAAACTAAAATAAACCCAGCACCTGATTATTATCAAAACTCGCGCAAATGTTTCTTCGATTTAATCCTTCATATTTATATCTAAGTTTGAAAAAAAGAAGACACATTGAAAGCACGCGACATTGTTCCTGGGAACTCGGCGTCTGATCAGGCCCAAACTGTTTGCCAACCAGGAAAAAATAGTAAACATTTAGGCTTTTTTAAAAGTGTCATTTTCTACATTTTATTGCTTTACGTTTAGTTTCTTTTAAATAGTATACAATAACTTCTCGACTGTACCAACTAAACTTCAATGGAAGCCATATGTCTCTGTTGCAGTGGAGAAAACGTTATTCTTTCCCAATAAAAGCGTTTACGCTAAAACTTTTATTTGCCGTGCAAACAGTTTGGAGCCAGATCAGACGCCGGGTAACCCGGCGTCTGATCAGGCTCCAAACTATTTGCCACCAAGATAAACATGAATTATCAGAATTGTCCAAAAGTTGTTCTTTTCTACGTTTAAGTGTTTTGCGTTTGCGTACGTTTGTGTTGAAACGGGAAAGAATAACAGATTCTCCACTGTATACCGTTTCTTATGCATAGGAAGCATCTATAACAGTAAATGAAGCTCTCACACACCTGTCTGTGCTGTGCAATTTTCCTGCTCACCAATTTTAATTGGCGCAATTTGTAAGCACGTCTTCGATTAAGTTTTAACCCTTTTCAGTCAAAGCCCGAATTGACTGGTGTCTGCAAACAGTTTGGATTCTGATCAGACACCGAGTAACTCGGCATTTGATCAGAATTTAATCTGTTTGACACTCGTCTTTAGATTTCCGTATAGTATTAACAGACCAAGTAGTGTTTAAAAAGATGCAGATGATAATTTTGAAGTAGGTTATATCATGGAGGGATTAGCGTTCAACTAATCTTTGAAGTGTAGGTTGCAAAATGGGAAATGTAGGTAGAAACTGGCATTTGCAAAAAGTATAAAACTAAAGTTATAAAATGTCGCCGACTAATTCACTATCTGATCAAGATCTAAAATGTTTGATATTCGTAAGTCAATATAGAACTACATAAAAAGATGTACAAATGCAATTAATAGCAGACTATAAAATAGTATTTGAATCTGAGATGCAGATGATGCAACGAACCTATCAAAGAGAGACGTCTGCCCTGCAATAACAGTTTCTGGCAGGATAAGCTGGAATTTTACAGATCTATCCAGATGCTTTCTATCCTCGTGCAAAAACAAGCAAGCTGCAGCGCGGCTTATCTATAAACACGTGCTAAATAGTAACAAAATTATTTGAAGAGGAAACAGAAGTGGTGAACTGTGACATAACTCCCTTTCATCCAACGTCAGGAAGTATGTACAGTTCGCAGAGAGGGGCATTAGATTGCACGGCACAACATGCCAATAGTTATGTTTTGATTTATGATCAGCAAGATTTTCATATTTTATGGCTTGTTGGAAGAGACCCAATTTCAAACATGTTAGTCCTAATTCCATGCCTTACCCCGAGTGCATTTGTAGACATTTGCAGACATTTGCAAACAGTTTGGATCCTGATCAGACGCCGCGTGACGCGGCGACTGATCAGGATCTAAACTATTTGACACATACACAATGTTTCTTTACCCCAATATCCTATAATCTAATGCTTAATACATAAACAACTGACTTATGTGATGCATATGGTATCTTGGCAGTGAAGGGGTTAGATACATTTTGCAGTTTTATTTGAACGGTGCAAGAATTTGTTCGAACTCTTTCTTTCGTATTAATATGTCTGCACGTGTGAATATTTCCTCTTCCAGGTTTTCCTCATGGTAACCAACAGTGAAAGGTTTCGAGATAGAGAAAGACGAATATCAGGTTAGTCTGACTGTCTCTTCTTTTGTGTGTCTCTCTTTTCTTGTCTAGATCACTGATGTGTCCCATTGTATGCCATTCTTCGACCTTTTTGTCTGTTTGTCTTTCTGTTTGAATGTTTATCTGTATGTACGTCCGTCGGACCGTCTGTTCTGTCTGTCACCCTGTCGTTCTGGCTTCATATTTGTCTCCCAGACGTGCCTGACTGTCTATTTAACTGTTGTCTGTATGATTGTGACTGTGTATCTCTCTACCTTTTTGTCTGTTTGTCTGTATGTTTGTCTCTCTCTCTGTATGTATGTCTTATCTCTTCTCTCTCTTCTCACTGGCTGTGTCTATGTATGTCTTTCTCTCCTCTCTTTCTGTTCATTTCGTTTATTCATGGAAATTAATGCTGCATGTAATTGTTTGATGAAAACTAAATGGTGTAGAAAAGTTACCTTGTACACTACTGCTTTGAAGGAGTGCTCCCTTCAGAAAACTGGTGCTACCTTATATAAAACAATGACATGTACTGGATAAACAAACTAAAACAAACATGCAAGACAAGAACATGTAGAAAATGATAACTTTTAGAACTTCGGAGAATTTATTTCTAATTGAGTGGCAAACAGTTTGCAGTCTAATCAGACATCGATTTACTCGGCGACTGATGTGGCTCAATTGGTTTGTTTTTTTTGCAATAAAATGTAATCAGTTTGTATCACTCTTCCGAAGGGATACCTGCAAAATTAAACATCTTAATCTAACAGTTTTATTTTCACTCCGCCATCTGCTTGTAAACAGTGTTGGTGAGAAAACAGACACGTTCCCTGAATCCAGCCCCACACGGAAACCATCTGTCTACACCCGCTAGTACAGTGGGAATGACGTTAGTACAGAAAACGCGTTTGTGCTACAGTGGAGAAAACGTTATTCTTTCCCGTTTAAACGCAAACGAAACGTAAACGCATTGCAAAAAAATGTACAAAATAACATTTTTTTGACAAATCTGACTATTCATTTTACTTGTGGCGAACAGTTTGAAGCCTGATCAGACGCCAGGTTACCCGGCGTCTGATCTGGCTTCAAACTGTTTGCATTGGAACTAATAATTTTAGCATAAACGCGTTTATATGGGAAATAATAACTCCATTGTTAAACTCATTACTCTTATATCTATTTCAAACAGTTTGGTGCTAGATCAAATTTCAGATAACCTGACGTATGTTCATGGTCCAAACTGTTTGTCGCTCATATTAAATGAGTTGTCAAAGTTTTCAAAAAGTCATTTTCTTCTCCATTCTATTGCATTGCTTTAGCGTTGTCTTCCGCTTAAACAGGAAATAATAACGATCTCCACTGAAGTCTTATTTCCATTGTCAGAGACGAATAAACTCGCCTTTGCAAACAGTTTAGATCAAGACCAGACGTCGCAAACTCCGGCGTCTGATCATGGTCCAAGTTGTTTGTCACTCACGAGTATCAATATTTATGACGTCAAAACTTCAAAAACTTGAATTGAGCCTAAAGTTGAAGCCGACAAATTTCAGCAGACGATATATCTCTGAAAGAGTTAGATAAGACGGCACAATTTGGCGTGAAAATGTTTACTCTTTATACAATATCGTCTGCGATACACTTTACATCTGCCTACACCATATAAAGAGAAACAGGTATACAACGGAGTCGAATAGGTAGTCTAAACTCTCAACTTAACGCCAGTTAAAAATCGTCGAAAAGAGCATTAAAATTCTTTCGTGATCAACAGAAAAAATTATCCAGATTTGTTCATATATATCCTCTTTTTATTCATGAAAGTCTGTCAACTAACGTCAACATGCGTGAATATTTCACTTAAAGGTGCACAAAAATAACCCTTGTCGTTATTGACGTTCATTCGAGAGTTCCTAAGCACTAGGGGTAGCTGGTCGAAATTCACAGTGAACGGCATTTACGGTTCGAATTTTCACATACTTTCATTAGAGGCAACGCTTTCCTTTCATATTATGACATTCTTACACTCAGCATGGAATTCATTGACTAAATAGAGCTATCGGAGACAAGTGACATTGCCATTTCAAAACATTCTCTGTAAAATCAGGTAATCATTTCCCTGTAATAAACGTTTAACCTTTTTGCCCATCAAAATTACTAATTTTGATTTTGAAAGCGCCGTTAATGCTGTTACATACCCGCAGTTTTTATATATAGGATATTACATGAGTGTTCATAATTTATTGGATTTATTAAACGACGAGTTTGATAAATCCAATAAATTATTAACACGAATGTTATATTCTTTTTATAAAATAACCTAGAAATGTTATTTATCGCAGTCTTTGAGGTCAAGTGAATGCTAAGCGCGATATAAGTAGATCTATACAGGAAAAAAGTTGTTCAAAATTAACCCCGTTCACTAGCATGATGTTTATGTTATTATATGTATTAATAAGCACTTTCATGTAGATCTAATATTGATTAATTACACAAAAAATCTATAAATTGAATCTACATGATGAAAAGAAGACGTTGGAAATTGAACGCATAGAACGCATTTTTATGACGTCACAAATAACGACGTCGTGGCGTGCCTCATTTGCATAGTTATTTAACTAGTTATATATGACATTTAAACAACGGGTGTTATTCAACGCTCACGCCGTCTGTTATGTTATAAAACCACATTATAACCCTGTTCTGCTGTAATATAAACTGCTTAACCAGTCACTGCTTTACTCCGATAACAACGGTTATTTTCAAATAGTTTGAATCCTGATCACACGTCGAGTAACTCGACGTCTGATCGGGATCCAAATTATTTGACACCCATAACGATATAACTTGGTTCAAAATACCGAAAAAATTTATTTGGGAAAATAAAAGCTGACGACAACTGTTGAAACTATATGACGGCATGTCCATGAAGGTGTTAATATTTGTCGTCTGCATTTTTATTTTACAATTAGAATTTTGACATTTGCCTTGATATCTGAACAAATAATTTCTTTTTTTAAGAAACAAAAAAGAACAAAATATGTTCAAACTATAAATTTCAGTTGGTCTATTTTTATATGTTTTTGAAAAATAAGACTCAATGAACTGCCTGGATCCTGGCCCAAGTGTTATAAAGAGTTTGGGTTGAGGCGGAGAATGTTTTCAAGCATTTTATTGGTCAGATTTGAGCTTGAGCGCCTTATATTCATCCACTGAAGAAAATAGTTCAAATTTATACAGTACTTGCACCAAAAGAACTGTTTCTAAATCCTTGCAGATGATACCTTACAGCAGGCTGAAAGTAAAGCAGAATGCGCCTGCGTTAAGTGATCACCTTTTTACAAAACTAGAAACAGGTTATGCATCTGTGCTAAAACAATAAAATATATGCACATTACAAACAGTTTGGAGCCACATCAGAAGCCGAAAAACCTGGCGTCTCCTCACGCTCTAAACTGTCGCCACACATATTGAAAAAATCGTCAAAATTGAAAACTGTTGTTGTTTTCTATATTTAATTGCGTTTTAGTTTCGTTTAAAACGGGGAGGAGACCCGTTTTCTCCGCCGTTATGGTAAAGGAAATACGAGATATAGTATAATATTATTGCACTATTAACAGGTGTCACTTGTCGAAGGGAAACAACTCCGCTGGTACAATGTGGCGACATCTGTAGAAATTGTGTCCAGTTCTCCATAAATATAATAGTTACCATATTCAATGGACCACGTATGATCTG
Organism: Gari tellinella; assembly: GCA_922989275.2. Taxonomy (NCBI): domain Eukaryota; kingdom Metazoa; phylum Mollusca; class Bivalvia; order Cardiida; family Psammobiidae; genus Gari; species Gari tellinella. The sequence continues at coordinate 108,355,022 of OV277857.1, forward strand.
TTTATCTAATTTAGAGAAAGAATGCACATAGTTTCGGTATAATGGTGATGAAACGAAATGCTGCAAAATATAATTTCATTATTAAATCTAACATACAGTGGGAATACTCTAATTTATTGTTTCCTCTTCTACTCCTATCGTTGTCTCTTTGAAACTTGACGGCGTCTTTAATATGGTTTTATTCATATGTCGTCCATATTGAAGACACCAAACAGTTTTGATCCAGATCAGACGCCGAGTTAATCGGCGTCTGATCCGGATCCAAATTGTTTGCAAATGCCAGTTTAGTTTCGTTTTGCATGTGAACGGGGTTTAAATCAAAGGAACACGTACAACTTCTTATGATAACCCCCGAGTAAACGATGAGTGTATGGTGACTGATTTTGATACAATCTGTTTACAGAGCGCCGTGTGTTTCCTGTAAGCTCAGTAAATGCTTAAATTTTCATGGTAGACAGTATTGCACGCGACAGATATGTAAACAGTTATCATATAGAAAGCAGATGCCACTCATGTTAACTCATTCGCTGTCGTAATATCGTCTGCTTAACTCATGTCGTCAGTATGCTTATACAGTGTTCCCTCTCTACAACGACACCCAATGGGAGACACAAATTGTGTGAGTCGTTATAGGGAGGGAATATTAAGACTTGGCTTACATTTGCAAATAGCTTTAATCCAGATCAGACGCCGCGTAAAGCGGCGTCTGATCTGGATTCAAGCTATTTGTCACTGGTCATTAATTTATTTTCTGTCAAAATGCCCATTATGTAACTTTGAGAAAAACAGCAGACGAAAATTTTAAGCAGACGATATTGCAGCAGTATAAGCGTTAGACATAATTGCTCTGTTTAGGGAACTGTGGCAAAGGTCGTTGTAAGGAGGGAGTCGTTGTTTGGATGGCAGTTGTAGGGAGGGAACACTGTAATTGTGTTGTAGACTTGACATTTTATTCACGGAATGGAAAGAGGGTTATTGACTATTTCATTGCAACTAAATGAAAGTTTGAATTTGTTGAGAATTTTTGAAATACGTATTGTCAAGATCTGAAAGTTGTCATTAAAATTTTGCTCTTTAGTACCACTCTCTTACACTATCAGCTAGCTCACACATTCGCATTCATGTTGAGGAACGAAATATGCTCTGTTGAAACTTATATATCACAAAAACTTATATGTCACAATTTGTCACAATTGTGACGTATACGTGCGAATTCATCACAATGAGGATTGCGACAGCCACGTATATGTCACAACGTGACGTTTTGATAGGGTTGACATTAGAACCGTATATGTCACAAAATTGCGATTTTTTCACAACGTGACTTTTTGATAGGATTGACATTAGAAACATATAAATGTTTGTTTATTATAGTGTCATTGTTTATTATAGTGTCACCCCTAGCGAAGTAGGACCAGTCACATTTGTGACGTTTACGTTTTGTGTCATATAAGGCTCTAACAAAACGTATATGTCACAACGTGACTTTTTGATAGGGTAGACTGTAGAAAGGTATAAAAGTTTGCTTATTATAGTGTTTAAAACAATACTCTCCGTGTTGTTTGGTTGAGTACTGTATAATCCATGGCCGCGGTACACCTTTAGTTCATAAACATAAAGCTGTCCAAGAATTACACTATATACCCCTAGCCAAATGGTTTCAAAGCGATTGGACAATCCCTACCAGCAAGATCTACCAGACAGGCACAAGGTCAATGGTACAACTCCAGAACTGCCATTTAGACCCACAGCCCTCCACAGCCCAGAGTTAGCAGTCATTGTTTAACTACTTTCTTCTAATAACAGATATTAAAGAAGTGTTTCTTCTTCTACTTCTTCTTCTACTTCTTCTTCATCTTCTTCTACTTCTTCTTCTTCTTCTTCTCCTTCTGAATGAACGAAGAAAAAAGAGCGAGGTCTCTCAAGCATCGCTGTGTTAATTGCTCCAAAGTAATACACATTTTACATTGCCATGCGAGGGATAAAAATGAGGTCTGAAAGAGAAGTTATTTGACTGAAACGAGATACAGTTTTCAGATATAGTATGGAAGTTTTCAAGATAATTATATACTGAAAAGAGCATTTCCCATAGGTTCCTGCCGGAGTGTCCCTAAAGACACTATAATAAACAAACTTTTATACGTTCCTATCAAAAAGTCACGTTGTGACATATACGTTTTTGTTAGAGCCTTATTTGTCACAAAACGTATACGTCACAAATGTGACAACCCTACTTCGCTAGGGGTGACACTATAATAAACAAACAATTATACGTTTCTAATGTCAAACCTATCAAAAAATCACGTTGTGAAAAAATCGCAATTTTGTGACATATACGGTTCTAATGCAAGCCTATCAAAAAGTCACGTTGTGACATATACGTGGCTGTCGCAAACCTCATTGTGATGAATTCGCACGTATACGTCACAATTGTGACGTATACGTTTTGTGACATATAAGGTTCTTATCGTAGAGTCTTATATAAGGTCTTTTCGTAGAGCCTTATATGTCACAAAACGTATACGTCACAATTGTGACATATAAGTTTTTGTGACATATTAGGTTCAACAATGCTCTTCTGTGAAAAGAGATTGCTTTAGTACCAGTGTCAACTCTCGAACTGATATGCAGTACGGCGATAACCATTCTAAGGAAAAGCAATATTACAAATTTGATTATGCTGATCTTTCCAGTAATATTTCAAGCAAAAGCAAATAAGTGAATGTCAAAGTGACTTTAGAGCTGGCTATCCAACAATTAAAAATGCCTATATAATGTTTTATATATTAACGAAATACTGTTTACCATGTTTTGCAACAAAATGATGTCCATGTGAATATTTTCAAAACTACGGTCTATTTACAAAACCATTGAAGCATAATTATGTTAGAACTAGCTCTGGGTCTAAACGTGCATTTGTTCGATTGGTTTACAACAGGACTGAAATTTAATTCCAATATTGTTTGTTATGTTTATCAATGATCTGCATAAGACGCTTGCGATGAACATAATTTATACATCGTGTGCAGTTATTTCCTAATATTGTATTTATTGTAATTATTGTTTTGCTGAGGACATCGCACTGATTGCAAATACTGTCTCAATGGGCTGCAAAAGCAATTGGACGTTAAACAAGAGTTATCTGAACTATACAATCTTCATACAAATATATACATGTACTCAAAAACTACCTGATTGTTTTTTAAAAGATGAGATAGACTTGCAAATAGTGAACACTGGACATAATGAGTCAAAAAGCCTGATGCTGTAAGCTTCTTTACCTTGTATTGACATATATTGTACAACTCGTCTTTCACTATATGAAACTTTTAAAGCAAAAGTCGTTTCTTTTCAATTCATTACACTAGTTTTCGTGTTTGCCATATAGAATGTTTTTAGCCTCTAATTGACTCAAATATTTCATTTGTCTTGTTATACGGATCAGAACTTTGGGGATTGAAAAATATGCCATATGTTGAAGATGTACACATGCAAGCGACTTTTAAAAGCAAACACTTATGCACGTAATGGTGCTATACTATGGGATCTAGGACGACATCCCATATACATAATTCGCCATAAAAAGGTGTATTAGATACTATAGTTGAGATGTTTTCTCAATGCCACGAAACAGGAATGTTCGGTTATGATATTAAGTGTTTATGTATTATGACAGGATATGCTATAAAAATTGGTTTACAAGGTTGAAAACAAACTTATATGCAAATGGTTTTGGATATGTATGGGAATAACAGCATGTACCAAATCATCAACTGTTTATTACTGTATATCTTAAGTAATGCGCGTTAAAGACCAGTAAATACAAAATTGGAGAAGTAGTTGTCTAGACAAATGCAAATTAAACTACTATGTTGGCGTCAAGCCCGATTTTATTTCTGAAGATATATTAAGGCATTGCTGAAATTAGAAACAGTCTGGTAAACTTTAGATGCTTATATCTTTGTCTGATGATCGAAAAGGGCAGTATGGAATTCTATCAGACTTTTGAGCGTGTCCTTATTGTGAAGGTTGCGTAGAGAATGAGTTTCATTTCATTCTCATGTGTTCATTATATAATAGTTTACTTACAAAATATATATCAGACATCAGTGCAAAATATCCATCGATGGAAAAGTTCTATAGATTGGCGTCATACATAACACAGCTACTCTTAGAAAATGTGCCATTTATATTTATTATGCCTTAAAAGAGAGAAACACTTACTTAAAATATTTACTTAAAGGTAGTGTGAAATATGCTGAATACACAGTTTGATTAGGACATAAATTATGTCAAAATGTTGTAAAATCAAACCGCGTTGTAGATATTGCATCCTGCAACAGGATCCCTTTTCTCACTGAAATCTCATTTCATATTAGATCTATATCTGAATGGCTGTGCTTTGAATATACATTTTCCTATTGCATGAAATATGATTTACTTAACCATACATACCTCACACACATGCATAATTATGTATTGAACTTTGTATGTTACTTGTGTATGGGCCAGAAATAATGTCTTCTCCATTTATTAACCCTTTCAACCCTAAATTTCCCTTGTGGGTATTTATAATCCTTTTGGACTCTTCTAGTACAGGTATTTTAAACCAATCTACTGTTACATTTTTGGCATGATGACAAAAACCAATGAAATTATCAAACAGTGAAGACCCTGATCAGAGGGCTCCTATAGGATCCCTCTGATCAGGTTCTACACTGTTTGCATATGGAATCAGTAATCTCTACAGAGAGTTGTAGGGTTGAAAGGGTTAATCATTGATCCGTTCCTTTCGGGGGAGTTACTCAATGGTTTCGAGTGAATAAAACTCGTTCACTTTAGACAGTTTCGTTTATTATAAATATCCCTTCTCCAGCTACAAAACCGCCTGAGTTTTAAATGTTTGCATTTCTTTACAATTAGGTTATAATATATTTTAATGACGAAATCTTATTTCGAGCTTCAAACATTTTTTATCCAGATAAAACGTCGAATAACTCGGCTTTTGATCAGGCTTCAAACTATTTGTTTCTATTAAAATGTTTTACCATTAGCGCGTTTATTGGGAAAGAATAATGTCTTCTCCACTGTAACGTCATCAGCTGCCTCAACACTAATCTACAATCAAGTTGTTTGCACTAGCAATGCTATTACAGTTACACAATAGAAAACAATAATCATAGTATTATATAAACAGACCGCAATCTGGCGCAGGTATAGGGTCAAAGGTTACACTCTTGTCGTCATTGCTCACTGTTCTGGAGTAGTCTGAAGGAGTATTTTGTCGATCGAACTTTTTAGGACAGGCTGTCAACAGTTTTAACTCATTCAACTCTAGCGACGAGTATACTCGTCCTTTATCAACAGTAAGCATATGAAGAGTACACTTGTCCTATGCAAATAGTGTAGACCCTGATCAGAGGGCTCCTAAGGGAGTCCTCTGATCAGGGTCTGCACTTGTCATTTTGTAATGAATTGTATAAATAAAACCGTAATTGATCGAGATCAGAAGCCAATTCTTTAAATTCTTAATCGTAAACAATTGACTAAACGTTTTTGGAAATTGGAAAATTTCCAATTGAAAACTAATACAATATCGTCTTCTTTAATTTTTGGTTAGTTTCGTTTTCTCGGCGTTTGATCATTATCCAAACTGTTTACAAAATACATTCAAATCGCGATTAGCAAACGCCTATTTGACATTTTATGCAGGTGAAAACCCATAATTCAATTCCATACAAATGCGTGTTACTAAAATAATTATATTATTATGTTAATTGGTAACCCAACGTCTAATCAGGCCCCCTACCTGTTTGCCATTCACATTGAATAAATGGTCAAAGTTTGAGAAATATTGTCAATTTCTACATTTTATTACATTGCATTTGACATTTTATTTGGATTTAACGGGAGAGAATAACGAATTATGCACTTAATTAGTTCGGGCATAGACAAAAGGTTATTGCATTTACATACAAATGTAATACTGTCGCAGATAATAAGAATATATATTTTTAATACAGATAGGCTGAAATATAAATTGTAAAATGAAGGCAAAACATTGGCAATAAAATACTATGTTTGCATCTAATTAAATTAATATGGCCTGAAGCAAAGCCTGCTCTTTCAAAATTGCAGTCTCTTTATTTCTTGTCCTATATCATACTATATTCTTGTCTTGCCCTTTAACTCATTCGCCCCTGAAACTAGAAAGGGCGATTCCAGTTTTCAATTAAGTTCAGTTCATGTTAACCATTCATATATTGTTTTAATAGTACATTGCTGGATGAAAACTAGTGTAAATCAGATGGATCCTTCAGGAGTCCTCTGATCGGGGTCTACATGTCTGCATATATAAAGTATAATCTTCACTAGTGCACTACTTGTAAATTACGAGTATACTCGTCGTTAGTGTCTAATGAGTTAAAGGTTGTCATCGCAAGCATGTATGTGAGAGTATGTGATTATTTGTATTTACAGATCAACATCATTAATGCTATGTGTTCTTATTTTCATTGCTCATATAACTTAATGCATGGAGCTAATTTTGACAATATTTGAAAACACATATTTAGAAGCAGACGATATAATGGTAGGATACTAATTGTTAATTGTATCTGCAGTCTATTAATAAAAGTTTTCTTATAAATAGCTCCACATCTGTATCTTATCCAGTAATAACATGAAGGTGGTAGTTTGTTATCTCTATGCACACTAACGGCAAAACCGTGGTGAACTTTGCAAGCACTTTGGAACCATATGAAACGCCAAATAACTCGGCGTCTTTTCCAGGATTCAAATTATACGATATTGTTTCTATTACTTCTATAAAGAAACATTTACAAAATTCTCATTTTTAAATCATCATCAGACAACAAATGCTGCAGGTGGCTAACAATGTTTAAACGTTCAAAGATCTACAGTAAACCTGGCAATAAATTCATCAATACATACTTAGACTTGAGACTAAATAATATTCACTAACCATTTTGGTTTTGGCAACCTATCTATCCAAACTTAAGGGTATGATATTTTCATTTTGTCTAACTGAAATTATAAAGAGTTATTGACAGATTGTGACAGTAAACTAAACGATTAAAGGTCATTATTGAGCCAAAACCTTGCTTTATTCGTTGAACCCAAAGCCTACCTGTACAAGGCATAGCATAGCTATACACCGTAAAAACAACAATCAAAACAATAAAAAGTTTTTTAAAAAAGATATGTCAAACCCCTTCACTGCCATACTCCGAGTACTAAAATTATTGGCGAACAGTTTAAATCCTGATCAGAGAACGCATAACGCGGCGTCTTGTAATTATCCAGGAACTTTCTGCGATTTTTTATCCAGAATTAACCCTTTCATACTCAATGACGTCATAAAGCGCTTTGCAAACAGTTTAGATCTTGATAAGACGACGCGCTACGCGGCGTCTGATCAGCAGCAAAACTTGTTGCCACTTGTTTTGAAGTTACGTCAGTTATACTGACTTTTAAAATCTAATTTTGAAGCGATATTGCAGACAACAATATTGAAGCAGACGACAATATGGAGGTGAATGGATAAAAATCTCACGATTAATTTGATTATGAAAAGGTTAAGCTGTGATCCTTTTGTAAGACTGCACACATCGTTTTCTTTGGCGTAGCCTCTTAAAACGGGTCTTGTTGAAAATATTGTTGAACTCAAGAATCCGAGTTAATGATAATGTTGCATTACAGTTGAACAGACGTTATTTTTTCTCGTTTGAAAGAAACTAATGTAAATACGCAATTACATTAAAATGCAGTAAACGACTTTTGAAAGTTTACTGGGAAAAGAATAACGTTTTAACTAGCTACTGTGTCATCTTTTGTGCGAATCATGGCTGCAAGAAGAAATTGGCATTTGTCTTTTGAATATAAATATATCATTTGCAATATCTAGTGCGACATAGAACACAAAGTACCTATGGCAATATGAGGCAAAGGCAAAGGATGTCATATCAAAACAAAAAGTAAAATATATTATGTCTTCAATGCCTCATTCGGAGTACATTGGTTATTTACAACCCGGAGTGTGACTAGGGTCTAAACTGTTTGACACCCATTTCAAAGTGACAAATAAATGCAAATGGAAATTGTTTAAAGCAGATGAAGTCGTTAACAGTGAAGAAGTTATTTATAATTGGTCACTGGACAGTTTTGCCTGTAGCCATGTATATTCGGGAAGACGTTATAGAATCTTTATTTACATCTCATCATTGCACATCCAATTTACATACATACAATATACAATACTAACATTAAAAAAAGCACAACGCTATTCCTTAATGGAATTATAAGAGATGATATTAATGGCATTATATGCCATACAATACATATAAAACATTGCATTATGACACCAATAATTGAACCAATTTTAAAGTTCCAAAGCTGATTTCACATATTAAAATAGGTGTTAAACATAAAGAGTATAAATATTAATAAGAGTATTCAAGAATCTCTAGATAAAATTCTCTGATGTCCAGTATTTAAAATACATATATTGCGATAACTTAAAGTTCAAAATAAGATGGCATGATATGATTAATAATAATGTACATTATTTACATAGTAAAAATTGACGTCTCTGTAAAATTAGAAAACATGTTTTGGCACAGTCTCTTATCATATTTGTATTGGAAAACAGAAAACTATATTTATCGAGATCATTTAAGTTTAAAAAAGAGGGTTATAAGTGCATGCATTTGCAAACAACTGTTCTCTTAAATCGTTATATATATGGCAGTTCAAGATCACATGTAATTCATTTTCCACATTGTCGTTTAGACAGAACGGGCAGACTCTACTCTCTTCACTAAGACCTTCATATCGGCCCGTTTCAAAACGAATTGGAGCAACGCCTAATCTAAATTTACAAAATGCCGATCTATGCAGAGGCGGTAGAATTATTTTACAATGTTGCTCTGTAGAAAATGTAAATTTAAAGGACTTGTACAATCTTAGTTTGTTACGACCTCGACCAGAAGTCCCAACATACATGTAACTATTGATTCTACGAATCCAGCAATTAATGTAATTTTCAAAAGCATAAGTTTCAACAACTTTAGCAAATGTGCGAGTGATCGGAGTGTCTAAACGACAATATAAATCCAAGTTATTCTCATTAAAAAAGCACTGAACTTTATAAAACCAATTTTTGCAAGAACGACTTGACTGCTTATACGACCATAGCGCTACTCGCTTATTAACCCTTGATCCCTCAATACAAGACAAGTGTGACCAGTAACGAGCAATACATTTCCATTGACGCATATGTTCCTCATTTAAATGATACTAAACGAAAACGCAATTTTCGAAAATGAAATGTGTTTTACGATACTTACCCGGCCTCTAGCTCCGAAATTTTTGCAATGAACATAAGGAATTTTGTATGAACCCGTTTATTGGGGGAAAATAACGACTTCTCTGCTGTACCTTAGTATTTCAATCATTTCTCTCATCTTACCTTTCCTGTTTTCCGTTCCATCTTTCGTCCAAAATAATTAGGATCGTGTTGGCTGTTACGAGAACTAGTTTTACAGATGGTATCGTAATGTTGTGCTGATTTATACGTACGGTGTTACCTTCACGCCATACTAATGAACAGAAGAGCTTAACCTCTTACCATGCTAAAATATTGAAAATGCCGTCTGGGAATAAACTGAATTTTTGTCATACCTTTTATGATTTGAACATACTGAACGTGTCGAACTGTTTGGATCCTGATCAGTAACCGGATACACTCGTGTCTTGTCTTGGTGCATAATGTTTGCAAAAGTTAGACAGGTCGAATATAGCATTAGCGTTGTTTACAATTTTGAACGCTTCAAACGAGAGACGTCTGTTGCACAATTTGTTTTAGTTCTGAAATGTGCACACTCTACTCTACAAACAGTTTGTATCAAGATCAGACGTCGAGTAACTCGGCGTCTAATCGGGATCCAATCTGGTTGAAAGTATATGGAAACAAAAAAAAACTAATTTTCCGGCATTTGAAGGGTTAGTCTCAAGTTCCTTACATGTATCTCTGAATGTTCACCTCAGCTTAACTGCCTTCTGTTATATTCCTTATATCTTTGTTGAACTATTTGAACGTCAAATAAAATTATCGCCTGCAGCATTGTTGTCTGCTACTGTTGTAAAATAAGAACGATCTGAACGTTTTTTGTAGGACATGAGCAAAGTATCAAACAGTTTCAGTCCATATGAGACGTCGAGTTACGCGGTGTCTCATGTTGGTCGAAATTGTTTGCAAAAGCAATTAGCGTGCAAAGAGTTAACATTTCTACACGCTACGAGCTACATGTAGTTGGTGATAACTGATGAAAACATTTTGGATACAGATGAAACGCCGAGTATCCCGGCGTGTGATCCAAATTATTTAAGACTGATAACATTATTTTTTAGAAATAAAAGTAAATAATGTTACATGCGACAAATGCTGCAGGGAGGCGGCAATATCATAGCATAGCGTGTTAAAGGTTAATTACCGTTTCTCGGACTGGAAATCCCGTTATTGTTGACACGAGGATACCAGGGCTGCCATTTCTCCGGATTTTTCCTAAATCTTCGGATTTTTTTCCTGATACTTTGTAGCTTAAAGCATGCTGAAAGTAAAGCAGAATGCGCCTTAATGCGCATTATGCTTTACTTCCGGCCTGCGTTAAGTATTCACATGTCAACAATACCAGAAACAGGCTACATGTATGTGGTAAAAATCGCACTTGAAAAATGCAAATTTGGAAATCTTAGGATTTTTTCTGCCAACTTATGGCAGCCCTGGGTAACGAAACCATTTTTCCCTCTGTAGAAAAAAATGCAATTGGCTAAAGTCGGAAACTGTTAATGATGGGCAATTATCGGACCGAACTGAACAGGGCTTTCGTGGCAGATTTATTCTGTAAATCTGTAAATCTGGAGGCTAGGTGATAGAAAGTTGGACAGTGTGGCTGCGGGAAGAGTCTGTCTTCGGTGGGATTTCTTGGCGGTTACGTGCGGCTGGCAATTGGCACGGTGATGGGACCAACGTCTGTGCACTATCCCCTAGCCAATGTTTACCCAAGTGTGAGCGCTTTTCATTAGTAAATGACCGACTCTTGCAGCGGTCTAGAAACAAACCTGGAAGCATTTATGTCATTATCTATAGGAAACAAAGCGGTAGGTGTTTGTTGAAACAACTGGCCTCGACGGGAGTTTGCTTTTATTTTGGACGACATTCAAACACTTGAAACGAGGAATACCATATTGCTGGAACCTTACAGTGAACAGACCAAGTAGCAAACAATCTGCTTCTTTCGCTTGCAGAACGAGATTCGTCTATAATCAAATTTAAGTTTAACGGTTACTAAAAGAAGTAATGGAATACCGGGTACTTTAACATGCATGTGATAGCTTTATGCAGGACAAAAGTCATACAGAACGCTCCTGTAGGAGCGTTCTGTATTACTTTTGTTCTGCATTAAGCAGTCACCTGTCATTAACGAGGCTCTGATTGGCTGTTAATAACAAGTTTTGTTGTATATCATTACATGATATATCGACATACGATCACACGTGTTAAAATGATATTTTGTGCCGTGATTAGATATGATCAAAGAGTTTTTTAGATATATTTGCTGCCAAGCTGTCAATCATACTGGATGATATTAACACTCGCGTCAAATTAATGAAAGTTTGGATATGTTTTAAGTGTTCACGTTAACGAGAGGCAATGGATTTATTGTGATTTGAAACATTGTAATCTGCAGGTTTTGGAAAAGACAAGTGTACATAGTGGATTTTGTACCAAACAGCTTAGAACTACAGTTAACTTCTATTACAGTGGAGATGCTTGTATTATTTCCCAATACACTCAATTATGCTAAAAAACATATTTCCATTTCAGACAGTTTGGAGCCAGATCAGACGCCGGGTATAACCCGGGGTCTTTTCAGGCTACAAATTATTTGCCACTCAGGTTGAAGTAAAATTGTCAAGAACTTGTCATTTTCTACAGTTTACTTCACTGCGTATTTTTAAAGTTTCATTTAAACCGGAAAGAATAACGTCTTTATCACTGTAACCTTCAAACTTAAGTCTTCTTTCTATCGAATTTTGAGACACGTGACAGTTAAATGCAAAAATAACAATACTGCAGAAAGTTCCTTTGGGGTCTTTTGTACTGCATTTAGCATTCCTAAACCTTCCAAATTCTACCATACTTGCTGGTCGCTTTAGAACGATATAGGGTTCTTATCGTTTAGGAACCTGCAGTTAATATGCTCACTCAAGCTGGTTTACATTACAAGATTCAAATCTATTTTGGATTTATTACAATGTTTGTGTTCATCGTGCAGTTGAGAAGACGTGGTTATTCCAATCAACTGCGTTTATGCTATAAAGATTATTTCCACTGAAAACAGTTTTAGGTAATATCACTGCGTTGGCGTTTCGTTTAAATGGAGAATAATGGCGCATTTTTTACTGTATATATATACTTCTAAATTGACTGTGCTTCAACCTTTCTTCGCTTGTGCTTTTTAGGATAAAGTTTACGTCACTGTTCAGGGTGTTGGCATTTAATTCTGTGCACTTTAAAGTCGTCTTCTCGTCTGCAATTTGTGCCGTCTGCTGTCTTAGCTTCAGGGTTGATATCTGTGACATTTGGTGTAGAAATATTTCAAGATAATTAAAACTGATTTGGCCCTGATGAGACGCCAGATTACTCGGCTTCTGAACGAGATACAAATAATGAATTGTTTGTGACAGACTTCACAAATTTATCCATATTAGGTTAACCGCCAACTGGTATATTCTGCCTTTAACCTTCCTTTCACCCCCAATGACGCCTTAAAGCGCGTTTCCAAACAGTTTTAGAACCAATCAGGACCCAAACTGTTTGACACTATTATCGATACTTATTAAATCATCTTCAAATATATATCTTTATTTCAGTCTCATCATGGTTCATAATACAAACATAATATACATTTCGTCATAACATTAACCATGCCATTCAAATAAGAATTATAAGAGACTATGTATTACTAATTACAACACACTATGTTTCTGAAACTCATATTTCAAGTATCAGTAATTCAAAGCAACTCCTAGCACTAAAACTAAAACCATGTAAATAGTGCTAATCTCAAATCTAAGACCTGCAATAAATTTATTTTAAAACCTGATTTTCAAAAAATGCATTAACATGCGTACTTAAGTAATTCTTATAAGAAATCCAGTCTTACCATTGATCAGATCAATGATAACTTGATTAGCAAAATTTACATGGACGAAATAATAATAAGCTATAGGTTTAAACAAAACATGTTACATTATATACAATCATAAGAATTTCATATTTGCATGGACTAAAGATGATCACTTGTTTTTGTTATTGCACACATTATGTATCATACAAACGATTTGTACGACGGTTTAAAATATTAAAGCAGGATTTGGCAGTAAAACGTACAAGTTGTGGGCTAGAAAACAGCAATTTAAACTTATCACATTCAGATTTCGACATAAAACTATCAATAATATTGGTTGCCTTTTCATAGAGCTCAGTTCTTATGTCCTCATATAATAGACATTCAGTAATCACATGTAATTCTGTTTCAACAGCATTTTGACAAAATGGACAGGTTCTGCACTCTAACGGCAGCCTTTCATACCTGCCAGTTTCTATTCATAAAGGAGCAACTCCACATCTAAACTTAGCAAAAGCTGATCTGTGTTTAAATGGAAGGATAATTTTAACGTAGTACTCTATTTCAAAGGTTTCTTTAAATAATTTATATGTTCTTAATTTATTACGTCCGGATCCTGTTACTGAAAGTTCCCTTTTGATAGCATCTCTCCATTCTTCTTTGTATTTAGCCATATATGTATTAGTCACCTTACAGATGATATCAGATTTTGAAATATAATTACAAACATTTGCAAACTGGCTACAGCCTAACTTATCAAATATGCATTTGGTTCTGAAAGCCCAATTTTTACACGCCGAGCCCGATTGATTGTTACAGAATAAAAATACATGTTTGTTAATTCTTTCAGATTCCATATTAACACATCTAACCCAAAATGTTGACACACTCTTCAAGAGTTTCAAACCGACTGGATCCCATCCCATATCTCCTATGACAGCAGCATTAGGGGTGTATTTACCTGTCCCTAGAAAAAACCTCATCGCACGGTTATGAATGGCATCAATGCATGAGAATGATTTTGTTCCCCATATCGAGGCAACCTTAAATTTAACTTTTAAACGTGCCTTGCATACAACAATACTGACTGAAGCATACGACAATAAAGCGATGAAAGGGTAAAAATCTCCAGAATAATTTGATCATGAAAGGGTTACAACGGTTTGACCGTATTGATACGAGAGTCAAACATTTTAGATCCTGATCTGAATCCAAACTGTTTTCAAAGGCAACTGTTATACATGTAGCCAATGGAGGTGAATGGGTTGGTCAAATAATGTTTACCGAGTGCATTAATATCGAATAAAGCACGAAACATAATAAAGCACAACCGTGATTACTTTCATTTGAATAGTTTGCTTCCAAATAGTAAGGCCTATATAATTTAGCGTCTGATTAGACACTGATCGTACCAGTATTTCAAAAATTGAATATTGATAAGTCTATCAGGCTTATGTCGAATATATCCGTATTTCAAAGTTAAAAGGTGGCTCAGCCACGTTTTAACTTTGAAATATGGGTATGTTCAAACTAACGCGAGTTCGAAGTATCGAGTATATCTGTCCTTTTCAAACCCTCTTAATTGGATATGCACTTTTTGTCATGTCTTTAAGTATTTTGGGAACGTGACACCCTTTGAGAGTAATTGTAAACTAGTCATTTATCTGACAAAGGATAAGTTTATTTGAACATTTAGCATGCACGGGTTAAACTAGAACACATTAGAACTAGGTTTGAAACATTTCCAAGTTTCAAAACAGACGATGATATCGTTAATCCGGGTAATTCAAGAGATTTGTTTCGCAGACATCTACAATCATCGATCAGACACAGTTGTATGTTTGATCAAAACAGTTGACTCTCAAATTCTATCAAACGGCTCATTTTATTTTCAAAGTGGATTAGGCAACATAATTATAACTCTCAGTGATTAAGATTCCAAATGCATAAGCTTCTATAATATCTAGGATTTTCTCAAATGATTTTTATTTTATTTATTTTTCAAAGTGAAGCAGACGATGTGTGAGCAGACAATAATATAGCCATGTAGCAATAATGAAAACAAAAACATTAACTCGTGATTGTGTGCTGTGAGAAGCCAATTGCAGTTATTACGAATTGATCGGCCAGCATGCCTCCACCGTACCATGTTACATTATCAATAATACTTGTACGATAGAGAAAATGTTTTTAAAAGAAACTAAAACCAAACGCAATGCCATGAAATGGAGAAAATGACATGAAAAATTACGTTTTGACGATATATCTTTTTATTTGAGTTGCAAACAGATAAGTGCCTGATCAGACGCCAGGTAACCCGGCGTCTGATCTGACACCAAACTGTTTGCAGTGGAAATAATTGATATAGCGTAAACGCGTTTCAAAATGGAAAAGAATACCGTCTTCTCCACTGTAACATTATTAAAGATAGATGAGCAGTAATTCCAGGTTTACGTGACAAACCAAAACGAGAGACATTGTCCTTTAGATATACATGTACAATTTTAAGACGTGTATGTGTGCAGAATGTAGGATAAAAGTATTGTTTTCGTCTTGTATTAAGCAACAACCTGTCTTTAGAGATGCGTTTTACAGAGAAGCCCTGTATTAAACGACCAGTGTGAATGAGATATAGTGTTTGGTCTCTTGGACAGGTGGCAATTAATGCAGTGCAAAGGCAGTCCTAACAGCGCCCCTAGCAGCGCATTGAATCAGTTTTTGTGTTGCATTCAGCAGTCACCTGTCTTTCAAGATCCCAAGTCTATCGTTGAACGGTTGATTTTTCTCAGGATATACTGTTATTGCAATGGAAAGTGGGATTACAAATGTTAGACATGTGTCATAAAGTTTTGACGAAGTGCTGTTGATATTGCTGACAAATCACTTCAGTGCTACCCGAGCAGTCGTGTAGGTACTAGTATTATTAGAACCCAAATAGGCCCAATAAAACGCGAGCCAATTCATACATTTACGGTAATGTACCGCAACCAACAACACTATTAGCTAACCCACTTTTACTGATGCCAGATCAGACAAAAAACCTCTTAAAGCAGATTGAAAGTACAACAGAAAGCTCCGACAGGAGCTTTCTGCTGTACTTTCAACCTGTTTTAAGTACCAACCTGCATTAAAAACCGATTAAACATAATTGTTGCGGTCGTAATTATACGAGACTTTACTGTATTTAGAAGGACGGGACGATACTGCATTATTGCACTTTCGTGTAGTATGGCAAGGTATGGACGATAAATCGGGGATAATTATAGTGGTTAGACCACTTGTTCCCGTATTCTGATTACTGGGTCTTACCACGGTTAACTGAAAAATTACGTGTACGTCTGAATACGGGAATAAATAAGTAGTTGTAACTTGCAACTGGTCTGGGCTTAAACCCTTTTACTGAAAGTCGTCTGCCGCAAAATTGTCGTTTGGTGGATATTTTTTTTTTCGATTTTTTTTTTCATTTTCGATAAATGCAAAACTTATTTTTTGTGTGTTCAAATAGTTTGTATCTTGATCAGACGTCGAGTTACTGGCGTCTGTTTAGAATCAAAACTGTTTGGAAATGTATTAAAACTTCAAGGGGTAAATGAGTCAATGCAAGTTCAATTTCGTTTCATAGGACTGTTATCATGGTGCATATACTGTAGACATGTTTTCCGCTGTATGCAGATAAGTGAAGCGTGTTTCAAAGCAAACTATCTAACAAAGTGCTAGTTATTCGAGTGTGATTTGCAGTTTCTGTGGATACTTAAGTGGGTGTGTTTAAAGTAAGTGTGATACGAGTACAGCGAACATCCGATAATACGACATGATCAAATTATTCGGGAGATTTTTACCCCATCACCGCTTTATTGTCGTCTGTTTTAGTATTGTTGTCTGCAATACACGTTTCAAAGTTAGATTTAAGGTTGTATGACTTAAACATTTCGATAAGAGTGTCAAACAGTTTGGGTCCTGATCAGACGCCGCGTTACGCGGCGTCTGATCAGGACCCAAACTGTTTGCAAACGCGCTTTAAGGCGTCTTTGAGAGTGAAAGGGTTAAAGAAGCATTTGGAATGATTTGAACCACGAAACGCGTTTTGATTGGTCGATATATTGGGGATACATTGTATACTGTTTAATTATATAGATTCGAATATTGGAAATGTAATTGAGGAATAAGCTATAATTTTAGAAACAAGTGTGAACTAAATGGATAAAGAAAACAACGTGTGCATCATTGTTTTATAATATTGGGAATTAAGAGCGTTAAAGCTCTAAAGTGATTCTAGGGAAGACACAGCTGATATCCAGAACAGAAACAACAGTACGTTCTCTCCTGAGCGACACATGTATATCTAGCAGGGAGTTTTTAATGCAGGGCTGTATACAGTAAAACAAAAAATTCAATATGTATGTAGATGAGCTTTTCTGCATTATTTTTGTCATGTATACTATTATTATTACGCATTACTTTGGTCCTGCATTTGGTAATGTCTTATTAACATCTTCACTGCATTACGCCGAATAGCCTACAATGGTTATTTGCAAACAAAGCGGAACCTGAGTAGACACCGCGTAACGCGACGTCTGAACAGGATCAAAACTATTTGATACTCATTACAATAAGAAAAAATAACTTTTTGTCAATGTACCTTAAATCGAACCTTGAGACGACAAATGTTTAAAACAGATGACGTCATGGCAGTGAAGGGGTAAATTGATTACATTAACACCCTTTTATTACGACCACTAAAAAGAAGGCTAATTGATTGTATAAAAGACAAATTACAGCTTAAAGCAAGGGGACAGTAAAACAGAAAGCTCCTAAAGGAGCTTTCTGTTTTACTGTCTCCTTTTCTTTAAGCAGTCACCTGCCTTAAGTACCTAATAATTAACACAATTTAGTGGTCGGAATAGAGAGGTTTTACTGTATGATTATTTTGTGTGTCGCTGAGGAGAGGTTTTACTGCAATACAGAGTGATTGTTTACTGCCAATGACTAATAAAACTCGTGTATAAATGTGACGAACTTCTATCTAAAAGTGAAGAGCCTAATATTTGTCGAGAAGTTTTTCTTGTTTACCCCGACGACGTCATGTATATTCTGATATATCGTCGTGTTTGTGACAGCAAGCAGACGAAACCAAAAGTTTGGTCATCATTTATTGAGCTAAGCATCTGTTGAAACCAAAACATCCGAATTAAAACTCAAACACATTCCGCTAGCCCGGAAATGGC
Source organism: Gari tellinella (assembly GCA_922989275.2). Classification (NCBI taxonomy): domain Eukaryota; kingdom Metazoa; phylum Mollusca; class Bivalvia; order Cardiida; family Psammobiidae; genus Gari; species Gari tellinella. Next base: position 108,373,461 of record OV277857.1, read on the forward strand.
GGGAAACGCCGGCATGCCAAACGACATTCTGGTGTCGTCTGCTGAGACCAGCGTCCTTGGACCACTTTCAAAGGTTGATAGTGACAACGAAATAAAGACATTGGACTGCTCGTTATCGCTACAATTAGATCTAGAGATACACAAACTAAAAGAAATGGTCAAATATTTGGAGAGCTTGGAACGCGCTCTTGAACCAAGGCGACAAAACAAGCAGACGACTTTGGATAATGAGCAGACGATTGGCGTTATTGACGCACAGGTAATGTAATTTAATGATGTTATCTACATTAAATTAAAAACTTCTAGGTTTCAATCTAGAGGTCGTTGTCTTCCAGGGCCCTTATATCACCCAGTTACAGTGGAGAATATTTGTCCCGGTTTAAATGAAACATAACGCACATGCAATGCAAATAAATGAAGAAAATTCTAACAATCTATTTCTATCTGTGCGCCAAGCAGTTTGGAGTCTGAACTGGCTTCAAATCGTTTGCAAAGGAAATATTTGTTTTAGCATAAACCCGTTTACTTGGAAAGAAAAATAAGGTCTTTTCCACTGTAAGCTTACCTTTACATACCCAGGATATCGTCCTCTATTAAATTGTCGTTTTCTTTAAGTTTCCCATAGTTTGATTTATTTGGAATTTGGCTCACATCGATATGGATGTCAAACATTTTAAATCCTGATCACAACCGAGTTTAGTTTCTCAGCAACTGGTCAGTGTCCAATCTGTTTGCTAATTTCAGTGTACTCGATCCCAGACAAAAAAGAACGAACCGTATGTGGTGAAAGTTTGTCTGCTATCTGCGTCTTGTTTGTACGCTGTTTGGCGCCAAAACAAGTTTGCAGATATTACGAAAAAATAAACAGTTATTTAGTAAAGTTTCACTTGTGACGGTTAAACCCCTCTCTAAAGACCAACCAAATGAACATTCACTCATGATGTTTAAACCAATAGGTGGCAGATTACTGCATGAAAAAGGTAATTCATAAAGCTCTTGCAGAAAGTTTATGTATTACTTTAATATGTCATTAAACAGCCACTTGCATGAACCCAGCAATGACGTTCGTCCACAAAATAGACATGAGCAATTTGCGACGTCTCATCCACAGGAACATGTAAATATGTCTTAAAATGTTAATTATATAATGTTATTGGAAGTTTTTTTGTTTCAGACTATGTATTCAGGCCGATTTTGCGCCTCATTCGAATCAGATGCACCAATAACATTTTTAATTAACATTTTAACCCTTTACCTGATAGCATTGTTTCTAGTAATGAAGATATGTGATTACTTAAAGCAGGTTGAAAGTAAAGCAGAATGTGCCCTAAGGCGCATTCTGCTTTACTTTCAGCCTGCTTTAAGCTATTAACTGCTAGAATAATGAAAGTATTAAATATGACACATATTCATTACGGTATAATTTGGAACTACTTTCTTCAGCGGATGAATAAAATGAATGTGCTAAAAGTCGCTTCTATAAGGGAAAGGGTTAAGACATATTTACATGTACCTGTGGTCTCACCAGGGTCACCACTGTTTGCTATTTCATATGAAATAATTATACTGTTTGGACACACACTGGAATATCCATCCATAATGAAATCTCCCAGCAAGTAGATACTTCATTGCAATATCCAGGTATAAATGGGTCAAACAAACGTTTTCTTAAAACACAAACAGGCCATCGTTTGTGTTTACAAGACAATACTATACTAGCATATACTTGTAGTGTTCATATTTGTATTTGGTTTAGATTTATCACCAGTATCGATTCTGTCCTAGTTTCTAGATCTGATCTGATTCCAAACTGTTTACAAATGCGAGTGAACAGAATGACAGCTTTTTAGCTTGCCTATACAAAGTACAAGACTAACTTAATATGCTATACTCCCGGCGTAGTTGTGTTGTCGTTGTTGTCACCATTTTTCATCAATTTACTTCTATATCCCCTAGGATATTGCTTTAATATTTGGTATGCGCGTGTACATGGACATGGCCATTCCATGCATGCAAAACGTTCTACCCCAGTGACCTTGACCTTAAACTTAGGGTAAGCGTTAGGTTTCGAAATCTGGGTTTAGGTTTCGAAAAATGCTTATAACACCTATGTCACAACGGATATTGCTTTCATATCTGTTATGCATATGTATAGGGAGAACACCTTAAAGGTTTGACCCCAGTGACATTGACCTTGAATTTAGGGCACGCGTTTCGGTTGCGAAATCTGCGTTTAGATTTCGAAAAATGTTTATAACTTCTCTGTCCTTTGAAATATTGATTTCATATTTGGTATACATGTGTATATGAACCAAACGTTTTCATTTACGCATAACTTCGACCCCAGCGACCATGTGTTGGAACTTAGGACCAGCATTTATGTTTCGAAATTGTTTTAGGTTAAAAAATGCTTATAACTCCTATGCCCCTCGATGATTGCTTTCATAGTTGGTATGCATGTATAATTTATATGGACGATATCTTAAAATGCACGAACAAATGTTAACTCTGTGCATCTTTAGCGGTTTCCCCATGAAAGCTCAGTTCCCCGTATCGTGCAAAGCGTGACCTTGCTGGCATTTTGCAAACAACTTGGAACCTGATCAAACGCCGAGATTTTGCTTCAGTTACACTGTAGAAAGAACTAACAATTCGCAGAAAGCACTTTAGCAAATACCGGTAGTATAGTTTGATAAGGAGTTCCAATATTGTCTATTCTGCTGACAAGCTTAACTTCAGTGGGGAAGCCATTGTTCATTCCCAATAAACGCGTTTGTGCTAAAATAACTATTTCACTTGTAAACATGTTGTAACCAGATCAGACTCCATTTAAACTGTTTGCCAATCCGATAAAAGATAAATCAGAATTTAGCATTTCAACAGAAAAATCTACATTTGATTGCTTTTCGTTTTCATTTCGCGATGTGTTCTCCACTGTACATTGCCTCACGAACCAGGGGTGCTGTAAAGAGAGAATACTTTATTGTTATGATTTGTGATCATTTGTTGCGTGAAAGCATGGGAATTCGAACCGCCTGTTTTGTGGGGAAAACAGATTATTGTCAATCAGACACAATTTGGCGGGTAGATTGATGCTGGCAACGACAGTCATAACAATTCTGCTGGCTCGTGACGTCATTAGCGCCCATGATATGATTGTTGCTCTTAACCTTCTGTACGCTACGGGTGAATTTGTGACTGCTATTTGCAAACAGTTTGGCTCCAAATGAGACGCAGAGTAACTCGGCGTCTCATCTGAATCCAGACTGCTTGACACATTTTGATGATATTTTCTGACAGAAACAGCCTTTAAAACAATTCTGAGAGTTGTTGCAGACTACAATTAAACAGTGTGCCGAAGCTTAATCTTATGATGTCATGATATTGTCTGTAAAGAATTGTCGTCGTCAGCTCTTATTTCTTAAATATAGGATATATGTTTGTAATGCCACTGTACTCGAAACGAAACAACTCAAAGGCTAAATTTCTGGATATTTTGCAGCAGTTTTGGTGCTGATCGGCGAGTGAGAGGGAGAGAGAGAGACACACACACAAACACACATTGCTGTTTAAATGTTGCACATTTAACGGAAATCGTACAGTAGTTTTGTTAACGAAATGTTTCTGGATATTTCAAGGCGTAATCTCTAACACTAAACTGTTTGCAAAAGTACACAGTATTTTGTTAGAAAGAATACGGTTTTGTCATCGGTATACACTTGAAAATACGTTATTATATCCCGTTTTAAACGAAGCGCAAGCCTAATGTTATAAAATAAAGAAAATGACACTATTATTCTTGAATTGTGGACTCATTTTTATCTGAGAGGAAAGCAGTTTGATCCAAGGTATTTGCCAGCGGAAAAAAACTAACGTACATGCTTTTCCCACTGTATGCCTACATGTAACACATTTGTTTGAACCTATCACCATGGTGTTTGATCTGTATTAGGGACAAATTGGTCTTATCTAGGTCTGCAGGAAGAAAATAGAGAGAAGGTGTGCTCATACTATACTGTCTTATCTTTGTGTGGAGAGAGTTACACCTTCATAACGCTGGGAGTGGTGCTATATAATTAAAATCTCTCTTTCGTAGCTTAGCATCGTGCTTTTTGCAATCGTTCATCTTTGCTCTGATGGGCGAGATTTGATTTCAATTTGCAAACAGTTTAGATCCAGATCAGACGCCGAGAAACTCGGCGTCTGATCTGGATCTAACCTGTTTGATACTCCTTTTAAGTTTATTTTTTAATAAGGTGACGTTAAAATGTATTTCTTTAAATATTGTAGATAGCAAATTATTTGAGATATTATAAAAAACAAGATAAAGGCTCAACATTCCAAGATAATGTAGGATGAGTCTTGTTCTGACAGAATCATTTAATTGGATCACAAAACAAAAGTTTGGTCTGTTGTGTTTTCTATTATGTTCAACTGTTCTTTTATCCCTGTAAATTTTCTGATTATAAACAGACATTTAGTTTTTACAAACCGTTGCAAATACGGGTAAATAAGCTACGGTGTCTCTTTGACTAAAATGGTGATCTTTCAGAAGATTTTACTATAAACATATTCAACCCTAGCGACGAGTATACTAGTCGTTTACAGACACCATATCTGTGAATTGTATAGTTGTCATATGCAATAAAGAATATAACCATGATCATTATATGCAAATCGTTGAATGTAGACCCAGGTATCCACTGTTTATACTTTTGTATTATACTGTTAAAATGAACCCTTGATAGTCAAAACTGACTACATTTAAGTTTGAAATGGGAGTTGTCTATTAAATGTATTATAAGCGAATGAGCTAATGCATGGTGCAAAGTTAGATTTAACCGCCAAATGTGATTAAATTCATCTTTGCAAACAGTTGGATCCAGATCTGACCAAGGTACAAACTAATGACACTAGTATATGTTTAAGTCGTACTTATTCACCCCTAAATCCTTTTAATGAACGATTCCAATGTCCAATAAAGTTTGGTCCAATTTTGACTATTTAGGATACTTATGCTAATAATATCTTTAAAATGACAAACAGTGCAGAGCCTGATTAGAGGGTTCTTGTGTTTAACCCTCTTATCGAGTTCTATATTGTTTTCATATGACAAGCGTACTCTTCACATGTACACTGGTAAAGGATTGAATGTGTTCACCCGTTCGCTGTTAAACTCTATAACAATTATATATGCAAACAATCTGAATCCCGAGCCAACGTCTGACCGACCTAGAAACTGTTCAACTCAAATGAGAATAAACCATGTTCAAAAGGTTGTAATATTGTATACAGGTTAATACATTGCACTTGCGTGTAGTTCATTTAACCTATTACCCTATAGAAACGCCTTTTTCGTCTTTACTTGATGCCCCCTTCAAAAGAAAATGGTCCCACTTTATTCAGTCATGAATATGTATTCTTAAAGCAGGCTGAAAGTCAAGCAGAATGTGCCTTAAGGCACATTCTGCTTTACTTTCAATCTGCTTTAAGTGGTCACATGTCTTCAAAACTAGTAGAAACAGGCTTTGGGGTAATGGATTGCACATGAAAGAATAACATTTTCTCCTCTGTAACACTTTCGTCTTGTTTTTACCACAAGTGAATGACAAGATGTTGTTTTTTCTCCAAAAAGTTGTTAAAATCTTTTTAGCATTGCTGTAGGCGACAATGTTTTGCAGAAGGATAGCGTGTAGAATTGTGTGATTAATGACGTGCCATTATATCATCTGCTTTAAATTTGTCGTCTGCTGTTTTTGTTTTTCTCTCTTTAGATGGTTTAGTGTTTTATTGAAGAAACATCGACGGGAGGGTCGAACAGTTTGAATCCAGATTAGACACAGTCTTATTCGTCGTCTATCAGGATTCAAACGTTTCGCAAGAACCACAAAATTCGGGCAGAGATAGTGAATGGATTTTTAATGGTCGTTAGTATGTTGCCGCAGTCTATTGAAGTAACATGCATATTTAAAACCCTTTAACAATTTTGAACTTGGCGTTAATTAATCACATTTTCAAAGAGTTTGGATCCAAAGCAGTTACTGGTACATGTAATCTCGGGGTTTGATCTGGATCGCATTTTTGGAACGATATTTTTTAAACGTATAGGTAAAAGGCCTCCATTACTTTAGATTTATTGTCAATTACAGTTTAACCCTTTCATTCTCAATGACGCCTTAAAGCGCGTTTACAAACAGTTTGGGTCCTGATCAGACGCCACGTGACGCGTCGTCTGATCAGGACCCAAACTGTTTGATACTCTTATCGATATTTATATAAAAAAAAAATATATATATATATATATAAAGGCATACAACCTTAAATTTAACTTTGAAACGTTTCTTGCAGACAGCAATGCTGAAGCAGACGACAAAAAAGCGGTGAAGGGGGTACCACTCTCCCGAATAATTTGATCATGAAAGGGTTAAAGTTGTACCTGAATGTCGGTTGTCTCTATACATGTACATATAAAGACGTAAAAGTAAAGGTTGGGAATCGAAACAGTGTGTCTGAGGAGAACACAAAAAGTTAATAAACTAAAACTACCAACCTCCGCCGGGCCAATTACTCACAATAGAAAATACGTGATTATTTCTCAATGAACGCGTTTATGTTAAAACAAATATTTCCATTGCAAAACAAAAACAGTTTGAAGCCAGATCGGACGCCTGGTAATTTTGCGTCGAACTAGACTCAAAGCTATTTGCTACTCAGATAAAAATTAATCCTTTGCTAGACTCAAATAAAAATGAATCGTCAGTATTTGCAAAAGCGTGTCATTTTTATTCGATTTGATAGCAATACGTTTGCTTTTCGTTTCATTTATATTGGCAAAAATGACGTCTGTCCACTGTAGAGAACATTTTGCGATTCAAAATTAGCAGTGGACCAAGCAATGTGTTAAGTAACAGGGTAGACACATGCGAAAAATGTGGAAATATGCAATCCAAAGTTAAATTTTTCGTGTCAACTACCAGTATCAAATTCGAAGTTCTGTGCATAAAAATATCTTCTCTTTTGTTCATTGCTTTTATACAAAAATGCCATTTCAATCTCTGTAACCCTTTCACTCCCAGTGACATCATAAAGCGCATTAGCAAGCAGGTCTGATCAGGATCAAAACTGTTTACAACTTGTTTTTGAAATTACGTCAGTTATACTGCCTTAAATCTAACTTTGAAACGATATTACAGACAACAATATTGAAGCAGACGACAATATGGCGAAGGGGTAAAAGCCTCACGATAAATTTGATTATGAAAGGGGGGAAGACGATATTATGGTGCGGCAAGTGTTCAACAGACGCGCTATATTCAATCTGCTGAGCTATAATCTTTTATAATTAAGACAAACATTGCACACTGCAATTAGAAACCACATTATCACCATGGCGATTCGGTACCAATTTCTAAAAATAAATTTGCAAACCGTTTTGATTCAGATCAGGCCCCACGTTAGTGGGGCCTGATCTGGATCCAAACTGTTTGACACTCCGATCCATTTTATGTTATAACCAAGATAAAATGTTTTAGCTTTATTGAAATTATAAAGATGTAAGTTGGAGCAGACGGCAGTTATCTACAATGAAAAGGCTAAAATACTCTCTCGTCTGCCCACAGGTGCGGATCAATTAAAGCCTGATGTGCAGCCTCCTACTGAACCAATTAATTACCTCATATCTCACTCATTTGCGTCGCGTGCCAAGGTTTTATATTGCTTCTGAATTTTTTCTAAGACTCCTCGTTATGAGGTCGACATAGGTGATGCGCGATTCTTTTGTTAATTTCAGAACAATACCTGTCAATCTTCCAGAAGGTCACATAGCTGACATAATTGTCAATTTCAATCAAGAAAGCACGTGATCTTAATGATATGCTGCTGTCTTGTACACAGTTTAAAGTAGCACTGGTGGATAACTGCACACATCTAGGTATCAAAGATGAAGTATTTGATAAAACAAAATTCAAAGATATTGGAAGTAAAGAACTCTCGTTAAAGTTAAAACAGAACAGAACTTACATTAAAGCTTATAATGTGATAAATGGTCAATCTAAAGCAGATGAAGAAAGTTGACAATTTAATGCGTGAAAAAAGTATAAATCAGCAGAATTTTCTGCTACATGCAATACCAAGTCACATAATTAAAGGAAAGTACAGAGCTCCCTCTCTACAAAACACCCTGCGGGAGACAAAGATTGTGTGTGTTGTTCGGAGAGAGTTGTTATAGGGAGGGAAAATTGATCGCCTTTAGAGTGCTGAGCATGACTTGAATTACATTTGCAAACAGTTTGAACCCTGCATATCAGACACCGCGTAACGCGACGTCTGATCTGGGTTTAAACTGTTTGTTATTCTTCTGTCAAGATTTTCAATATGTAAATTTGAGAGAAACAACAAACGACAATTTTAAATAGAAGATATTGCAGGAGGGAAAGCGTTAGACATAACTGTCTTGTATGGGGAACAGTGACAAGCGTTGTTGTAAGTTGGGAATCGTTGGCCGGGTGGCCATTGTACGGGGGAAGCACTGTTATCAAATGTAGAAAATAGCAATTTTCCGGGAAATTTCTACTATTTATTTATATAAATAAGTTAATTGGCAAATAGAGTATGACAAGGTTTCAAACTGTTTGCAATGGCTATGCATGTATTTGTCTTATTCAAATGCGTAGTTTGGAAAGAATAATGTATTCCGCATTGTAACTATCAAAGGACGCTATCACTCCTTTCCACACTTTAAAAAGACTGGTAACCAGATTTGACATACAAACGTAATAATTTGTAAATGTATGTCAAACGCTTATACCAGTATAAATGCGTAAATATTAGTTTAGGATAAGAAATTCTGTTGAAAAATGCATTTCAAATATTTATTTGACAAACTATACCGCTATATAATAAATGTAAGGTCAAATCTCATATGTAGATCAGGATCTACATTTACATCAACTAAAATATTGAACCCATCGAAAAATAATATTTGGTGACTTTTCTCGGTGATGCTTTTAGGCTGATCATATTTTTTAATGCCAGATGCACGATAATGCTACATATTTGATTTGATTTTATATTTTCATTATTTTTTGCTAATATACCGTTTGGTTTTCAGTCTCTGTAAGAGGCCTGGTAAATATCTGCAAATTGAAATTACATGTTGATAAAATCTGTTGACAAGTTTTTGTTGTTGCTGTTTTCGGAAGCATAAACAAAATGCAAAATCAGCAGCAAATTTCGATAACGACCAATTCTCCTGATGGTGAAAGATAATACACAGTGTTGCTAAACAACGTAAAAACATGGTCTTTTAAATCGTTGACTTTAACCCCTTCACTGCCATGCATCATTCATTTTTAACCCTTTACCTGATAGCCTAGTTATACTATTGAAGATAGGTGACTACTTAAAGCAGGTTGAAAGTAAAGCAGAATGCGCCCTAAGGCGCATTCTGCTTTACTTTCAGCCTGCTTTAAGCTATTACCAGCTATAATAAGGAAAGTATTAAATATGACACATATTCAGTACGGTATATATTGGAACTATTTTCTTCAGCGGATGAATAAAATGCATGTGCTAAAAGTCGCTTCTATCAGGGAAAGGGTTATACATTTTGCCGTCTCCTTTCATTTCTCAAATTTAAATCTTAGGTTTTTTGACTTACGAAATATTGAAATGAGTGTCAAACAGTTTGGATCCTGATCAGACGCCGCGTCACACGGTGTCTGACCAGGATCCAAACTGTTTGCAAATAACTAGTGTACTCGGAGTAAAGCAGTGAAGGGGTTAATCGAAGCTGTTTTTAGATCATTTGTGCTGATAGCTATTAAAATAAGAAGTCGTCAGAATTGACACTATTTGTGTGGAATCCTGACACTTTGTCAACGGAATTGCAAAGTACAGTGAAGTGTTACTATGAAGACCACTCCTATTGTTTGTTGTCGCTGTTTCAGGTGGGTGACTGATTAAAGCAAGATGAAAGTAAAAACAACAGTATCCTATAGGCGCTTTCTGTTTTTCTTTGATCTTGCTAAATGGACGCCATCATGTGGTCTTCGCTTTTGTGTTTCTTTCTAGATAGGTTTTACTGTTTATTGACCAAAGTATTTGGAATAAAGGGACACGAAATACAGTGAAATACTGTTAAACCTCTGTTTAGTGGTCACTCATATAGATATTATTATTATTATTATTATTATTATTAAGGTTTAAGCTGAATTTACGATAAAGTTAAAGCTGTAAAATTAGGGAGCTTTCTTTTGGGAGCTTTCTGCTTGACGTTTGCCTTGTGTTCGCTGTCTTCAAAAATCGCAATTTCACATGTAGAGAATCATCGCTAAAAACAAGTTTTATTGTATATTGACAGTTCTGTTATACGTTTGTATGGCCTGATATTTTTCTTTGATAACTCCACTGATGCTTAATTGCTTAATGCATGTCTGCTGCTTTGGGAATATACGCTTTCACGACCTTTAAATCTTAACCTTGAACTAGTGGTACTATAATGTCGTTTGCTAAAAGACATTATGTCTGCTTCACTTTTCAAACTTACATTTAAGGTAGTTTTTTGTAAGGAATTAAACATCGACTGGCGAAAAACAGTTTAGATTCTGATCAGATGCCGAGTTACTCGGCGTCTGATCAGGATCCAAACTGTTTGTAAACGTCAATGTAGTCTGGTTCAGCATTGTAAGGGTATTTGGGTTTTTTTTAAAGTAAATACTTGCGCGATTCTCTTTGCTGTATAACCAGTGACGTCCATGCTGCCATTATGTGTCTGTCCCCCTCACAGATTTGATTTCCAACTTTTTCATTTACGATTTTGAAAACAGCTCATCTAAAATCTGAGGTGAACTGCAAGCAGTGTTTGGAGTTTTGATCTGAGATCCAAACGGGTTTGCACTCAGATTGAAGAAACAATAAACCGTAAACAGTTTGCAGAAAAAATCAACTTTTGACTACATTTAATTTTCTTGCGTTCTTTTCAACGAGGAATTTAATTTTTGTCAGATTTCCGTGACCAGAATTAACCATATAGAGCATGGAAACAACATTTTCATAGAAAGTTCAACGTTTTCCAATTCTATACAACCTAGAGGAACATTCTGCTTTATTCTCAGCGTTGATAACGCGCACTCGCTCAAATCAAACTTACTCGTATTTCAAAGTTTGACCCATTTGAGCACTTGGGTTCTTCCATGCTTATGTATTGAAATAGTACATGTTTTGATAAAAGGGGTGCCTGGTCTAAATTTTCATTTCCGTTTGGTTTCATAATGAAATTCCTATCAGCAAATAATGTAGACTCTAATCAGACGCCGCCTTATGCGTCGTCTGATCATAGTCGTCACTGTTTGCCTATGTCATAGATATGGGATGGTGGACAAAAATGAGTTAAATGTCGCTTGGCCATATTTTAACTTTGAAATACGAGTATGTTCGACTAAATCGACTATGCTTTATTGAAATTCATTCATAGACAAACATATTGCTTCGACTTAAGCTAGTTGGAACTATCGAGGTTCGACTAAAGTTATTTTGAATAATTATGTTTTCTCATTCTTTAAACATTTATCTCTAAAGGTTTACTAGAGTTGACAAGCATCTGTTCGAACGTGATGAAAGCACACCGAGCATACCCCCACCGCTATATCAAACTACTGTGTCACTGCTGGGGCTCAAGTCCCAAATCCCACCGTCTAAGCTCTGTCCTAATCCAGAGACTCTGTGATATACTTATGTCTCTTCGACCGGATTTGATCTACACTTAACATACAATAGGTTTCTTGATCGTCATTTTGTTGCAATTAAGAACCAGATTAGACGTCATCGTCTGGAAAGTTGAGCTGTAAGGAAAGGTATAATTCAATTATATGTAAGACAGGCTTTGTACAAGATAATTGAAAATCGTGTTTACATTTATTGTAGACAATGCCATTGAATAAGACTAAATTTATAATAAAAGACGTGCTATTTTCACAGCATGATGTAAAGCTTTTTCATACAGTCAAATCCGTGTGAAGCGACCACTGACTGGAGCAGCAGGGTGGTCGTTATGGAGAGGTGACCGCTAAATTCAGGACAAAAGTAATGCAGAAGGTTCATGTATGAACCTCCTGCATTACTTTTGTTATTCATTAAGCCACCTCCTGTCTTGAATACTTCATATATATATATCGTTTTTAAGTGAGTGGTTGCTTAGTACAAGATTGATTGAATACAGTGGAGAATGTGTTATTCTTTCCCGTTTAAACGCAAACGTACGCAAACGCAAAACACTAAAACGTAGAAAAGAACAACTTTTGGACAATTCTGATAATTCTTGTTTATCTTGGTGGCAAACAGTTTGGAGCCTGATCAGACGCCGGGTTACCCGGCATCTGATCTGGCTCCAAACTGTTTGCACTGCAAATAACAGTTTTAGCGTAAACGCGTTTATTGGGAAAGAATAACACATTCTCCACTGTATATGATTCTTCTTCTCCTATTATAGTCCCTGTATTTATACCCATACTTTCTGCAATAACATTTAATTGAGAAGTATGCCATTTGCAACGGAAGAAAAATCAATACGAATGGCAAACCGTGTAGATCCATATCAGACGTCGAGTTACTTGGCGTCTGGTCTGGATCAAAATTGTTTGCAAATGAAAGTCAAATTTGACAGGATAAGGGACACCGTAAGACCATATCTAATATAAATCCGTATTACAACAGCATTGAGATCTTATCAATGTAACTTCCTCAAAGGTGTGTTAATCTGGGATAGTTATGAGTTATTATACCATACGTGAATTGACAAAAAATATACAGTAAAGTCCTCGCTATATAACTAATATTAGATTCTACTACCACTGAATAAACAAGGTTTGCATAACTATTGTCGTCTGAAAACTGCCGTCTGCAACAAATACAAAATGGAAATTATAATCATAGTGATAAACAGTTTGGGATCCATGGCAGATAAAACGCCGAATTCACTTCCACCACCCCACCTCCACCACCCCCTTTCTTCTCCCACCCCACCCAAAATATTTTTTTATATCCGCTGCAAAAAGTTTGGAACAAGATCTGACGTCGAGTACCCCAGCTTCTGATGTGGCTCCGGTTTGTTTGCCACTCATCTACAGAATGTTCAGAATTATATTATTATAGTGCCTTAGCGTTAACCCACTTATGCCTGGATTTTGCAATGAACACTTAGTCCATTGTAGATACAGTGGAGAATCTGTTATTCTTTCCCGTTTAAACGCAAACGTACGCAAACGCAAAGCACTAAAACGTAGAAAAGTACAACTTTTTGGACAATTCTGATATTTCATGTTTATCTTGGTGGCAAACAGTTTGGAGCCTGATCAGACGCCGGGTTACCCGGCGTCTGATCTGGCTCCAAACTGTTTTTATTGGAAATAATAGTTTTAGCGTAAACGCGTTTATTGGGAAAGAATAACACATTCTCCACTGTATACATGTACAAGGTTGATCTAAAGACACTGCAGTGTTTGTCCATATACAACAAATTTATCATATGATATATAGCAAACAATGTAGACCCTGATAAGACGTCACGTAACGCGACGTCTCATCAGAGTCTACACTGTTTGCCAATGTCCACTTTAGTAGACACTAGGCTTAGATGAGTTCAGTATCATTTAGACGGGGGAGAATAACGTTTTCTTCCCTGTACCCTAGTATTTCAGGTAAGGTGTTGCTATTTAAGAGGCGTGATTTAACTATTAGCATACTGGGCTGATTACCCTCAACATGTTCTCATGGTTTTGACAAATCCTCTGCTTAATCGTGATTATCGTCAGTAACTTTGGTTTCAAAGTATCATTTTATATTCATAAAAATCTATTTGAGGTTCAAAAAGTGTGGATCATGATCAGACGCCTTGTCAGTCAACAACTGTTCTGGATCTAAACTGCTTGTCCATGCGAGTCAAGCCTTGCACTGCAAGAAGAGGAATAACGTGGATACAGTGGAGAAGACGTTTCTCTACCCCGTTCTAAATAAAATACACACAAAAGCATTACAATAAAATGGAAAAGATTACAACTCTGATGTCATTGTGTCGATTTTGATAACAAACAGTTGAATCAGTTTGAAGCCTGATCAGACTCCGGGTCTCCCGGAGTCTGGTTTGGCTTCAAACTGTTTGCAATTGATAAATTGTTTTAGAGTAAACGCGTTAATTGGAAAAGAAGCAAGTCTTCGCTACTGTAATATGCCGTAGACACATTAACAGGTAGTTGTATTAATTGATATCAGTCGATACCACAATCAACCTTTAAAGTGCTTGACGTTGTGTCTGTTGCATTTACAAACAGTTTAGATCCTGATCAGACGCCGAGTAACTCGGCGTCTGATCAGAATCCAAACTGTTTGACAGTCGAACAGATGTTTCTCCAATAAGGAGAAGTTTGAAACAATGTATAGAATAAAGGTTGCAGATATACGTACTTTTAAAACGGGTGGTATTTTGGCATGATAAGAAATATAGATCAGACATGTACAAATATCGCACTGGTTTATCCGTCTAAGTACATAATTTGTTTTGCTTTGGTTTTAGCATTCTCAGCATTTTTCTACTGCAAAAACTTTGTCTTCAGCAGTATTCAAAGAGGTGCACTTCAGCTATTTAATTTTAAAGGCCGAAAAATTGACTCAGAAAAATGAAAAACTTTCAAAGAAAGCTTACCGGGTTTTATTTTTTTTTGTAATCCAAATGTATTTGAGGGTCCTCCTCCACCTGTAATTAACTGGACATCGAGATATGACTGAAATATTGTTAAAAGCGACGTAGAGATATATTTTGAGAAACTAACGGTGATACTTGTGATGATGGTTGGAATCAATTTGATGCAATTTTCACTACACCATGTTATAAACGCTTTCATTGCCAAAGGTGACTATATTAACGCAACATCTAGTAAGAAGAAGAACGTTTATTTGACTTAAACTATACAGTTTCTCGTCGTAAAAACATATAATATTTACAATATAATATAATATATAAGGTCAAATCTGATATGTAGATCAAGATCTATGTCTAATAAGGATCCTAACTGTTTTGACATTCATTTCGGGAATTCTTCAGTCATATTGCCTTAAACCTATATTTGAAACAACACTCCAGAAGGGGTTGTAAAAGGCTATACAATTATATGTTGAAAGGGTTGGCTGCTGTTTTAAAGATTTTTCTCTATACCCGCTCGACCTTTTTTATTTTGAAACAAAACAGCTTGTATGGTCGGCAGGGGACACTATGTCAGGTCGTGTAAGTAAAAAACAAACAAAAACAGTATCTCTTTAGCCAAAACAAAATCAGAGTCTGAGTGGCAAACAGTTTAGATCCTGATGACGCCGAGTAATCCGGCGTCTTACAAGGATCAAAATTGTTTGCATTGACACATTTAAACACTCAGACGCACATATATAGTCAATCTGCTTTTGAACCATGTCTGGTACTCACTACTCCGATCACACTCTCAGGATGTCGAACATTCATGTAATACCATAAGGCTCTATTTTATTTCATTCCCAGGATGAACAATGTACTAGGTACACAATTAATTAATACACATGCATCCACATGAATGAAGCTTACATATGTTCGAGCTATCGCGTTATTCGAAGTTTCGCAACCAAGTCCTTAAGTTCAGTATTCGAATCAATGGGGAATTTTAATGTGAATGATGTATTTTTCGATAAATAGACGTAAGAAGTGGTCAATGGAATATTATTCATTCTGATTTGCTCATATTTATCTACTAGTATTCGTTTTGGAGTTGATGAAAAGGTATGTCATATTTTAAGGAGTCAAATACATGTATATGTTAAGCGGCTATTTAATGAGCATTCGTTTTCATTCGACCAATTCAACCCTATTGACTTGTATAATCGTTCCCTACAAACAGTGTACCATTGAAGAGTACATGTGCCTAATGCAAACAGTGAAGATCAGAGGACATCCCCTAGAGGCTCTGGTCAGAGTGCAGTGTTTGTCCATTTTACTATATATTGTTAAAAAGTCCAAACTGAACTTAATTGGAAATTGGAATGTCATTGTTCGTTTAGCAGAAAATTAGTTTAAGCAATCTGTGACATTGTGCAAGACAAACGTAAACAAAAAGATCCTGAGTGGTTTTGTTTTGTTCTTCATCTTGAATGTTGCTTTCTGTGCTCCTTTAGAATGAGCGCATCACAAAGGTTTGACTATACGTGATGGTCTGCAGTAGACAATTTGACTATGCGTAGGGGTTAATGTGCTGTGACCTTAAAAGGAATAGTTTGTGGATGTCGTACATGTACGTGATATATTATTATCAGGACAGTCACCTCTAGCAATGCTGTTTTACACATCTGCTTTATTTCCACGGTCATTTAAACACTGGAAAGTGTGGCAAGCTGAAGTTACGTGTCAATGGCAAATTGGAATATGTAGCTGCACATTAGGAATTACTGGTGCTAAAATGAGTGGTGCAAGACTGATTGAAAATTAACACCAACGGGTATGTTGATGGTAGTCAAACATTGATTCAGGGGAATTTCTGTCAGGCTCTCTAAACAGCTGTTATCGTTTCATATAGGTTAAAAGCAAAGAAGAAAGCTCCTGCATGATCTTTCTTCTTAATGCTGTCCTGCATTTAACCTTTTGCCTGCTGATCGCGACTTTACTGACTTTAGCAAATAGTTTGGATTCAGATCAGACGCCGCATAACGTGGCGTCTGATCTGGATCCAAACTGTTTGACACTCGTCTTTAGGTGCATTTACTTTAAGTATGTATGAATTCAAATTTAACAAATTTTGCAGACGACACTTTTAAAGCAGACGATATCACAGCAGGATAATGGTTAAGCTTCCATCTGTATCAAAGGTTTAGAACTCATGTGCTGTATGTAACCCATTACCCCATAACCTGTTTCTGAAGACTGGTGACTGAAATTAAGGCATAATGTGCCAATTCACATTCTGCTTACTTTCAGGGTGCCTTAAGATATATGTACCATCTGCTAGTATATTGAAAATATTATCACGCCCTGCGTCTGATCAGGCTATGAATTATTTGCCACTCAGAATAATGTCTTCTCCACTATAATTATGTATACTTGTTTTCTTTCTTTTGACTTTGTTTTTTAAGGTGGTCCTATAGTAAGTAAGGGCATCCAAATTGACTTTAACCCTTTCATCGCCAAAGGCGACTTCAGTCTACTTACAAACAGTTTAGATCAAGATCAGATACCGCGAACGAGGCGTCTGTTCCGGACCCAAACTTTTTGTCACTCTTGTCAATGTTTTTTCAGTCCAAAACATTAATAAAATTGATTTTGCATAAAATTATAGACGACAAATCTAAGCAAACGAAATGTTGTCAAACGAAATGGTTAAAGAAGACGTTCAAAGGTTGATAAAAAATGTAGAGGTGTCTTATGAAGAAAATGGATATAACAGTCAATATCATGGCAATGACATTGATGATTTAAGTCTTTTAAGCACTCAAGTAAATGTTAACTCTTTGCTTGCTCAGTACTATCATCGCCTGTAAAATGTGTCGGCTGCTACGGTTCTATAATTAGACTTTTCTAAAACATATTTTCAAAACAGAATCAGGAGTATATAATTAGTGTAGATCATATAAGACGCTGACTTATTCGGCGTCTCATCTGAATCCAAACTGTTTGTAAAGGTGATAACGGTTTTGTCGTTGGCATGCAAGGAGCGAACAGAAACTTTGTCTCCATCTTCGGCAAGAAAATGTTCCTCAATTTGGACGCCATAATAACCCCTTGATTGCCACGATAATGCATACCTAAATACTGTGATTGGCACTATTGTCCAACTTAAAAACTAGGCATTTCGACTGAAAAATAAAACATCAGTACGAGTTGAGAAACAGTTTGAATCCTGATCACACGCCGATTTAATCGGCGTCTGATCTGGATCCAAACTGTTTGCAAATGTCATAACATTCGTCCTTGGCATCAAAGCGGTGTTAAGCTGTGTAAAATGCGTAACAGGGAAATTTTGCATAAATCACAGTTAGTTTAGAAGCATGTCAGGCTATATCCACTAGACTTCCGACATGCGAGAGGTTTCCATAAAAGCCATGGCGCCAGATCGGTAAGCTCTGACGTAGCATAGCTCTTAGAAATAAAATTTAACCTTCGAACATGTATATAGTTATACATGTATATAGTAAACCAGCGCTAGAGTGGAAAAAGACGTTACTCTTTCCAAAAAAAAACGCTTTTGTTCTAAAATAATTATATCCATTGCAAACAGTTCTGAGCCAGATTAGACGCCGTGTAGCCCGAATTATGACCTTACTCATAACTGTTGGTATAATTGAAATGAGTCGTCAGAATTTTGAATAAGTCATTTGCCCATTTTACTGCATCGTTTTTGCGTGTAGTTGCGTTTAACGAAAAAGAAACACGTCTTCTCCAGGGCTCGATGTGGCCATACGAAAATGCTCATCTCTCAAAACTGATTTGGGTAAAAGTATTGTTTTAGCATTTACGTGTTTATTTGGAAAGAATAACGTCTTCTCCACTGGTAGGGTGGGGGTTTATTGCATTTATGATGTACAGTAAAACCTCTCTATTACGACAACCAAAACGATGGCTAATTGGCTGTACAATAGAAAGGTGACAGCTTAAAGCAAGGTGACAGTGAAACAGAAAGCTCCTAAAGGAGCTTTCTGTTTCACTGTCACCTTGCTTTAAGCGGTCATCTATCGTAAATACCCTAATAATTATCATAATTGAGTGTTCGTAATAGAGAGGTTTAACTGTACGTTCAAACATGTCTCGGCAACTATTTCAGAAATATATGCATTAGAAGATTTCTATTGGCATATTCTTTCGAAGTGAAATTAGGCAGAGAGCGCATGCGACAGTTTTCTGCAATTGTGATTTCTTAAAGCAGCAACTTGTCTTTAGAGATATTTAATGAAGTCATATTGAAGTGGTTTGACTGTAAAGTCGAACCTTGATAGCTTGAAGTCACTTGTAACCCATATTTCACCGCCATAGCCGGCTACACTCCACTTTATAACAACTTAGACCCTAATCAGACGCCGCGTGGCAGCATTGAAACTGTTTGACAATATTTTCAATATTTCTACTGTCATTTCGCCTTCAAATCTACCTTTGAAACAAAAATGCAGACCATAGTATTTAATTAGACGGATTTTATGGCGGTACAATGATCAATGAATACGATTATATTTGACAATGAAAGGGTTAAAGTGTGATTCTTCATAGAGACTTGTGTTTAATGTAAAGTAAGACAGTTCAATCTTTTTAATTGAATCAATGTCGTAAAATTCTGTCAAAGACTATAGTTCTTCGTTGTAGACAGCTTTAGAGGCTATAAGGGTGTCTCCAAGAAACAAATAATTTAATTGTCGTCTGTTCTAAATGTTGTCTGCTGACATTTAAAAGCAAACTCCGTTTCTTCACCACTTATAATTCTTCTCTATAAACCAAACGCAGTTTCGCTGGTGTTTGCAACCAGTTTGCAGCTATACCAAACTCCAAGTGTAACCCATTTATTAATGGCATTTATACATGGATATTGCAATGCACTCTCCCTATGTGCTAGCTGGATTGTTTTATTATAGATATACATGTTATAAGAGTGATACAGTGGAGAATCTGTTATTCTTTCCCAATAAACGCGTTTACGCTAAAACTATTATTTGCAGTGCAAACAGTTTGGAGCCAGATCAGACGCCGGGTCACCCGGCGTCTGACCAGGCTCCAAACTGTTTGCCACCAAGATAAACAAGAATTATCAGAATTTTCCAAAAGTTGTTCTTTTCTACGTTTTAGTGTTTTGCGTTTGCGTACGTTTGCGTTTAAACGGGAAAGAATAACAAATTCTCCACTGTAGAATGACATTGCACTGTTTTTTCCATACAGCAGAACATTTCATATGCAATAACAAACAGTACAGACCCTGATGAGATACCTGTTTGCGAATGTCTACTTTAGTAGACACTAGGCTGAAATGGGCTAACACTTGATTTCTAGTTCTTACAAATATAGAAACAGTTTATGTGGTACCTTATACACATTTATCTCGTTATACCAGCATATATCAATCAAACTGTTTAAACAAGTCAAATCATATCACCTGACATGCATAATTATTTACGTATAAAACAAAACAAAAAGAGATCATATATGATTGAGATCAATCTAAGAAGAAAAATAAGGTTCATCGGGTAAGAATATGAGGATATTGAGCACCTGTTTTCAAGTGTACAACGTTATTGGAATTTTGTTAATAATCTTTTATCCCATAAATACGTATTTTGACGATTTAAAGCATTTTCAAGATATTACTTTATCTTGATTAAAATGCATGTAAATGGTTTTCTTGTCCGCATTGTGACAGGTGGATGCCTAGAACAGAATGAAGCAAAGCAGAGAGCACCTAACGGTACTTTCGGCTCACCCCATCCCCAACTCATCTTACAAATGTAACCCATCCCCCATAACTTGTTTTCCAGTTTTGAAGACAATTAGTAACTTGTGGCAATGTGCATTCTGCTTTACATGTACTTTCGGTCCGTCCTAAGCTGCCGTCTGCTAGGGTATCGAAAGTAATTATTATGGTACATATTCATGACTATCATCGTAAATCTTTTAATGCCCCCGAGATCGAGGTATTATTTTCCCCCCGAGATCGAAGTATTATTTTTGTATGTCTGAGTGTGTTGGTTGGTTGATTGGTTGGTTGGCTGACTGATTGGTTGGTTGGCTGGTTGGTTGGTCCACAGCTTTAACCTTAGTCAAAACTCTGGAACTACATTTGATAGAAATTTCATAATTGACATATGTACGTCACTCCACAAGTCCTTGAGCTAAGTTCAACTTTGTTCATGTCAGACAATGATCAATATTAGTAAATTCCATCCAAAACGACGTTTCGAATCCACGTAGAAAATGACAATGGACACGGCAAATTCCCGGGAAATACCGCGTAAATTGAGGAATATACTTGGGATTTACAAAAACATGTAGTAATTTTAAAACAAATGTATGCCGTTCTCTTCCTTTCGAAATTATTAGATTTAATTGAGTCAATACTGAATAGTTAAGAACTGATGTGTTATAGTATAAGAGATGTGCCTGACCTAAAATGTTGAATGTGTGTGAGGGAAAGTTCTCATGTTTTTGTACATTAATGCATTCAGCGAAAATAAAGAGTATTAATTTTGATTGATTGATTGATAATTTAGAGGTCCAATAGGCTGAATTTAACCTTTGCAATTACATGTACTTTGGAACTACATGTGATAGACACTTCTTATTTGGACAGTTAGATCATTCTGAAATTATAAATATTTTCAAAACACAAACGGTGTAAAGCCAGCAAAATTATTTGATACTAATGTATCGGAATGTTCTACTTAGCTAAATAAAAATGATGATCACAAGGTGTGTACCGGTACATTTTTCAATTGATGGACACCTTTTTTAACACGGTTTGCAATGGGTGAGCGTAGCTGTTCTCCAACAGCTCTTGTTCTTCAAAGGAATATTGGTATACATATATTTGTAAAACATTCGTAAAGGCATCTGTTAACAATATGGTAATTTGGGTTAAACATGCTGGTACAGTGTTCGTATTAGTTATAGCCATTGCAAACAGTTTGTATCCAAATGTCGAGTCTGATCTGAATCTATATTGTTTAGCACTATTAATAAAGTAAAACTTGTCTCTCAAGACCACTAAAGGGAAGGCTAATTGATTGTATAAAAGACAGGTAACAGCTTAAAGCAATGTGGCAGTAAAATGGAAGGCAGGCTTCTAAAGGAGCTTTCTGTTTAACTGTCACCTTGCTTTAAGCAGTAATCTGGCTAAAATACCTAATAATTAACACAATTAAGTGGTCGTAATAGAGAAGTTTTACAATGAATTTGGAGATCAATCTTCTCCAAGAATTGCTGCAGAGGACTAACTGTGCAGACGACAACTTGCTAAAAGATTAACCTGTCACCTGTCAATCGCGAATTGAAAAGTTTCTTTACAAACAGTTTGGATCGAGATCAGACGCCGCGACACGCGACGTCTGAACTGGATTCAAATTGTTTGATAGTTGTCTTTAGGTTTCGGATTTAAAAATGAGAATATTTTGATTTGACAACGCTTGCAGACTGTCGTTTTAAAGCAGACAATAATACAGCAAGAGACGGGTTTACGTGCTAAAGAAAAGTTATATCCAAAAGAAATTGTTTTGTAGTGATAACGCATTCCCGTCTGGGTGGATTAGATGAAAACATTAACATGGGCATACAATGGAGAACACGTCATTCTATACCATTTCAACGAATTTAAACGCAAATGCAATTCAATGAAATATAGAAAATTACAACATTTTAAACATTCTGGCGATATTTTTATTTGAGTTGCAAACAGTTTGGAGCTTTTTCTGACGCCGGGGTACTCGGTGTCTGATCTGGCTTCAAACTCTTTGCAGTGAACATCATTTTTGTAGAATAAACGCGTTTAGTTGTGGGAAAATTACGTATTCTCCACTGTATAACTTTAGACTTAATAAATGCTTTTAGAGAGCTAATACTATAAGATTTATTTTCATTTAAATTTCAAGTAATCACTTCAGACCTCGCTAAAAAGATAAAACATTCGACAAGGGACGCATTTATAGTCTTAACTAACGTTCGCACTATGGCAAAAAAGAAAAAGTATCACTCATAGGCATTGAATAGTGACTTCGCTATTTGCAAACTGTTTGTACCCAGATAAAACGCCGAATAACTCGGTTTCTGATCTAGATCTAAACAGTTTGACACCCACATTTACGTTTCTCTTTCCTGAGAGATTAAAAATCTATATATGAAATTTGTTGCAGACCATATTATTCTAATAGCATGAATAGGGTTAAGGCACGAGAACGACTCAATTTGTTGTAATTTATCGTTGTCGGATATCAGAGAAAATAACTTAACCTTTCGGTTGCTGAAAACTAGCGTGTTTGACCATTGCGAATAGTTTTGATCAAGGTAAGACGTTAGATTCCACCGAGATCTCATCTGATTTTAAACTGTTTGACGCGGGGATTGTATATTTACGAAAAAGTAGTAAAAGACGGCTTTTGCAGACAGCATTTTGGAGTAGACGTTATTTATACAGAACTCACGAAGTTAAAGTCCTTAAAACTGAAGTGTTTGTTTTAACTTGTTCACAGCATATTATACCGTCTGATTTGGAAATTGTCGTCTGCTAAAATTTCTAAAGTTAAGATTTTGGATCTTTCGTTTCAATAAACATTGATATACTCGTAAGTGTCAAAGTTTGAATCGTGATATTCTGATTCATGATAGTCTGATCTAGAACCAAAGTCTTTGCAAATGCCTTATGGTCGTGGTTTGGTAGAGATTTGGGTTAGAACTAAAGGGGATTGTCTTTTTTCTTCTGTAGGTAAGTGATTGGTACAGGGGACAGTGTTGTTAGGAGATTTTACAGTAACCAATGCAAATGTGATTTCACCCACTCGTATGTGTTTTATACCCAAATAGTTAAGTCCCATTCAAACGAAAACGTTTTATAGATATGTTGTTTTATTGGCAGTGTTGTCTTGATATAAAGCGAATAATATGTTATTCTTTCCCAATTATTGTGGGTTTTCTAACAAATAAATATTTCAAAAATTGCAAACAGTTTTGAACCAGATCCGGTAACCCTTCCACGGATCAGCCTCCAAACTTTTTACCACTCGGATAAAAAATAATAGTTTTCTTAAGAGGCTGTCATTTGTTTATTTTCTTGTATTGCGTTTGCTATTCGTTTAAAAGGGAAACACTTGCGTCTTACCCACTGGTACAGACCTCACAAAGAATTTAGTTAAACAGGTGGCAGGTTCAACAGACTGACAGCAAGAATTGGGCTGAACCTTGTACTCCATAAATACTGCTTTCACGCCTTTAATAATCTATACATGTATACAGTTATGAATATGCAACAAATCAAATATGTCCTATATTCTATTGATCAGATGGTAGGTTACAGAAGGCTGAAAGTAAAGCACTGCAGACATATTTGATGTGAATCACACTCTGTATAACTTGGCGTATGGTCAGTATCCAAACTATTCAATAAATATCAATGTTTAGTGAGCATGCTATGAAATAATTACAGTCAAACTTGTATTAAGCGACCACTCCAAAATGATATATTTGTAGTATTCAAGACAGATGGCAGCTACATGCTGGACACAAGTAATACAGAAGGCTCCTATAGGAATCTTCTTTATTACTTTTGTTCTGCATTTAGTGATCTTCTTTCTTTAAAGACCACCCTCTATCTTCAGTCGGTGGTCAAATGCTTGACAATACAGCTCCCCTCTCTACAACGACACCCAATGGGAGACAAAAAGTGTGCGCGTTGTTCGGAGGGAGTCGTTATAGGGAGGGAAATTAGCTTGTAAACAGCTTGACTCCAGATCAGACGACGCGGCGTCTAATCTGGATTCAAGCTGTTTGTCACCCGTCATTAAGTTTTTTTTATCTGTCAAAACGTCCATTATGTAACTTTGAGAAAAACAGCATACGACAATTTTAAGCAGACGACATTGCAGCCGTGAATAGGTTGGACATAATTGTCCTGTTTAGGGAACTGCGACAAGGGTCGATGAAAGAGGGGGTCGATGTTGGGAGGGCCGTTGTAGGGATCACTTTGAAAGTTTAAAAGTTTTAGTTACTACTGCAGACGACAATATTGCACCGGCCAATCCTATGACAGGAAAAGTGTAACCATTTGACATAACTATGGCGCCACAGGCTTAATAGCGACTCCACAGTTAAATGAAGTGAATTTAAAGTAAGAGCATTGTTTATATTACCAGGCCAGGCTTTCATAGAAAGAACCAAGTTGTTTGTGCAAGGTTCTCAACAAAACAGAAACTGTTATTGTCAAATAGATGGTTTGGAAAGGCTTATGCAATTAGTTATTGTTTCCCAATAACCATGTTTTTACTGAAACAGTTATTTTCATTGCAAACAATTTGGGGTCAGATCAGACGCCGGGTAATCCGGTGTCTGACCACGGTCCAAACTAGTGTGCAACTCGTATAAAAAGTAAATTGTCCGAATTGAAAACCAATGTCATTTTCTACATTTTGTTACAATTACAATTTCGTTTAAACACTGATTACAGTGGAGAGGACGTTATTCTTTCCCAATAAACGCGTTTATGCTAAAACTGTTTTTCAAAAGCAATCCGACTGATAGGGGTAGTATACACCAAATGCCAAATCAAACAATTTGGAGCCAGATCACGCTGGGTAACCCGGCGTCTGATCAGGTCCAAACTTGTTGCCACTCAGATTAAAATAAATGGTAAGAATTACCAACAAGTTGTCATTTTCTACATTTTATAGCAATACATTTACGTTTTGTTTGCGTTTTGTTTGCGTTTAAACGGGGAATATTAACGTCTTCTCCACTGTACTAGTCGGGGTTGAATTATTGCTACCCATGCATGTTGTCGTGATAGAGGAATGGTGCCGTGAGAAACACTTAGGTAACACTTTATCTACATGTGTGTGACAATAATCCCTCAGATTACACTTGTCGATAGTTATTTCAGTGAAAATCTCTTATACAGTGGAGAAAACGTTACTATCTCCCAATAAATGCGTTTATTCTAAACTAGCTGTATGTGTATTATTCATTCCAAACAGTTTCGAGTAGAGCAGTCGCCCAATTGTCATTTTCTACATTTTATTGCATTGTGTTTGAGTTCAGTTTCGTTTAAGCGAGAAAGAATATTGTCTTCTGCACTGTAACGATCATCTATAGGGGTTAAAACGTATGTTTTCACTAAATGCGTTATTTGTTCCCCCAACATGGATGTCAGTTGTAATGATTTTGGAGAAGAGTATATCGCTATGACCTCGATATTGGCTTCAGTGGCCTTGAACTTAGGAAATGAATGTTGGTATTTATGAAAAATACTAACTTTGGGGACAATTGTCACTTGTATGTATTGTGACACTTGTCTTTTTTATACTCAAACATTTTAGTTGATTCGCAATATTTTTATGGTATTCCGAAAAGATTTAAAGTGATAACGGAAATCTGTTGACAAAGCAATATACACTGGGAAGAAACTTTGCTTTTATCCAATAAATACATTACTGCTTAAACTCAGCATCATCTTATTAACCCTTTACCTGATAGCATTGTTTCTAGTATTGAAGATATGTGACTACTTAAAGCAGGTTGAAAGTAAAGCAGAATGCGCCCTAAGGCGCATTCTGCTTTACTTTCAGCCTCCTTTAAGCTATTAACTGCTAGAATAATAAAAGTATTAAATATGACACATATTCATTACGGTATAATTTGGAACTTTTTTCTTCAGCGGATGAATAAAATGAATGTGCTAAAAGTCGCTTCTATATATGGTCAGATGTTCAAAAAGCTGTCATTCTCGGTGTTTTATTGCATTGCATTTACATTTAATTTCATAATTTCCTCAGTTATAGAGTTGAATAATCTTTAGTAGATCTAATTCTATGTAATACACCATATCTGCACAACTCTAATTGTTGAATGCCATATAGATCTACCATCACTAGAGTGTCAAACAGCTTGGACCCAGATGAGGCGTCCAGGGTCCAATGTTATAAAGAAATTGAGCTGAGTTTGATACCGTTCTTAAGCATTTAATTGGTCAGATTTGAGATTTGAGCCTAGGCTCAAATCTGACCAATCAAATGCTTGAGAAC
Organism: Gari tellinella; assembly: GCA_922989275.2. Classification (NCBI taxonomy): domain Eukaryota; kingdom Metazoa; phylum Mollusca; class Bivalvia; order Cardiida; family Psammobiidae; genus Gari; species Gari tellinella. The sequence goes on from OV277857.1 coordinate 108,400,221, forward strand.
GACTAGAGACTCAACACAAAAGCTTTATAACCTTAGAGCCAGTTTTACGAGCATATCTCGTCATGGTCCACACTGTTTGAAACATTGTCAAAAGTTTACCCATAATGTGCTTAAGGTTAACAGCCTTAAATCACACATACTCAAGAACCGATACAGAGTGGCATAAGTACGTAGAAAAGCTATGCATATCAATGATTTGAAATCACTTGATATTTAAATTTACAAGATAAACCCTCTTAGAGATTCTTCAAACATTGAATAATCGCTAAACCCTTTTAACTGCTATACAAATCGTCTATTTAAACGTGAATGTTGGTTTTTAAAAAATATACCCAACCACGTGTAGGTATTTTGACCGGAGACAGATCGACAAAAGTGGTAAACAATTTGGATCTAGATCATGCGACGAGTAACTTGGCTTCCTGATCTGGAACCAAAGTGTTTGCAAATTACAACGAACTCTTACATTGTAATGGAACCTGCCAGCGATGTGCAATGGTGCATATTCTTTACATAGAGATTAGATAGGTTGTTTAACTCTTTGCATGCTGGGTATTTGGTAAGTCTGCAACAATTCTCGTCTGCTACTGTTCTAAAAAAAATTGTGCAAAGTGTTTTATTCCTAAACAGGATAACTTTTTCAAACAATTTGGATCCTGATGAGACGTCGCGTTACGCGACGTCTCATCAGGATCCAAACTGTTTGCAAAGATTATCATGGTTTCACCGATATCATGCTAAGAGTCAACCGGTTTACTGTCGGATACATGTAACTTGTAAAATTGTTTGCGAAGTTCTGCTTTTTTGGACGATTGAAACACATACAATGGGTATTGCATGGTTCTTGTCCTTTTAAAATAACGTATTCTCAACTGTTTTCACAATTATTTCCACTGCAGCGTCATAGTTTTTAGCCAGATCGGACACCGGGTTACCAAACTTTTTGAAACTCAGATAAAAGTCCTAGTATATCGTCAGAACCTTCAATAACTTTTCATTTTTCTCCAATTTTAAACGGGAAAGAACAACCTCTTCTCCGCTGTAACTATGGACTATCTTCACTCGAGATGTCGCCCGACGTCTGATCTAGATTCCAGTTGTGTTCAGTTGTCAGTCAAAACAATGCTTTCTAATGCTAAACACGGAAGTACCTCGAATAAGTGAATGAGGCTGGCAGCGAAAGGGTTAATCTAACATTTAAGACGACATTGCAGACGTTAGTATTTAAATCAGACGATATGATGGCCTCTAGGGGTTAAAACACTAAGATGCTTTACAAAAAAAAACTTATGGTATTAACAGATAATCATGTTCGTCTGTACACTGTAAATACGTTTTATTTTAGTTTAGTCAGCATTTATCAATTTCCTGCAATAGTGTCCCGTGTTTAAGATCGTCTGCAAATGTGTTTTAGTATTTAGTTCTCTCTGTGTTTTATATATGAAAAAGCGTGTGTCATAAAGTTTAGATCTTGATCAGTTACTCGACGTCTAAACTAGATCCAAACAGTTTGCGAATGCTAATCAAATCGCGCTTTGCAGGATAAACGCTTAAAAGTTTTGGAAATACCAAGCGACAGTTCGAATGTTCTCTATATAAAATACACCAAGTTTTATCTTTCCGGTGCGTTTATTAACTCGAGCGACAAATTGAGATTTATTCTGACAATTGCCTTATATAGATTCGTAAAATCAGTTTCAGTTATTCAAACTGTCGTGGATTATAAAGCCCCACTTCAAATGAAGCACGAATAATGCGCTAGAAATGGAAAGCTCATTGGATAGTTAGCCATATTTAGACTCTACTTGCTATGATTGTCGAAGTTTTGACAGTGAAACTTATATTAAGCATTCATTACATCAAGAAGAATGGATACTCCTAAAGACGTTCTACTACTTGATACAACTGTCAAAAGTACAGCAGAGAGCTTCTGGTGCCCGTTTCATAAAACGGTCGTAAGTCAAAACTTTAAAATACATTTAATTTCTGATTTCTCTATCTAATCCTGTCTTGTGACATCTCTTTGAATTGTTTTAGTATAATTTTAAGCGTCAATTGAGAAACATGATTGAGACCTTTAGTGATTGGTGTTTTGTAAAATTAACTTGTTCTTAGGCACAAACATGCTTTGTCCGAAATAATTTTTCATACTAACACAATGCGGGAATAGTGTAGGTGCCCATTGAATATAAAATATTATAAAACACTGGTTTAAATTATTGAAAACTGAAAGTGTTATATCGACTGCTTATAAGCACTGTTATGAAGAATGTGTTCCAGGACATACATGCTATAGTTATCAAATGTTAAAACAATGCATACGTGCCTTAACAATCATCTATAGTGGATGAATTGTTTATCGTTAAAATTAAACAACGTTTAGTTGATATATTTTGTAAAAGCTAGTATACAGACAATGCTAGTGTGAAATTTGAAATATATATAATACTATCAAAACTACGTTTGACTATGAAAGCTACTTGGATAATTTATCATATGATTTGAGACCAATTTTATTACAAAAAAGATTATCGTCGCACACTATTCACATTCAAACAGGACGATATGAAAGGAATATAATATAACAATGCTATTGAGGATGACCATCATTTTATTATATAATACTCATGTTATTTAGAGTTAGGAAAGAAATGTTTGAAAAGATACTACTGTGTAAGGCTAAGTATGGCTAAATTTCTAGACCAGTTTCAAATGGGTGATGGAAATGTTCTGTGTAGTCTGGCAAACTACATACAATTGGCAACGTTCGTATTTCTGTGTCTTATAATGTTTAGTTCTTACTCAAAGCTTAAACATATCATAATTATGTAGACCTTGGCATTTCGTAATAGTGACCTTTGACTGATATTAATTAAAATAGTTAGTATCACCAACAGTAATCACCTGAAGTTTACTGATTATGTCATGTTATGGTATATTTAAATATCTGCTTCTGTTATCAGATGATATACTTGTATACAATTCTGAATAAAATCGTTATTATTATGCTCATTTAAACCAAGTATAAGCCATCACGTGAATGGTCCTTATGTCGAGTGTTTATTGTAGATTGACAGAATGTCTGTGAGATATGATTACACGCCATAAGAACATACTGCAGGTCGTAATTGTAGACAGTTCGTGAAGTTGACAAATGTCTCTTCTCCCAACATACATATATACAGCCATACCTGTATTTAGTGATCATTCATTACAATGCACAATAGTAGTCTCTAAAACAGGTGTTTGCTAAATGCAAAAGCTTTCGGCATTATTTTTATCCTGCATTTAGCAGTCACATGTTTTTGATTTCCAGTATGCTTCCTTAATGTAATGCCCCTTAAAACAAGTTTTACTGCCTTTGCTATTTATAGCATTAAACCGTTAACCTCGGACAATCTTATCAAACTTCGTCTGCAAAAAAAGGAATTGTCGTCTGTGGCGATTCTTAACTCTTTGTAGTCTGCCTCAGTTAATATCGTTAGCGGAAAAAATCAAAAATAGTTTTTATGCTTGTTTAGACTGATGAAATGTTGAATATCATTGACAAACAGTTTGGATCAAAATTACCCGGCTTCTGATCTGGATCCAAATTGTTTGCAAATGTTAGCCAAGTCGCGCTTACCACAAGGGTTAACATGCTTAGTGCTTAGGCCGAATTGAACGCAAATCGTATCGCCTGATCAAAATTATTTTTCAAACGACGTATGAATTTTCATTCGAGTTTAAATGACATATCTTTTTCCTGGAGCAACTTTCCTAGCAGACGATAATTTATCATATCAAAGGTTTATGTATATAATTTTGCCGTTAGGTAAGGTAAATGTTACCATGGGGACAAATATTTTGGATTCTGATGAGACGTCGAGTTACTAGGTAACTCTTAGGGGCCCAATGAAATGTTTGCAACATGTACATTAACATATGAGACGACATAATCATTTCACATCACTGCCATGACGTAATTTTCTTTTAACAAGTGTCGTCTGCTTTAATTCCTCAATTTTAAACTTTATATAATTTGACCTAAACAATATTGATCTAAGTGTCAAACAGTTTGTAGGCTGATATGACGTCTCGTTACCCGGTGTCTGATCAGGATCAAAACGGTTTGAGTCAGATCTTTTAATAAATAACGGAATTGTTTCTTCTAAGATTTACGATAAACGAGATGATTTTGATTTTAGTATTGTAAATTATCCTCATCTAGATGGCGATGTTCCCCGTTCTACATCTTACGGGGTTTATATCTCACAAATTATTCGTTTTGCTAGGGCCTGTACCCGTCCTCTCATTAACACGTATAAATGTAACTTAAAGTCTTTTCTGCGGCAAGGTATTTCACATCCAGAGTTTTATGGTGATGTTATTTACAAACTTCGTAAGATTCTTGGACATATTCATTTTCAAAACCTGTTTGTGAAACGTATTAGATTTTTCCTCAAAAAAGATTATGATCCAACTATATTGCTGCGCACTTCACGTTTGGTTATCGATCAATCTACAATTGATAACCATGCTTTCCTCTTTGGTTGTGCGACGACAGACAGGGCTTAGCACTACATGATGATGTATATCAAAAGCCGTCCTTAACCGGGAGTTATGTCGGATTTTCGTGCTTTGTTTGTTTTTTCCCTCCCTCTCTGTCGTACCCTGAACCCATCCATGTCTTACAGTTACTCGTAACTACAGACTAGTCGCTTGAGTACAATTTGACCGTTGCCACAGTGTTTTTTTTTAGCACGGGCTTGAATGTTAAATTCTTTCCCGTGTTACTAATAATCTTGTCATAGATTTTTTGTTAGATGTTTTACATGTATTTACTTACTGTGTTGGCGGTCTTTTTTATTGTAAGGTTTTGGAACAGGGTTTATATTTTATGTACACTGTTTGTCTTTATAGGTGAATATAGGAGATAAGAGTGAGGTTGGGCGCCCCTAAACCCAGGTTTAACCCCCCAGTGGTTGTTAATGGTTAATTAATTTATAATTAATTATTGATTGCTACTGACCGTACCAAGGCGGGCTCCTATATTCACTTAGCTGTATGTTTGTCTTGCGTGTTGTTTTCTATTTAGTGTATAGATGAAGGAATGGTATTGCGTGTGTGTGTGTGTTTGTTGTGGTATGACTGTGTGTGTGTGTGTTCTGCTTGAGAGGTGGGTGTATTGTTTGTGTTACGTTTCCTGCTTGAGTCTTTCGTATTTATTTGAAAATAATTTTTACACTTGTTGTATGGCATTCAAGACAGAATGGGAGAAACAACCGTGCCATGACAAAACTTCCTTATTGCATTGCAACATTGTACAGACCAAGTTTGGTCTACGTGGACAAATACCATATATAATACAGCTGTATAAACTGCTTAATTTGCATGTGGGTGTCAAACAGTATAGAGCAAGACCAGCCGCCGCTTGGCGTTGATATACACTGTTTGCAATGCAATGAATCAGGTTTTCTCATGGCACGGCTCAAGTATGTCCATTGCATACCGTTTGCCATTCAGTATAGGAATAAACAACATATTTTTGACGTTCATGACGGTATGACTACATAAGCTTCGCAGGGGGTAAATTCCGTAAACGCCCGAAGGGCGTTTTCGATAAATTTACCCCCCGAAGCTAATGTAGTCATACCGTCATGAGCGGCAAAGAGATGTTGTTTATTCCTTATATTTATATTTATATTTTCTGTCTTGTCAATTTAATGTGTTTATTGGCCAGATTTGTTTTTCTGTATAAGAATTTATCATATACCGGTCAAAGAGGTTTAATAGATGTAATGTCGATGTAATAGCCATTCCAGTTTCTAAATATGGTGAGAAAGGAGTCCCAACTACATGTACTGTAACTGTATTAAAAATTCAGGATTTTTTCCAGTAAACTTTCTCTCTGTGAATGGAAATGACTTACAAGGCAAACAAATAACAGTGCAACTTGAATATCTATTGCCAAAGCACATTCTAAAATTACATGTCGCGGTTGTTTTCTTAACCCATTTACACACATAGCAACGCGATGGCAACGACCTATGGGTCTGTATCACTCCGCTAGTGTCATATTACCGTCGACCAATGGGAGCTTAGTGTTAAGTGCCCGATGTAGTCTATTTGAAGAAGTCCACGGATAGCACGGGGGAAATCCGAACTGGTTAAATCCAGATTCGAAGTGTAGGTTCATCGGCAGATGACTGCATATTTTTTAATAGGATTACATAAGGACTTTACAGGTTGAATGTAAATATATCTAAATGAGGCAACATTTTCAAAAAGTTGTCATGTTCTATATTACATTGTATTGCTTTTGGTTTCCATTTCTTTTAATCGGGGAATAGATCTAGTGCCTTCCCCGCTGTAGCTCCTCGCGTTATGCGATGTCTGATCAGGATAAAAAATGTTTGCAAATAACCATTGTACTCTGTGTAAGGGGATACTACACGTTAACCATTAAGGTTATTGGGGATATGGTGTTTTATAGTTGTTTAATACAACCACTCACAGTCATGTTATCGCCGTCTGTTTTATATTTGGCGTCTACTTATATTTCTCCAATTGTGAATTTAGGATATTTTTACGGAAGAAACATTGATATGATTGACACACAGTCATGCCTTGATCCAAACTGTTTATGACTATTTAGTTCAAACACGAGTTAAAACATAAAGTGGGACATGATAATAATACTTATGTTATTGTCTTCCCCGTTTAAACGATACCTTTCGATTATTTCAAATACTCGCCTCCTTGAATTCCGATTTTGTTTCTTTTATTCCATTTAACCCTAGCAACTAGTATAAGCGTCAATTGCTGCAAATAATGTACCTGTGAAGACTATATACATGTATGTCATTATACAAAGTTACAAATAGTATTGACCTGGATCAGAGGGCTTCTGTCGGGTACATGTTATATGCATTGCAATATTGTGAACGCCAACCTATATCGTGAAAACTGGACTAGACTTTTTTGAGAATTTGAAGTTTCAAAGATCAATGAGGCAAACAGGAAAGGATAGCGCATACTTCTACAGTACATAGGGTTGCAATGGATATGACCGGGGTCCATGTTTATAAAGCGCTTGAGCTGAGTCTTAAATCATTATCAAGCATTTGATTAGTCAGATTTGAGCCTAGGCTCAAATCTGACCAATCAAATGCTTTATAACGAACTCAGACTCAACACAAACGCTTTATAATTGCTTGACCGGGTTCAAGCTACTGGTATCTCGGCCACTGTTTGTATAAATTGCATAGCAATACGTACATGGCTTCCATTATCATATCTATTTGCGATTTGTAGCAGATATCTACATATCTCCTAATATATTCTTTTATCTCATTATGACCGTTCAAGTGGGAATCGTGGATAGTTTGTAAGATAAAAAGACAATATAGCAGTACCCACTTCACTGCCTGTTCCGCCAATTCTGACATTTGCAAACAGTTTGATATCCACAGCTGATGAGTTACTCCACGTCTGATCAGGGTCCAAACACATTTCCGACATTCATTTTGGTGTTTATTGAAGACAAAATGGTTTAAATTTGAATTAGCAATTAAAATGCAGACGACTGATTTGACCAATTTGCAAATAAAAGGTTTTATATCTTATCAGAAAAGATGTTATTAAACAATTATTCTCTTTCGCCGCCAACTTTTATTCTGCTTTAAACTCTTTATCGCCTTATCGACTGCTCTAGTACAGTGGTCTGCACTTTTTTTTACAAATTATATTCAATGCAAAATTACTGAAAAATTATCGAAACAGTTGTTAAACAGTTTGGATCCTGATTAATGATCATACCCCGCGTCATGTGGCGCATGGTCAGAATCCAAACTGTTTGCAAAGTCGACTGTATTGAGTATTTTCTCATGGTGACAACATGGTTAATGGTTATGGTTGTCCAAAAAGAGCATTGATATACAGTAAAACCTCGCTATTACGACCACTAAATTATGTTAATTATTAGGGTGTTTACGATAGGTGACCGCTTAAAGCAAGGTGACAGTGAAACAGAAAGCTCCTATAGGAGCTTTCTGTTTCACTGTAACCTTGCTTTAAGCTGTCACCTGTCTATTATACACTCAATTAGCCTTCGTTTCAGTGGTCGTAATAGCGAGGTTTTACTGTACATTGAGATTAACATGAAATGCAGCATTTTGACTGCATCTGGTCACGAATAGTCACATTCTACATTATTTGCAATAACATACATGAGCACGTATTTTTGTAATATTAAGCCATGTCAACCAATAATGAATTGATTGCCAAACACTTCTATAAATTAGTAATGGACACTTTCTAACGCGAGCAAGAGCAGTGGAACCTTTTATTGAAAACACCACAAAACCATTGAAATTCAGAAAGGATCCGCTACTACTATTACTCAAAGTAATGCGGGCAATTTCGGTTATTTTTACAATATATTGCAAAACGAATCAGAAACATATTGTAGAAGTCCTTTGATCCGGGTCTACACTGAGCATATATGTGTGTAATATTCATAGGTACAATGTGTTGACCGTATATATTATAAAGGACAAAAATCACTGAATCCTGTGTGAAACGGCCATCTTCCAGGACATCTTTTTGCTTACTACAATAGAGCGGTGAGCAGAAAGTTTCTGCAATACCTTTGTCCTTCATATGGCCACTTCCTTTATATAAGCTTGTCAATTCATCATGTTTAACACATGTTTTATTGTATTTCATGTACTCATCAGCATAGTAATAATGATCTTTATATTACTTCTGTGAATCAATAGTGACCTAGTCTAATTTTTCAACAGAAGAATCCATCTATTAAACAAATAAAATCACATATTCATACACCATTGTGTATTAATAAACGATTCTTCTAAAGCGAACACTGAAAACATCCATAATGATTGAACGTATTTCAAGAACAAATATGATCATTCGAATTTGTTGGCCTTCCCAGATATAATCGTCTGTTACAGTTTTAGTGTTTGTTTCCCAGGGGAAGTTTTATTATATGTGAGAACAAAGGCCGTAACAGTCAATTTATCAGCCAATAAATTTGGCAGTTTCTTTACATCTTCACCGATACGACTGTATCATCATAGATATTGTTGATTGTGTGATTGCATGGTTTATGTTGCAACATATCGTCCAAAATACAGTGCGGGAGATGTTATTCTTTCCCAATCATAGCGTTTTTGCTAAAGACGTTTGTTTCCATTGCAAACAGTTTGGAGCCAGATCAGACGCAGGGTAACCCGGCGTCTGATCAGGATCCAAACCGTTTGCTACTCAGATATAAAAGAAATTCTCAAAATCTTCAAAAACTATTATTTTCACAACTTTATATTAGTTTTGTTGAAACGTGAAGGGATAATGTCTTCTCTATTGTACCAGCGACCTAGCAGAACTTATCGTTAATCGGTTGATGGCAAATACCATAAAATCTCTATAGTACTACATGTACTACACAAGGTGACCTCTTAAAGCAGGATAAAAGTGCATCAATTTTCTGCTTTATATTCATCCTGCTCAATTAAAACTGATATGTATTATTAACATCGATGAATGTGCAGTTTAGTGGTTATAATAGCTGAACATTTATACTGTTATGTACTACCTTCCAGTTTGGAAATAATTTCTTAATCGCCAAATTTGTCAAATTGTTATTTTCTTTTCAATTATTTTAAAATGTATGTATATGCGTATGAATGAATATGTATAAAGGTACACATTTCTAAATAGCAAAATATGAAGCACACAAGATCGTCTGTCTCTATATTAGATCCTGATCAATTCAGTGGTACCCATGCGTATAGACGCTTTATTCAGTTATCTGTAGACTTGGTTATATGTGCTTGATGTACTCTCTAAGATAAAGTACAGTAAAGTATCTCGCCATTTTGCCATTTTCAAAGAACACTCATTTCTGTTTGAAGACAATAAAAGGCAGGGGCAAGCTTAAAACATGATGAAAGAAAAGTAGAAAGCTCCTTTACTTTCATCGTGTTTTAAGCTGTATTTTTGTCTTGAACAATCTGTGAGTTTCCTTTTCAATGGTCGTATTAGCAGCACTTTACTGTACATGAACATTTGTTGGGAATCCATCATAGAAGTTGATTCATGTATGGGATCTATATCAGAGAGCGGGAAACAATCGCTCATTCAAGCATTAGGGTTATACACTTGGGTATGTTTTATTAGGTCATTCACATTTTCAAGCTTGGCTGGTACAAGGGGAGAGTGTTATCCATTTCCCTAAAAACGAGTGAGTGCTCAAGCAACTGATTAATTCGGTGTGTGATCAGGTTCCAAACAGATTGGTTATCCGATTTAACAAAATCATCAACACTTTCCTACAATTTCCTACATTTTATTGCAATGCGTTTGCCTTTGTTAAACTATGAAAAGAATTGTATTATTCCTGACGTAGAATAGACACGTGTTTTATCGTGTAACGTGTTTGTCAAAATGGTGAAAATCCTTAAAACAGAAAACTTTATTATAATAGTATTGCATACGGTTTGAATATATTCTACAAAGGAAGTGAGCGAAACCAATAAATTATGTTCCAACAAGTAGTGAATATCCTGATCAGCCGCCTCGTTTCCAAGACGTGGGCTGTCTTCATTGTTTGCAATGTTTGCTTTTTTCGACGTATGAAAACTTGGAGCAAGAGGAATGTCTAAATGACTGATGGCAAATACAGTAAAACCTCTCTATTACGACCACTAAATTATGTAAAGTATTAGGGTGTTTATGGTAGGTGACCGCCTAAAGCGAGGTGACAGTGAAACAGAAAGCTCCTATAGGAGCTTTCTGTTTCACTGTCACCTTGCTTTAAGCTGTCATCTCTCTATTGTATAATCAATTAGCCTTCGTTTTAGTGGTCGTAATAGCGAGGTTTTACTGTAATGTCGACTTTACTATCGTAAGATTGTACGGAGTCTACTGACAGACGGGGATTTGGGGATACATGGTGTATACTTGACACGCGATAAAATTGCTCAATACGACATTCGCAAATAAATTGCAACTATTGATATACTGTTACTATTGTATAAAGGGACCGTTCGTTGAAGTAACATGGATATATCTAATGCCAGATTATTGCTAACTGCAGGACAAAGACAATGCAGAAAGCTTTCTGTATTATTTTTTATTCTGCATTACACAATCGAATGTATTACATGTTTCCATTAGATATTCTATTTAGTTGTCGGTTTATACAAGAGTGACTGTATAGTATAACACCAATTTGGCAGTATAAGATGCCACGATCAAACCCTATGTGATATGTGCATTCATAATAATGGAATACCAATTGTTTTTACATTCACCGATATAGAGTTGTGTTTAATTTGGGTGCCCACAATGATGTTATGATGCTATGAGCTTGTGTAAACTGTTAAAGTGTCATGCAACAAAGATGATATGTGCAATTAAACGATCAATGGTGTGTGTAATATGGAAAATAGTATGCAATAATTCCTAATTGAATATCAAATATAAAATGAAAAGGATGAAACATGCAATTCTTCTCCCCTGGCATATGGAATGATTACGTGTAACATTTGGTACGTATCAGACGTTTGGAATAAGGTGGAAGTATTCATTATCTAATTTACGATTCTACCGTATAAATTTATAGTGAATGTTTGTATTTATTGCATTGAAAACACGTTATGCCTGGGCGGATCTTGAATAACAATTTAGAGATGGATACATATATGGGAAAAACACTAAAATAATAGGAAGCCGTTGTTTTCCTATGATATGCGTTTATGATAAACTTATATCCATTTGCAAACTGTTTGAAGCCAAAATCAGATGACTGGTAACCCTTGTCTGACTAGGCTCCAAACTGTTCACTACTCAAATTAAAATTAGTCGTCAACATTTCTTTTTTCAAAAGTTTATTTTCTTATTTTATTGCATTGCGTTTAGTTTCGCTTGAACGGAAAACAATAACGTCCTCGCCACTGTAACAGTGGGTCTTGGGTTTCAGTGTTCGAGGATTATAGGGGCACAGCACAAAAACAAGTTACAAAATAGATGGTGTGCGCAAGTATGAACAAGTAAACATGCATTTGTGATAATGATACTACATGTATTTAGAATAAAAGAACGTCAAGTAGGCGATATAAATGTTTTCTGATATATATTTCTTTTTCAAAAGATTATACGCCCCTGCATCTATTGATACGGATACATGCAGTGATTGTCATGTCCGTCCATCCATCTGTGCGTGCGTTCGTTCGTCCATAACAAGGTTAACTAGATGTTACCGTTTCGTCTAGAGTAAACACCGCTTACTCAAATACTTGGATACTTATACAGTTGTTGTCTTGGACCATTCACTATCAACCAATATCGCCCAACCTTGATTTTGACCTTCACCTTGACCTAATTTGGACTTCTAATATTTTAAATGGACTGTTTCTTGGTTAACTAAATTTTATCGTTTCATCTGGTGTCAACACTACCGACAATAATGCTTTGATACTTATACAGTTGTTGCCTTGGACTATTACCGATTCACCCACAATTTGACCTCAATTTGACCTTGACCTAATTTTGATTTAGAAAAGATTCAGAATATATTGTCAAGGATGTTAACGGGGGCATATGCGTTTATTGAACACATGCTTGTTTAACCCTTTACCTGATAGCCTATTTCTAGTATTGAAGATATGTGACTACTTAAAGCAGGTTGAAAGTAAAGCAGAATGCGCCCTAAGGCGCATTCTGCTTTACTCTCAGCCTGCTTTAAGCTATTACCTGCTAGAATAAGGAAAGTATTAAATATGACACATATTCATTACGGTATAATTTGGAACTATTTTCTTCAGCGGATGAATAAAATGCCTGTGCTAAAAGTCGCTCCCATAAGGGAAAGGGTTAAGTAGCATGTGTTCAATACTGTTGAAAAAGAAAATCAGATTTTTTCATTGTGAAAAGAAAAGTTGTTCACCAATTTACCGTTTTTGGTGTTAAAGAGTAATCCGCAAGTGGTGAGATGGAATCAGATGTGAGAACGCTTAGGTAATGTGATAATGGTAGAAGTTGCAATTCCAGTCGAATTAGACATTTCTATCATATTCATGAAACACTTGATACTTCAGGTCAAAGTAAACCCTTCTCCTGAAATGAACATACATTGAAGCTTTTAGAAAACAGGGTAGACCCATATCTGGTTTTGTAATCACTGTTTTTGACACGAGTATTATATAAAATTATCTTTTCTGTGGAAAATATTCCTTATTTTAATAGCCAATTTAGTAGTTACGACTAAACAAGAATTAAAGCATGGTCTGCAACACAAAGCAACCAAATGAAGCAAATGAAAGTTTTTTGAAAATTTTGATTGATTACCGGTACTTAATTCTGATCTAACAGTTTGGACATTGGCCGGACGACCGATCACCGCCGACTTATCTGGCTATAAACTGTTTGCAATAAAAATGTTGTTGTTACATGTATCTTAAACGCGTTTATTGTGGCAAATTATATCTTCTCCACTGTATACAGTATACTCTTCAAGAGGAGAAAAATCCCAGACTTCGGAATGGGATCACTATGTTCACCAGCAATTTCCGACGTTCCTCCGGGTTGCATTTATAACAGACGTGATAAGCTTAGCCTTTAACATGATTTCCCAAATTTGTGATAACATTTGCAAACAGTCTGGATCCAGATGAGACGCCGAGTAACTCGGCGTCTCATCTGGATCCAAACTGTTTGATACTCTGGTATTAATTCCTAGATGAATAAGCGCAAACATAACATCAGAATATTCCAGCAGCCAACACATTGCGGCATAAAATTGCAATGGGGCGTACTAAGTGTTAAACTGGTTTTACGCCATACGTACGTAATCGTATACAGAGAAGCGTAACCATGGTATCAAAGTCTTTATAAATTGGTTCCTAAGATTGTCAGTATTAAATCGTTAATGCTTCATTTCCGGATTAGACTTGAATTAATCATGACATGTGACACATTTCTCTGGCTTTCTAGGCCACTGCTTAGATCGGGGCCAAAATGTGTCACTTTTAATTCTTGTGGTAATCAAGGTCATAATTTGAAATTGAATTTTATTCGGATTTGGATGGAGACGTCATCACAATAAATTTCAATTTTCCATGACCTCATTTTAGCAGGGCCAAAATAACAGATTTTAGCCAATAACCATAGTGGCGCGTAAAGGCATCAGCTACAGTAAAGCTTCTCTATTACTATCACTAAATTATGTTATCTAAGACTATAAGGTGTTCGATTCAGGGCAAATGACTGCTTAAAAGCAAGGTGAACGTAAACCAGAAAGCTCCGTTTTTCGTTAACATTGCTTTCAGCTGTCTTTGATGCAGTCCATTAGCATTCTCTTTAGTGTTCGTAATAGAGAAGTGATACTCTTCAATTAGCCTGAACATCTTACACTTGTCCCATACAAACAATGTAGATCTAGATCAGACGAGCCCTCTGATCAAAGTATGCGCTGTTTATCACCATAAAGAACAATTTAAAGTTAATTCAAAATTTGATTTAACTGTTTCAAGCTTCTGTGTTGAGATAATGAGTTAACAGTGGACTGTGTATCTGATCAAGGTCAACACCGCTTGCAATATATTGAGGAAGCTATTATTACATGTACCAGTACATATGTATCTCAATTATCTGTCACAAAAGACAGAAGACAAAAGACTGCGTGTTGCTTCCATATTGTACTCAATGGCTTGCTATTAGATCTAAGAGACAGCAATGATTATTGCCTTGCTATAGGAAACGCTGACACGACAGTTCGCTCGGGTTCAAAAGTGCGAACGGAGACAATGTTTCAGTTAACCATCGCTTGAGCGATAATAGTGGGGAAGACGCCATTCCATCCCACCAAACGCGTTTGTGTCGTGCCTTGAGAAATCATCCTTATTGTATTGCAACATTCTACAGACCAATCACCGTTGCCATCCCAGGCTCTGTATCTGAGTTTAGTCTACACTACAAAATACCGCATATATTACAGTTACATGTACATAAAATGCTTTAGATGTATGTGGGTGTCAAACAGTTTAGATCAATGCAAGCCGCTGCATCTTTGATGCAGCGGCTGGCCTTGATCTAGACTGTTTGCAATGCAATAAGTCAGGTTTTCTTATGACACGGCTCAATTATTCTACTGCAAACAATTTTGAGCAAAATCAGACGCCGGGTAATCCGGTGTCTGATCAGGCCCTCTATCTATCTATCTACCATTTTTCTTAATTCAATTGTGTTAAAATAACAACGTCATCCCCATGCATTGTTCTCAGTAGCAGATGTATTGATGATATTCAGGACAGACGACTGTTTAATGTAGAATAAACGTAAATAAGAAAGCTCTTTATCTTAATTCAAACAGTCTGCAGTGAATAACCAAAACATACATTGAAAACGACTTATTAATTTCCGTCAAAACGAAATGAAGCACGAAAGTCATGCAATAATATGAAGAAAATGACAAACTTTTGGGAAAATCTTACGATTTACATGTATTTTTATCTAAGTAGCAAACAGTTTGAGCACGATCAAAACCACGTTACCCGACAGTTTGCATTGGAAATAAATTTGTTTTAGCATAAACGCATTATTAGGAAAAAATAACTTATCCTCTATCGAATGAACGAGGAATGGTCAATAAGTTATGGGTTGTTATGATTTTACAAGGAACAATATATTTTGTTACAGAGACAATCGCGTAAATATTATGTACTTCATGTGTTTAATACAAACGATATTAGTCAATATCATGCAGCTTAAAGAGTCAAATTGCTATTCGAATAGCTCTCAAAATGAAACTATGTCTACCAAATGTCATCCAACAGCTAAACAAGACTGCTTACTGTCACACAATGCACATTCATTCCAAATGACAGTATGAATAACTAACCGAAATGCAGACCAGGCGGACAGAATGACTTTGACAATGTTTGGATTCCGCGTAGATGGCCGTGTTGCTCTTGTGATTTTTTTTATCAAACTATTTACCCCAATTTTAACGTCAAAGCTCGTTAAAAAAAATAACTAATACATTGAAGAAAACGGTATTATTTCATATTTAACGAAACTTAAGGAAACGTAATGCAATAACATGTTAAAAACATTTTGGAAATTCTGACAATTCTTTTTTATCCAGTGTCTAACCTGGTTCCAAATTGTCAAGTAGAGAATACGGTACTCTTTCCCATTGCGTTTATGCTACCTATGTACATGTATTTGAAACTTTTTGCCAATTACAAACAGTTTGGATGTAAACCAGACATCGGGTAAGCTGTCATTTTCTACATTTTATTGTAATGCGTTTACGTTAAGTTTTGTTTAAACGAAAAATAATAACGGTTTCTCCACTGTGTAAAGCACATAAGTAGTATCCATGACATGAATGGGTGGAGGCGGTTGTAATCAGTCTTACTGAATCGATGGAAATTACCAAAATACTAGGGACAGTGCGTGTGTGCTTACATTGAAACACTTGTTTACCATGAGGTCGATTAAGGCCGAATCGATTGCCATGTTTTTATCTTAGCCTGTATATATACTGTCGTGAAACATTAGCTGTAAGCACGCTTCTACACTATGCAAGTTTCATATTAGTATTTGTATTCTTGTATTCTGCAACAACTCTCACGGTACATTTATCTGCTACATTCTTTTCGAAAATATTTCGAAAGCCATTACCCCATAAATACTTCTTTTTACGCCGTTCATTTATTCTTCCAATGAAGAAAACAGTTCCAATTTATACAGTCATGAATATGAAAGATAAGAAATATTTTCTACATTCTTGCAGATGGTAGCTTAAAGCTTTAAATAGTCACCAATCTTCAAAACCAGAAACAGACTATAGGGTATTGGGTTAATATCACCAGTGTCAACCTACATGCTTTGATTCAGATTGAACAAATAGTTTCTCGGCATCTCATCTAGATCTGTTTGTAGTATAATATTGTAAATTTGATCAAAGTTTACAAAAAAATAATGCGTATAGGATCTTAAAATCTGTAAATCGTGATCAGACACTAGCTTATTTGCTCTAAAGTATGCAACTCTCGTATTGCGTCCCTTCTGCCGTCCCTTCGGTTACAGAAGAATACACCTGGCATAAATGGGTTAACCTCCTTCACGCCGTTTAATTGTTTTCTGCAAAATTTGTCTTCTGCCTGCAACTATTCTCAAAGTTGATTTCATGAAATTGTCTTTCAAAAAATATTATTAGAATGTATATCCAGATCGTACCAAGTCCTTAAACTTGAAAAAAGGCTAACGACAATTTCAAGAAAACAGTATTTAGCAATGAAAGTTTTGATTTTTTCTGGAAACATGTACGGACGCAATTCTTTCCCAATGAAACAGAAGTAAATTTATTCAATTTAACCCTTTCAGTCCTACAACCCTCTGTAGAGATTACTGATTACATATGCAAACAGTGTAGAACCTGATCAGAGGGCTCCTATAGGAGCCGTCTGATCAGGGTCTACACTGTTTGATATTTTCATTGGTTTTTGTTGTCATACCAAAAATGTAACGATAGACTGGTTCGAAATACCTGTACTAGAAGAGTCCAAAAGGATTGTAAATGCCCACAAGAGAATTTTAGGGTTGAAAGGGTTAATGCATATTTGTGTTGTTTTGATTGGTTAAAACGAGAAAAGAGTACCATTTTGCATTACTGTATAATGTGCATGATAACCTGTCTATATATTGTTTGTCTTGGAACACACGACCATACTCAATGCCAGCAATTTCCTGAGTGACGAGCCATTCATTTGTTCATATTGTCATATGAATAAACAATAACACCCGCTTCTACTATTGACAGTCTTACACCGATTACAAAAATTATTCTTACTTGCAACACTTATTGTTATTTGCAAAAGTTTGAATCATGATCCAAACTGTTTGAAACTCGTTACGATATCACTTAAACGTGTAAAAGTCAAAATAACTAAAATTTAAACTTGATAAATAGAAGCAACGGTTTAAAGCAGAATGGATCATTGAAGTGAACTGGGCTGAAAAGGGGAGTGCTTGTCAGTTTAAATAGCTGCTTAACCAGTTCACTGTCATTATGACGTCATAAGTCGTCAAACACACTCATAGCTGCCATGATGCCATCATAATTATTGTCTTCTAGCAGAAACACACTGGTATGGCAAAACGAACGGGCTCCCGCTTAACGCTTCAGTTCCCGTTAATCTAACGTATCGGCTCCCGTTAAAAAATGGCGTCAGTTGTCAAATCGACACATGTGAGTATACAGATATGATGTTTGTCCTTGGATATTGCTTGAAATGTAGACCAAGACTACTCTTACGGAGTGTCTCACACACTGATGCATGCATACGTACACTTTATTTATAGGATAAATGCTTGAGGTTGATGTTTAACTTGAAAAAGTTTCTACCGTTACGGCGATTTCTGAAGAAACTGATGCTCATTGACCATAAATTGTTCTGACTAGGCAACAAATTCAGCTCTTATCGACACCAAATATGTCCGTCGAGTAGTCTGGATACAATCGTCAACTGCATATAAAATATAATCCGTTTAGCTATTAAACAAATAAAGATTTTGATTGTTTTTTATTACAAAGAACCACGCCCCAGTTGTGTGTACAACGAACATGCTCCAGATCAAAATCATTGTAGAGGTTGTTTTCTAAAACTCTAGACCAATTTGAAATTAATATTTGCATCTGAAGTAGAATACCGTCTCCATTGCTATCGCCGGCAATGTTTTGTAAGTTTACTCTATTATTTTAAATTATAAATCGCTTACTGAGACCGTTTGAATTACTCATAGTGGGCAGCCAGGGCACCCACATTTTTGGGATCCATATTGTCAACAGACGTTATGAATGAAATTGATTTTCAAGCACAGGGCATTATATCTCGTTGCAGGTATAGATAAGGAAACGAAAGCGGATATTCCACATGTGCCTGTTATAACATCCCTTAAAATGTATCTTTGACCAGACCAAGAACACCAAGCACGTGAAAATATAGATCTTCATTGGCCTTGAAAATTAATTTCATACCCTCATGCTACCTACTCCTAAAACTACTCTACATATCCCTAATACTACCTACTCCTAACACTACTCTACCTACTATCCTTATCCCTAATACTAACACTACCTACTCCTAACACTACTCTACCTACCGCTAATACTACCTACTCCTAACACTACTCTACCTATTCCTAAAACTACCACTCCCTACCCCTAATACTACCACTACCTATTCCTAACACTAATCTACCTACCCCTAATACAACCTACTCCTAACACTACTCTACCTATCCCTAATATTACCACTACCTACTCCTAACACTACCACTACCTACTCCTAACAATACTCAACCTACCATTAACACTACTTTACCTACCCCTACCACTACCTACTCCTAACTCTACTCTACCTACCCTAATATTACCACTACCTACTCCTTACACTACTCCTAATACAACCACTACCTACTCCTAACACTACCACTACCTACCCCTACCACTACACTCCTAACACTACTCCTAATACTACCACTACCTACTCCTAATACTACCACTAACTACGCATAACACTACTCCTAATACTACCACTACCTACTCCTAATACTACCACTACCTACTCCTAACACAACTCCTAATACTACCACTACCTACTCCTAACACTACTCCTAATACTACCACTACCTACTCCTAATACTACCACTAACTACGCATAACACTACTCC
Organism: Gari tellinella; assembly: GCA_922989275.2. Lineage (NCBI taxonomy): Eukaryota > Metazoa > Mollusca > Bivalvia > Cardiida > Psammobiidae > Gari > Gari tellinella. The sequence goes on from OV277857.1 coordinate 108,419,967, forward strand.
TAATACTACCACTACCTACTCCTAATACTACCACTACGTACTCCTAACACTACTCCTAATACTACCACTACCTACTCCTAACACTACCACTACCTACTCCTAGCAGTACTCTACCTACCCATAATACTACCACTACATATTCCTAACACTATCACTACCTACTCCTAACACTACTCTACCTACCCCTAATACTACCGCTACATTACTCCTAACACTACCACTCCATACCCCTAACACTACCAGCACCGACTGCTAACACTACCTACCACTAACATTACTACGTACTCTACTTCCCCCTAAAACTACCCCTAATACTACCTACTAACACTACTCTAGCTACCCCTAATACTATCACTACCTATTCCTAACAACCACTACCTACTCCTAACACTACCACTACCTACTCCTGACACTACTCTACTCTACCTACCCCTAATACTACCACTACTCTACACCTAACACTTCTCTAACTACTCCTAACACTACCTACTCCTAACACTACTCTACCTACCCATAATACTAGCACTACCTATTCCTAATAGTACCACTACCTACCCCTAATACTACCACTACCTATTCCTAACACTACAACTACCTACTTCTTACACTACTCTACCTACCCCTTATACTACCACTACCTACTCCTAACACTACCACTACCTACTCCTAACACTACTCTATCTACCCCTTATCTTAGCACTCTACTATATATGTACTTTATCTACTTCAAACACTAATGCTAGGTTCACACCAACGGCGCTTTGATGGCGCTTTAAAGCGGCGTGCAAAGCGGCACCAAAGCGTAACAAAGCTTGATTAAAGCGTCAGTGTTGTAATAGATCGTGGGAAAGCTTGATGTAAAGCGGGACATTCGGCAAGAGCGCCCAATTTTTTTAAACTGTTTAACATTTTTGGGCGCTCTGTCACGATTTGATTAAAGCGCCTAGAGCGTATCAAAGCTTATCAAAGCTTAACAAAGCGTAACAAAGCTCAGCAAAGCTTGACTCAAAGCGTAGGAAAGCTTAACAGAGCTTGGTTCAAAGCGGGGACTCCATTCTTCACGGTCTGTCACCACTTGACACGCTTCGTTAAGATATCTCAAGATTTGTTACGATCTGGCACGAAGATTTGCCACGAGGTCAGACGCTTTCATCAAGATATGACACGCTTTGTTACGATTTGTTACGTTTTCATGAAGGACTCTCATGATTTCCCACGAATTGAGACGCTTCGATCAAGGCTTGACACGTTTTGTTAGGCTTTGTTACGCTTGGCAAGCTTCCTCACGCTCTCTCACGCTCTTTCACGCTTTCAAGGGCTAGGATGTAGTTATACAATTGGGAGACAAACATCATGTCTTCTTCAGATAGATAATGCTTTGGTACATCTGGAACTTCTGCATCTTGTTGTTTTGCCATCGTATACTTGAGTCAAATGTACAAAGATTTTGTGGTTCTACTGCATCGTTATATGGGCTCTGGATAAAAAGCGGCATTAAATCGGCGATCTTGACATTTTCCATTGCGTTACAGAGCTGAACAGAGCGTACCAATACACAATAAAGCGCGATAACCGTATCAGAGCCTTATTTAAAGCGCCACAATCGCATCAAAGCGTGACAAAGCGTAATAAAGCTTATAAAAGCGTGATTTCAAGCGCAACAAAGCCTGGTCAAAGCGGGATCAATGCGTGAGGAACCGTAACAAGTCGGGAAATGATTCGCCCCAAAGCGGCAACCAATTCGTATCAGACTACTACTACTACTATTACACCTGTGGGGCAGGAGTAGTGCACGGACAAGGCAAAAAGACACCAATGTAAACAAATACAAATACGTCGTTGACTCCCGAATGGGTGTCACTTCAAAGAAGGCATTGTGCCATACAGTGAAATTGACCTTAAATATATCACGGGGATTATATACAAACACAGTTTTACGTTGGACAAGTATCTGCAGAGTGAGTGAACAAGTTATGAGACAAAAATGGCCTTCAAACGCATTTTGGTTCATTCAACGGACGATTGCTTGCATGTGTGTCCTTTAAAAATAACAATCCTATTTAAATATTTATTCGTTTTTATTCTCACCTCTTTAAAGAAGTTAATACATGTATTAATAAAATTCTAAATTTATGCAATCCAACGGTATGTCCCTTATTTGCATATGAACAAGGTGATATACCCCCGGGCAGCCAAAAACAGTTAAGACTGCCAAAGAGTTATCTTCCGTGTGTCTATTGTTGTGGTTGTTAAATACATTCACTGCCTTACCCCGAGTACGATCGATCTAGTTATTTGCATACAGTGTGGTTCCTGACCAGAAGCCGCGTAACTCGGTATTTGATCTGGTTCCAAACTATTTGCAACTAACATTAAAATATAGCGTAAGAAAAAACAAAAACCGTATTTCTACATTTTATTGCATTTCGTTTGCGTTCTGCGCTCATCTCAATAATTCAGGCCCAAATACCTATAACAAAAACTACATTTGATAATGAAACCAGACTTCGCGTATCGCTACGTCTAATAATGGTCTACTGTTTGTCAATGTCCTGCTATGTTTAAAATATACTAAATACATTTGCAAGACCCAGTGTTCTACCCTGAATTCCAAGAAGATTGGTTCATGGTTTGGTAACTAATATGATCCACAAGGTAACTTATAACCCCGCAAAAGTACTTAGTGTTGAAAGAGTTAACCCCTTCACTGCCTTACCTCGAGTGCGATGATTATTTGCAAACAGTTTGAATTCTGATCAGACTTTACGCGGCGTCTGATCAGGATCCAAACTGTTTGAAATTTCAGAAATAAAAGCAGACGAAAATTGTTTAAAATTGATGACGTCACGGCAGAGAAGGGGTTAAATGGGTTTATGGTGGCGATGGTTACATTTTAACAGAGAACACGGACTTTTTTACCCCTTGGCAATGCAAAATTGGGCGTCGGTTAAATTCAAATTAGCTTCAGTGAAAATATTTAAGTTTTAACTCTTTTCCTACCGTAATATCGTCTGATTTTAAAATTGACGTATGCAGACACGTCCCTAACGTCTGTTAACAATTTGGATCCCAAAAATGTGGATGTTGACGATTATACACAGACTACTCGACGGACATATTTGGTGTCGATAAGAGCTGAATTTGTTGCCTATTCAGAACAATTTATGGTCAATGAGCATCAATTTCTTCAGAAATCGCCGTAACGGTAGAAACTTTTTCAAGTTAAACATCAACCTCAAGCATTTATCCTATAAATAAGTTTTACATATGCTTGCATCAGTGTGTGAGACACTCCGTAAGAGTAATCTTGGTCTACATTTCAAGCAATATCCAAGGACAAACATCATATCTGTATACTCACATGTGTCGATTTGACAACTGACGCCATTTTTTAACGGGAACTGAAGCGTTAAGGGGGAGCCCGCTCGTTTTGCCATACCAGTGTGAGAAATGTCGTCTGCTTTTACGATTTAGATATTCAGTGATGCGGCGTCTTATTAGGTTCCAAACCGTTAGACACTCATATAAATGTATAAGTCAAATTGTCCAACATTCTAAACTTTAGAAATACGAAATATGTTTATTACCACTTATCTTGCTGTAATATTGTCTGCTTTGAAATTGTCATCTAGATCTACAAAATTTGCTACATTTAGATTTATACATTTTTAGAACAGAAACTTAAAGACGAGTGTCAAACAGTTCGGATTACGCGGCGTCTGATCTGAATCCAAACTGTTTGTTAAAATCAGTGAAGTCTCTATCAGCAGGCAAAGGGTTACTACATCTGTCAATATTTTGAGACGTATCTGATATGCAATACAGTGTAGATGCAACAAACCTACAGGTGATACTATTTCATACAGTCAAGAAGACCTTACTATTTTCCGTTTCAACGAAAATGCAAACACAATTCAATGAAATAGAGAAAATGATAGTCTTTTGAAAAAAATGAAAAACATTTTGTGTTTGAGTGGCAAACAATTTTATCATGATCCGATATCGGGTTGCCCGGCGTCTGATCTGTCTCCAAACTGATTGCATGGATGTAACTGTTTCGCATAAATGCGTTTATTGTGAAAGAATACTATCTTCCCGACTGTACCCCCTTCGCCTCCATGGAATCGTCTGCTTTAAGAGTGTCGTCTGCGGTTGTTCCTTATCTTGAATTTCTAGCAATTGAATTGAAGAAAAATCGAAACGAGGGTCAAACAGTCTGGGTACTGTCCAAACGTAGGGTTACTCGATATCTGTTCAAGACTCAAACTGTTTGCAAATGCACGTGTACTTGGATAGTTGCAGGACAGGTGTTAATGAGATTAATCGTATGTATGAAACTGTCTGCTATGCAAGAAAATCTTTCACAAATCGTGTCTGGTTGTTTGTAGAAGCTTTCTCTGAAGACACAAAATGTTATTGGAAGCCGAAACTCTTGTCAAGATTGACACATACGGTTGGTATCCCGTCACCGTTAATCGTTGTTTTAACCTTGAATATCACAATTATACAATATTGTATCAGAAACATATCGTTGATCATAATGTACTGTGGGGAAGACGTTATTCTTTCCAAAATAAACGTGCTTGGCTGAAACAATTATATCTACTGCAAACAGTACATGGGAACTGGTTCCAGATTTTGCAATAAATGTAATTGTTTTAGTATAAACGCGTTTATTGGTAAGAATAACATCTACTCCACTGTGTATATCAGATTTGGCAATTGTCACGTCTGATCAGACTCTAAAATGTTTGCCTCGCATATAAAAATATAGCCTGAAATTTCAAAATAATTGTCAAGAGTATTCATTCTTCCCTTAACTCTTTGAACCCTAGTCACGCATATATGCGTCATTTGCAAGCAGTGTACGTGTGAGGAGAACACTTGTCCTATGCAAACAGTGTAGACACTGATCAGAGGGCTGCTCAGGGTCAACACTGTTTGTCATTTTGACATATATTGTAAAAATCAACCCTGAAAAGTCAAAAATGGACTAGACTAAATTAAAAACTAGAATTGTCCATTTGAGGTTTTAGGGAGGAAAGCGTTAACATACATCTTTTTCACAGGCTGCATATCTAAATGCCAAGATTCTTGTCATGACTTTTCAAGTGCAATGTGTATGCAATAAAATACAAAGAAATATTTGATGGGTTAAATATGTCAAATATTAAAGTGTTCAGTCAAAAAGAAATAAAACATTAGAGGCATTTCTTAGAATTACAGTAGTTCGTTGTTTTGAAAGTAAAACCGCTGAACCATCTCATGAATGTATCGCTAGTAAACACTGAACACTATCACCCAACCCTGTAGAAAAAGAATGTTCTTTTTGCCAAAATCGAAATAATCTTAACCATGAAGTGTCAGTCTGTAAGGCCCAGCTAAATGACCCAAGATGTTTTCAGAATTGCAGATCAGTGTCTGTTTAAGATAGATAAATCCCCATATATGCTGGCAGTGTCGTGTTATGTCTGGCACACTGCCACTGTCCGCGCTGGCGGAAGGATAATTATAGAGGCGGAAATTGCGTGAGGATATTAGTGAAGATTCGCTTCCGAACACCCTTTCGATTTGTGTCTATATAGTATAAAACTAGTGGCTCACACATTAGCAACAATTCAACTCGGATGATGGTTGGATGACGCATCTGAAAACGCTTGGCGGGACGATAAACCTTATCATGAACAACATAACCAAATTGCAACAATTCATGGAATATGTACTATTAAGTTTATATCAACAGAAATAAAAAAAAAACCCAGTTAATTACTGTAAATAATTCGACAAAGTAATTAAGCCTACAGTATAATTCGCTACACAGTTACGACCGCTCAAGATAGTGTTTGTTTTCAGTACCTAAGGCAAGTATCTACTTAAAGCAATATGAAAAGCAGAACAGAGAGCACAGAAAACTGTTTCCTGATTTACTTTAATCTTGCTTTAATGAGTATTATGTGCGTTGCCAAGTTAGCAGTACTTTCACTGCATTTCAAAAACACAATACCTTGAAATCAAATGTGATAAATCATAAACTGAAAGTCCAATCTGTGTAAAGTTACAACTCACAGTCCAGTGAATAGGTGCTCGTAATAGATGTTCTTCTATAGTATAGCAGCGATGAAGAAACGTGTTCGATTGTAAATAATTAATTTCAGATAAGTAGTTTAAAGGCAGTTTTGTGACCTGCAAACCTCGATCAATTACTGTTGGCTGTAGTTCAAGTTGCCCTCCCACTTACTAATATACCCACTGTCCATTATACAGTCGAGAAAATGTTATTCTTTCCCAATAAACGCGTTTACTGGACTATAAACTATTATTTCTATTGCAAACAGTTTGGAGCAAGATCAGACGCCGGGTAACCCGGCGTCTGATCAGGCTCCAAACTGTTTGCCACTCGTATAAAAATGATAGTCAGATTTGTCAAAAAGTTTTTATTTTCAACATTTTATTGCAATTCGTTTGCGTTTAGATTGCGTTTAAACAGGAAATAATGACGTTTTCTCCACTGTAGCCATACGTACAGTGATCAGATTATCTAAACTACACGGAATAATGATGCAATAACAAGTATATTGAAAAAGATTTTGAAAACGTTGACGATTTAATTGTTATCTTAGCTACAATCAGTCTGGGGCCGGATCAGACGCAATCTAGCTCCAAACTATTTGCAATGGGAGTTATTGAGATTTATCACAAAAGCGTTTATTTGGTAATATTGACGTCTTCTTTACTGTACTCGATGTCCATTTTATTTATTCGTAACTCTTTCCACTGCTGTACTTTGGCCACTGCAAGCACTCAGATCCTGCAGTCAGTCCTGTTTTAATTGACCATTTAATGTCCATAATGTCCTGAAACAGGTTCTTGTATTGTTGATTGCTATAAGTACCTATAAGAACATTCTGAATTTGTTTCATTCTACATTTAGCAATCACCTGTATTCAATTTCCTGTATTATTTCTCTAAGAAGGGTCGCTTAATACAGGTTGGCCTCTAGAAATCCTGAAAATGCAATCAACCCCGCCAAACACTGAAAAAACAGCACATTGCTTCAAAAACTTATGGTTGATTTAGTTCAATTTTTGTTTTGGAACCACTATTAGGCTACAGTCGAACTTCGATAACTCGATCTCGCTTATGTCTAAAATACCCATCGTGTTTGAAATTTAAAACATGACTTAGCCACGTTTTAATTTGAAATACTGATATGTTTGACCAAAGCAATATTGATTTGTCAATTTTAACTTCAGTTGAAAAAATACGGATGAGTTCTATTTAACCTGAAGAAATACGGATGAGTTCTACTTAACTGAAGAAATACGGATGAATTCTACTTAACCTGAAGAAATACGGATGAGTTCTACTTAACCTGAAGAAATACGGATGAGTTCTACTTAACCTAGTCGAGTTTTCGATGTAAGAGTGGTCAAGACAGCCAGGTTTTACTGTATATTCATTAACACTGAGCTTTTAAATTTCACATAGTTTTTGTCGTATGACTGGACAAGAACTAATTCCATGGTGCCAAGGATGCTCCCTACATAGATAGTCAAGAGTTTACATCCCTGGTAACATCTTGCCACTGTGTTGTTACAAAATAAAATACTGATTATATAGATAGGTGTATGATATATTTCCTTTATTTGCCAACGTGTTTTCCAGTTCCAATCACTCCACAAATATGCCTTTTTACGTTTCTAATTAATTCCTCTACTGGTATACATTTATGAGTAATGCACCATAAGAAATATAGTCTATATATATAATATATCCTAGCAGGAGGTAACTCAGGGCAGGCTGAAAGTAAAGCTTTCAACCTGCTTTAAGTAGTCATTTGTTTTAAAACTAGAAACAGGCTATTTGGTAACGGGATACATGTAATAGACTATTGGATAGCCCAATAGCTCTTTAAAACTTCATTAGAGTGTCAACAAGTGTGGGTTTTGAAAAGACGTCCAGACACTCGATGTCTGAATCCGAACCATTTGCAATATAAACTATAAACAACTCGTCCATAGCGTAGATCTAATAGAAAACAACACTTAGAGTGCTGAGTGCGACTGTTGACTAAATTGTTTAAACAGTTTGGATCCAGATCAGGCGGCGTTTGATCTGGATCCAAACTTTTTGAAACTCGTATGTACGTTTCTTCGGTCAGTATGTCTAAATTTAAGTTTGAAAAAAGAGCAGACGACAAGTTTTAATCAGACGATATTACAACAGTAGAAGGATTAATCCCACCCACTTACGTTTATATTAATTTCTTCCACCCCCACGTAGATCTTGGAGTCTTGTCCCGTAATGTTTCCTTATCACGTTATGTGGATATAGAAACAATTTATCACCTTCATACCCTACTCATGCTGGGATGGTTATTAAATCTCTCCGTATCCGGTTATCTGCTCTTATCTCATTATGACCTTATAATGACCATTTAGAATAAGAATTACAGGCTTATAATATCTCTATCACTAACTGCGCCAATCTAGTGGCAAGCGGGCATATAGGACCAATAGGTATAGTAGACTTTAACCCTATCATGATGACGCCATAACGCATTCTCTGCCATAATATCGTCTGTTTAAAAATATCGTCTGTTTATATTTTATAAAAAATTTATCTTTCATTGTTCTTAGTGTTAAACCGGTTTGAAAATTTAACGACCTACAGTGGAGAATCTGTTATTCTTTCCCAATAAACGCGTTTACGCTAAAACTATTATTTGCAGTGCAAACAGATTGGAGCCAGATCAGACGCCGGGTAACCCGGCGTCTGATCAGGCTCCAAACTGTTTGCCACCAAGATAAACATGAAATATCAGAATTGTCCAAAAGTTGTACTTTTCTACGTTTTAGTGCTTTGCGTTTGCGTACGTTTGCGTTTAAACGGAAAAGAATAACAGATTTTCCACTGTACATGTATATACACCATGTTTTTCGAAATGTTGTGGAAGACAGGCTTTTCCCATCTGCTTTAGTCTATTGGTAAGACATGTTTGCTAGTTCTTTCATTGGACATTCAGTGTGTGCACTAGAAGTTCTCATATGGGTAAATATTAATGTTTGAACATTCTTATGGGCCATACTTATCTTGGAAATGTTAAAAAACAGACATAAACCACTAAAACTGGTGATTTAAAACCGTTACAAATCGAAAGTAAAAATGTTGCTAAAATAGACTAGTGCACCGCTGCAGTAACAACGTGAGACGACCGAATACGCTATAATATTATGTCAAATATCCCATAGTAAAGAAAAGGTTGGTAAACTTCACTGTTTGACTGTAGTAGGGTCAAATGTTATATTCCGATTGTGTTGACTTGTCAAACATTAAACCATAACGGAATAGGACGAGATCTATAGCGGATACTAGATCTAATTCTGGCCAACAAATACTAAAATAATTTATATCTTCTATCTTGTCCTTGTGTTTCACCAATAAATTAAAAAAAAAACAAGTTTGATCAAATGGATTACATAGATATCCCGCTTTTTGTGAAAGAATTACGACATGTGTAGTTCAAATGGGATCCCAAACTGCCTTTATATGCAGGTTTTCCAATTACATAATGTGGCTTTAAAGCATGATGAAAGTAGTTCAAAATGCTCCTATTGATTCATATTGCGAGCCTACAATGTGCCGCAGTACATTTGTACAATGGAACAGACGTTTTTATTTCCCAATAACCACGTTTATGCCCCAAACCGTAAACTGCAAACAGTTTGGAACCATAACAGACAAGGGGTAACCCAGCGTTTGATAAAGCTCCAAATTGTTTGCCACTCAGACAAATTTGAATTCTCAGAAATTTCAAAAAATTGTCATTTTATGAATTTTACTGCATTGTGTTTGCGTTTAGTTTAGTTTAACTCTTTCACTGCTATTGGCGCCAAAATGCGACTTTGCAAACAGTAAGGACCCTGATCAGACGCCGCGTACGGCGGTGTCTGATCAGGATCTTAACTGTTTGATACTCATACCAATATTTCTTAAGTCATACTGCCTGAAATCTAACTTTAAAATGATCTTCCAGACGATGATATTGAAGCAGACGACAGTGAAACGGTGAAGAGGTAGAACTCTCTCGATTAATTTGGCAGCGAAAGAGTTATTGACTCATATTGAGAGCCTACACATGGAGGGGCGAGAAGTGCTAGTACTTCTTCAAACATATGGGCTCAATAAAAGACCACTTGACGATGGGTTTTCTAGCATGAAAGCTTTTTCTCCCAAGTCGAAGTTTGAAGGAGGACGCACTATAGCTATGATTTTGTAGATATATGTGGGTTCGTTTTTATGTTATTGCGTGCAGAGTGTGTTTATTAGTCAAATCAGGAATATACGTTCATGGTCAAATGAATGTTGCTTGATATCAGAAAACAATGAGTTTTTCCGGATTTTATATATAAATATATATATATACGATGAAATGATATTGATGCAAAGAAAACAAAAACAAAGACAACAATTATAATGATAATTATCTTGATAATAATAATTTTCAAATAATTATGACAATATTATAGATGAGAAGTAGTTATTAGCAGTATGAGCAGCAGCAATGCAATACCAATGTTATATACTGCTTCGAAATGTTATAACGTCATAAAGCCTATGTTTGACATTTAACGGAATAACTAATACAATGTGTTTGTCAAAGTGTATTGATACTGATCAGGTGTCCGTTTTACGAAACATTGTACGGCAAATATTGTCATAAGTCAGATTCTAAAATTCTAAATAATTATATATTTCTCCGTCTAATTTGTCTTGTGATTTATCTCGATTCAAGACGGTTACAAAGAGATGTCACATGACAGGATTAGATGGAGAAATAAAAAATTATCTGTATTTTAAAGTTTTGACTTACGACCGTTTTTTGTCGTACGTTTCGTAAGACGGGCCCTAGACTCCGTGTTAATCGGTGTCGGACATGGATCCAAACTGTTTTCAAATGCCGCTACAGATTCAAACATTGACTACATCAAGATCACTCTGATATGAAATACAGTGGAGAAGACGTTAGTTTTCACCCAATCAACGCGTTTATGCTGAAACAATTATTTCCATAGCAAACAATTTGGAGCCTGATCAGACTCCAAACTTTTTGCCACTCAGATTAAAATAAATCGTGAGATATTTTTAAATAATGAGTTTTTTCTACATTTTGAAGCCTTACGTTTGCGTTTCGTTTGTTTTAACGAAATAATATCGTATTCTCCGCTGTACATGTACATAATAGATCATCTTATCTTTTCGTGTTTTTATTGGAATACTAAAAACCTACGAGCGTATTAAGTGGTGTGTGTATTTTTTACGCTTTTCGAGACATTTCACCATTGATTTTCATCGCAGAATTGAGAAGATATTTGTCCCCTGGTGCATTTATTATTAAGTTTAACAGGCATGTTTCCTTCAAATGCTTCTTGCTCAGGCGTTATTTTTGTACATTTATGCGTTTTACACACAGATTATGCGAAACCTGTACCGCCAAGCATGACTTTGGCGACAAATTCCACGAACTGGCATGTCAGTCTTTAAAAGCATAACAGATAGAAATCAAAACGACAGTTTTGCAGAATGGTTATTTGTATTTTTAAATATGACATTCGTTCTGCTTTATGAAGCAATATGCTCCTATAATAGGCAATGGATATTTGTTTTTTAATGTTGAGCGCAGGTTTGGCTGTATATAGTTCTGTTGATCTTCGAACTGTTATTTTCTTCATAATTGGAAACTATATAGAAAATACAGTAAAAACTCGATACTTCGAAATCGCTTAAATCGACCTTAACAGTATTTTATAAGTTGAATTTTGATAATTCGATCTCGCTGAAGTCGAACATACCCGTATTTCAAAGTTAAAACGTGGCTAAGCCACGTTTTAACTTTGAAATATGGGTATGTTCGAACTAACGCGAGTTCGAACTATCCAGTTTATACTGTATTTAACCCTTCCCTGTTTTATCCCATCCACACTGGTATACTCAAATGGTTTGTCTCGTGATCAGATGTCGAGTTCCTCGTCTTCTCATCAAGATTTAGGCCATTGACACTCATATCAATGTTTCTTCAGTCTAATTTCTATATGATCAATGTTTGAGACAATAAAAGCAGATGACAAGTTTTACGCAGACGAAATCAAGAAAAAGAAGAAGTAATCTTCGAACTCTCTGTCTCTTTTCGTCATAATTGGAAATGAGATAGAATTTTTTTTAAACGTGTTGTTAGAAATAACGGTAGTGCAAACAATATCTGAAATTTCACATCGAGTTTTCAAAAGAACATGAACAAATTCCACTTTTTTTATACATTCCAAAAGACATTTTTGATTATCTAACAACATTTAACCTTTTTCCGCCATAATATCCTCTGCTGTATCATTGTCGTCTGCGATGATTTTTTAACTTCAGATTTCAGGCATTTTGAGTGAAGAAATCAGCGATATGAGTGTCAAAAAGTTCTGTGTCTGATCAGACGCGTAATTATACGACGTCAGATCTGGATCCAAACTGTTTGCAAAAATATCACTTTAGCAAAAGTAGGGTTAAATATTCGATTGCTATTTAAGATGTTAGTGGCATTTGCAAACAGCTTTGGTCAATATTAGATGCCGAGTTACTCAGTATCTGATTCAGAACTAAACTGCTTGTCACTTAAATAATACTTCCCAAATATACTGAAGGGCAAACCGATTTAAAAGTACTGTAGAGGATAATTATTATAAGCAGATAACATTTTACCCATGACAGTGAAGGGGTTGAATCGAATTGAGACATGTGTTTGAAGCAACCAGACCCTCTAAGTGAGGTTCTTTATTAGCACTTTGACGTAATTGAATGAACAGATACTTGGAAGATAATCAAATACGGATCATGGAACGATAGACAGGGGAGGAATTAATAGGCGGTTAACGTTTGTATACTTTACCTGGGCTGACCATATATGTGATCTTGGAGCAGCAGGAATGTGTGGCTAAAGGCCCGTAAACAGCGGCGGAGTTTTTCGACTGTGATAATATAATCATATATTCGGTGATAGATGGGGATATAACAGTTTCGTGGTTGTATATTTGACACGCGATAAATTGTTCAATATGACATTTTTGGAAATAGATTGGAAAAATATACATACCTAAATTTCCGTGCAAGTGGTCTTGAATCAGTGCAGGTATGGGTGCGCATGTGTGTGTGTGTATGTGTATACTTAAATTGTAAATGGAACTATATAAGACAACCTGACAATGTATACATATACAGTCGAAACTCGATAATTCGACTCGCGTTAGTTCGAACATACCGATATTTCAAAGTTAAAACTTAAAACGTGGGCTTAGACTCGATTAGATATTAAAATACGGGTATGTTCGACTTAAGCAAGATCGACTTATCAAAATTCAACATTTGAAATACTGGCACGATCGATTTAAGCGAGTTCGAAGAATCGAGTTTCGACTGTATTATATATAATGTCAGACATTTCAACCAGCGGCAACCTGGCCAGTGTATACTCAGATATAGACCCAAATTAATGGAAAATAATGTAGACTACGATCAACACTATATGGCTGATCAGAGTCTTCGCTGTTTTGCTTTTTTTTCAAAGGTTTGGTTTGTCATAACATGGTGTATTTGTATATAGCTCGAAAATTGATTGAGATTTGATACAGAAATCTTAAATCAATGAATGGCTCATAATTCATGGAATCGTTCATGTCTTTATCTTGGATATATAGTGAGATACCATTTGATTGATACTGTGATATCTGAATATTGAATATATATTCGAATGCAGCAAATATCTAATACAGATTCCGTTAGCTAAATAGTTGATACACAGACGAACTTCGATATCTCGACTCGTTTAAGTCGAACAAGTTCGTATTTTTTTAAAGTTCAAACGTGGATATGTTCGACTTAAGCGTGTTCAATATAATGAAATTCAACAGTAAATTGTGTATAAATGTTGTATTTTGGACCGGTGTCCTATATTTACGAATAAAACGTATTTTTTTGTAATGAATTGTAGAAATACACTGAGTAATTTCGACTTAAGCAAAATCGAGATATCGAGGTTCGACTGCACGTATACAATCAGAAAGAAAGTATTCTGTGAGATTTTGATATCTTAGTTTAAGATACACAAGGGGCAACACCTTAGACGAGATTTTCGATGCTAAATTTGGATATACAGAAACTAGTTAGATAATAAAAGTTAGATGAAAGTTCGATATCTAATTTCTGGATGTTTAACTATATGATGGACACAGACACACCAGTGACTGGATCTCTGGATATCAGGATTTATTATTAAAAACTCCCACATTGGTATGTATGTATGGATGTTTTCCACTACTTATTGCCCGATTGTTCGTCTAGACTTATATCTCAACCATTGTCTTGCTGTCGTTGTCGTCTGCTTTAAAATTCTCGTCTGTGTATAAATTAAAAATATATATTTTTAAATTTACAATTAAACTATATAGATCTATGAGTGTCAAACAGTTTGGATCCAGATCAGACGCTGAGTTACTCGGCGTCTGATCTGGATCCAAACTGTTTGCAAATATCGGTTTGGTCTCGTCTAACACGAGATGTTGCCTAGCGTCCGTGGGGAATGTAAAAGAAGTGGTAGGATATTTGCCATACAGAGATGTAATATTGGTAATAGATAATCAGAATCCTATTCAGACTGCAGTAACACGACACAGGGCGAAAATAATTGTATTAGAGACGGTTTCCCTACATATTAACCCTATTTATTGTTAATAGTCATAAACTGTGACTTTGGCAAACATTGTAGACCCGAATGAGACACCGCGTTATAGCGAAAACAAATGTTTTAGAGAAGAACCTCCTTGATATATACCTTTTTTTGCTAATGGTAATAACCTGTGGCGAACGGTGTAGATCCAGATGAGATACCGTTTCACACAGCGTGTCTTCTGAATCTACACCGTTAGTAATTATATCTATGAGGATTTTACTATTTTGTATACATGTACCGGTACATGTATATATATATTATGTCGAAGGTATCCGACGCATGAAGATTGACCTTGTTAAAAGAGTTCTCTCGTTAGATAAAGTAATTATTATTATTATTATTATTATTATTATTATTACCATTATAGTTCGAACGTGTACAGTCGGTCGAGGAGACATGGTCTTTCCCTTTCGAGCTCAATGCATGAAAACAAAGAAGATGTAAAATCAGTGAACATTCTGACGATATATATATTTTTATTTAACTGACAAACAGTTTGGTTACCCGATCGTTATCTGGCTCAAAACTGTTTTCAGGAGAAATAACTGTTATACATTGTGTAGCATAAATGCGTTTACTTGGAAATAATAACGTCTTCTGCACTGTGTGCGATTTCCCCAGCTTTGAATGCAACTACGGTTTTGACAAGTAACTCGTGGACCCTATAATAACTATGGTTTTGTCTTAGTCAAATGTTATAGCAGCACATGTACATGGTAATAATGATATTTTGTGTACAAAATCCTTTCCCAATTGCATCTAATGATGCAGAAGGCACTTATTAATTGCTCTGTCCACCCGTCTGTCCGTAACGAGGGAAGCCAGGCCAATAGGTCATAAAGCGTTTGTGTTGAGTCTGATATCGTTCTGAAGAATTTGATTGGTCAGATTTGAGCCTAGGCTCAAATCTGACCTATCAAATGCTTGAGAACTACTCCAGATTCAACTCAAAAGCTTTATGACCTTAGAGCCAGATTTTACCGTTTCGTCTATATCAACCTATATCTGATCTGATATCTGATCTGGCTCCAAACTGCCTGCATTAGAAATAATTGTAGTCGACACATTCATTAACATTATCCGAGAAAGAATCTTATAACAGTAGATCCGCCATTGGTTTTCGTCTTTACTTGTCTAAAAGAATAACGTCTCCCCCAATGTAGAACAATAGATCCACTACTGGTTTCCGTCTTACTTGTCTAAAAGAATGGCTTCATCTCCAACGTCAAACAGTAGATCTGCTACTGGTTTCCGTCTTATTGGTGTGTAGTCGCCACATTCATTAGTTATATCCGTGACCGTCTCCGGCTTGTATCAGCAGGGACGTGACTAGCTTAAATGTCTTCTCTTCTCTCAAATTGCTTTTACGACCTAAATACTTTCAGTAGAGAAAGCGTTATTCCTTTCCCGTTTTAACGCAAACGAAACGCAAACGCATTGCAATAAAATATAGAAAAGAACAACTTTTCGACAATTTTTGCAATTCATGTTGATCTGAGTGACAAACAGTTTGGAGCCTGATCAGACGCCGGGTTACCCGGCGTCTGATCTGGCTCCAAACTGTTTGCAATGGAAATACAATAGTTTTAGCGTAAACACGTTTATTGGGAAAGAATAGCATTTTCTCCACTGTAACGATGTGTAGGAAAGAAACTTGTCCATGCTATCAAGCTGTTTTATAAATGGGTTTCTAAGACACCAGTAATTTGCCTATTAACTCATTCACCACTGACACTTTAAATGGATAATTCCTGTTTTAAGTTAAGTTTAGTTTATTATTAAATATTTAGGGTTGATTTTTACAATATATTGCAATTTGACAAACAGCGCAGACCTTGACGAGAGGGTTCACATAGGAGCTTCTCATCAAGGTCTTACTCTACATTGGTTACATATGACAAGTGTAATTCCTTTCACCCACATTATATCGTCTGCTTTATAAAATTGTTGTGTATTATGTTATGTAACCTAAACTATTATTTCAGTTTTAAGATTTAACCAATGTATGTCTAGTGGCTTCTTTCCTGTTTATATATACTTAGTGAGTACATTTTTGTAATAGGAGTGCCTGGTCTAAATTTTCATTCTCGTACGAGTATGTTTTGTGTTGGAATTCCTATCAGCAAACAGTTTAGACTCTGATCAGAGTCTACACTATTTGTATATTTCCCTTTTTTATTAGACACTACGCAAAAATGTATTAAAGCAATTTGACCGAGTCGTGATGATTTTATAATCAGGATCCAAACTGTTTTCAAAATCGATTGCAAACCCCTATGTATGTGAAAGGATGCACCCTTGTCCTTTTAAAATATCTATTGCTTCCAAGTTGCCGTTATCAACCATTATCAAAAAAAATTCTGTTGTTTTTCTTAATTTGAAAACCCTTTTACGATTTTGCAACAACAGAACAGTTTGGATCCAGAACAGACGCCGAGTAACTCGGCGTCTGATCTAGGTCCAAACTGTTTTGCAAATACAGCGCAAATACATTTGCAAACAGCTTGGATCCAGATCAGACGCCGCGTAACGCGGCGTCTGATCTGGATTCAAGCTGTTTTTCACTCGTCATTAAGTTTTTTTCTGTCAACATGTCAAAACTAACTTTGAGAAAAGCAGCAGATGACAATTTTAAGCAGACGGTATTGCAGCAGTGAAAAGGTTGGACAAAATTGTCTTGTTTGGGGACCAGCAGCAAGTGTTGTTGTAAGGAGGGAGTCGTTGTTGGGAGGGCCGCTGTAGGGAGGGATCACTGTATAACTGGAACAATTCCACCTGTTTTCTTAGACTTGAAACATTATTGGTGTTGTTTGTAGAGTATGTTCCATATGCCTCTGGGGATCTCAGAGGAGAAAATGAAAATTTTCCTTTTAACAACAAAAAAGACAAATTGCTGATTTGACAGTTTTTATTCTGGTAAGAAAGTACGAGAAAACAATTAGTTGAACATGGTGATACACAATAGTGTCAGTTTTGTAGTTGTCAGGTTGGTAAATTGGATTCTACGGAAGCCTATAAGTGTCACAAAGTCTATTTTTTAGGGGCGTGTTGTTCTCTGTTTGTCTGCGTGCTTCTTGGTTGGTTGGCCGGTTTGTCTGTTTGTCTGTCAACGACTTTGGAGTCACGAATGTATATGTGATAGGGATTTCAGTCTTTGCATGTATACTCCACTCAAAACAAGCGCATTACAATGTCGGTGATGTCAGGAAAAATAATGGCAATGTCTTTTAGTGGTCCTTTAGTGGCCAAACTGGTTTAGTTTAACCTTAGCCATAAGTTTGGATCTTAGTGCGATAACGACATCATATTTGGCATGAGAACGTCCCATGCATCAATACTTTCCATTAATAACAAAATTATTGACCTTGTGACCTGGACGTTTCACCTACATTTGAGATTCAAATGTATGATAATGCTTTCTGTGTGCATTTGCCGTTTTGACATTAACGCGTTCATTGGGAAGGAATCCGTTCTTCCCCCATTGTGTAAGCGATACATTTTAAACTGTTTCTGGTGATGTTGTGATGAGTAATAGACCATTAACACACTTACCTCCTTATCAATGATCTATTGTTTTACTAGCTCGCTATACCTATATAATATTTTCATTTCATCATGAAAGCAAAGATACATGTAATAGAGCTGCATCCATCATCGTACCTGGAACTCTTGAACACGACTCTTAACACTTATTCTGACGTCACATCGTTTGCTTTGAAATTGTCGTCTGCAATATTTGCTAAATTAAGACTTAAATACATTTTTTATTTAAAAAAAACCTAAATATGGGTCAAACAGTTTGGAACCAGATTAGACACCGCGTTACGCGACGTCTAATCTGGTTCCAAACTGTTTGCAAATACTAGTTAAGTGGTAAAAGGCAGATAAAGTGTTAAAACCAAGTACAGTCAAGTAGCAGTTCTTCCTTCTTACATGTGACCCTTCGTCTGCTACAATATCATCGTATGCTTCAAAGGTGGCATCTCCATTTTAATTGAAATTTAGGTTTAAATTCAACGATTCTTTTAATCTATAAAACCTGTGACAAACAGTGAGGATCCTGATGGAACGCAGAATAACTCGGCGTCTGATCAGAACCCAAACTATTTGCCAATCCCAGTCAATTCGAACTTAGAAACAGCTAAAACCTTTAGCGTGTTGCACTTTAATTTGATTCGTAGTTGCAAGCAGTTCGGATCCAAGTCAGACGCCGTGTAACCCGACGTCTAATCAGAATCATAACAGTTTGTCTCTCACATCTACGTTAACACTGTTCAAATAGATATAAAATATAAATTTGAAAATATTTGCAGACGGCAGTTTAGAAAGCAGAAGCATGGTAAAGACTAGAGATATAATTCTTAGATGTATATGTTTGTTTTTATTGTGTTTTGTGAGCATTGTTATTTTACTGCACCATCAATTCAGAATAGGATTGGGTTATCAAACGTTAACCCCTTCACTGCCATGACGTCATCAATTATAAATACTTAATAAATCGTATGCTTTTATTTCTCAAGTTAAATTCTAAGGTATTTTGACTTAAGAAACATTGAAATGCATGTTTAAATGAATTTAGATTTTTTGCAATGTTTAATCAATTGAACAAGTAAGTTGGTACCTTAATTAAAAAACCTATATTTCCTTATCAAATGGTCGAAGAACCGCTGTTGCCACACTGTGTACCCATGCATCGTTATCCTCCTCATCTCAGGAGCAGATCCAGAATCTTAGTTAGGTGCGGTGAAATAATGGGTAACAAAAATATTTATTTTCATTAGAATATTAGCAACGTCACGGAAAATAGAGTTATGTTGCATATAAAACTGTGAATACCAAGATCAGACAACATTTTAGTGCCGTACTTCAGACAGTTTGAATAATTACATTATTGTAGTTTTGCGAAATTTCTCGTCTGCAGCAATTTGCAGAGTTGATTAATCTGCATTTTCGTTCAGAAAATACCAGTATAGTGCCAAACAGATTGGGCCAAGATTATCTATCGGGTTACTCGACGTCTCATCTTGATCCAAACTGTTTGCAATAGATCTAGTTATCATAATTCATCCGCGGCGCGGTGTGCACAACATTAATGATAAAGGGTAGTGCATTTATCCGGAGTGTTGTTCAATAGCAGATCCGCTCTTCCATCTAACGATCGTTCGGTAAAATAATAATAATAATAATAGTACCATTGTTATCATCTGATGCAAAGCTTGTCTGTGTAAACCTTGCTACAAAAGCACAAAGTACACTGGATATGTTAAACTCGCTCGTATGTTTACTTGTGCATTCAATATTACTAAATTAAAGCAGTCAGCTGTGCGCATTTTTGTTTGCTTAACAACACATGTTCCAAGCCGCTTGCAACATTGTCTGTGTCCTATAGAAACAGCAGCCGTCCTTAACATTGACAAATATAATTATGTTCATGGATGCAATCAGTCAAATCAAGTCTTTGAAGACAAAATATCATTGTTAATTGTAGAGAATATCCAACATTATCCAATAGTCTGTTTCTAGTATTGACGACAGGTGACCACTTTAAGAGTGCTTCTTAAACGGAATAGTTCTGCTTTTCTTTGAAATGCCTTTTAAAGCAACCAAAATATTGACAGAACATCATGTTGATTCAAAGAGTGGGGACTAAATAAAGTTTAACAATACTTCGTGCTTAAACTTTTCTCCCCTGGAAACGTTGAAATTCAAATGGACACATCCAGTTTCCAATTATAATATTACTATTATTCAATATTTTATTGTTTAATGTTGCTGTTATTACAATATATTGCAAAATGACAGTGTATGAGCCCTTTGATCAAGGTCGAAAACAAATTCATATGACAAGTGTACTCACCACAAATACAAGTGTACTGTTAACTTTGTAAAGGGTGCATTTACTCGTCACTCGGGGTCATTTGATTAATAGCTTATATAATATGCAGTGACTTCCAAGATTCCACGAGTTTAATTTGTTTTATTGTTAGTGGTTTCCATAAGTCTTTGCTGATTAGGAATATGTTATTTGACTTTCTAAATTGAACTAAAGTAAGCCTATTTTGAAATACAAATGTAGTACAGCGCTCCCTCTCAACAACGACACCCAGTGGGAGACAAACAGTGTGTGCGTTGTTCGAGGGAGTCGTTAAAGGGAGGGAAATTGGTTTACATTGCTAACAGCTTGAATCCAGATAAGACGCCGCGTTACGCGGCGTCTGATCTGGGTTCAAGCTATTTGTCTGTCAAAATTTCTAATATATGATTTTGAGAAAATCAGCAGACGACAATATTTACCAGTCGATATTGTAGCAATGAAAGTGTTAGACACAAGTGTATTGTTTAGAGAACAGCGGCAAGGGTCGTTGTAAGGAGCCATTTCAGACGCCGATTAACCCGTGGCTTCAAACTGTTGTTTGCTACGCAGAATTTAAAAAATCGTCAATATTTAACCCATTACCCCATAGCCTGTTTATAGTTTTGAAAATAGGTGACTACTTAAAGCAGGTTGAAAGTAAAGCAGAATGCGCCATATGGCGCATTCTGCTTTACTTTCAGCCTTTTTTAAGCTTTCACCAGCTAGAATAAGGAAAGTTTTAAATATGACACATATTCATTAGGGTTTATATTGGAACTATTTTCTTCAGCGGATGAATAAAATGCATGTGCTAAAAGTCGCTTCTATAAGGGAAAGGGTTAATGCACATGTTATTTTCTACTTTTCATTACATTATGATTGCGTTTGGTTTCGTTTAAACGGGAAAGAATAACGTCTTCTTCACTGTCTATTTGGTGTAACTAGATATCTTTGGCAATCATTGTTAATTGCGTTCATGTTTAAAGATGTTCGCTTTGAAGTCATTCCAATGTAGTTATGTCATTTAAATAGAAACAAGGAAACATTAAATCACGCACAGGAATGTGCAAACACGAAGGTTACTTCCTTAGAACTTAGAAAACGCTTGGTTGCTGTGCACGGAAATGTTAATACTTCAGGATAACGTCTAACCTGTATGTACACGTACCTATAGAAATAAGAAATATGTTAATAGTAGAAAGTCAAAACGAAGCATCAAAGCCATGTTCCTTGTTCTAGGTGTTAATATGTCAACAATCAAGCTACATTGCTTCCTCCCTACAATGGACCTCCGAACGACGATTCCCTACTCACAACAATGCTTTCCTCTGTTCTATGTCTTACCTTTTCACTGCTGCACTATCGTCTGTGTTTCTGGTTAAAACTTTCGTCTGCTATTTTCATGGTCAAAGATACATATAAGCCATTTTGTTAGAAGAAACAAAATGACGAGTGATAAACAGTTTTGATCCAGATCAGACGCCTTGTTTCAGAGTATCAGTTTCCCCTCCCAATTACAACTCCCTCCAAACAACAAACACACACACTCGTTGTCTCACATACGGTGTTGATGTAGAGAGAGAGAGGGGGAGAGAGACAGAGAGAGAGAGAGAGAGAGAGAGAGAAAGAGAGAGAGAGAGAGCAATGTATGATAATATTATAATTTTCTTTCATCGTTAATTTTCCTTCTAAAAACTGTACAATTGCCATCCGGTTTTCAGTGTTTTAACCCTCTCACTGGTCATTCTTAAACATTCCCATATTGTCATGTGATGATATTTATTGTATGAACATGTCTATGTCATTAAGATGGTGTACGTTGTACAAATCTGAATAAAGTTAGGTTCTGTTCTGTTCAATGACCAGAATTTATCAAATACCTTACATGTAAAAGTTCTGCCTGCACATTCGTCTCAAATAAGACTTTAGGCAGGTCGACTGACCGGCGTGTGATCAGGCTCCAAAATGTTTGCCACTCGTATTAAAGAAAAACCGTTACAAATACATTGTATGAAAAATATTATTTTCTGTATTTTATTGATCTGCGTTTACGTTTTGTTTGTGTTTAAACGAGAAATAATACCGTCTTCTCCAATGTACTACCAAGTAACCAAGCACTGTATGGTAGTCGCACCGGTGATTCTGGTGCGCATGCAATCGAATTAAGATCAGAAGCATTCTTTTTGGATCTCCGTTTTCTCTGAAATTAAGCTGCATTATCTGCAAATTAGCTACAATACAATTCTCCGACTCTTTATAATTGTGGAGGTTTTCTTAACTTGCCTCAAATTAAAATGTCATTGACATCAAAAAGCGCCGACTGCTTCATTATTCTAAATGTCATGCTTTTATACGAGTAATCATAGTTTACGACAAATAATGTAACTGTGATGAGTACACTTGTCCTTTTCCTTTTCAAACAGTGTAGACCCATATCATAGAGGTCTTACATGAGTCCTCTGATCTGTGTCTGCCTTATTTGTCAGTTTGAAATATACATGTATTGTAAAACAACCTTGAATAGTTAAAACTTGGGTTGATTTCATTGCTTTTAAAACATGTACTGACGGGCTTATTAAGAAGCAAAAGCATGAATGGTCAATGCTGGCTGAAACATATGTGGCCTGTCCAATTCGAAGGGAGGCACAAGCAAAGGTAGATTCTAACTATTTTATGTTATGAATGGTCAATCCTGGTTACAGTGAAAGGGTTAACTCTTTCAGATCAGATGACGTTGAAAATTGCAAATGCAGTTCTTGACACAGTTTTTGTGTGATTGCAGAGAAGGGTATGAATCCGCCTCAAGCATGTTCCACTGGTAAAAACATGGCACAATTATCTTCGCAGGTAAAACACTGGATTTCGTTTGAATTTAGAACAAATACAATTAATTAACAACTTATCGTACGTTGCGATGCTGATTTAATTTATTCAAAATACATGTAAAGAAAACAATAGGGGAGACCGGGGCTAGTCCGGCCACGGGGCATGTTCGGCATATGCTTTTATCTAGCATGTCAATCAATGTAAAACGCTCCGAACAATATTATGACGTCACCTGTGACGATATTTTCTACGTCAGAATACAATGGCGCATAGAAGGGAAACGTACATATTTTTTGACCGGGGTCTTATTTTCGAGCTTGATGAGTAAATTTTTCACTAATGTTTCAGTTTTTATTATTCTCCAGAGTTTTGATGTTTTTATTATAATATACCTAGAGTCTACTACAGTATGACGATGCGTTTTGGTTAAACGCATTGTTGAGTTCCTTCGGTGCATCGTACTGGATGGTGTCACGTGATGTATTTGCAACGTCCGCCAGGGGCTAGTTCGGCCTATTGAGCTGGGGCATGTTCGGCCGGTAGCCGAACTTGCCCCCATGTAATATCGACGAGTGTATTTTTGGTGCGTTTTTAGCTCGCTTGTTCGTAGAACAGCAGAGCTAATGCAATACCCCAGGCGTGAGGGTGGACGTGGACGTGGGCGTGGACCAAGGTTAAAGTTTTTTTTGGACGGGTTATTTTAAAGCTTAATACTTGTGCCAGGATGCTGAAATTTTGATGGAGGTTTATAAGGGGTCAACATTGATGTAATGAAGTTGAAATTTAAAAATAATTTTAATTATTGTCAATATTTGACATGTTTTGGACAAGTTTTTTGCTACATTAGACCAGGTTAAAGTTTTTTGGACGGGTTGTTTAAAGTTTAATACTTGTGCTAGGTTGCTGATATTTTGTATGAAGCTTCATTTCGGGTCAAACATTGGTGTTATGAAGTTGGAATTTAAAAACATCTCTTTATGCTGCTGAAGATAAGTTGTTCACAGACGATGATTTGGGACAGTTTCTCGCTAGTGAAATACGTACTAATCAGGCTTTTATAGAGGGTTCACAGAAGCGGTTGGTGATGATATAATGGTGACAGTGGAAAAATACAATACAGAAAAACAGTACAATAACGATATTTGTGACATTTTCCTAAGTGCTCTTTTCAATGCCATGAGCATGAAAGCTGTTGTCATTCGAGAAACAAATGACAACAGCTATTGTGTTCATGACATACTCCCTAGCCGACCAGAAATAGTTCCAAAGAAAAGTATATACATGTATTTATTTTGACTGGTTTCTGATGCCAATGCACATTACAGTGGCGCTGTTTGTAAAACAACAGAAACTGCACCCGAATGTCATCAAACGTCGGAAAATTCATCTACCACAATGACCCCATCAAGTAATTCTGACAATACTAGTGAAGAAACTTATGCTGCTGTCATTGAAAAAAAGCTGATAATGCAAAAAGCGCTGATAATGGAATTAAAGCTCATTCCACTCCAGTTTCAAACAAAAAGGACTTTGCTCCAGCTTCAGTTAAACCCCACCCAAGGGCACCTACGCGCAATATTTCGTCTGGAAAAAGAAAACGTAGAAAGACATCTATCCTCACCGACACTCCCGAAAAAGAAGCCCTAAGATTAGAGCAATGCCAACGTAAATTGAAAAGTAACAGTTCACAAAGTAAAACACAGAAAACACAGAAAAAAGAGTAATGTCTAAATCTAAAAAAGCAATACAACAGTTAAGCTAGCCTAAAAGCAGTTTAAAGTGTTAGTCGGCATCAAAACGAGATGAAAACTCAGACAGTAAGGACGAATGTTTTTGCTTAGTTTGTCTTGATAGCTGGGTAAATAGTAAGCCTAATGAGAAATGGACTCAATGCACAAATTGCAAAATGTGGGCACATGATGAATGTGCAGACACCAGGGGAATGCTGTTCTATAAATGCGACAATTGCAATTCGGACATAGCGTAGAGGCAGATAAAAGTAACATGCGTTTGTAACTAACGTTATTATTGTTTAGATGAGAAATTTTCTCTTGTATATACATTGTAATTTAAATGTTACAAACGTATGTGGTAGAAATTGGTCAGTATCGACTATCGATATCTGTCCGATAGTTAAGCGCTGATATTTCAGACATCAGCCCAACTTTGCACTATTGTTACACGCTTATAGAATTTTAAATGTTTTGTCCGTGTTCAAGTATTAAGATTTTTTGCGGCAACTATTTATCAGTTCATGGTTAACAATGTAGATCCGGGTCAGACTACAGTAATTAGGGGTCTGCACCTTTTGCAAATGATTTTGTGTTGTTTACATACACAACAGGATCTCTTTTGTAAACAGTGTTCTGGGTCTACATTGTTTGTAAGGGACTGGTGAATCTTTATCAAAGTTCCTAAATGAATTATTAAACCTACATTATGATTATATAATAACTGTTCTTGTATTACACCCCCTCCTACAAGCTAGTTCTACGAAATATAATAATAGCTCTGAACAGTGTCTGTATGCCGAACTTGCCCCATGGGTTGACCGGACTTACCCCAATGCGGGGCAAGTTCGGCCTTCTTGACCCGAGATCTGTAACTTAATATTTCCCCATATAGACAGGAGACGCGCGGCGCAGTATATCGTGGCTACTTCGCCCCATTATGCCTTAATTGCATATATAGTTTTTAGATAGCCATCTGTAATAACCACTGGAAAATTGTTATTTTTCGTAAATGGGGCCGGACTAGCCCCGGTCTCCCCTACCATGGGGAAAATGGCGAGGAACGTTTTTGTTGATCACTTAGTTTTAAAATGTATACAGTCAAATTTTTGCAAAGCGTCCGCTCTAAAGGAGATATACAGTGTTCTCTCCCTACAACGGCCCTCCTAACAACGATTCCCTCCTTACAACAATGCTTGCCGCTGTTCCTGAAACATGACAATGCTAATGTTTTCAATGTTGCAATATCGTCTGCTTAAAACTGTCGTTTGCTGTTTTTCTCAAAGTTATGTATCGGACATTTTGGCAGAAGGAACATAAAAACGAATGACAAACAGTTTGGTTTAAACATATTTTATTTTAATAATTTGCATGTACATGTATTGCACAAACATACAACAAAGTTTAAGTTTGAAACTGCAACTGTAAGCCAAAGCATATTCTGCACTTAAAGGGTATTAACTTTCCCTCCCTATAACAACTCCCTCTGAAAACACACACAATCGTTTTCTCCCAATTGGTGCTGCTATAGAGAGCGAGCACTGTACAGTGGAGAATCTGTTATTCTTTCCCAATAAACGCGTTTACGCTAAAACTATTATTTGCAGTGCAAACAGTTTGGAGCCAGATCAGACGCCGGGTAACCCGGCGTCTGATCAGGCTCCAAACTGTTTGCCACCAAGATAAACAAGAATTATCAGAATTGTCCAAAAGTTGTTCTTTTCTACGTTTTAGTGCTAAATGCGTTTGCGTACGTTTGCGTTTAAACGGGAAAGAATAACAGATTCTCCACTGTAATACTAGACTGTAGTACAGATGAAGGCTTAATACGGAATAAAAATTAACAAATTTAACCCTTTCGCTCTCATAACTTTTAAAAGCGCGTTTGCAAACAGTTTGGATGCTGATCAGACGCCGCGTTACGCGGCATCTGATCACGATCCCAACTGTTTGACTCTCATTTTGAAATTTCTTCAGTCATACTGCCTTAAGTTTTAACTTTGAAATCACATTGCAGATTACAAAATCGAAGCAGACGACAATGAAACGGAGAAGGGGTAAACATCTCACGAAAATCTTGGCAGTGAAAGGGTTAAAGTCAATTCTGTATTAAGCCATCAATCAGTACAAAGCCTAGAGTCAGTTTCTTATAAAGATTGTTGGCAGGCTTAAATGTTTGTTAAACTATTCGTTGGATCCAGATCAGACGCCGAATTACTTGGCGTCTCACCTGGATCCAAACTAAATGGCACTGGCATTTATCACAGACTCTCCCAGAGCGACGTGTCATCGGTTAATACCAGGTTTTAGCGCACTAGGCAGTTTTCTCGCGCAACAATTGTCGTCTGTAGCAATTCTGAGAACATCCTTAATCTGCCGCTTGTTCGATGTAGAACTAAGAACTCCGAATAGTCTGGGTTCTGATGAGATACAGTCAAGAGAACGTTATTCTTTCCCAATAAAAAATGTTACGCTAAAACTATCATTTCCATTGCAAACAGCTTGGAGCCAGATCAGACGCCGGGTAACCCGGCGTCTGTTCAGGCTCCAAACTGTTTGCCACTCGTATAAAAATGAATTGTCAGAGTTGTCAAAAAGTTGTAATTTCGTAGATTTTATTGCAATGCGCTTGCGATCCGTTTGCGTTTAAACGGGAAATAATGACGTATTCTCCACTGTACCTTAAATTACCTTGGAACGTCATTTAGAAAAGCTGTGTTTATAGGGGTTAGTATACTCGTACATGGTATTTTAACAATAATGTTCTGAAAGTCATTGCACGATATAGTATGGATTATTTCGAATTGAATATAATTATTTGCTTCAAGATTCTACATATACGCCCTTACCTTGTAACTCCCTTACTCCCAGCAACGACTTCCCTGAAGTTTGTAAACAATCTGGCCCTGATCAGGCGTCTTTTCAGGCACAATTCAAAGTGTTTGAAACTAGTATCAGTGTAAATGCACACACACACACACAAATGTCTTTTTCTTTTTTAAAATATCTGCCGACGATTTTGAAGCAGACGATATGTGGCAGTGAAAGTAAGAGTTTATTTAGTATGTTAACAACCCTTCACTTATTTAAATACCGTCTGTGGCCTTTCACATGTTCCGTCTGCAATTGTTTTTAAATTTGATTTTAAAGTCATAAGAAGCATAAGAAGCAAACTATTTGCAAATTCTAATAAAGTCTCGGCTAGCAATAGAAAAGTAACTTGTAGCGGTCTGATTTACTCTCAGACTCTACTTCTATAGAATTATCATCTAGATAGTTCGCACAGTGTTTGACTTTTGCTAACAGTTTATATTCAGACCAAATACTGAATAATTTAATGCCAGTGCAGGATCAACCCCATTTGTATACATGTATTTAATCATTAAAAAATCTAGAGATGTGATAAAGAAACTGCTAAAATTTTGCCCAGCGTTTAAAGGTTCATCAGTGTATTGTTTTCGTTCCACACATGTTCATGAACTTTGCTCACAACGACCTTGCACTAAACAAAATTGCCTTAGATTCAAAGAAAATATTCGATTGGCTACAAGACAATGTTCATGAAATCGAACTCGGAAGTAATGGGATTCTTTAACCTTATGCCGGCTGTTTGGCGAATACTATATACATTGTACCTGCTTTAACAGTTTGTACCCATATGAGACACCGAGTATCTCAGTGCATCATCTGGATCCAAACTGTTTGACGCTCCTAATGAAATAATCTAAAAGAAATGCAGATGAATCAACTCATAGTATTATAGCTGACGACAAATTTTACAGACGAGATTTATATTCAGTAAAATCTAAATTACGACCACTAAAAAGAAGGCTAATTGATTGTTTAAAAGACAGGTGGCAGCTTAAGCAAGAAGAACGTAAAACAGAAAGCTCCTTAAGGAGCTTTCTGTTTTACGTTCACCTTGCTTTAAGCAGTCAACTGCCTCAAACATCTGATAATTAACACAATTTAGTTGTTTCAATAGAGAGGTTTTACTGTGGCATGCTAAGAGTTTAATGTATTCTTACACCTACTTCTGAGAAAAGAAGTTCTTGATAAACTTGAAGCTAGAGGCCTGTGATCAGTGTTACGTGAAATGTTGTTATTCATCAGTGGAAATTGCTGACTTGTCTTTCGTTTAATTGACAATAAGTCGTTACATCGATTTAATACAGAGATAAAAGAGTCCCCTGTTACCTTAAGCCGGCTGTATCGATTTGAGTCACTTTGATGTTCACAAATGCATGCTGGGCATTTCGAAGTTAGGTGTGTCAACAAAGATCGAAAAATTTAAAGAACTGTTTCGATCATTTGCAGTTAAAATAGGCGTCTGGCATGCAAGACCACTGTCCTCGAAATTCAAAATCCAAACTGTTTGCAATGGAAAAATAATTATGTTTTAGTATAAACGCGTTTATTAGAGAATATTTCCCCCCTACTGTAGATCTATCTATCGATGAAAACATAAAACAAATTCCAGGGAAAAGTTGTTTACATTTGAAAATGGTGCTTATACGTCGTATCGAAACAGAGTACCACATTTCGTCGATTTATTTCAGTCAGCAAACACCTTCAGAGTATCAAATAGTTTGGAACCACATTTACTAAGCGTATCAAGTGGCTCAAACCTGTTTGCCACAGGCTCACTGTATGCTAAAGGGTAACCCCTATCATGCAAAGGGGTGACTACAGTGGAGAATCTGTTATTCTTTCCCGTTTAAACGCAAACGTACGCAAACGCAAAGCGCTAAAACCACAGGTACTTGACACATACTTTATTATCTATGAACCCCCTCCCCCCTTAAAAAAAAAAAAAAATTTTTTTTTTTTACTATACTTCTATTATAGATACAAGGTAAACAGCGCAATTCGACACCTAGTCTTTACTATCGACTTAAACTGATGCTAGAATAGACTCGATCGCCGATATTCTCTTGTGGTACCCTCGGGAAATGATTAATTTATCAATATCTACTTTTTATTTCATCAAATTCCGTCAAATAACGCCACAGTACGTGAATTATAACGAAAATAAGCTGCAAAAAGTTTTATGTCGTTCTCTTGGTACAGAATTTATTGCCCAAAATAAGGGGTAATCTAGTCGGTTTGCACATTTAACGGCCTTTACGGCTGGAACTTTCACCTAATTTCATTAGAGCAAATGCGTTTGTGTCGGAACATGACCCTCTTCACTATCAGCTATATGAAATATACATGTAATTTGGCACGAAATTGACAAGTGAAAGACTCATTTCATTTTCAATGCCATTTTGAATACCGGAATGAATCGAATGAACGGAGCGATCTCATTGGTCAAAATTAAACAGGTAAAGTTTCTTTTAATTTTGCATTCTATGTAAATTATATAAAACTGATAATATTTCATTTAAAGATGATTTATAATATTTGGTGAAAGTTCCAGTGGCATAGGCCGTTTATTGTGGACAAATAACAGATCACCCCTACATGTACATTCGTTGCTATGTACCAAGAAAACGACAAAAAACTTTTTGATGCTTATTTTCGTTATAATTCACGTACTGTGGCGTTATTTGACGGAATTTGATGAAATAAAAAGTAGATATTGATAAATTAATCTTTTCCCGAGGGTACCACAAGAGAATATCGGCGATCGAGTCTATTCTAGCATCAGTTTAAGTCGATAGTAAAGACTAGGTGTCGAATTGCGCTGTTTACCTTGTATCTATAATAGAAGTATAGTAAAAAAAAAAAATTTTTTTTTTTTTTTTTTAAGGGGGGAGGGGGTTCATAGATAATAAAGTATGTGTCAAGTACCTGTGGCTAAAACGTAGAAAAGAACAACTTTTGGACAATTCTGATATTTCATGTTTATCTTGGTGGCAAACAGTTTGGAGTCAGATCAGACGCCGGGTTACCCGGCGTCTGATCTGGCTCCAAACTGTTTGCACTGCAAATAATAGTTTTAGCGTAAACGCGTTTATTGGGAAAGAATAACACATTCTCCACTGTAACTTCGCAAACAGTCCAAGGCTGCAGATCAGATACCGCGTAACGCGTCTGATCTGGATCCGAACTATTTGGCATCATATCCACAGGGAAGTTTTCTTCAGCTAAAAAACGTAAAAATGTTTTTGAGTTTGTATGATCCAATAGGATCCTTACACTATCAGCATTTACTATACCGAGAACCGTTTGGATACCCGTGGAATAAACAGCTTTGACGTTTTGGCGGGAATGTCTGTTTCAGCGTCCAAAATGGACACGCGCAGGTAAACTAAAGGTGTGCAGGTAACTTACGGATGGGTTTTGATGTCTCACAGCTACTCGTTTTAAAACTGTTAATTGCAATATATCTATATCGACTTTGTATATTTTCAGGATAACTATGTGATGGAGAAGTCGGCGCGGTCAGGGATACCAATACCCCGACGTCGACAGAGGGCTACCCCACCCAGGGTGTTGTCTCCATCCAGGAAAAAGGCCGAGGCAGTGGGGTCACCGCCCAATGAAACCCTCCCAGATTATAGTCCTGTTGGTTCCCCGCCCAAGACCTTCGCTGTATGGCCTATCTCCTTTGAAGAGACAGAAGAACCTCAGAAGGAGAACCAGGTACCAGAAGAGGATGGGGAAGAAATTGCTGGAGAAGAACAGGTACTATATTCAGTTACTAAAATTTCAGGGCTGCCAATTTCTCCGGATTTTTCGGAAATCTTCGGATTTTTTTCTAGAACATGGTAGCTTAAAGCAGACTGAAAGTAAAGCAGAATGCGCCTTAAGGCGCATTCTGCTTTACTTCCAGCCTGCTTTAAGTAGTCACTTATCAACAAAAGTAGAAACAGGGTATGGGGTAAAGGTAAGATTCGTAAAATCGCACTTGAAAAAAGAAAATTTTGAAATCTTAGGATTTTTTATGTCAACTTAAGGAAGCCCTGTTAAAGTCGGATTTATTGTCAGCTGTAACTTAGCTTTAACTCATGGACACTACACTTTACTTTTCCCTTGTTAACCCATTACCCCATAAATACGCCTTTTTACGCCTTGTATTTATTCTTTCATTTAACAAAATAGTTCCAATTTATACATTCATGAATATGAACCATCAGAAAAATTTTCTTTATCCTGGCAAATGGTAGCTTAAAGCAGGCTGAAAGTTAAGCAGAAGGCACATTCTTCTTTACTTTCAACCTGCTTTAAGTGGTCATCTGTTTTCAAATTAGAAAAAGGCTGTAAATGGGGTAATGGGTTAAAATAGGTTAGAGGTAAAGCGTTAATCAACTAATTTTCTTATACTTATTCATCAATGTTTTAATGGACAATTTCTGTCTTCATTTCAGTCTAGTTCATTTTTTGAAAATTTAGGTTATTTTTTAACGATATGTTGCAAAATTACAAACAGGGCCGACCCTGATCGTTTAGCTCCACTATTAGCAGTCAGTTCTGGGTATACATGGTTGTTTTGGACAAATGTACTCTTCACAGGTACACTGTTATAAAGGACACAAATACTAATGACTAGGGATCAATGAGTTGAACACTGAAAACAAGCTCTGAGGCACAGGGATAAAACTGATTGGTACAAAGGGGAATAACTCCTCCTGGCTTAGTGAGAGCTGCAATCCATTATAGACAGAACTCATATAAGCAGTAAGTTGTTTAAACTATAACTATTTCCAGGTTTAATAGGATTACATGCTACAGAAATATCCTGCAATGAATACAAGTTGTCTATTCCAATCTTTACTCTTCAGATAATTGGGAAATAATGTGGCGTAAAACAGGTTGTAATAGGTGATTAATTTGCAGCGTCTCAACAATGCACTGCATCGGAAGCAAGGCAGGATGGTAAATTGCACTTGTACTTTAGGATTTGCTTGTTATTAATACAGGAAAACTCCTTTGTTATGATCACTATAAAGAAGAGAAATAGGTGATTTTAAAGACCGGTAAAAGGATAAAGCAGGATGAAAGTAAAGCAGAAAGCTGCTATAGGAGCCTTCAGCTTTTCTTGAAGCAGCCACCTGCTTTACCAAAAACCTTAATAACCATATTTAGTGGTCATAATTGAGTTTTACTTTAGTTGCACTTGATCAGCACATAAAGATAGGCGAATACTCCTGTGTGAAAAGAGCGCTATATAAATTTGGTACAATAATAATACACTGTAATATAGTAGAGCACTTGTGTTTTCTCATGTTTTGTCCTTAAGCTTGAATTTGTTTATTCAGAATCAAAATAACTTGCAGGATCAGCAAGAAAGAAATGAAGTCTGTTCACCAACTATTAACAAGCAAGAATTCTTTAAGCCTGAGGGTTAGCATGACATTGAACTCTTTCAGTCGGGAATCCTTTCAGTCAGCACATTGCAAGAAGCTAAAATAGTTAATTGTAACATCTCTTAGAAAAAGTTCTCGGGTCAACAAGTGTTATTGATCAGGTCTGTTGAAAAGTGGTTTTAATACATGTTTACATCAGTGCTTAAAAGTGATGTACAGTAATACAATCACTATATTAGAATATGCTTCAGGCATTTAATAGAACTATGAATTTGTCTTCTGTTTAGTGGTTGTAATAGAGGAGTTTTAACATTTACTGTATTAATTTGCTTTAACCCATTACCCCATAAATATGCTTTCTTACACCTCTAATTTATTCTTTCGCTGAAGAAAATATTTCCACTTTTTACAGACATGAATAAGTATGATAAGTAAAAATTTTTATATTCTAGCAGATAGTAGCTTAAAACAGGCTGAAAGTAAATCAGAATGTGTCTCAAGATGCATTCTTCCTTTCTTTAAGCCTCATTTAAGCTACCATCTGCTAAGGGTTAGTATTTCTAATGGTGCATCATTTTTTATTCATTATCTATTTTCTTCAGTGGAGGAATAAATTAAAGGCGTAAAACTTATGCATATCAATGGGGTAATGGGTTAAACCAAATAGTCTTTATTTAACCTATTACCTTATAACCTGTTTTGAGGAAAGGTGACCACTTAAACTAGGTTGAAAGTAAAACAGAATGCGCCTTAAGGCGCATTCTGCTTTACTTTCAGCCTGCTTTAAGCTTCAATCTGCAAGGATATAGAAAATATTTCTTATGTGCATATTCATGACTGTATTATTTGGTATTGTTTTCTGTAGTGGAGGAATAAGTTAAAGGAGTAAAAAGGCGTATTTATGGGGTAATAGGTTAATTGGTGTTAATTGGTTGAGTTTTAGTGTATATTTGTTGTGAAGTTTATGAAAGCTGACATGATGGTATTCTGTGTGCCCCTGGGGTCGCAGGGATAAGAGCGTAATTGTGTACTTACAAACCAGGGTTAGACTTGTTGTGTATGTTATCAGACGCCCAGATCTTATCTGCATCAGTTCTTTACCATCAATGACATGTGTCAACGTAAAAATTATTCACCGCTTTTTTGTTACATATCCGTTAGAAGGTCGTCATCCACAGTATGGCTTCCATTGTTGAAAAACCTGAAAATTCAGGAATTCAAGCTCAAGTTTGTAATTGTTTGTACAGTTTATATAACATTCTGAATTCTGATCAGGTTTGGTTTTGTATTAGGGTATGATATATAGGAATATTATATAGTTGTGTATACAATTTGAAGAATTATTAACCTTGTAAAGGAAAATATATCATTTTGACAGATTGGTTAAATACCGGGGGTTTTAATGGTGAGACACAGTATTATTTAGATTGTGTTGGTGACAAAATCTTCATAATGGTATAACCTAGCTGGTTATCATAATCATTCAATGTGAAGGCTTGTTTATGTGTTTTAATCCATTTCCCCTTAAATATGCCTTTTTACACCTACAATGTATTCCTCCACTGAAGAGAATAGTTACAATTTATACTGTCATAGACATGTACCATATGAAATAATTTCTGTATACTAGCAGATGGTAGCTTAAAGCAGGATGAAAGTAAAGCAGAATGCGCATTAGGCGCATTCTGCTTTACTTTCAACCTGCTTTAAGTGGTCACCAAGTTTCAAAACTAGACAGACTATGGGGTAAAGGGTTATATCCTTCTCCTGTTGAATATTCATGTACAAAAAAAATCCAACCACTAAGAACTTTTTTCAACTGAACTATGACATTGGCTAATCAAATATGGAAACATTTCCCTGGGAAAGAACTGACAGATCCTGTAAGATAACTATTTATTGTCTTAATTTATTAGCAGGGCTCGACATTAACTTTTATTTCCACTAGCCCAGTCGGGCTAGTAGTTCCAGAAACAGCTAGCCCGACCAAATTTTTACCTGCCCTGACCAAATACATAAAATATGTTAGTCTTACGTTAAATTTTAAATTTCGCTGAACCTGTAGCGCCGATCTATCCACGTGAATCGATCTCGTCATTTTGTCAAGAAAAATGTGAGTTCTTTTGTCTGTTTCGTAGAAACTCTTTGTTTCACTTCTTCCTTTTGTACCTTTACCTTTAGATCCTTCCAAACAACCCTTTTTAGCTCACCTGGCACGAAGTGCCAAGGTGAGCTTTTAGGATCGCTGGATGTCTGTCGTCCGTCGTCCGTCCACAATTGGTTCTTTAACACTCTAGTGGCTACAAATTTCATTCGATCTTCATGAAACTTGATGACAATGTTTGTCTTGATACAATCTAGGTCAAGTTCGAATGTGGGTCATGTCCGGTCAAAAACTAGGTCACTAGGTCAAATCATAGAAAACCCTTGTTAACACTCTAGAGACTACAAATTTTACTAGATCTTCATTAAATTTGGTCAAAATGTGTGTCATGATGAAATCTAGGTCAAGTTTGAATGTGGGTCAAGTCTGGTCAAAAACTAGGTCACTAGGTCAAATCATAGAAAAACCTTGTTAACGCTCTAGAGGCTACAAATCTCAATGGATCTTTATGAAATTTAGTCAAAATGTTTGCCTCATTGATATCTAAGTCAATTTCGAATGTGGGTTATGTCAGGTCAAAAACTAGGTCACTAGGTGAAATCATAGAAAAACCTTGTTAACACTCTAGAGGCTACAAATCTCAATGGATCTTAATGAAACTTGGTCAAAATGTTTGCCTCATTGATATCTAGGTCAAGTTTGAATGTGGGTCATGTCCGGTCAAAAACTAGGTCACTAGGTCAAATCATAGAAAAACCTTGTTAACACTCTAGAGGATACAAATCTGATGAGATCTTCATGAAACTTTATCACATTGTTTGACTTATTGATATCTAGGTCAAGTACGAATGTTGGTAATGCCTGGTCAAAAACTAGGTCACTAGGTCAAATCACGAAAATGCATTTACACTCTAGAAGCTACATTTCTCATTTGATCTTGATAAAAACTTGATCAAAATGTTTGCCTTACTGAAATCTAAGCCACGGTTGAATATTGGTCATGTTGGGTCAAAATCTAGGTCACTATAAGTAAAGTTTTACATGTGTACCAGGTGAGCGATATAGGGCCATAGTGGCCCTTGTTTATTATAAAACCGATAAACATTTTGTGAACTTTGGGGTTTTGACTGTCAAGGGAGAAAAACAAAATGTAAATGAGTCGCTATGTCGTAAAATGAATTCGCTCGATTCTTATTTGCGAAATCAGTTCAAAATAAAAGACAGCATCAGCTATCTTTTATTTCGTTTACTTATCACGTATTTCCTATAATTTATTATCTTAAATGCGTTTATGAAATTTGATTATTTTACGTCATGCCGTAATTGAAAGGAATATCCCCAGACTGGTATCGAGATTCAACTTTTATTTGGCGTGTAGTGGAGGAAAATTATTGAGAAAATTTTACCAGTCTACTATTGATGACGTCGGAGGTTAGGTGTTCCTAGCGCATGCGTACTGTACGTAAAACGTGACATTTATAAACAATCCGAGTTTACTTATGTTTTCTAGAGTTTGCACTCTGTGTCAATTATCATGAATTGAACTCCTGTATTTAATTTGCTGGTCTGAATGCGTTCTCCAACCCCTGCACGCTAATTAAAAATGAAAATAATGTGTACGACCAATCAGGCTACGGCCAGAAATTTCTGTACGTCCGGACTGAATTTCAACCAGTGAATGTCTGTCGGATGTGCCTTAATGTCGAGCCCTGATTAGCCAATGTAATAGTTTACGTTATAGATGTTCATATTGGCAGAGTATTTATTTAATGGGAATATTCAGCAAGATAAAGGTTTGACTGTAGTTTTGCTTGGCATGAGGTTGCCATCTCTCTAACGGATTTCTCCACTTTTTTATGCCTTTGATTTATTCTTCCACTGAAGAAAATATTTCCACTTTATACAGTCATGAATATGCAGCATAAGAAATAATTTCTGCTTTCTAACAGAAAAATGTTAACAAAACACAGGCTGAAAATAAAGTGGAATGTGTCTTAATATAAGGTGTACAAGTGCATATTTAGGGAGTAATGGGTTATAAAGACTGCACAGATACCTTTTGAATGGTTTCAAAACATGTTTGATCATATCACTTCATCATATGCTTTTCCTGCTGCTGTTTCTACAGCCTACTGTCTATAATAGAGACCTGTCTCTAGTTTAACCCTTTGCCTGCTGGTCGCGACTTTATTGATTTTAAACAAACAGTTTAGATCCAGATCAGACGCCGCGTAACGCGGCGTCTGATCTGGATCCAAACTGTTTTACACTCTTCTTTAGGTTTCTTTACTTAAAACATGTATAAATCTAAACTTAACAAACTTTGCAGACGACAATTTTGAAGCAGACGACATCACCGCAGGATAAGGGTTAAGATTACAGTCTGTACTAGTTACAATGGAGATGTTGTTATTTCCTGTTTACACGTAACATAATGCAAACGCAATGCAACTGAATGTTGACAATGACAGCTTTTTGAAAATTATTACGATTTATTTTAATCTGAATGGCAAACAGTTTGGAGCCTGATCAGACGTCTGATAGGCTCCAAACTGTTTGCAGTGAAAACAATTGTTTTTAGCGAAAATTGCATTTATTTGGAAAGAATAACATCTTTTCCACTGTATGAATTTAATTAGCTTCATCTTAGTTCTCCTAGGACACAGACTGGCAGGCTTTATCATTGCTAGACAATATATAATGCTGTTACAGTAATCAAACATCAAATTTCATCTTGTTTTGGAACAGAGTTTTTAGTTGTTTGCTATTATGTCTAAGGTTGAGGCGGAAGAGAGATCTATATCAGGATTCTCAAAGTGTTCAAATTGTACTGGAAATAAGACAAATATGTAGCTTTAACCCTTTTCCCTATAGAAGCGACTTTTAGCGAATATGATTTATTCATCCGCTGAAGAAAATAATTCCAATTTTATCAGTCATGAATATATATTACAGAAAATAGTTTCTATATTCTAGAACATGATAGCTTAAAGCAGGCTGAAAGTAAAGCAGAATGCGCCTTAGGGCGCATTCTGCTTTACTTTCAACCTGCTTTAAGTAGTCACCTATCTTCAATATTATAACTAGGCTATCAGGTAAAGGGTTAAAGACAAGTAGCAGCTTAAAGCAAGATGAAAGTAAAGCAGATATCAGCTCTTGTCTACTTTATACTAGCTGTCATGAATATGCACCATAAGAAATGTTTCCTTTATCCTTGCAGATGGTAGCTCACAGCAGGCTGAAAGTAAAGCAGAATCTACCTATAACCCTTTACTCCATAGAAGTACCTTTTAGCACATTCAATTTAGTCCTTACCTAGAGAAAATAGTTCCAATTTAGACATTCATGAACATGTAACAAAAGATATATTTTTTATATTCAAGAAGATAGAAGCTTAAAGCAGGCTGAAAGTAAAGCAGAATGTGCCTTAAGGTGCATTCTTCTTTACTTTCAACCTGCTTTAAGTGGTCATCTATCTTCAATACTAGAAAAAGGCTATGGTCAAACACATATGTATATTCTTCTTTATTTCCAACCTGCTTTAAGTGCATGATCTCCTGTCTTTCAAACTAGAAACAAGCTATGGGTTAAAGGGTTGAGAATAACATAGGATTAAATTTGAGTATCACCTAAAATATTTTTAAGCTTTTTTAAGAGTTTTTATGTTCCTCAGCAGTTCTTGGTAAGGGGTTCATTATATACTGACAACTATATCTGATGCAACAAAGAGGAATAAACCATTGATGTTACAAAAACATTTGGCTTATCAGCATCCCCTATCACATACAGTGGAGAAGACATTATTCTATCCAGTGTGAACAAAACTAAATGCAATTGCAATAAAATGTCAAAAATGAGACTTTTGACCGTGTTGACACTTTCTGATAAATCTGGCTACCGGGTGTCTGATCTGGCACCAAACTTTTTTTATAATGGAAATAATTGTTTTAATACAAACAAGTTTATTTTTGAAAGCAGGGCTCCAGATAAGTAGAGTTTTTCAAAAACTAAAGCATTAAACCCTATGGTGTCACTACTCATTAGAATCGTCTCTTTGAGACGATTCTAATGAGTAGTAACACCATAGGATTTGAGCTAATACCAAAGAGAAAA